>CAWUFW010001194.1:2400000-3074766 GCA_963921515.1 Calotriton arnoldi
CGCCAGGCACATGTGCACACGCACCGAGGCGCCTTCTTTGTCAGGCAGCGCACGTCTGCAGTCTGAGCCGACTCAGAGGCCTGCGGCTGCGGAGCCGAGAACTGCACCCCCACCCGCTCCGAGAGGAGCACCCCACCCGGGCCCACGACCACCCTCCCGCGTCACCAGGGGCACGTCATCAGTGCAGGGCACTATACCCGTACTAGAGAGTGATTCCACTCCTGCAGCGCACCATACCCGTACTAGAGAGTGATTCCATTCCTGCAGCGCACTATACCCGTACTAGAGAGTGATTGCATCTCTGCAGCACACTATACCCGTACTAGAGAGTGATTGCAGCACACTATACCCGCACTAGAGTAATTGCAGCACACTATACCCGCACTAGAGAGTGATTGCATCCCTGCAGCACACTATACCCGCACTAGAGAGTGATTCCATTCCTGCAGCACACTATACCCGTACTAGAGAGTGATTCCATTCCTGCAGCGCACTATACCCGTACTAGAGAGTGAATGCATCCCTGCAGCACACTATACCCGTACTAGAGAGTGATTGCATCCCTGCAGCACACTATACCGTACTAGAGAGCGATTGCATCCCTGCAGCACACTATACCCATACTAGAGCGTGATTGCATCCCTGCAGCACACTATACCCGTAATAGAGTGATTGCATCCCTGCAGCACACTATACCGTGCTAGAGAGTGATTGCATCCCTGCACTCTATACCCGTACTAGAGAGTGATTGCATCCCTGCAGCACACTATACCCGCACTAGAGAGTGACTGCATCCCTGCAGCACACTATACCAGCACTAGAGTGATTGCATCCCTGCAGCACACTATACCATACTAGAGAGTGATTGCATCCCTGCAGCACACTATACCGTACTAGAGAGGGATTGCATCCCTGCAGCATACTATACCCGTACTAAACACTGAGCGCAGCCGTGCAGCACACTATACCCGTACTAGAGCTTGATTGCATCCCTGCAGCGCACTATACCCGTACTAGAGTGATTGCATCTCTGCAGCGCACTATACCCGTACTAGAGAGTGATTGCATCCCTGCAGCACACTATACCGTACTAGAGTGATTGCATCCCTGCAACACACTATACCGTACTAGAGAGTGATTGCATCCCTGCAGCACACTATACCCGTACTAGAGGCTGTGCACCTCCCTGCAGCACACTATACCCGCACTAGAGAGTGACTGCATCCCTGCAGCACACTATACCCGTACTAGAGAGTGATTGCATCTCTGCCGCGCACTATACCTGTACTAGAGAGTGATTGCATCCCTGCAGCACACTATACCCGCACTAGAGAGTGATTGCATCCCTGCAGCACACTATACCCATGCTAGAGAGTGATTGCATCCCTGCAGCACACTATACCCGTACTAGAGAGTTATTGCATCCCTGCAGCACACTATACCGTACTAGAGAGTGATTGCATCCCTGCAGCACACTATACCCGCACTAGAGGCTGTGCGTCTCCCTGCAGCACACTATACCCGTAATAGAGAGTGATTGCATCCCTGCAGCACACTATACCCGTACTAGAGAGTGATTGCATCCCTGCATCACACTATACCGTACTAGAGAGTGATTGCATCCCTGCAGCACACTATACCGTACTAGAGAGCGATTGCATCCCTGCAGCACGCTATACCCGTACTAGAGCGTGATTGCATCCCTGCAGCACACTATACCTGTACTAGAGAGTGATTGCATCCCTGCACTCTATACCCGTACTAGAGTGATTGCATCCCTGCACTCTATACCCGTACTAGAGTGATTGCATCCCTGCACTCTATACCCGTACTAGAGAGTGATTGCATCCCTGCAGCACACTATACCGTACTAGAGAGTGATTGCATCACTGCAGCACACTATACCGTACTAGAGAGTGATTGCATCCCTGCAGCACACTATACCCGTACTAGACACTGAGCGCAGCCGTGCAGCACACTATACCCACACTAGAGCGTGATTGCATCCCTTCAGCTTACTATACCCATACTAGAGAGTGATTGCATCTCTGCAGCGCACTATACCCGTACTAGAGAGTGATTGCATCCCTGCAGCACACTATACCGTACTAGAGAGTGATTGCATCCCTGCACCACACTATACCGTACTAGAGAGTGATTGCACCCCTGCAGCACACTATACCCGTACTAGAGACTGTTCACCTCCCTGCAGCACACTATACCCGCACTAGAGTGACTGCATCCCTGCAGCACACTATACCCGTACTAAAGAGTGATTGCATCTCTGCAGCACACTATACCCGTAGTAGAGAGTGATTGCATTCCTGCAGCACACTATACCAGCACTAGAGAGTGATTGCATCCCTGCAGCACACTATACCTGTACTAGAGTGATTGCATCCCTGCAGCACACTATACCCGTACTAGAGCGTGATTGCATCCCTGCAGCGCACTATACCCGTACTAGAGAGTGATTGCATCTCTGCAGCGCACTATACCCGTACTAGAGAGTGATTGCATCCCTGCAACACACTATACCGTACTAGAGAGTGATTGCATCTCTGCAGCGCACTATACCCATACTAGAGAGTGATTGCATCTCTGCAGCGCACTATACCCGTACTAGAGAGTGATTGCATCCCTGCAGCACACTATACCGTACTTGAGAGTGATTGCATCCCTGCAGCACACTATACCCGTACTAGAGGCTGTGCACCTCCCTGCAGCACACTATACCCGCACTAGAGAGTGACTGCATCCCTGCAGCACACTATACCCGTACTAGAGAGTGATTGCATACAGCACACTATACCCGTACTAGAGTGATTGCATCCCTGCAGCCCACTATACCCGTGCTAGAGAGTGATTCCATCCCTGCAGCACACTATACCCGAACTAGAGAGTGATTGCATCCCTGCAGCACACTATACTGTACTAGAGAGTGATTGCATCCCTGCAGCACACTATACCGTACTAGAGAGTGATTGCATCCCTGCAGCACACTATACCGTACTAGAGAGTGATTGCATCCCTGCAGCACACTATACCCGTACTAGAGGCTGTGCACCTCCCTGCAGCACACTATACCCGCAATAGAGAGTGACTGCATCCCTGCAGCACACTATACCCGTACTAGAGAGTGATTGCATCCCTACAGCACACTATACCCGTACTAGAGAGTGATTGCATCCCTGCAGCACACTATACCCGTGCTAGAGCGTGATTGCATCCCTGCAGCACACTATACCCGTGCTAGAGTTATTGCATCCCTGCAACACACTATACCATACTAGAGAGTGATTGCATCCCTGCAGCACACTATACCCGTACTAGAGGCTGTGCACCACCCTGCAGCACACTATACCCGCACTAGAGAGTGACTGCATCCCTGCAGCACACTATCCCGTACTAGAGAGTGATTGCATCTCTGCAGCGCACTATACCCGTACTAGAGAGTGATTGCATCCCTGCAGCACACTATACCCGCACTAGAGAGTGATTGCATCCCTGCAGCACACTATACCCGCACTAGAGAGTGATTGCATCCCTGCAGCACACTATACACGTGCTAGAGAGTGATTGCATCCCTGCAGCACACTATACCCGTACTAGAGAGTGATTGCATCCCTGCAGCACACTATACCGTACTAGAGAGTGATTGCATCCCTGCAGCACATTATGCCGTACTAGAGAGTGATTGCATCCCTGCAGCAGACTATACCCGCACTAGAGGCTGTGCGTCTCCCTGCAGCACACTATACCCGTAATAGAGAGTGATTGCATCCCTGCAGCACACTATACCGTACTAGAGAGTGATTGCATCCCTGCAGCACACTATACCGTACTAGAGCGCGATTGCATCCCTGCAGCACACTATACCCGTACTAGAGAGTGATTGCATCCCTGCAGCACACTATACCGTACTAGATAGTGATTGCATCCCTGCAGCACACTATACCGTACTAGAGAGCGATTGCATCCCTGCAGCACGCTATACCCGTACTAGAGCGTGATTGCATCCCTGCAGCACACTATACCTGTACTAGAGAGTGATTGCATCCCTGCACTCTATACCCGTACTAGAGAGTGATTGCATCCCTGCACTCTATGCCCGTACTAGAGAGTGATTGCATCCCTGCAGCACACTATACCGTACTAGAGAGTGATTGCATCCCTGCAGCACACTATACCGTACTAGAGAGTGATTGCATCCCTGCAGCACACTATACCCGTACTAGACACTGAGCGCAGCCGTGCAGCACACTATACCTGTACTAGAGCGTGATTGCATCCCTGCAGCTTACTATACCCATACTAGAGAGTGATTGCATCTCTGCAGCGCACTATACCCGTACTAGAGTGATTGCATCCCTGCAGCACACTATACCGTACTAGAGAGTGATTGTATCCCTGCACCACACTATACCGTACTATAGAGTGATTGCACCCCTGAAGCACACTATACCCGTACTAGAGACTGTGCACCTCCCTGCAGCACACTATGCCCGCACTAGAGAGTGACTGCATCCCTGCAGCACACTATACCCGTACTAAAGAGTGATTGCATCTCTGCAGCACACTATACCCATAGTAGAGTGTGATTGCATTCCTGCAGCACACTATACCAGCACTAGAGAGTGATTGCATCCCTGCAGCACACTATACCTGTACTAGAGTGATTGCATCCCTGCAGCACACTATACCCGTACTAGAGCGTGATTGCATCCTTGCAGCGCACTATACCCGTACTAGAGAGTGATTGCATCTCTGCAGCGCACTATACCCGTACTAGAGAGTGATTGCATCCCTGCAACACACTATACCGTACTAGAGAGTGATTGCATCTCTGCAGCGCACTATACCCATACTAGAGAGTGATTGCATCTCTGCAGCGCACTTTACTCGTACTAGAGAGTGATTGCATCCCTGCAGCACACTATACCGTACTAGAGAGTGATTGCATCCCTGCAGCACACTATACCCGTACTAGAGGCTGTGCACCTCCCTGCAGCACACTATACCCGCACTAGAGAGTGACTGCATCCCTGCAGCACACTATACTGTACTAGAGAGTGATTGCATCCCTACAGCACACTATACCCGTACTAGAGACTGAGTACATCCCTGCAGCACACTATACCTGCACTAGAGGCTGTGCGTCTCCCTGCAGCACACTATACCCATACTAGACACTGAGTGCATCCCTGCAGCAACTATACCCGTACTAGTGACTGAGTGCATATATCCTGCAAATTATATACATCATAGTCACTGAGCGCAGCCGTGCAGCACTACCCATACTAGACACTGAATGCATCCCTGCAGCAACTATACCCATACTAGTGACTGAGTGCATATATCCTGCAAATTATATACATCCTAGTCACTGAGCGCAGCCGTGCAGCACACTATACTTGTACTAGAGACTGAGTGCATCCCTGCAGCATTCTATACCCATACTGACAGTGAGCATCAGTGCAGCGCAATATAACCATACTGACTGAGCCCATCCGTGCAGCATACTATACCTGCATTAATGGCTCAGCGCGCCTGTGCAGTGCACTATACCTGCACTAATGACTAAATGCATCCGTGCAGCGCATTACACCCGCATTAATGACTGAGCGCATCCGAACAGTACACTATACTCCTACTAATAACTGAGCGCATCTGTTAGTACGCTAATCTCCTACTAATAACTGAGCACATCTGTGCAGTGACACCATACCTCTACTAATGACTGATAGCATCTGTGCAGTACACTGTACCTGTATTAATGATTGAGCGCATCCGTACAGCACACTGTACCCACATTAGTGACTGAGCTCATCCGTGCGCCACCCTGTATCCATACTTGTGACTGAGCATATTCATGTAGCACATAGTAATTGTACTAGCGACTGAGCACATCTGTATAGTACACTGTACCATACTAATGACTGGGTGCATCTGTGGAGCACACTTTACCCGCACTGACTGACCGCATCGCTGTAGCACACTATACCCTTACAGCCAGTGATGGCTCCACTACTTTTAAGCAGTGCAAAGTACGAAACATAAAATTATAATAACTTTGAGTTATTATCATTTTATGCTTCGTGCTGCTTTGCGGGTTTTTGCTCTGCTCTCGGGGCAGGGCAGGAGTGGTTTGCCCACTCCTACGTGCACAATGACTGTTTGGTCGGTCCTCTCGGGCCGCCCAAACCAGTCATGCGCACTTTCCCTATTCTCGATGCATGGAGGACATGCCCACCCCTCCAGCCCCTGGCTAAGCGCCGTGTCACGGCGCTCAGACAAATCACAACGCTGCATTGCAGCATTGTGATTGGTCAGGGGAGCCTGGGTGCTTACCAATCACAACGCTGCATTGCAGCATTGTGATTGGTCAGGGGAGCCTGGGTGCTTACCAATCACAACGCTGCATTGCAGCGTTGTGATTGGTCAGTGGGGTCTGACTGTGCTTCCTGTTCCAAGACGAGGAGAGCAGCAGCAAAGACGCAGGACCCAGCGGCAAGGTAAGTTTTTTTTTTTTTTATATTGCGCACCCCAACCCCCCGTGCGACTCTCCCCCCCACGCGCGACTTTCCCCCATGACATCCCCGCGAGCCATGCCGGTCGCCACTGTTTACAGCACACTATACCCGATAGCTGAGCGCATTCGTGAAGCATACTATACCCCTATTAATGACTGAGCAAATTTATGTAGCGCACTGTGCCCATACTAATGAATGAGCGCATCTGTGCAGCACACTATACCTGTACTAATGACTATATGCATCCGTGCACTGCACTATACATCTATTAACGATTATGTACATTTATATATGAAAATGTACTTCTATTATTGATTATCCACACGCACATAGCGCACCATATGTCTATTAATGGTTAAGTACATGTATATATCTCACTACATTTCTATTAATGATTGTGAACATCTATATAGCTTACTACACAGGTTCTTAACCTGTGGTCCGAGGATCCCTAGGGGTCCGCAAAACCTACTCAGGGAGTCAGCTACTGCTTAAAAAATTAAATAATATTACCAGATTAATAAAGTGTATATAAATAAGATGCAACATGTAAAATTGAATTAAAAAACATTCTGTAAATGTGAAGGAATTTGAAATTGGAGGCTAAAAATTTAGTTAGTATCCTCAGATTGGTTCATGGGAGCAGCAGTGCTTAATTTGAGACGGGGATTTCCATGCTCAGCACTTAATTGTCAATACCGGCACTTTTGACAGTCTGCCACACGGTGGCGCTGTTTGAAGCGCACAACAACAGTTCTCTGTTAAATCAATATACATTAAAAATGACTAATTCCTGCAGTTCAAGCCATTATTATAGATTGGAGGAACTGGAATAGTCTGAATTGTCACACTTAGAGGAATGTGATGCTTGGTAGTTGTATTGGTAGTGTCATTGGCAGCCCTGGCAGGAGCATTGGTGGTACAAGCTACAGTGGCCCAGCCAGGGCCCTGGCACTTTTTTCCCCCCCAAAGTAAGCACTGGGAGCACTGCAAGTGCATCAAACAGGATATAGTGTGAGTGGCCTCAATTGAATCGAAAAAAGTTCAAATCTTCTCTTTACTATCAAAATTTGTATTTTTTAATGATAGTTTGCGACTAAAATATTTTGTCATGTGTGTATGTGTTTGATAAATGCTTGTTTCTGTATGTTTGTGTATTTTTTTGCAGTTCAAATCATCGAAAATGCCCGGCTTCCAGTAATGACTCAGTGGGGGGGTCCCCTGGATTCCAATAATAATTCAATGGGGGTCAGCGGGTTCCAGTAATGATTAAGGGGGGACCACATAAGTCAAACGGTTAAGAACCACTGGCGTACTGTATATCTATTAACGCCCAGGGTACATTAATAAAGCGCAATGTAACTTTATCAATGCTTGAGTTGTCTTCCAGCGCACATTATACCGTCACTAACAGTCGGTTACATTCATAATGCGCTCTATACATTAATTAATGGGTGGATCTATCCATATAGCGCACTATACCTTTAATAATGGCGTTGTTTATACAGCGCCCGCCGGAGGCTGCACCGGTCTGCAGCGCGCGCGGTCTGCGCAGGGCTCAGTACAGGGTGGCACCGGCCGTGGCCCGCACTGTGCCCACAGGTGAAATGTAAAATCATGGAGGGAGCCCCTTCAAAGCGTGGCCAGGGGCTTGTGGGGCCCCTGCCTAGACTGGCACCTCCAAGGCCTGGGCCCCTGAATTATGGGGGTTCCTCTACCCCACATGTGCCACAGGTGCCCACGTTCGGCCCCTGGCTGTTCCATCGCGTGCCACTGACCCAAGGCTGCCTTGAGCCCACAATACGGATCCCCTGGTCCTTGAGCCCCATCCATGGAGGGCCCCCCCGATCCACCGGACCCGTCGCCCTCCCGTCCGTCACCAGATGCCCCTGACGGTTGCCAAGCACGGCGCACAGCGCTTAGTAACGGACAGCACGGAGCCCCCACTGCGCATGTAACGTGGGCACCTGTAGCCGGGTGCAGCGCCCCGGAGCGGCCTCACGGCGGCACGTGCCCCCGCACACCATCTACACACACGCACACCAGCCTGCTCCTGCTCGAAGGAGGGGGGGGGGTGCCTCCCACGCCCCCTCCGGCCCCCACCGCACACTCTCTAAACCCCATCCGCCTCCTGTAGCGGGGTGCCAACACGGCACGGGGATGGGGGGCTTCATTTCCCCCACGAGGTGCCACGGAGTCTGGGTATCTGGGTGACGGATCCGCGAAGGGGAGGGGGGGTCAACCTTTCAGAGCTTACGTGCACAAGAGACATCTGCTTCCGGTCTCCCCTGACCCCCTGAACAAAGAGAAAGGTACAGAAAAATCACATTTCACTATTTTCAGCCCTCAATCAAACACACATTCATGCCTGCCTCTGCCAACGAGTGGTCCACTGTCTGCCACCCTGGCATATAACTGGAGCTGTACCTACCCTCCACACGTGCAAGCTGCAGAGCTTAGAGACAACAGCTTGGTGGGTTTGAGAACCTGTTGCGCAGAACTGCGCGCGGCCGAAGGCCACAGGTTGCAGTTAAACCTTGCACCAGTAACACGAGTGCAAAGAGACGGACAATAAACACACACTGCTGCGCCCAGAGACAGCCGGCACTGACAGCACCAGCTCGGCATTCACCCTCCACTCGCAGGTACCATCCACCCTCGGTTCCACGAGTGGGGCTTCACTTTGCCTAGGTGCCTTGAAGACACACTAGTGGCATGCACCGCTTTACAAAACAAATCAATACACACGGGTTCTGCGGAGTACATTTATGCAGTCAACCAGGCACGGGTTCTAAGTGTGATCGTAGCATCGCAGCGTGCCGTCCCGCCCCCTTGAGGCATATACAGTGCCACCTCAGAGTGTGAGGCAGATGCAGTGCCACCTCAGAGCGTGAGGCAGATGCAGTGCCACCTCAGAGGGTGAGGCAGATGCAGTGCCACCTCAGAGGGTGAGGCAGATGCAGTGCCACCTCAGAGCCGCAGATACAGTGCCACCTCAGGCAGATGCAGTGCCACCTCAGAGGGTGAGGCAGATGCAGTGCCACCTCAGAGGGTGAGGCAGATGCAGTGCCACTTCAGGCAGATGCAGTGCCACCTCAGAGGGTGAGGCAGATGCAGTGCCACCTCAGAGCGTGAGGCAGATGCAGTGCCACCTCTGAGCGTGAGGCAGATGCAGTGCCACCTCAGAGCGTGAGGCAGATGCAGTGCCACCTCAGAGCGTGAGGCAGATGCACTGCCACCTCTGAGGGTGAGGCAGATGCACTGCCAACTCAGGCAGATGCAGTGCCACCTGCCAACTCAGGCAGATGCAGTGGCACCTCAAAGGGTGAGGCAGATGCAGTGCCACCTCAGGGTGAGGCAGATGCAGTGCCACCTCAGAGCATGAGGCAGATGCAGTGCCACCTCAGAGCGTGAGGCAGATGCAGTGCCACCTCAGAGGGTGAGGCAGATGCAGTGCCACCTCAGAGGGAGAGGCAGATGCAGTGCCACCTCAGAGGGTGAGGCAGATGCAGTGCCACCTCAGAGCGTGAGGCAGATGCAGTGCCACCTCAGAGCCTGAGGCAGATGCAGTGCCACCTCAGAGGGAGAAGCAGATGCAGTGCCACCTCAGAGGGTGAGGCAGATGCAGTGCCACCTCAGCACCTAGTGCCACTTCAGAGACAGATGCAGTGCCATCTCTGAGGTGGGTGCTGTGCCACGAGAGGTAGATTCAGTACCATCTAAGGGACAGATGCAGTGGCAACCCTGGGAAGACGGGATGCCATCTCTCAGAGAGGTAGACGTAGTGCCAGCTCTGAGAGATGAGGCAGGTGCAATGCCAGCCCGAGGCCGAGGTGGGCGCACTGCCACCTGAGCGAGGGGGCAGGTGCAATGCCAGCCACCAAAGCTGACGTAGCTACAGTGCCCCGCTCGCGAGCGGAGGCAGACACACTGCCACTACACTGCCACTTGTAGGAGCCGAGGCAGACGCAGGCTTCACCCCGTGAATCGCAGGACCTGGCACGGGCCGGTGCCCGCCGCCAGGGCTGTGCCAAGGGGCGAAGGCTCGTTGGGCACTCAGAAGTTCTGCGCAGCGGGGCACTGCCCCCTTACCTGTGACCCAGAGCAGGCTCAGGCACCGCAGCACTAGCGCCTCCATCTTCCAGCGCTTCCATCCACGGGGTGCGGGGGTCGGCGGGCAGGCGGGGGCTCCGGCGCACACACACCCCGTCTCGGCGGCTGCTCGTCCCGCTCTGTGCGGGGGCTCGGCTCAGCAGAGCGCCGAGAGCGGCAGCAGCTTCTCAATGGAGCCTACCACTGCCTCCGCAGGCGGGGAGGGGACTGCACTGGGCCCGGAGCCCTCCCCGCGCAGCCCCCGCCCGAGTTGGGCGGGCCGGGGCCTCCCCAGCCCTCTTCAGGGGCGCGCCTTTCATTTAAAGCGCCTGGCGGGGAGCGCGGCCGGGCGGCGGGGCCGGTGCAAGGCGGCGCGGGGCTCGGGCTCCCCCTGTCTCCGGCGCAGGCTGCAGGGCCCGCATCACATGCTGTCCATTGAAGCTTTAATCTGGGGGGCTGTAGTACCGCGGGGGGAGGGGCTGTATTGTGAGTGTGTGCAGAGAGGGGGCACGAGGGTGGCTCACACTTCTTCCCACGATCACTGCATAGTAAGTGGGGTCTGTGCAGACACTGTCCAGAGCTGCAGACATTCCAGCCGGGGGGGCAGGGGGCTGGGCAGAGCTGATAAAACATCAGAAGTATGGGAAAAAATCTAGCAACAAATGAAAAATTACACATAAATAAGAAACAAAAAAAACCTCAAATACCCATATATTTGAGTAAAAACTTTGCTTAAGAGAAGTAGAGGTAACTAACTACCGAGATCACGTACGGACCTGCATTATAAAAATATTAGCGTCCCCAAGTTACCTAGAAAGGACATTTTATACACCAGTGGACTGGTACATCGGTATTTACCTGTAAAGCGTTGACCGGTATGCATTATACATTAGTTTATTTGCAATACTTTCTAGAGGAGACGCTTACAATGTAAATGATCACATAGTCACCAATTTCATTTTTACTCAGCCAGTCCTGGTTTTATTGCATTTATTTTCTAACATTTCCGTCTGTATTTATCCATATTTTTTTGTGATAATTTTATCTGTAGTTATCCAAATTTATTTTTTGATATTTATTTTTTGAAAATTATATCTGTATTTATCGATTTTTTTGGGGGGATAATTTTATCTGTATTTATCGATATATATTTTGGGTCTTGAAAAAAATAAACTGATACTAGTAAATTTCCAGATTTATTTAACCAACAATACTTGAACAGGTTTCAATGATATGAATACCCGTAAATGATAAATCGATACACTGGTATGAAAAAATACATTTTAGTATCGACGTTGTACACATTTACTGCTATTTAAACATCATTAATAAACTTTCTGTTGTTTTTAGCTCCCTTACCTATCAATCCGCATAGGTATTGGGCTGTCAGTCATGACTGACAGCGTTTAAAATCACATAAAAAATAAACTAAAACCTGTTTTTATCCATGTTTTAAAATAAATACAGAGAGGAAATAGATGTTTTTCTGTCAGTATTTATCTGTAAAAATCAGTAAAAACAGAAGACTGGGTTCCTTAATTGTAAAGCATGAATTCAGAAATACTGCTTCAATTTGCTTAACGTTCATTTATTTGGTTGAGCGCATGCTGAAACATCCAGACTTGTAGAGTTCAAAATATGCAGTATCCCTGAACTCATGCTTTTATGAATGAGTAAAATCGAATTGCTACATATAATATGATTTACAATGGAGGTGCTGCCTGTAGATTAAATGTAAAAATGTAACACTGAGATGGTGAGTGCACCAATCACATAGTGCTGAGCAATTTTTCAATATATATATATATTTTTTTTTCCACTAAAAAACAAAGGTTACAGGGACGTTATAGTTGGGCTCAGATTTTACTCATACAAAACCAGAGAAAGTCGGCCGTTATAGTTAGCTGAGATAACTATAACTCGCACCCCCGCAATGCACTGCTTATGACCTCACATATTACATCACTCATGACAAGGTCAGTAACGTCCATCATCCTGGAAAAAGGCAGGAAGACCTTTGGATACTACTCAAGTGGGCGGGGCCAAGTGGGGAAGCATCCAAGTGATTTCCACATTTGCATACTTCTGGCAATTTAAAGGGAGAACCCTGGACTCTGCTCTCACCAAGAGAGGACAAGAAAGAACCCACTCATCACAGTCACATACAGATTGCGCTCCAATAGATCAATGCATTCACATCCGCAAAGGATTTCAGATTGTTTTTCAATATGGAATCGCTGGGAGAACACACTTGAGTTGTGTTTGCCAAGCCCAGGAGTTAGGATCATATGTCCTTTACAGAAGTGGAGCTTCAACAGGGGCATCTGCTATGTTTATCTGTGTAAGTGCTTACTGTTGCGGTTTAATGTTTGTGAAATAAGCATCAGGGCCAGAACGTCTCCAGGAACCCATCCCCTGGCCATGAATTAATGGGGGATGAGGACTGCACGGCCCCCTCCCCAGGCCAATTTCGGCCCGGGGACCCCATCCCCCGGCCTAAATTTAATGGGGGAGGGGAGCCGCGCGGCCCCCTGGGCCGATTTCGCCCCAGGGACACCACCCCTCAGAGCCCAGCCTTAATTGGCCCGCTCCCTTGGCCGATTTTGACCTCGGGCTCCATATCCCGGCGTTAATTGAATGGGGGAGGGGGGTCACATGGCCCCCCCTCCCTAGGTCGATTTCAGCCCCGGAGACACCATCCCCTGGAGTCCAGCCATCTCTCCCTGGGTGCCCTGGAGCCCACCCAGGGTACCCAGTGTGCTATAGGACAGCGGGGGGAGCCTCAAGGCCCCCGCGGTCCAAGACGGCTCCCCGCCTCCTGCAGGAGCCAGCATTGCTCTACACACAGAGAGCTGCTGGAAATGCAGCTCCATGTGTGCGAGATCAATCTATCATCTCTTTCCCTGCCTGAAAGAGATGGAAACTCCGCTTCCAGCAAGCGGGATCACTTTGACAGCTCCCGCCTGCTGGAAGCAGAGTGTTTGTTTTTGCATGGTGGGAGCTGGCAAAGCTCCCGCCAAGCAAAAACAAACAGCTATGTCCAGGGGGTGGGCACCCCGGGACATAGCAAGAACTGGCCCTGGGAATGATGTGGCCACCCTCCCATTATTATAAACATGGCCCCGGAGAGGTTGTGGTCCCTGGCGCCAAGGGGAGATTTGGGAGGGGGGGTCCACCTCCTTTTACTTTTAAAGCCCTGGGGATGTGGTGGGCCTGGGCCTCAAAGAGCCTCAGGAAGGGGCCCCGTGCACCACCCTACTTTTCTCAAATAATGTCCCCGGGACCTGGCCCTACCGGGGGCTTTTTTAAAACAAGCGCGGGAGCCCACGCTTCTTTTTTTTTTTTTTTTGCCTGAGTGAATCTACTGCAATTTTTGCTGAATTAAAAAAAAATGCTTTTTTGCCCTGGAAGGATCCCTCTGAGACACCAGGACCAGAGCTAAGGACTCAGCGTATTCCTATCCTGCCTGTTACTTTTAAAAAAAAATTTTCAGGGGCTTGGCTGAAGCCGGGTCCCCATTAGAAGCAAACGAGGGAGTTTTTAAACTCCTGCGAAGGTATGAATCTTATGCAACAGGTTAAGGGACCCACCCATTGAGGTGGACATACTCTGAACATAATTCTAGCCCCTCCAGACATAGTTGCAGTTAATAATCCCATCCCCATCAGTTGGTCAGACCATTACTTGGTCACCTTTTATGCTAAAATACCTACTAAAGAAACCAAAGATAATAAACTCATAAAAAATCCCTTGAAAAGACTAAAGAAACTCGACAAGGAAATAATATTTGACACCGCCACGTGCTTTTTAGATTCCAACACAGTAGAAATAAACTATGCGAAAAATCTATCATTAACATTCTAGATAAAATGATTCTGCAAGCATACCTAAATCCAGAATCTCGGCACCTTGGTTTACAGAAACCCTAAAAGACCTAAAATCAAAATGTAGAAAACTTGAGAGACAATGGAGAAAATCTTACACTGACAGTGACAAAGCCCTACTAAAACTGGCTCACAGGGAATATAAAACAGAAATAAGGAAAGCCAGAGCCTCGTACCTCTCGACTACCATCCTCAAAGCCTCTAATAAAACAAGGTAAAAGAGCTAACTACCTCGGATTGTATAAAACAAAATGTTGAACCCTCACAAGAATTATGCGACAATCTCTCAGACTATTTTGATAATAACATCAATCAGATCCTAACAGACATAAAAAATAAAGATAATCTTAACCATAGTAAAAATCATGACAATATAATTAAAAGGCCAAATCCAGACCAAAGCTGGCTTAAGAAGGCAAACCTAGAGATGGCTGATATGCTAGAAGAAACACAATTCAAAAATCTCGCTGCATCTATCTCCATCGAACTAGGAAGTCCCGTTTACCTCCTCGAACGGATCCAGAAGATCCAGGTGTTGGCAGCTAAACTAGCGCTAAATAAAGGGAGAAAGGACTCAGCATCAGAAACACTACACAAACTACATTGGCTACCAGTAAAGGAAAGGAGCAATTTTAAGGCACTATGCATTACCCATAGGGCAGTAAATGGCACAGGACCTACAGCTCTTCAGCAAATTATTGAACCATATAGACCCTTTCGAACTCTAAGATCTACCCAGGCTACTCTCCTGTCTACCCCCACCCCTTTTAAAAAGCAAGAGTAGGAGGTAGAACCTTCCAGGTACAATGTGCACAACTCTGGAATAAACTTTCTCTCTCCCTTAGAACCAACACAGATTTGCTGAGTTTCAGGAGGAACCTGAAAACTTGGCTCTACCTCTGGAAATAGATAAGTGCAAGAAAAGATAGCTCATTCCTAATAAATGCTTGACTCCTCTTCTCTTCGATAATTTACCAGTGCCAAGTTGCCCGTTGGGTAAAAGTCGCGCTTTACAAATTCATAATAATAATAATAATAAAAGATGGCTGCCAACACTTCCTGGTAGAAGTCTTGGCAGACAATCAGACCTCAGCACGAGTTCAGGAGGGTTCGCAGAACCTTCACATCCATCGATATACAAATTTGGATTTCTTTTAATAACTCTAGAACTACTGAACAGATTTACACCAAATAACAAAAAGCGTGATCTGCGGAACAAAATCTACCTGTCCTGTGTAGGAGGAGCTGACTATTGCTGAGAATCCAGTCCGTGTTTTCCGGAGAGTCTGCAGTCGGCAGTCGGCAGTCAGTGCGGCGTGGTGAGGTAGCGGCGCTGAGCCAGCGCTGTACCTGTGCCGGTTCCGGTCCCCCCGCAGTTGTCGGCGTCGTTTACGAAAAAGGCGAGAGAGACGTTCTGTTCCCGCGGCTCCTGCTCCAGCACCCGCTCCAGGACCCGCTACCTTTATTTAGGTCTCTGTCCCGACCTCTGCCTTCTTTAACGACTGGTGTGGTTGTGGACGGTAGAGCGTACTGCGGATAGCGGCGTTGTGGAGTCGAGGGGGTGCCTGCGGTGGAGCGGCTCTTCCTTGGGCCCCCCTTGTGACTCCTGTGTCCCTCCTGTGGCCTGTGGCTGTGGCCTGAGGGGGGGACGGTTGTGGTCCGCCACCCCCTCTTCTTGACCTCTGCCCTCTGCCCCGCATTCTCCACCCTATTCTCCCGTCCCCTAGCAGCAGCCATTGAAAGGCTGCAAGCAGGGCAGCGGTAGAGGGGGGGCGAGGAGGAGGCCAGGTGAGGCCAGGTGAGGTGAGGGTGAGGTGTGGGGGGCCACAGTTGTGATCTGGCAGAGGAGGCAAGACACAGCCGGGACCCTTGGATGCACGGACTCACAGAGGAGCGGCGGATTCAAGACGCCTAGGGGAAAGCGGCAACGTCGAAGGCGTAAGTGGGAAGCCAGTGAAATCCGGAGGAGCGAGTCCGGTCAGTGTCAGTGTTAGTGTCCGCAGAGGAGGTCTGTCCAGAACGGGCATAGCCGGTAACTCAGCTAGAGTATTCTGCTAGCTCCTCTAGCCCACTCCAGCCCTCCCCCATCATTCTTCACCAATCAGCCAAAAAGACTGCCTGGAAAATTACATGTAAATCAGAAACAATAAATACAACAGACATCAGTACTGTCAACACTAGTTTTCTGTGTCTATCACATGAGAAGATCTTGAAGGGCAAAGAAGAAAAAGAAAGAGGTTAAGTACAAGGAAAAGGACAAGGACAAGGAAATTCTAGGAAATATTAGACGTTCTCATTGCTCGGGACTCTAGAAAAACCGACTATCCAAGAGTCATCTAAGGTGTATTAGGTATCATCAGGTAGGCAGGTTGGCAGGCTCCTAATATAACATAAAACATTTTCTTTCATTCAACTAATAAATCAACAAATCAGCAACTAATAAATTTACCGGAGAAAAAAAACAAAAAAAAAAAAACTTTCTCGTAAATAATTTTTAATATCTGTAATACAACACAACAAAGTTACAGTATAATATTATAAAAAGTATAAAACTAAGGGCTCATATTAATCCAATTGATCAGTAAATCAACCATTTAATTAACCTCACTCACTTGTTCTCATCAATCATCAATCATCCAACGAACCAACTCGGGCCCGAACCAATTGTCAAGAACCATCAGGAACCGTCAGGCAGTCGTGTGGCCCTCTAAATAAAATTAAAAAAACAATAATAAAAAAGCTCACGGGATGAGATCAGGACGAGTAAGGAAAGCTCCATCAAAACCCTTCAAAAAAGGTGCAAAGAAAATGGACCCATGTGAACCTCTGGTAGATCCCTCAATGGCGTCTTCGCCTCGCCAAATATTGGGAAAGGCAAGGACAGCTTCCGATCCAGGGCCAGTACACGCCCATTTAACCGCAAAGGAACCAACATTTGGCTCTAAAGAACAATTCAAACCTACAAATACTAAGGCTTCATTAAGGGACTATTTTAGGACCATAGTACCGGCGACAGCACGGAAGAAAATAACCAGCACTATGGACAAACAGCTGGCACTCTCTCCGCAGGTATCCTCCCTTGTAGCCTCTGAGCTATTGCCACATCAAATTATGATTCTGCCATTGATTCATGAGGCCGCCGGAGGGCCCAATAACTCTACGCAATCCAGTTCTTTATTAACAACAAAATCTTTATGCAAAGGCGCCTTAGAATCTCTGGACGTCAGTCACTCACAACAGGTTACCTTTCAACTCCCAGCTCAATACGCAACTCAACTAGAACAAGTTTCTCCCAATGTAATTATTTCTAGAGATGTCGACCTGTCAACTTTTCAACCATTTTCAAACCTAAGCCTGCCTTCTCCATCTGTATTTTATTCTCCAACTGAATCTAAACCTGAAAAGCTACAAAAGAGTCCTAAAGTTCTACTACCACAGGTCATGGCCTATCCGCAAGCCTTTTTCAGCAACTCAGACCAACCAGAGTCGGAATGTTTTTTAGTCAAGGTGGACCAAGGGGATCAAGTTGACCCAACAGTTATCCGAGAAGAGTCAATTAACAACATAATTCATAATTCTTTAGATTTATCATTTTTTAATACTGAACCCGAAAAGTCTGTAAGGCAAGACAGTTCTCCACCGGCCAACCTTAATAACCTATGGTCTCAATTATTAAAAACCTTTCAAACAACGTCAGCTGCACTAACATATCATTCAGACAAGATGGATCTTCAAGTGCATTTACTAAATACACTTGCGGTGTATACCGCTGGGATTGACCAAAAATTGGAGGCACTTAACGCTCTTATCAAAAAAGCCCAATCTCAAACTCAACTGGTGCAATCAGTGTGTTGCTGCTCTCCTATAATTGACTCCTTGTCATCTTTGCCTCAATTTCTTTCTGCAGTCCTAACGGAAATAAAGAAACCAACGGAGTCCAAGCCCCCAGATCTCTCTCCTCAGGTCTTAAGCCGAGCACAGGATGTATCCTATGTGAAAGTTCAAACTAGACCCCCTTCTTTGCACCTCACGGAGAAAGCTGACACTAAATTATTCTCTATTGACCCAACCAAAAATCATAATCCACATCGGCTTTCGAAACGGGAAAAGAAAAGACAACGAAAAAGCCGAAACAAACAAAAAATTGACACTACTATTTCAAATATGAGTAATTCCTCTACAAGCGACACAGCGCTTCCAGGAAACGCTCCGCCGCTTATTATTTCAAAGGGAGAACGGATGAGCCCGCAATTGATAACGAAGCAGTCGCCCTTACAGACAGAATCTTCACACCAGATTAGTCAGCAGTCAGGGCTACCTCAAGCTATGGGACACTCTCTGCAACCATTAATACAAGCAAAACCCGGATCCACACAACCGCCAATTAAGCAGCCAGCATTGGAAGCAGGGCAACAGAGTCCTGCAACTCTCCAGAAGTCAGCTCAAGAAGTTAGTCTCTCTCATTTTTCTGCAGTGGAGGACAACAAATCAAGTACACAGAGTATAATCACAGATCCTGGTCGTAAAAATCTCACGAATCCAGCAAGCTGTCGTAAGTTGGAGGCTACAAATAAAAGTCATCTTTTAACCTTCCCAATTATCCAGCACAGGGAATCGCCCCTGCCGTTATTTACTATATTTACATCATCAAAAAAGCCTACTAAAGAAATATCAAAGCAATCACAGCCATTATCGCTTAATGAGCCCTGTGAGCCTCAAGCAGCACTCAAAACACCAAACTGCTGTTTATTCCAGAATTTGTTTCCAGAGGCCCTCATGACATCCTCAATCGAGGGAATATACTTAAACTTTTCAAATCATTACCAGATTTAAGCCACCTACAATCGAGAGATATAATCGCTATCGAATTTATTCCATCTACCGGATATAATACGGGCGAAGCTACGCAAGTAACACTGGTAACTCCGGCAACCCGGGATTTGGTCTTGACGAAAACTGATCAATTTAAATCCTGGGGTATAACAACAATAATACCGTGTGCTCCTCGCTACCCCTCAATACTGGAGATCAATCAGGCATATACTTCCAGCTCTTCTTTAGCCCCCTATTCAGTGCTGAGGTCCGCAAGAGGCAGCTCACCAACAGAAATCCCAGAGCCCGCAACCGACCAGCGAAACTTCGATGGAGCAGATTGGTTATGGCTGCCGGGGGTCTTATCCAGAAACCGGACCGATTGAACCACCATTAATCACGGTCTGACAATATGCTCCTGGAACATCAACGGATTTGGGCAAGAAAAACAATCTGCCGCCGTCTTGGACTTTTTAAAAGAATATGACATCCTTCTTTTACAGGAAACATGGGCAGGAGAAAGTATCCCATTAGTGGGCTTCCTGGAGTTTATGACACCAGCCACCAGGAATTCCAAGTTTGGTAGACCAAGTGGTGGTCTCTCGATTTATGCATCAACAAAATTATCCAAATGCATTAATCAGATTATCTTTGAGGAGGATTGGCTCTCAGGAATAATTGTGGGAAGTTCATGTACGGATCCTCAGCTGCTTATCCTTAATGTTTATATCTCCCCTAGTACCACCAAGAAAAAAGCCAAAATGGATAGCTTGATCAACTCCATCTGTGATTTTATTGGCAAGTATGGCAGTATTCCAAGCATTATTTCAGGGGATTTTAATACCAATCTCTTCTGTAATCCTGCCGATGACACAGGACCGGACCCCACAAGAGTCTCTCCTTACTTCGCATCTCAGTCAATTCCTGTTGGAAATAAATCCTCGATATTGGGCGAATATGTGGTAATGCAGCTCAGCAGTTTAGGATTTACCTTATTAAATGGGCGCTTTCCCTCCGATATCCCGCCCGCATGGACCCGGTCAGTTGGCAGATCCTTCTCGTTTTGGACTTCGCTTTAGGGAGTAGAGAAATACTGCCCTGGATTAAGAGTTATCAAATCGCACCACAAGGAGAGAGTGACCACCGGGCACAAATAATAACATTATCCACCTGCATTCCACACTATCAAGAACTCGCCCACACACACTCAGGCAGTCATACAGAGGATTTAAAGCGGATAAAGTGGTCAGACACCATGGCCCCTTACCTGATGGAAAAAAGCAGAGCCCTATTACATCAATCCTCAGAGCTAAACACTCATGTCGTGCACGGCTGGACTTCTCTTTCAAATCTCCTTCTTGACGAACTGCCAATTAGGAGGGGCCCGAGACACCAAAATTCTCAATTTTACATCTCAAAAGCCACAAGGAAACTAAGAACTAAGAGGAATCGAGCACTTCGTTTATTAAGAAAGAACCCCAACAATAAAACCAACTTAAATAACTATAAGCAAGCCCAAACAGCTTTCAGAATTTCTATACGAAAGGAAAAACTTGTGGCCTCAGATCAATTCTGGCTGAAGCTTATCTACGAAAGTAAAAATCCCAACCCGAAGCAATTCTGGTCTCTTGTAAATAGGAGCAAACAAAGTACAAGTGGGTATGGCAGCGCAAATATTAGTGAAGCTGTTTGGAGTAAGTTTTTATCTCTTCACTTTGGGGATTCTAATATAAACGAAGCCCGTACTAATTTCTCCAGCCCTGTTAACCGTATGATTTCCCCTTTGGGATTGGAGTGTCCGAGGCGAGCTCATCCTGTACAAATTCCATCTGAAGATCCGCCATACAAGGGATTAACAATAAGGAATGATACTTCACTAGAGCCTATGGTGACTCCTGATGCCTTAAAAAATAAGATCTCACGCCTCATAACGAAAGCCAGAGCTGAAGGAGCCCCAGGCCCGAATGGCCTCCCTCAAGTCATGTTCAAATCTGATGTCAGTTTATGGTCTGAATATTTGACCCCTTTGTTTCTCTATTGCAGTTTAAGCAACAAGGTCCCAGAGTCTTGGAGAGGTGCAATCATTCATCCAATTTATAAAAGTGAGAAGAGAAACGAGCCAAAAAATTATCGAATGGTGGCACTTCTTGACGTGGAGTCCAAGTACTATGCAAATATTTTATTGGAGGAGCTACAGGCCTGGGCTGAATCAACTGCGCGCCTTCCTTTTAATCAGACGGGTTTTGTGGCTAACACTGGTACTACAACCAATTTGTTAACGCTAACAGTCCTGATGGAGAAAGCAACAGTCTTACAAATTCAGTTGCACTGTTGCTTTGTAGACTTCAAAGCAGCGTTTGATCGTGTGCCCAGGGGTCTGTTATGGCAGAAATTAAAATCATGGGGCATACCCCAGCCTCTTCTCCAAGCAATAATCGAACTCCATACAGAAACGTGGATAAGAATTAAGCTGGGTGACGGCTCCCACGTTTCCAGAAAGATTCGAACTGAAACAGGCGTTAAACAAGGTTGTGTATTGGCTCCACTCCTTTTTAACTTGTTTATATCTGACCTTTCTTCAGCTCTTGACAATGTAAACTGCCACCCTCCTCAACTAGATGGGACCCGTATTACCAACCTGCTTTACGCCGATGACTTGGTGTTGTTGAGCCATACAAAAACGGGTCTCCAGAGGTTATTGGATGAATTACTACCGTTTACGATAAGAAACCAACTAGAGCTTAACATGTTAAAAACCAAAACTATATCTTTTGGGAAGCAAATAAGGTCAATAGAAAAGTGGTTCTTTAACAAAACAAAGCTAGAATCAACCCCCAGTTATAAATACCTGGGCATCTTTCTCGACACAAGAGGGACCTTTATTAAACATAGAGAAGCATTGAAAATCAAAGCCCTGTCATTAGAAGTGGCCGCTGCAAAATTAGCAAAAATGCTATTAGGTCCCAGCCTAACCCCTATGTTGAAAGTAATGAAGGCTAAAGTAATCAACTCCCTGACGTATGGGTACGAGATCACTAAGGGCACAACCTGTACATTAATAAATAAGTTAACAACAAACATTTTTAAAAGAGCATTTCGAATGTCAAAATCTGCCTCGCCAGCCCAAGTGAGACTCGAACTGGGACTTCAAGATCAACATGGAGTGGAGGCAGGTGCATTTATCAAACTGTGTCACAGACTGCGCCGTGCCCGGGAGGGTTCCCTGGAGGCCCGTCTATGGCAGGAAATACAGAAAAATCAAACCAGCCATAAGTATCGGCAATTCCTGGATCGTAGTTTACAGCTACTAGAAGTAAAAGACCTCTGGGAATCAAATCCCTCACACCTGGTACTAAAGACCGCTATCAAAAAAACTGTTAGATTGTTGTCTTTTCACTCGGACAGGGCAATTCTGTCAAAGAGGAGACACGCTTGGGCTGTGATTGTTAATTTTAAAGTGGGTGTCCAGCCGCTCTATTTATCAAGCACCTACGCACTTTTTTGGAAACATAAGTTTTTAGCCTTGAGGATGGGTGATTGGCCCTTTCTGAAGAATCTTCCTGAATGGCGCCGGCCAGGCAGAAACACTGAATGCAGGTTGTGTGGCTATCACTCTGAAACAATGGAACATATCGTCTGTGCATGCCCTGCATTGCTTAAAGCTAGACGGTTACTGCTGCGAGGCCAATGGATCATGTTGGGAGTTTGTTCTTGTCGCCAAGCAATAATGGCTGCTCTCAACCCTGACAACACCAAGCTAAACATTGGGCTGACGAAATTTGTTTACAAAGCGTCAAAACTATTGGAAGCTACAATTACATCTAAATCCTCTTCATCACAGTAAGGCGGCTGAGTAAATAGACTCAAGTATTAAATCAGAGACTATAAGAAATCCAGAGTAAAGTCTTTTATCAGAACATTATTAGCCCATAATGGCCTCCCTAATTTTAAGTAATTTCATATTCACAGTTTTAATATTTTTTACATTTTTATTGTTCAATTTAGTCACGTTTCAAATTGTAAATGGTTTGCTTCTTTAAACCAATTCAATAAAGAGATTATTATTTAAAAAAAAAAAACCTTTCTGCCAAATTTGGTGTAATTCCGTCCAGCAGTTTGGGCTGTAGTCATGTTCAAAACTCCTAGGGAAAAAAACATTAGAAACACACTTTTTTTTGACTCCCTCATTTTTCTCGGCCTCCTCTTGACGGATTTCCCCGAAACTTTCCATGCACAACAAGAATCACGGCACACTTTATTTTTAAACTTTGGTGAAGATTCGTCAAATGGCGCCAAAGATAAAAGGAAGTCAAAAAACACTTTTCCTAGGGATACATGGTCCTACCCCGCCAGTAGGATATATATATATATATATATATATATACATATATATACATATAATAACAGAAAAAAACAAAGGTTACAGGGACGTTATAGTTAGGCTGACATTTCACTCGACAAAACCAGAGAAATTCAGCCGTTATAGTTAGCTGAGCTAACTATAACTCGCGCCCCTGCAATGCACTGCTTATGACCTCACATATTACATCACTCATGACATGGTCAGTGACATCACTGATGACATCACGGATTACATCTCAAATGACATCACTGATGACATAAGTGATGAGATATTCCAGTGACTGTGAGTGTTTTTAAAAGGTTTATGAGTGTTAAATATATATACCAAGGTGTATTGGTGAATCAGTGGGTGTATGAGTGACTGTATGGATGACTCAGTGGGTGCGTGACTGACTGTATAAGTGAGTGATTAGGTGTCTCAGTAAATGTATGGGTGAGCGACTGGTTGTGTGAATGTGTGTATCTGTCTGTCAGTTGATGTCTAAGTGGGTGTATGAGAGTGTTAGTGGGTACGTGAATGGCTATATGGGTCATTGATTGGTTGTCTGACTACATCTATGCTTGTCTGGGTGTTTGTGTTTGTGGGTGAGGAGGTGTGACTGACTGTATGGATCCGTGAGTCAGTGGCTGTATGGGGTATTGTTTCGTGTGTGAGAAGTTGTATGGGTGAGTGAGTGTCTGTATGGCTGTGTCGGTGATTGAGTGCATGTATCAGTATGGGTGAGTAACTGAGTATGTGAAAGGCAGTATACATGAGTGACGGGGTATATGAGTGACTGTATGCGTGAGTGATGGAATGTGAGAGTGGCTATATAGATGAGTGCATGCTTCTGTCAGTGCCTGTATAGCTGAGTGAGTATGTGTAACTCTAACGTCCCTGAAACCTGTGTTTTTTTCAGTGAATTTCTAAGGTTTTTTAACTAGCAGTTATGTTTGCAAAGTGGTGGAGAAAGGGGTCTGGACCTCCGACCAGCTCTCAGGAATTCCGTTGCGTAGGACTTACAGGAGGTACCAGGAGGGCTTCTTAGCCCCCAAGGTCTTTCTGGAGTAAAGTGGATTTCATTCCCCAACCAGTAGTGCGCCAGGAGGTGTGTTTGCAGTGTGGTGGAGAAAGGAGGCATGGCCTCCGAAGACCTCTTAGCAATCCCTCTGTGTGGGACTTACTAGAGGTAACAGGAGGGGTAGTTGGCCCCTAAGGACATCCTTGGGGACCAACTACCCCTCCTATTACCTCCAGTAAGTCCCACACACTGAGAGCAGGCCATGCCCCCTTTGTCCATCACTCTGCAAACGCGCCTCCTGGTGCACTACTGGTTGGGGTATGAAGTTCCCTTCGCTGCTGAGTGTCCTTAGGGGCCAACTAGCCTACCTGTTACATCCACTAAGCCCCACACAGTGGGATTGCTGCGAGGTGGTCGCAGGCCACGCCCCCTTTCTCCACCACTCTGCAAACTCGCTTCCTGGCGCGCACTTGGCTGGGGAATGTAGTCCCCTTGCCTCTTGAGGGTCCCTGGGGGCCAACTAGCCCTCCTGTTACCTCCAGTAAGCCCCACACAGCTGGATTGCTGAGAGGTGGTCAGAGGCCACGCCCCCTTTCGGCACAACTCTGCAAAGGCGCCTCTTGGCACACTGCTGCTTGGGGGATGAAGTCCACTCTAGTCCTGAGGTCCTCAGGACACAAGGGGACCTCATCCCCCCACCAGCAGTGCGCCAAGAGGCGCTTTTGCAGAGTGGTGTAAAAAGGGGCATGGCCTCCGACCACCTCTCAGCAATCCCACGGTGTGGGGCTTACTAGAGGTAACAGGTGGGCTAGTTGGCCCCTAAGGACCCTCAGCATCGAAGGGGCCTTCATCCCCCAACCAAGAGCGCGCCAGGAGGTGCGTTTGCAGAGTAGTGGAGAAAGGGGGCAGGGGCTTCTGGCGTGTTGGTGGCTTCTTTTATTTTTGTATTTTAGGAAGGAGGGGTGCGTGGCCCCGCTTCCCTTTCACCCTTTTGGACCCCAGGACCCCACCCCCCGGGGCCTGACCCATTAAAAAAAAATGTAAATTAAAAAGGGAGTCTGGCCACGCTGCCCCCCTCCCAAGGCCGATTTCAGTCCCGGGGACCCCATCCCCCGGGGCTCGGTCTATCTTTCTATTTTAATTCCTAAGTGGAGGGGGGCCTCCCCAGGCCGATTTCGGCCCTGGGGACCCCATCCCCGGAGGACCGGCCAATTAAAAAAAAAATGCTTTTAAGGGAGGGGGGACCCCATCCACCGGGCCTTGGCCATTTCTTTTTTTTAAATTGTAGTTTACTTTAAGGGAGGGGGGCCGAGCACATCCCCCAGGGCTTGGCCAACTTGTTGGGGACCACGGGGGGAGCCTCAAGGCCCCCGCGGTCCCTGCTGGCTCCCTGCCCCGCCCCGCCGGCTTTGCTTTTGGGCAGAGGGAGCTGCAAACATGCAGCTCCCTCTGCCCAAAAGCAATTCTGCTTTGCTTCATGGAAGCGAGAGCATTTTCAATGCTCTCGCTTCCATGAAGCACAGCAGAGTTTGCTATGGCATGGCGGGAGCAGTGCTCCCACCATGCTATAGCAAACTGCAAGCCTGGGACATTGCTGGAGCCGACCCTGTGGGGTGGCGGTCCCCAGGGGCATTTACGGCTCCAGGAGGGGGGCCACGCGGCCCCCTCCCATCTTTCAAATAGCCCCGGGGAGGTGGCGGTCTCCGGGGCTGCGTGGGCGGGCCGGAGCCCCCCCACGCGTTACGATACATTTATCCCCAAGGAGGTGGCAGTCCCCGGGGCTGCGTGGGGGGGCTGGAGCTCCCCCATGCATATTTTTGTACATTTAGCCCCGGGGAGGTGGCCGTCCCCGGGGCTGCGGGAGGCCCCGTGCCCCCCGCATTTCCAAAAATTAGCTCCTTGGTCAGGTGGTGGTCCCCTGGGGCTGCGTGGGCCCCCGCATCATTATTTTTATTTGCCCCAAGGACTTGGCCCACCCGGGGGCTTACAGAAAATGGGATGCGGGGGAGCTGTGTACCCCCCACATTTCCAAAAACTAGCCCCAGGGAGGTGGCGGTCCCCGGGGCCGCGAGGGCCTGCGCGGGCCCCCGCATCATTATTTTTGATTGCCCCTGGGACCAGGCCCACCCGGGGGCTTAAATAAAATGAAGCGTGGGAACCCCCGCTTCATTTTTAAAAAACATTTCTGACAGATTCGCGGATCCAACGCGAATCCTGCCATTTTTAAAAAACAAAAATGCTTTTTTGGGCCCTGGGGGTCCCTGTGGGACCCCCTGAGAAGGCCTAGGGGGGTCAGGGTGTTTCTACCCAGACTCCTTTTCATGTTTGTTCAACTGAGTCACAAGATGGCTGCCAACACTTCCTGGTTTGAAGTGTTGGCAGCCAATCAGGTTGCAGGCACAAGATCGGGAGGGTTCACGGATCCTCAGCGTCCCTACTTGGATATCTGAGAAATATTTATATTTCTCAGGAACTACTGAACGGATTTACACCATTTAACAAAAAGAGTAGTTTCTGAACCAAGAGCTACCTTTTTGCCAATTGTTGGTGTAATTCCGTTCAGCAGTTCGGGCTGTAGCCGTGTCTAAAGTTTCCTATGGAAATTAACATGGGGAAAACACGTTTTGGGCCCCCCCTTTTTCTCGGCCCCTGCTTGACGAATCACCCTGAAATTTTCAACACACCAGCTGAAGTGAGTGGGCCATTAGTTTTGAAAATGTCCCGAAGATTCATCAAACGGCACCAAAGATATTGACAAAAGAAAAAACGCTTTTTGAATAGAAACAAGGTCCTAACTACAACTACCTACTGGTGACCGCCAGTAGGTAATATATATACTATATATATATATATATATACACACACACACTTATATATATATATATTCAAAGTGATCCGCTGTGCAGGGGCCAAGAAAAAAGGGGGGGTCCCAAAACTCGTTTTCCCCATGTCTATGGGGATTTTTCATTTTCTGAACACGAATACAGCCCAAACTGCTGAACGGAATTACACCAAGTTTGGCAGAAACCTAGATGTTGGTCCAGAAAGAAGTGTTTTTTGTTATTTGGTGTAAATCCGTTCAGTAGTTTTTTGAGATATCTAACTTAAAAAATATAGATATCTGGGGACGCGAGTCCTTGTAGTGGACTCGTGGATCCTATTATAATTTGATTGGCTGCCAGCACTTCAACCAGGAAGTGTTGGCAGCCATCTTGGAACTCGGCTTGAAGCAGAGTCCCAGAAAAAAAAAGTTGAAAAGAAAGAAAATGGGGCAAGGTAGTAAGTCCCTGGCCCCGCCAGATATGGTGGGGAGGTCCCTCAGGGTCCCCGCCGGGGGTAAAAATGCATTTTTTTAAATTAATTTTGATGCAGACTCGCGGTGGATTAGTGGATCTGCGAATCCGCAGCAAAATAGAATAACCCCCGGGTGGGCCAGGTTCGGGGGGCATATGGTAAAGATAGAATGGAGGTGCATGGGGCCCCCCTACTAGGGCTTATCAAAGCCCTGGGGACCACCACCTCCCCGGGGCATTTCTAATTATGAATACACTTCCCCGGGGCTAATTCTAAATATGTGGGGGGGGCCTTGTGGAACCCCCCTGACCGGGTGACCGCCACCACCCTGGGGCTAATAAAAATAATATGGGGGGCCTTGCAGACCCCCCTGCCCTGGGGGCCGCCACTCGGCCCTCCCTCCTGTAGCCCTAGATGGCCCTGGGGACCTCCACCCCCCCAGGGCAGGCTCCAGCAATGTCCCAGGGTGCCCACCCCCGGGACATTGCAGTTTACTATGGCTTGGTGGGAGCACTGCTCCTGCCAAGCCATAGCAAACTCTCTGCTTTCAGCAAGCAAGAGCAGAAAATGTTCTCGCTTGCTGAAAGCAGAGCATGTCTGTATCCCTGCCCGCTGTCAAGCGAGCAGGGAAACAGACATTGCTTTGAGATCCAGGGAGCTGCATGTTAGCAGCTCCCTGGGTCTCAAAGCAATGGCGGTTCCTGCAGGAGGCTGGGAGCCGGCAGTGACCGCAGGGGCCTTGAGGCTCCCACCGCGCTCCCCAACCTCTGTTGGTTGTGCGGCTTCCCCCTCCATGGGCTAACTTCGACCCCGTCGAAGTTAGCCCATGGTGGGGGGCACCGCACAGCCCCCTCCCCTTTAAAAAAAAGAAGATATTAAGGCCTGGCCCCAAGGGATGGGGTTCCCGGGGCCAAAATCGCCTGGGGAGTGGAGCCGCGCGTCCCCCCTACCTTTTAAAAAAAAAAAATTGTAAAAAAACAAAAGGGGCAGGCCCCAGGGGACGAAAATGCTTGGCCCCCTCCCTTTCAATTATAAAAGAAAATAATAATAAAGGCCGGGCAATGGGGGAGGGGGTCCCCGGGGCCGAAATAGGCCAAGGAGGTGGGCCACAAGGCCCCTCTTCCTAAAAAATAAAAAAAAGCCTGCAACTCGCTGGAGGCCCCACCCCCTTTCTCCACTACTGTGCAAACCCAGGAGGCGCGCTCTTGGTTAGGGGATGAAGTCCCCTTGGCTGCTGAGGGTCCTTAGGGGCCAACAAGACCTCCTGTTACCTGCAGTCAGCCCCAGACAGTGGGATTGCTGAGAGGTGGTCAGAGGCCACGCCCCCTTTCTCCACCACTCTGCAAACGCGCCTCTCAGTGCACTGTTGGTGGGAGGATGAGGTCACCTTGCTTCCTGAGAGCCTCAGGACTAAAGTGGACTTCTTCCCCAATGAGTAGTGCGACAGAAGGCGCGCTTGCAGAGTGGTGGAGGAAGGGGGCGTGGCCTGTGTCGACCTCTCAGCAATCTACTTGTGTGGGTGTTACTGGAGGTAACAGGAGGGACAGGTGGCACCCAAGGACCCTCAATAGCCAAGGGGACTTCATCCCCCCTACTAGTAGTGTCCCAGGAGGCGCATTTGCAGAGTGGTGGAGAAAGGAGGCATGGCCTCCTATCAGCAATCCTGCTGTGTGGGACTTACTGGAGGTAATAGGAGGGGAAGTTGGACCCCAAGGACGTCTTTGGGGGCCAACTACCCCTCATGTTATCTCCAATAAGTCCCACACAGCGGGATTTCTAAAAGGTCTTCGGAGGCCTCGTCCCTTTCTCCACCACTCTGCAAAAGCGGCTCGTGGTGCACTACTGGTAGGGGGATGAAGTCCACTTTACTCCTGAGGGACCTTGGGGTTCAAGAAGCCCTCCTGGTACCTCCTGTAAGTCCTACATTGCGGGATTCCTGAGAGCTGGTTGGAGGCCCAGCCCCCTTGCTCCACCGTTGAGCAAACGCAACAACTAGGTAAAAAAACCATAGAAATTCACTGAAAAAACCAAAGGTTACAGGGACGTTATAGTTAGGAATTAGCATTTAAAAAATCTTAGAAATTCTCTGAAAAAAACAAAGGTTACCGGGACGTTATAGTTAGGAAATGGAATAAAAAAACCTTGGAAATTCACTGAAAAAAAACAAGGTTACAGAGACGTTATAGTTAGGCTCAGGTTTCACTCGTTCAAAACCAGAGAAATTCATCAGTTATAGTTAGCTGAGCTAACTATAACTCGCGCCCGCAATGCACTGCTTATGACCTCACATATTACATCACTCATGATATGATCAGTCACATCACTGATGACATCACTGATGACATCACTGATGACAATAACCTTTCAAACAACCACTCGAACTTCCAATCTACCATTCTCCAAACCATTGACACATCCACACCAGTCCTTACACACCCACTCACTGATTCATAGGTCTACACACACACATCCACTCAGTCAACCAAACAGCCTCTTATACACCAACTCACTCACTAATACAGCCACTGATATATCTACTCATACACCAATACAGCCACTCACACACTGTCAGTCACCCATAAACCACTGACACATCTATTCACTCACCGACACAGCCATACAGACACTCAGTCACCCATACAGCCCCTCACAGATGTACTCACTAACCCATACAGCCACTGACTCACCCACTCACTCATCCATGCAGGCAGTCACACAACCCCTCACCCACCCACACAGACACTCATACACCCATACAGGTACTCAGACAACCAATCACTCACTCTGAGGCTGGTTTAGTATATGGTGCTCATTTATATAAATGTAGCACCCTGCACTAATCCCAACAACCCTTATGTTGATTTTAGTGGTCTTAGACAACCATGGAAAGCTCTCTAAGTGGTAGCTGTGGAGAGCAGCCTCCAGGCTTAGTCCAGAAGGAGTGAAAAGCAGCTTGTTTTACCAGTACTTAATCTTATGTTGTAGGTTAAGTGAAAAAGAACCACACAGTGTAGTTATAAAAATATATATTTATTATAAACACTCACTAACACATTGCAATATCGCCTACCCAGAGATATAACCACAATACACACAATACTTTGATCATAGAACACGTAAGTAGCACAAATACACAGTGGTCTCCAGGGGGAGACCAAACCATATACTAAAATAGTGGAATGTGAACCCCGACCTAAGTTGAGAATGGACCCAGAAGACATAGAAGAGCCAGGGACCCAAGGAACCTCCCAAGGTGGGTATCTAGGAACCCCATGGAGGTTGTGTGCAGAGTGGGAACGCGACCACATGCTCAATACAAGTCAACGGGTAAGTCCCGGTTGCAGTTTTAAAGAAAAAGGACCCTTCCCAGCAGACTCTGAAAAAACCCTGTGGAAGATGGAAGGCTGGAGAGTCACTCCACCCATGGATACCCCAGGAACCAGGATACCTACACCAGGGAAGCCGGGTGCATCAGTGCGAAGTGATGTCGGAAACCGCCGTAGACCACAATGGTGGACTTCAGTGAAGATGCAGCTGGCGAAGAAGGCGAAAGAGTCCGGTGGAACTCAAAGGTGGATTCAAGATGAGAGGTATCTTCAAGCAGAGGGGACAAAGTCTATGACACTCAGGAGTGACCAGGAGGCACGGAAGACGAATGCCCACCGATGTCAGGGATTCAGGAGAGTTGACAGTGCCCTTGAAGTTGCAGCTGGGCGGACCAGGCGATGCTGTGGAACACCAGGAGCCATTCACAAGCTGTCCCACATCGGATGTCAAGAGCCAAAGGGTCAGTGTCCGGCAGGGGCACCAACAAGCCTTGGCAACGGCAACCAACGTAGTAGTCGCAAAAGGTGCAGTGTCGGGACCAGCAAGGTCCAAGTGACTCACCACGAGCAGGTAAGTCAGAGGAGGCCCTGAGCAAGCAGGGGAACACACTGGAGCCAAAGAAGACCCTCAAGAGGACCTACAGGCCGGAGGCACAGGAGTCGCAAGAGGACCTCAAGCAGCTCACCAAAGGATGAAGGCCCACGGTGCAAAGGATGCAGTGAAGGTGAAGCTCTTGGCTGCAGGAGATGCTTTAGGCTGGAGCTTCTTGGAGCTCGAAGATCTCTGGAGGAAAGAGTCAACAAGCCTTGGCAACGGCAAGTCGACGCTGTGCACAGGGGTACTGCTTCAGTGGTTGTGACGAGAGATACTAGCTTCAAACTTGCAATGAAGACAGTGCAGGCCTCGAGGGAGTTGTAGAACCACCACCTGTGTTGCTGAACCTTTCGGAGTCCATAGGAGCTCAGGAACAGCAGACCGTTCAGCTTCATTGCAGTGCCTGCAGATGCAGGGGAGTGACTCCTTCACTCCAAGGGAGATTCTTTTGGGTGTCTTGGATGTCCACAGGCCTTGTGAAGAACCTGTGTAGAGCACAGGCACAGACGTTGCAGAAGACATGCAGGACGACGAGACCAGGAGCAGCATGAGTCTTCCCAGTTGCAATCTCAGTTCCCAAAGCAAAGTCCAGCAAAGTCCAAAGTGCCCAGGTGGTTGAAGTTGAAGTGGTTTCGGATCTGAATCTTGTCCCACGACGAATCTAGGGAACCACCCACAGGTAAGCCCTTAGGTACCCTAAGGAAAGGGTTGGGACTATTCAGGGGTCCCTCCCAGAGGAGGGGCTGGACAGTGGGGAGGATACTCCTATGTCCTTTGTCCAGTTTTGCGACAGAGCGGGAGCCAACGGCTCCCTGAACTGGTTCCAACTGGAGTATGCAAGTAGGGCACCAAATGTGCCCTTCAAAGCAGTCTAGTGGCGCTGGCAAGTGTCCCCACCCAGTCCCAATACACTAAGTCCTGTCTGGGAGGTGGTCACACCTCCCTGTGACAGGAAACCTATTGTCCTGCCTTCCCCTGCCTGAGCTTGGCTCAGCAGCAGGAGGGCAGGATCTTGTCTCTGGTCGGCAGCAGCCATAGTTTGCTGTCCTGGTCTAGAAGACTGGTACTGAGAGCACTGAGTGCCTCCCAGAGGAGCTTTACAGTGCATGGAATCACACCTCCAACACCATTTACGGTGTTGGGGTATGATTCCAACATTTTTGATACCAAACACGACAGGGTTCATTACAGCCAGTTCAGAGATAGCCATCGCGTAATGACGCATGGCCACTCTATGTATCGTAATGGCTGATGCACTTACAACCCGGGATAATGAACTTCGAGGGTTGTAGGGGTATCCTGCTCATGCAGGGGCACCCTCCCACTTATAACCAAGCACCCTGCCTTCAGGATTGAAAGGCCTTCCTTAGGGGTGACTTATAGGTTTTAAGTGTAGTGACCTCAGATATAAGGAAACTTATATCTGTTGTAAGTGGTGCTAGCACTAGCTTACACAGGCTGCAATGGCAGGCCTGTAGTGACAATTTGAGTGGTCTCCCATGGGTGGCATAATAGATATGCTTCACCCCATGGGGGACCCCTGGTATACCTAAGCCCTCGGTACCTTAGTACCATATACTAGAGACTTACAAGGGTGCACCAGTAGCCAATCTAGAGTGTACCTAAGTACTCACCATGTCTAATTTAGGGAAGAAGCACAGAGACAGGGGTCCTGATTAGGAGGATCCCAGTCAGACTGGTCTGTAAAACATAATGACACCAGCTAAAAGTGGGGGTGACCATGAAAGCAGATCCTACTTTCCTACAATCACCCATGCAGCCAATCACGTACCCACTCATCAACCCACACAGCCACTTAGACACCAACTTAGAGACTGATACAGACATTCACACAACCTAGTCACTCAACCATACATTCACTGAGACACCTAATCACTCACTTATACAGTCACTGAATCATCCATACAGGCACTCATACATCCACTGATTCACCAATACACCTTGGTATATATATTTAACACTCATAAACCTTGTAAAAACACTCACAGTGACTGGATGATGTCATAAGTGATGTCATTTAAGATGTCATCAGTGATGGCACTGACCATGTCATGACTGATGTAATATGTGAGGTCATAAGCTGTGCATTGAGGGGGAGCGAGTTTGCATTGCGGGGGCACGAATTGTAGCTGAATTTTTCTGGTTTTGTACAATTTAAACCTGAGCCTAACTATAACGTCTCTGTAACCTTTGTTTTTTTCAGTGAATTTCTAAGGTTTTTTATTCCATTTCCTAACTATAATGTCCCTGTAACCTTTGTTTTTTTCAGTGAATATATATATATATATATATATATATCAAAAAAGCAAACGGTCCGTAATCGGTGCGCGCTTTGTCCGCTGGTGCTCGTGTCGAGGTCAGACCATGCCTCGCTCAATTATTTTCACAAAAAGATGGCACTGCACTCCAGAAGTCGTGAAAAATCCAAGCATTTAATAAAACATAATAGCCACCACCAATACCACCACCAAACGTTTCGACCAAGAGATGGTCTTTGTCACGGTTATGAGAGTCCTTCTTTACTTTCACCCTTTATAGTGTTCAATCATATGTCCCTTTCTGATGCATTCTGGGACTTGTATATAATCCCGAGAATGGAACTGTCAATGATTATTCTATAATTGTGAACTTGCGATTAATAGGTACTTTATCTTTGAATGAAATTGCAATTTTGAATAAAATAGAATAATGACATGCAAAACCAATCGCAAACAAGGAAGTAGAACTACTCCATTGAGCTTTTAAAATTGCAATTTATGGCAGCGACGTAATCATGGTGCCTATACCCGACAATTAAACAAAGAAAAATTCCTCACCCCAAAAGTTGTGACTCTGTGAAATACAAGTCCCAGAATGCATCAGAAAGGGACATATGATTGAACACTATAAAGGGTGAAAGTAAAGAAGGACTCTCATAACCGTGACAAAGACCATCTCTTGGTCGAAACGTTTGGTGGTGGTATTGGTGGTGGCTATTATGTTTTATTAAATGCTTGGATTTTTCACGACTTCTGGAGTGCAGTGCCATCTTTTTGTGAAAATATATATATATATATACACTATATATATATATATATATATATATATATATATATATATATATATATATATATATTCACTCACTCCAACTCCTGGTCTGCCGAACTCTTGGCAACCCACCCAGGCGCGGACCTCAGCGATCTTCAAAAAAACACAGGTACTCCGTAGTTCGGTGAAGATGCAGTGTAAAATTTATTGCCAAAATGTAGTCCCATCTTGTTCGAGCATAGTGCCATATATATAAATCAACTTCCCATCCCTCACAAAGAATCCTCTGAGACCAGGCACCAATATCCTCTTTCTTTACACGAACATCCACCATGACACGTTTAGGCCACAACATTAGCCTTGCTCACATACGAGCCATTACTTGTACATTTAAATAGTGTCATGTGACCTATCATCATGGAAGAAAGACTCCATGTGTCCATACTTTTGCAGACAGTGTAATTAGCAAAATTATCAGTATTGTTATAAATCACAATCTATAGAATTCATTATTACATTTCATTAACATTTGGGATTGTGCGTGCATAAAAATTCATATCACATTTCCTGTGCAAACCGCATTCTTCCATCTAGTGATCTGACCTGCTGTCTCACTTCAGGATGCGGTCTACTGCTATTGTGTTACCTCTAACTGGCGATGTTCACCAAATTTGTCCTTTCACGGACCAGAATTGAAATATTCAGAAACATCCATGGAATTATATAATTATACATATAAACCATAGTTGAAGTGACTTTATACTGAGGTATGGTGAAATTATCTTAGTTTCCCTTAAAAGAAAACATACAAATTCACTGAAAAAAATGAAGGTTAAAGGGATGTTATAGTTACGTGAAAATGTCAGTCAAAACATAGTGTTTTAAACTATCAAAACTACTGACATTCACCAGTTCTAATTATCTCAATCAATCAATCAGGGAATTGTAAGCGCGCTACTCACCCGTGAGGGTCTCAAGGCGCTGAGGGGGGGGTCCGCAGATCTGTTTAGCTGAAGAGCCAGGTCTTGAGGGTCTTCCTGAAGGTGTTCAGGGAGGGGGCGCGTCTGATGTCTGCCGGTAGCTCGTTCCAGGTCTTGGCTGCAATGTGAGAGAAGGATCTTCCGCCTGCTCTGGCTCTGTGGATGCGCGGGGTTTCGGCCAGTGCGAGGTTGGAAGATCTGAGGTTTCTTTTGGGTACGTGGAAGTTGATTCTGTCGTTGAGGTATTTGGGTCCGTTGTTGTGTAGGCATTTGTAGGCGTGAGTGAGGATTTTGAAAGTGACTCTTTTCTCCACGGGGAGCCAGTGGAGATTTCGTAGGTGTTGGCTGATGTGTTTGTGTCGGGGGATGCCGAGGACGAGTCTGGCGGCGGTGTTCTGTACTGTCTGGAGTTTGCGGAGTAGGGATTTGTTGATGCCGGCGTAGAGTGCGTTTCCATAGTCCAGTCTGCTGGTGATGAGTGCGTGGGTGACTGTCTTCCTTGACTCAGGGGGGATCCACTTGAAGGTCTTGCGGAGGATGCGGAGGGTGTTGAAGCAGCTGGAGGTGACGGCGTTGACCTGTCGGTTCATGGAGAGTGATGAGTCGAGTACGATGCCGAGGTTCTTGGCGTGGTCTGAGGGGGTAGGTGGGCTTCCGAGGGCGGTCGGCCACCAGGTGCTGTCCCATGCAGAAGGAGTGGTACCGAGGACGAGGACTTCTGTCTTCTCGGCGTTGAGCTTCAGGCAGCTGTTGGTCATCCAGACTGCGACGTCTTGCATTCCTTTCTGGAAGTTGAGTTTGGCAGTGGTGGTGTCTTTGGTGAGGGAGAGGATGAGCTCGGTGTCGTCGGCGTAGGATACGATGTTGAGGCCGTGTTGTCGGACGATGGCTGCGAGGGGGGCCATGTAAATGTTGAAGAGGGTGGGGCTCAGTGATGAACCCTGTGGGACTCCGCAGGTGATTTTCGTGGGGTCGGAGAGGAAGGGTGGGAGTCTGATCCTTTGGATTCTTCCGGTGAGGAATGATCGGATCCAGTCCAGGGCTGTTCCTTGTATGCCTGCGTCGTGTAGTCTGACGACTAGTGTGCGATGGGAGACGGTGTCGAAGGCCGCTGATAGGTCGAGTAGGTGAGGGCTGCGGAGTGGCCTTGGTCCAGGAGGGTGCAGATGTCGTCTGTGGCGGCGAGTAGGGCGGTCTCTGTGCTGTGGTTGCTTCGGAATCCGGATTGGGACGGGTCGAGGACGGCGTTCTCTTCAATGAATCGTGTCAGTTTCCTGGTGACTGTTTTCTCTGCAACTTTGGCTGCGAAGGGGAGGAGCGAGATGGGCCGATAGTTCTTGAGGTCGGTGGGGTCAGCTGTGGGCTTCTTGAGCAGGGGTCTGACTTCTGCGCGCTTCCAGTCGTCTGGGAAGGTGCCTGTTTTGAAGGTGGTGTTGATGGTGCGTTGTAGTTCGGGTGCGATGGCGGCCACAGCTCTGTGGTAGATGTGAGGGGGGCATGGGTCGGTGGGGTCCCCGAGTGGATGCTTTTCATGGTCAAGGCGGTGTCTTCGGCCGTGATCGGTGTCCAGTTGGAGATGGTGGGCTGGCTGGTGTTTCTGGGGGGCGGGGGCCGTCTGTGGTGCCTGGTGGATGGTCGATGAAGTTGTCGTAGAGGTTTTTGATCTTGAGGTGGAAATAGGTTCCAAGCTTGTCGCAGAGGTCTTGGGATGGGGTGATGTCTGTGGCTTCGCTGCGTGGGTTGGTGAATTCTTGAATGACACTGAAAAGTTCCTTGGAGTTGGAAGAGTTGGCCAGGATTTTGTTGTGGATGAAGTTCCTTTTGGTGGCTCTGATCTGGTTGTGGTAGTCCGTCATGGCGTCCTTGTAGGTGGTGTGGTTTTCGGTTGTCTTGGTGTTTCTCCAGTTCTTCTCCTGGCATCTGCAGGTGCGTCTGGCTTCTTGGAGAGCGGTTGTGAACCAGGCGGCTTTCCTGGGGCGTTGTCTGTCCGGGTTGCCTAGCGGGGCGAGCTCATCTGCGCAGTTGGAGATCCAGGTGTGGAGTTCTCTGGCTGCGTCGTTTGCGCTGTTTGCGTCGGGTGCCCAGGTGTGGTTGTCTCGGTTGAGGGTGGAGTTAAGTTGCTCGTCGGTAACCTTGCTCCAGTTCCTTCGTGGTGGGCGTGGGGCTGGTTTGGGTGCCTTGGGTTTGTTGATGGCGAAGTGTACGCAGTGGTGGTCGGTCCATGGCGGCTGCGTTGTGTGGCTGAAATGGACGCTGTTTCCTACTGCGAAGATGGGGTCGAGGGTGTGTCCTGCTCTGTGGGTCGGTGTGTTGACGAGTTGTTTAAGTCCGATGCTGGCGAGGTTGTCACGAAGGATAGTGGAGTTGGGGTTGCTGGGGTTGTCGAGGTGGAAGTTCAGGTCTCCAATGAGTATGTAGTTTGTTGAGGCGATCGCGTGGGGTGCGATGAAGTCGGTGATGGTGGCGGCGAAGGGTGTTTGGGGTCGGGGGGTCTGTAGACGAGGGTTCCTCGGAGTGTGGCTTTGGGGGTGGTCTGGATCTTGAAGTGCAGGTGTTCGGCGGAGGGGAAGGTTTAGCTGGAGGTGGTGAGGCGGAGGGTGCTCTTGTGGGCGATGGCGAGGCCCCCTCCTGGGTGGTTGGGGCGGTCTTTCCTCTGGATCTTGTATCCGTCTGGGATGGCGGTGCTGATGTCGGGGGCGGAGGATGCGTTGGTCCAGGTCTCTGTGAAGAAGGCGATGTCGGGCGAAAGAGAGTCGAGTAGGTTCCAGATTTCCATGGCGTGTTTGTGTACGGAGCGTACGTTGAGGAGGATGCATTTTAGGGTGTCGCCGGTGCTGACGTCGGCGGTGTTGGAGGCTGGGGTGGCGGTGAGGGTCTGGCGGCAGTGGAGGCAGGAGAACTGGCCATGGGTCGTGTTCGGCGAGGCCTGTTGGCATTCTCTAAGTCTTCCAGGGTTGAGTGCGAGGAGGGTGGTGGTGTCGTAGCGATGGGTAGTGGGAGGTACAGGGTTCCTGGCGCTGGCCGCGGTCGGGTCGCGGACGTGCGCAGACAGGCTTGCCTTCGGCGCGCGGCCGCCATTAAGTAGGGGAGGTGGGAGGGAGGAGCGGCTGGGAGGCGGGAGCAGGGGAATTCTGGGGGGGAATTCCGGGGGGGAGGGGCCGCAGGGGCAGCAGCGGCGAAAGGCAAAAGGAACAGGCAGGCACGAGAAAATAAAAACAGTGGTTGAATTAGAGCAAGACACAGATGGGCACAATAACAGTGGCACAACAGGGAAAAAATTAAGAAAAAAAGCGGCTGAGAAAGGTTACGGTGGTTGGAGGCAGTCTGGTTCCAGTTGGAGCGGGCAGCAGGCGCAGGAGCGGGCAGCAGCCTCGAACCTCCCAAGGAGGAGGTCGGGGTCTGGAGGCAAGAGACGGCACAGCGGAGCAGTGGGGAGAGAGTGGACCTAGACCGAGGGTCGGAGGTAATTATAACTTGCGCCCTCGCCACCTAACTATAAAGTCACTCTAACCTTAGCTTTTTTCAGTGAATTTCTAGAAAGGTAATATTTTATTAAAATGTGTATCACCAACCCCACGCTTATGGCCATGCGTGGCGTGGATTTTGCCGCAGTGCCTGCAACCAACACCTCGCTGGCAGCCAACCTCATGTCGCGCATGGCCTTCAGCCATGTGCGTCTGGACACAGGACAGGCACTGTGGCCAACCCCTGCTGGTGCCCCCTGAACCCAAGCCATGTGAAGCATGGGGTAGGCAAAGGGCCTGGCCCCCAAAATCCCACCGGTGCACAAGGCTGAATGTAAGGGGTGTCACTTTAAGTAAAACAGAGCAACTGACTGTCAAAGGGTCAGAACACCAAAATGTAAAATAGTGGCCCATTGGCTTTGTGAAGGAAGGACAGAATATCACCATATATAAAACACATGTATTGTCTTTGTCAGAAAAAGACCAACAATTATAATGAAATGTGTATTTCATTACTTTACACAGTTCAATGTTTAATAAAAGTGATTGTCTTTAAAACATTTAATAAAGCTCCATTAAAAAAACATCAACATGTCTTTGAGTGCAGCCACAGAACCAACCACAAGGAGGGCTGAAGAGCATAAATCTCCAGCTAGGAGTATTTGAAAAAATATGATAAGCTCTCCTGGGGTCATGGTTTCAATGACACAGGAAACGTACATTTTTTAATGTTGCCGGAGGGCTGCTGCACTCCCTGCAGCCCCCCACAACATTAAAACATTTTTGGTGGGGCTTCTGCCTCTTGCAAGGGTACCACAAGTATGAAAAGCTATTTTGTTAAAATGCCCTGGGGCATTATGGGGCTTTCCTGGATAGGAGAGGTAAATAATAAATGAGTGGCTCTTGCCGCTCATTTATTATTTTTTTATATGTTGGGTTTCCCAGTGTGCTCCTGCCGAGTGGGAGTACATTTTTTTCTCTGCCCATGCTCTTGCAGACATCGAATCTGTGCACTGGGAGTGGGCTCCCCTGGACACTGCAATTTAGGTGGCCCTGGGGTATAGGGTCCCGGAGCCTTTAGAGGCTCGGGGAGGGGGCCATGCACCCCCATCCCCTTTAAATATATGTATCACCCCGGGGGATGGGGTTCCTGGCACCTTTATAGGCTCAAGGAGGGGGTCCGCGTGCCTTCCCCTTTTTGAATTAGCGGCCCCAGGGGGTGGAGTGTCTGCGGCCTCAGAGAGGCTCAGGGAGGCGGGCAGCATGCCCCCTTCCCTTATTTAAAACACTGGCCCCAGGGGATGGGATCCTCGTGGCTTTACGTGCCTCAGGGAGGGGGGGCATGTTCCTCCTCCGCTCTGAATAACTTAGCGGGCCTCGGAGTACAGGGTCCCTGAGGTTGAAATTGGTTCAGAGGATGTAGGCCCCAAGCACACCCCTCCCCAAATTATTATAGATATGCATATTTTGACCCCAGGACCCTGGCCTACCCAGGGGGTGAGCTTAATTCAAAATTCAATGACAGCTGCCATTTTTTTACTGCAATCCCTAAGGAGTACTGCGGGATCGTGGCAAAAAAATAAATCTGTTAAAAAACTTTTGGCTTGAGGGGGCCCCTCTGGGAACCCCTCTCCTACAAGGACTAAAGGGGCAGGGAATCTCTAACCTGCCCCTTATATTGTTTTAAAAAAAATATTTTCAGGACAGGGGACTGTTAGAAATGGGGGTCTCTAGTTGGCAATGGCTGGCCACTGTCCAAGTAGGGACCCTTCTTCCTAAGTCAGAGTGAGAGGGCTACCCTCTTTAATACCCCTGCTCAACCCTGTGGTAACGTAGCACGAGCAGGTAGGCTTATCTCAGAGGCAGGGTGTGAAGCATTTATGATCATACACAGTAACACAGTGAGGAACACTACAAAGGGACACCACACAAGTAGTTATTATAAAAAATAAGTATCTTTATATAAAGGCAGATTTATCACAAGACCAATAACTGTAAAAGCCACAATACTGTCAAAAATAGGATAGCTGTTGAAGGGCTGTCAAAAATAGTTCAAAGGTTGCAAAAATAAGGTTCAAGTTCAAAGCAGTGGTCTCTGCGACCCTTTCTTTCACAAAGTACCTGGGTTTAGTAGCAAAACCAACAAAGTGTCGCAAATAAGCTGTAGCGATGATTCTCGGCACGCGAGGCCGGCGATGCGTTGAAATCCTTGCCGCAAGGGAGGATGATGCGCCGATCTGCGGGGTGCGTGCGGAGACGATGCGACAAACTTCTGCACGCTGGACCGCCGATGCGATGACTTTCTTGCCGCGTGGGAGAAGTCGATGCAAACTAGAGGCCCTGGAACTCACAGGAGCCTCCTCAGCAGATAGCAGTCCTCGCAGGGAGGAAGCAGGAGGTTGGTGGTGGAGTCTGATGTGCCTGAGACTCCAGCAGGAGGCTAGCTCTTTTCCTAGCCCTTGGGTAATTGCTGTAACAAAAATAAAAGTTCTCTCAAGAGTTCCTTTTCCTCTTCTTCAAAGTCCAGTGGTCACTGCTGCAGGCCAGTGCAAGAAACAACACACAGCACAGGGACAGTCACTTCCTGCAGATTCCTCCAGTGGCACGGACAGAGTTTCCTCTCCAGATCCAAAAGCAATACAAAATGTAGGGGCTTGAGCACAGATATGTATACCCCAAAAGCCTTTGATCCTTGAAGCTACCAGTCACTGAACCTAGCCAGAACCAGTTCTGCTCAGGCCTGGAGCACTTTGTTTACCAGGCTGCATCCTTCCTTTCAGAAAGAGGGGGTCTGCTAGCAGACACACAGTGGGAGGTGGAGCCAGCATTCACCTTGCCAGGCACAGCCCTATTCAGGTCAAGGAGCCACCCCTCCCCACACTCTAAATGCAGGTCTCTCTATTCAACCCAGGTCTGACTCAGCCTGTCCTGCCCGTCTAAAACCAGACAGCCAATACACATAATGGCAGAGCACACTGGAAGGCTTAGGCAAGAAAATACCTACTTTCTAAAAGTGGTATTTTCAAACACAGAATATAAAAATAAACTTCACTAAAAGATGTAGTTTAATATTCTGAGCTCAGGCATACTAAATTCGTTTTTCTACCATGTTCCTGGGGTCAGTTAGGACTATAGAATGTAATAGTCAAACTGCCCATTCTAGCCTGTGAGGAACAGGTAGCCTTACAGTAGTGAAAAACGAAATGGGGCATAATTCACTACCAGGACATGCTACACACACCAAGGCATGTCCTACCTTACACATACAATGCACCCTACCATAGGGGTGACTTACAAGATGCCAAGGGAAGGTTCAGGGGCTGGGAAGTGGGTGCACTTCACAGCCAAGATGGCAGTCCTGGACTGCACACAGACACTGCAGTGGCAGGTCTGAGACACACTTTACAAGCTGCTTCTGTGGGTGGCACACATCAGTGCTGCAGGCCCACCAGCAGCATTTGGTTTACCAGCCCTGGGCACACATAGGCCACACTACTAGGGACTAACAGGTAAACCAAATAAGCCAATCAGGGATATACCAATTCACATAGACATATTTACACAGGGAGCATTCGCGCTGTGACACTGAATGGCAGTGGCACAGCGCCCAGAGCATCTAACACCAGTAAAACAGAGGAGATAACAGCGAAAAATGGAAGGGAGACCCACGCCAAAGGTGCCAGGTCTAACAGGGACTAAAACCACAAGCCCTGTAATGGCCACCATACAACATTTGTGTTCAGAATGCATGCTCTGTGGGACCCTCACTCTTGCAGGAGCGAGGTGGTCGAAGGGAAAAAAAAAGTTCCTTTAGCCAATCAGAATGCTCTATTTTTTGAAGTTCTGTAGTCGGAGTCCTGTGAACCCAACCATCCAGATATACAAGTATATTTGAACCTTAATTTCTCAAAAACTACGGAATAGATGCGCACCAAATAATAAAAAGCACATTTTCTGGACCAAGCTATAGCTTCTTGCCAAATTTGGTGTAATTCCGTTCAGCTGCGTTGGCTGTAGAGCATTCCAAAAATCCCTATGGAAATTGCCTGGGGATTTTGCATTTTAGAACCCCCCTGTTTTCGGCCCCCGACTGACTGATTATCCCAAAACTTTCCCAGAAGGTGCTGATCAAAGAAGAGCACTTTCTTGGAAAGTTTCATGAAAATTCATCAAATGGCACTAAAGTAATTAGCAAACAAAATAAAGCCATTTCCTATGTAAACACCATCCTAACTCTATCTATCTATCTGTCTATCTGTCTATCTGTCTATCTGTCTATCTGTCTATCTGTCTATCTGTCTGTCTATCTGTCTGTCTGTCTGTCTATCTATCTATTTATCTATCATACGTGAGTCAGAGTTTCTATAGGAAGAGAGGTTTTTTTCTTTGCTAATAACTTTGACAGCATTTGCTATATATTCAAAAAACAGTTCATCCACCTCAGCTACTTCCTGGAAACGCTCTGGGTGATCTGTTGAGAGAGGGCAGAGAAAAAGAGGGGGTGCTAAAATACTTTTTTCCACATGCAACTTCCATAAGGAAAATTGAACAGCAATAAAGAGAAAAAACTAAGCAGAACTATGCCAAGTTTGGCTGAAAGCGTGCTTTTGTGATTTGATGTAAATCTGTTCAGCCGTTTTTGAGAAATTAAGGTTTAAAAAAGCAGCAATATCTGTTGCTGAGAGAGTCTAAGTGGGGAAAAATTGACAAAAAGGGATACTGATTGGTTTGTCCTGCAGGACACTTGCTGGACAGACCGATGTCATTGCATTGAAGAAAAATGTTGCAGCTGCCATTACAGGACTCGGGCACTTGGTCGCTGAGTCCTCAAAATTTAATTGAAAATGATAAAAGGGGGCAGGGTAGAGATACCCTAACACCCAATCCCTTTTGGGAGCTGGGACCCTCTCTGGGCACCAAAAAAAATATCAGGTCATGACAGTCCCGTGGGACCCAGCACATCCCCCCTCATGTGGTCCCATGGGATACCGGCGGTAGTCTGGCAAAAGTCCTGCATGAACAAAAAAAGTGAAAAAGGGTGGTGTGGGTGTCTGTGGCCACTTCGTGGCCACCCACCCCACTGGAAATTTTAAAGACATAAGACAGAGAACTATATGGTCAATTTCTACATTTCCTTTCCCCAAATGGGAAAACTTCCCATGCTTTTTTCTCTGGCCTTTTGGACCAATTTCTACAATTCTGGGCATTTTGTTCCTGGTGACCAGCCCCAGCCACCTGCACCATTTTCCTCAGGCCTCCTGGCCTCCAAAAGCGTTTTTTATGTGGGTCCCCTTCCTGGCACTTGGTGTTGTTACCCTGCTTGCGGAGGCATCTTACGCAGCTCCTCTTCTGTCAGCAAGCACAAAACCCTCTTTGCTGCATTCTCCAGCTCCCAGAACCTTCTGGCTTTTTGAAGGGTACCGGAGGGTCAGTGGAGTCCAGGCCCAGTCCACAGAGGATCCAGGGGAACAATCCAGGATCCCCCAGTGGGTCTATTCCTGTTCCTCAGGGGTATAAGAGGGCAAACACCTGGTGAGGTGGGTGAAGTGTCTCGGGGATTGTTTTGGGATTGTTTATACAAACCCATGGGAAATCATAATGTTTTTCAGTGTAAGTTATATCGCGATAATAATGGCAGAGATGTATTGCATTGAGAAACCAATAAAAAAAATATATATAGAAAAAAGAGGGGAAACGCCTAGTCCTGGTGGTCAGTTGGAGTCAAAGTCCCGAAGTCCATCCTTTCAGGGCATCAGGTGGCCTTTCCTTCCAGCTGAGCATTCTTTCACCACCGTCGTTCCCAGGTCCAGTGTCTTCTCATCTTTCATCTGTCCCTCCCCTGTCAAGAGCTTTTAAGTAGGAATGGAAAGTTATAGAAGCCAGGCACCCCTAGCTAGTCTTAGGATGCCACATAATCACTCCACCACTGTCCCAACCCTCCTGCACAGCACTCTGGGACAATCCAAACTGGCAACTTCAAGTTGTCTGTGGAAAGATCTCCCCAGAGAGTCTCAGCTTTGCTCCTTGTTGACAAAGCTGCCCTATTGCTTCCCACCAAAACTTCAAAGGTGAGCCTCTTCTATGTTAGCTCCAGCGGCAGCTCCTCCGCTATGGCAGCAGCCACAAAAAATGAAAAATAAAATGATAATAAACCCTAGTTTATTATAATTGTTTTCTCTCGGAGCCAAGGCTTGGGGACAGGGCCAGGGTGATGACAGGCTGGTGGAGGAGTGCTCACACTGCTATTCAGTGCGCATGATAGTCTGGCCGACCGTCTAAGGCACACTGAAGCTCTCTCCAACCCGAGCTGCGTTGCCGGGTTGGAGAGAGCAGGTACAGGCTCCCAGTCTAACTGGGAGCGCAAATCCTCGTCGCTCATGCCAATCCTGACGCTGCTTTCAGCAGCATTAAAGCAGCGTCAGGATTGGCGGCAGTGCACTCTGGGAGCCTGTGCCTGGAGAAGAGAGGGGTGCAATGTGCAGATGCAGGTAAGTGTTTTTTAATTTTTTGTATTTGTCTCGTCCGCACTCCCCTCGTCCCCCTACCCCCCGCCCACCACTGTATCAATACACCGGCCGCTACTGGTTAGTTCTGGAGGTTTGTCCCCCTCCTTTGCTCCAGTGGGTCTGGGCTGTCCCAGCCCAGGTGCAGTGTGACAATCTAATTAGCAGATGCAGATTGCAGCCACATTTCTTCCTTTCCCAGGAACTTGGTCAAGCACTATTAATTGCTCTTTTGTGTGGGGTGGCCTTTTATCCCTCTACTGGGGAGCAGAGTAATTAACTTGTCACAGTAGGGGGGACAACGCCTGGAATCTGATTATGAGCTGAGCCGTGGAAATATGACATATCTTAAAGTGCCATAGGGTGTGTATGTGGGATGTTGAGGACTATAAATTCAAACTCAGGGTGCATGTTTATCCCCAGAGTGGCACCTCCCTGGACCCTGTAGGCCTAAGTAGTGTGAAACTCTACTGTGGGGAAGATTTCACCTAAAATGTGTAAAATAGTGAAAGCACCACAGACCTTCAGTAAGCAGTACAGACCTACACCAATAATACCCACTCATAATACAAAGTCTACCCCAGGTCAGCACTAATCCCTGAAGAATCCCTTCTGTTCCAAGCTACCTGTGCACAAATACCAGACTAGGCCAGACAGTGGTCTCACAAGTGCAGCATGCACATGTGCACACACGCGTGTGCACATGTTTTCATGTGTAACAAGCCCAGAGCCTCGTTCTCTAGCTGTGCAATGGTGGCCTTATCTTAACAGGCGGAGACTGGTGGTTAGCACGCTCACTCCAATTACCATGAATTTACAGTGAGTGAGACTCAGGTAGTGAGACTCCCTCACAATAGAGTCCAAAAATTAGTTAGTCAAAAGCAAAAAATTCTGTGAGCCTGAAGGGGTGAAACCTATTTGTAACACATATGTGTGTGTGCGTGTGTGTGTGAGTGAGTGTGCGTGCACATGCGTGCATGTGTGTGTGTGTGTGTATTTGTTGACGGGGTTTTGAATTGTACTGGACATGTCGCCTCACAGGCCACTTCAGAGCACAGGAGATGGTTGTGATAACTTTAGCATTCACGTGGTTCAGTGAAGTTCAAGGAGATTGATGAGCAACTCAAAGACGCATCAGTCCCGCACCTCACAGATGAGGCGGGCGGAGCAGGTGCGTCCTAGAAGAAAATGTATCAGAGACCAGTGTTTTTGGGGCAGGGTTTTGTCGTCTTCTGGCCCACAGACCCTGGGATTGGAGGGGTGCCCCTGCTCAAGTAGTGGCAAACCAAAACCATCCTTGAAAAGAGTGCTACCAGTAGGAAGCAGTGTGAGAAGATACCAGTACTAATAGGCAACTCTGTTTACCAATGCAATGGTACCAGCTTGGACCAAAATACAGGTGTCATCATGTACCATTGTGAGAAAAAGCAATAAGTAATGGATGGGAAAGACCGAATTAACCTTGACTAGTATGAATCAGTGTGGACCAGCATAGCCCGTATGTAGACAGAGTGATATACTCTGATACCCATAAGTCTGGTACATGCAGTACACTGGTCACAGGGCTGCCAAATTATTTCACTATGCATGTCTATGCACTAGTATATTGGCGTGACAGAGAGAACAAACCTCAATTGATGAGGCCTCATGGTTATAGTCCAAAACTTGAAAGCACTGAAATTTCCTAGTTCTGTTTAGGCAAACATCAAGCCCACAATGAAGTCCTCATGCCTTCACACATGATCTCATAGACGACGTCACAAATGATATAATTGACGATATCACTGGTGACACCACAGATGCAATGAATATCTGTCACACGCTACTCGGAGATGATAGCGGTAACCATGCCCCCCCTCAGTCGAGGGCTATTTCTAACGCAGCATGGCACGTCCGCGCACAGCGGCCACCCCGCTGGCACGCCAAAGGTGCACCTAAGGCAAGCCCATCTGCGCCCGTCTGTGCCCGGTTTGCGCCGAGTGCCGGAAACCATGCCCGTTTCAACCCTGCCCGTTTCAACCCAGAGAAGGAGAGGAAAATCACCATGTCAGGTAACAAATTACGCTCTCTTAACACTGTTAAACCAGGCTGTACCAGTGTTGATCTAACTCAACTGCATCTAGGGCCTAACACTCCGTGTACCAATTGTGGATATTGTATCCCCCTCACTACGCTAGCATCTGATAGCAGCCCACAAAGGACCTCCTCAAAAATCCTCTGTGCACTTGTTAATGCCTGCTCACTAGTAAACCACGCCCAAGATCTAGCAGAACTCATAGAGAACCATCAGCTTGATATTATTTTTGTTACGGAAACATGGGCAAATGACTCCTCAGGCCCAGATCTCATCATGAAATCCCCCCAGGGTACTTCATCTCCAGACTCGACAAGCCACAAAAAAGGGTTGGAGGGGTAGGGATTATTTATAAAAACTGTTTTAAAAGCAAATTTGATCCTATGTCCAACTCGGAGTGGGAAGCACTCTCGTATTGCTTAGAAGTGACCGACAATCACTCTTTCAAAGGACTACTTATCTACCGCCCTCCTGGCCAGAGAAGTAGTTTTCTCCAATCTATAAATACCCGCCTCGAAGTCGGGGCTTGCAATAGCAACTTCACCATTCTAGGTGACTTCAATTTTCATTTGGGACTGTCAGAGGATAAAGGTACAGCGGCTATCCTAGAGATTATGAATGCCGAAGTCCTCCCTCAACTCCTGCCCCAGCCCATCCATTCAGCTGGTCATACCCTAGACGCTATATTCTCAAATAACCAACTTATTACCATCAAGGACTTCCTTCCTCTTACGTGGTTTGACCACTTTGCTGTCACCTTCAAACTCAATACTCCCCCTTCTTTCCAGAACAGGTAAGTCAAGACCAATCCCACCTGTTATCGGGTTTGGAACAAAGCTAACCACAAGGTACTGCTGCAAAAACTCTCACAGACTGAGCCCTTACCTCCATCTGACCCGGATCTGGCCACATTGGAATATTCAGAGTGGTTGAGCTCCGCCATCTCTGGAGCTGTCCCCATCGAAAATTCCAACTCGGGCAACCATCTGCGCCTTGGTTCACCGAGGCTCTCTGCCAGGAAAGGAAACCTGTGGAAGGCAGGAGAGGAAATGGAGAGACAAATATGATTCCAATGACAAAGAAATCTATAAGCTTTCCCTTTTAAAATATAAGGACCTACTCATCAAAGAAAAAAAACACTTTCTTTACTCAGCAAATTGAATCTTCAAAAAATTCTGCAAAGGAGCTATTTCAGGTAATAAACAAACTAACTAAACTACGTGAGAATAAAGGATTTAACAATAGTCAAACCTTCTGTGATAAGATAGCTCAGCATTTCAGTAACAAAGTAGGTCAAATGTACAACCTGTTCACCTCATCAAGTCCCGGTCACTACAGTAACGACTCTCAGATTGGTAACATTTTCAACAATGATCTGAACAACTTGAGCAACAATATCCTAACCAATCTTAGTGAATTCACCCCCACCTCTCCTTCGAAAGTTTTCAAGCTCATCCAATCTACTAAATCTGGATCTCCCTATGACCTCTGCCCCCCTTCATCCTCAGGCAGATTTCTGAACCTATAGGTCCTTACCTGACCAATATTTTTAACCAGATGTTCGCAACAGGGATTTTTCCCACTATGTGGAAGAAGGCGTCTATTCTTCCACTTCTTAAAAAACCCAACCTGGACCCAGAAAACCCGGCCAACTACCATTCTATTTCAAGACTGCCTTTTCCTCCGAAGATAGTTGAAAAAATAACAAATACTCAACTGATGCAATTTATTCAATCCAATAATCTGTTGGATACTTCACAATTCAGTTTCAAGGCTGAGAACAGCACAGAGGACGCTTTGATCAAAGCCACCGATGAGTTAAGAGCCGCCTTAGATGGGGGAGGAACAGCAGCCCTCATTCTTCTTGACTTGTCAGCGGCATTTGACACGGTGGATCACTCCACCCTGATCCTCTGCCTCAAACATATCGCAATTAATAACAGAACTCTTGCTCTGCTAGTATCCTTTTTGACAGGCAGAGAACACTCAGTGATGTTGGACAACTTCACGTCGAAACCTTTCCCCTTCCATGTGGGGTCCCACAGGGGTCCTCACTTAGTCCTTTACTTTTCAACATCTATGTCACGAAATTAGCATCCCTCATTAGGTCCTTTGGCTTCTCACCAACGACCTATGCAGATGACACACAGATTGTGTTGTTCGCCTCTAGTAATGCTAATTATACTAATCTCCAACTCCACAACTGTAAGAGAGCTATTGGCAGCTGGATGGGCAAACACTTCCTTAAATTGAACTCTGATAAAACAAACGTTATCCTCTTTGGCAATAATTCTGGAACCCCAGATGCTGGCCCACAGAACTAGGAGCACTCCCATCCCCAGTCCAAAAAGCAAAGAACCTGGGAGTCTCGATTGATGATAAACTACATTTTAGTAAACACATCAATTTAGTTGTCTCCTCATGTTTTAATACCCACAGAATCATCAGAAAAATTCTACCTTTCATACCCCCCTATTCGAGGAAAACAGTGGTCGCTTTGCTAATATGAGCATATCGGGATTACTGTAATGCACTGTATCTAAATCTCCAAAACCAATACCTGAATAAACTGCAATGTGTACAGAATGTGACTGCCAGACTCCTACTGGATATTCCAAAATTTCAGCCAGTCTCCCAAGCCATGAACTGACTTCACTGGTTACCAGTAGGTAAACGATTTAAATTCAAAGCACTCTGCCTCACTTACAAAGCTTTTCACAACTCTGGCCCTGATCATCTCAAACAATCTCTAGCCTGGTAGGAACCCAGAAGAGACCTGCGATCAAAAGGGTCTCTGAAGGTCTCCCGCACCAGATTTTAATGACAGAAATGGGGCAGCAGTTCTTTTGCCTCAGAAGCCTCCAAACTTTGGAACACCTTACCTTGTACCATCAGAGCCGCTCCTTCTTTATTAACCTTCAGAAAACTGTGAAAAACCTGGATCTTTAACAACTAGTATCCTCCTTTTTCCACATATGGTATGCTGAGTCAGCGCCAAGACACCCCCGCATTCGTACGCTTTATAAATGTATTAACATAACATAACATGTGATGTGGTTCCTCAGACAGGCAACCAACAGGTGTCTTCACGGTAATTCTAACACAACCTGCAGTTCCATTGACCACCAGAAGATGTCCTCAGAGAGGTTCCATAGTGTGGTAAGGCTGCAGTTTTGCTGAGAGCCAACAGGTGTCCTCACAGAGATCCCATGGACACCAATGTTTGCAGTTTCACTTATAGTAAAATGATGTCCTCGCAAATGCAACTGTAGCAAGTGCTACGGTTGCAACACAGTAGTCAAATGATGGTCACACAGTCATGACATGGAAAGTAAAAGCTGCAAATGGATAGGTGTTCACCAATTGTCATCATATCGATTTCTCATTCATAAAAGCCTGCAGCTCATTGGCAGCTTACAGTACCTTCACAGGCGTTACATGCAAACAAAAATAAAATTTTTCTCGTGGACTAAATGGAAACATACAACTATGGGCCTCATTACCATGTCGGGTGGAAACGTTCCGCCCGACACTGTCTCGCATTCCGAACCGACTGACTCGCGGTCGGCGGTTCCGCCAGACCGATTACGATGCGACCGAACACTGTCCGGTCGGAGTCCCATTGTTTCCTATGAGAGCCCGTGTTCCGACCGACAACCGACCGTAACACTGGTTCCTATGGTGTTATATTCCATATAGGTACCCTATATAGGCGCAGGTAACACTGTAACCTTTCACCTATATCCTTCCCTACATTACATACATAACGGTTCTTAGGCACTGACCTTTTACCCAGATATGACACTGCATTCAGAACGCAGGTTTTTCCCTGGTTCGATACTCATACATTATGCATGAGGCTTCTTGGAAGCACAGCAGGACTAACAGTAGGATTACCATCTCCTGTATAATATCTCTGTATAAAGTTCAGGCCCGACGTCATCCTTTAGGCCGACCCTGGGGAGACCTATGGGTATATATACATCATGTCTTGCTTAGAAAGACAGAGGAGACCGTGACTTCCCGGCTGACACACTGACCAGAGACGCTGAGGTTCCTGCATGCAGACGCTCCAGCTAGCAGTGGTCTAACATCCCTCGCGGGGTGTCCAACTCGAGACCAGGACGGGGTCCCACATTCTCTAATTCTCAGGTAATGGGGGTTGACTAGATCCTAGAGGGATTCTTGGCATAACACCTACACAGATGCTAGGTACATTTAGGTACATCTAGTTAGGGAGACATCGTAGGAGTACGCACCTTTAGGTTGCACTTTCTATCATGTGTTTTATTCATGATTTCTGCAAGATGGTAGAACTATACCATCCCTTTACTTTTGTAGTATTGCTAATCATATATCTCTGCTACTGTCTAATGGTTGTTGCAGCTCATATATTCTACACTAGAATAACAACTGTTCAATTAATACTTATTGAAACGCCCAGACTGTTTACTCTGTGTATCTCTGAGACGAAATAAGTAAGCACGAAGTGACCGAGCGAAAAGTAGTATATTGTTTCCACGATTCTGGGGGATCAGGGTTGTCATGTTCTGAGTTTGCCAAGAGCTATTCTCTCCCCGATAAGAGGAGACTCTAGTGGCACTGTGAACTAGCTAATGCAAACAGGCTAACGTATCCAGTGAGGGTGCACAGAATCAGTCTGCCACCAAACCCACAGTTTATGTTATCCAAAACGCGCAGATCCTATATAGAGTATATTGGAAGTACACGACATGGCGCCCAACGTTGGTTGGGTACTTATTTAACAGTAGAATCTGAGTAGTTCAGTCGTGCTATTCTCAGAGACCCCTACTCACAAAAACACCAGAGACGTCTGGAGTGGGTGGGCACAAACTCCGCCATAGCTGAGTAGGTGAAAAATCCTATTTATTGGCTGTTGGTTAATCAAGCTTGAAGGACACAGTGTTCCTAAAATTGTGCATTAAAACCTTTATCTTAGTTCCCTTGAACAAACTTTTTCTTTACAAAAATGACTGAGTCAAGAGATTACCCAGTAGTGGATCTGCACATCTCAGCAGGAGAAGAAGATGCAGACGCAATTCCGATTGCAGAAAAATTCAGACATACAGTCACCATAAAACTGTTAGAAAATGGTTTATCACCAAGGGGTGGCTTAGTAGTTTTCGTGATTGAGGCACACGAATCAAACAAAACAGAGGTATTTTATTCATGGGTTACATTCCCAGCAGCAAATGCAAGAACAAAGACATTTCACTATTACACAGAAGGAGATGCACCAGTGGAATATTGTCCGTTTGAGGACATAGAGGTTCCACTCACGTACCAGGAACACTTACACTGGTTTAAAGGCGCCCTACCCCATATAAGAGGAAGAGGAAGATTAGGCCCGCTCGGAGGAGAAGGGGCAACATGGCCGATATTAGCGGACTACACACCACATCCTGACATTGAAACAATGCCACAAGGAGACTTACTCATACAACATAAAGATTGATTTAAAATCTATAGAAACATGACACAATTCATCATGAGGACATTCACTGTCCAACCAGCAATAGTTACAGCAAATGGAACTCAATCTCAGGGTACAGCAACTAAGATCACTCCACAAACATTACACGCGGTAATGGGTAAAATGCCCACAAAACGTGAACAAATACCATTCTGGGTAGCTCAGAAAATAACACAGCTAGAGGCAGTATTCCCGAATACTACCCTGTATGAAAAACACAGAATGCTAACAATCTGCTTGCCCATGGGGATAACACCACAAGTAGAGGATTGCACCACTTGGGTTTATACCAAAACTCATCGAGAAGATCATCAACAAACAGCTAACCCGATACCTCGAAGAAAACAGCATCCTGGACCCATCCCAATCGGGGTTCCGCAGCAACCACAGCACTGAGACTGCCCTCATCGCCGCCTCCGCCGACATCAGGATCCTGCTGGACAACGGTGAGACCGCAGCCCTCATCCTGCTGGACCTCTCTGCCGCCTTTGACACTGTCTGCCACCGCACTCTACGCGCACGCCTCCACGACGCAGGGATCCGAGACAAGGCCCTGGAATGGGCCACCTCCTTCCTCGCCGGCAGAACCCAGAGAGTCCGCCTCCCACCATTCCGATCCGAAGCCTCCGAGATCATCTGCGGCGTACCCCAGGGATCGTCCCTCAGCCCAACACTGTTCAACATCTACATGGCCCCGCTCACACGCATCGCCAGACAGCACGACCTCAACATAATCTCCTACGCCGACGACACTCAACTGATCCTCTCCCTCACCAAGGACCCCCTCGCCGCCAAATCCAACCTCCATGAAGGAATGAAGGCCGTCGCCGATTGGATGAAGATCAGCCGACTAAAACTGAACACGGAGAAGACAGAGGTCCTCATCCTCGGCTCCAACCCCTCAGCCTGGGACGACTCCTGGTGGCCAACGATGCTGGGAGCAGCCCCAACACCCACCGACCACGCACGCAACCTGGGAGTCATCCTCGACTCAACGCTCTCCATGGCCAAGCAAGTCAACGCAGTCTCATCCTCCTGCTTCAACACCCTCCGCATGCTTCGCAAGATCTACAGGTGGATCCCGACAGATACAAGAAGAACAGTCACCCCGGCCCTCGTCAGTAGCAGACTTGACTATGGTAACGCCCTCTACGCGGGAGCCCCGGCCAAGCTCATCAAGCGACTGCAACGCATACAAAACGCCTCCGCACGCCTGATCCTCGATGTACCACGCCACAGCCACATCACCCCCCACCTGAGGAACCTGCACTGGCTCCCCGTCGACAGGAGAATCTCCTTCAAACTCCTCATCCACACACACAAGGCACTCCACAAGACTGGCCCAGCCTACCTCAACAGACGACTCCTCTTCTACGTCCCCAACCGCCAACTCCGCTCCGCCGACCTCTACCTCGCCACCGTCCCTCGCATTCGAAGAACTACCACCGGCGGCAGATCCTTCTCCCACCTCGCCGCCAAGACCTGGAACACCCTTCCACTAAGCCTGCGACAGACCCAAGACCTGCTGACCTTCAGGAGGCTACTCAAGACCTGGTTGTTCGACCAGTAGCAGCACCCCCCCCCCCTTTTTTTTTTTTCTCCCCAGCGCCTTGAGACCCTCGCGGGTAAGTAGTGCGCTTTACAAATTCTGTGATTGATTGATTGAAAACTCATGGTATCCCATCATTAGCAGTCGGAAACGCTGTCCATAGAGGTGCACGATGCGGTTCCAACCAACACAGATACTCCGAGAGCCGTTCGGAACTGATTCGGAATGACCGCGTGGTTTACTTTCCGACCGCAAACATCGTAATTGGTCGGGCGGATTGGAAACCGACTGAGTCGTTCTGAAGGGCTCCGACGCAGTCTAGGAAATTCTGACTGTCGGGTGGCGGCTTTCCGCCCGACATCGTAATGAGCCCCAAACTTTCAGCAGACAGTAAAGTAATATGCTTAGAGAGATAGCGGATAAAAGGCTGCAAAGTAGTCAAATGTGTACATTTTGAACGTTTTGGTAAAGATTAGCATCAATAATACTAAATTTATGTTGGAGTCTCATATAGTAGTTACCACTTCAGTCTTTGAGCAGCATACTGTAGCACTCATTTTATCCTCCTTTGGGCAGATAAAATGCTGAATCAGCTCTGGAAGGATTCAATTCCGTGACCAGGAGAAAAATGTATTTGCATATTTCCATTTAACTATAAACGTGCTGCACTTGTCACATAATTCCCCATCTGCTGCACGACTGAAGATTCTAACAAAATAAGTTTATATCTCAAACTGATAAAAAAGTTATTAATATAGCAGCACATAGGGTAAACTGCTGCACTTGAAATTTGTAAAGTCAACAGTTCACCTTCCGCTTTTAGATCTGGCCTAAAGACAGGTTCAGCTGTCTTGCCAGCCCCATGTTTTCCAAAAACTATAATACAAAAATATGTAGATATATAAGTGCTCCCAAACAACAATCTTTTAACATTGGTCTGTTTAAATTGTACTGAAATAATACTCCCTCCCGCTCCAGGAGAAGGTATAGATCAACAGACCAGCCCACTCCGACCACTAGATGCTTTAACTTTGAGTAACTGCATTTTGACCTTGCACATGTACACATACACCTAAACAATAGTTCTCCAAGAATAGAAAATGTTAGACACTTGCTCTTACTGATGACTGATAGTTCCTATGCATAGTAGGCTTTCATCAACTATTTTCATAAGTCTCAAAATATTTGGTGTAGATCACAATGTTGATTCCTCACTATAAACCAGCCTTGGCATATTTATTTATCCTACAGAAAATGAGCACGTCATTAGCAGAGCTAAATAATATATTTGGATTTCTAGGATGAAGCCACTCCCGCTTCAGGTTTCTGATTTATATTTCAACCACTTGATTCTGACTTGAGGAAGACATCTTGTAACTACTTCTAAAACTACAACGTTTGAGACACACAGAGCAAAGACTCATTCATTTATTCACCTGTAAATTAACATCTACAATTAGTTATCCAAACACTTGTACTTCCCAGTGAATAAAAGTTCCTATATATAGTAGGGTGTAATCACGTACATTGATAAAAATGAAGAAATGCATTGAGATCTGTTATTTTAACTAATTATTATGAACCAGCTTTGACAAATAATTAATCCTATGGAAAACAAGCACACATGATCAAAATAGCAAAGTGTGCATGCAAATGTATATATTAAAGCCAAACCCCCTCAGCTTGCTTCTGACTCTAAAGAGTCAGTCAGTAACGACTAGTTAGCTCATAACCCACACTAAACATGAAACTTCTAAAATAACAAATCACCAAACAGAGGTTGACTAAAACAAAACTACTCCCCATAATTGGGGTGTTGACAGCCCCCTCACACTTCTAGGCCCCAATGCAACTGCTGTACTAATAATACCTATGGCCGTGAGGAGCAGACTGTCTCCTCTGCTTCTTTCACCGCTTGTCCTCCATGCCTGACCATCACTCCAATCTTGACACAGACTCTTTGTCCCTTTCAGAAAAAAAGGAACTTCCACAGGTTGCTCGCCTCTTTGCAGCGCGGATGTCCTCAGGCCTAATGCTAGCAATGAAAATGAGCCATGCCTCTTTTGAAATGTGAAACTGTCATAATTGTGATGCAATGTGCCACTCACCCTTCTGGTCTCGAGTGCCACTGCGCCTACTTTACTAATGAGAAATTGTCCTTTTAATGGAATTATAAAACTGTTTGCACTGCGCACAGTCTGCTTACCTAGTACTAAAATGCATTCTTTAAAAGCACTTGTTTTAGCTTAAACACTAAGGGGCAGATTTACAAGCCTCCTTGCACTGCCAGTATGTCACTTTTAATGACGCACTGGCAACGCATTTCACTGCCCCATATTTACAAGGACAGGAAAAGCCACCCTGCATGGCTTTTCCTGTCCTTGTAAATACGGCACCTTTACACGCAGAACTTTGCGTGAAAGGGGCGTTCCATGGGTGTTGCTGTGGGTGTTCCCACGCAACACCCATGGAACAAGACACATTTCCAGATTTACGAGGATTCGTAAACCTGGAAATGCGTCAGTATGAGGCGCAACGAGGAGAAATGTTTTAATTTCTCTTCGTTTTTTCCTCTTTCAATGCATGCTGCATTCTACAGCACGCATTGAAGGAGGAAAATGCCTGAAGTGATTGTTTTTGTGCAGGAAGGTGCCCCTTCCTGCACAAAAACAATCTCCCCATGACGCAGGCATCCTTGCACCATGGTGCAAGAGTGCCTGCGCCAGCGCATGGCAGCTGTTTGTGCGCCAGCGCAGGGGAGAGCACAGGAATGCGACATATCATTGTAAATATGTCGCATTCCTGTGCTCTGAAGGTGCCGCAGCGTGACGCAGCCGAAGGGCTTGCGGTGCCACGCTGGGGCACCTTCTTGTAAATCTGCCCCTAAATCATTTTGTGGCAACCTATCTTATACTCTGTGCAACTGGATTCATGATTATGTGATTCTGCCGCAGCGTTTTCTGCATATGCCTTCATAATCCATCATCTGATGCATAATCTGCAGGTTTTAACCAAATAATTATTGTTTGTAGCTGAAATGGAACCGAAGTTACTAAAACATGGCAACATGTATACTTGCGCAGTTGAAAGCCCATCACAAAGGTTCACTGGTCATCTTTCAATTGCACATTGCTGTATTTGGGTGTTTCACTGTTGCTAATCAGGTAAAATCTTTGCCCAGGTAATGCTACAATGTGTAAAAATGACAAAAAAATAAAACGATACTATCACAAAATGTGCAGCATAATTTGCCTTTTCTTGCTGTTTAATTCAGTCAACCCATGCCGCATAATTTGGTCCTCTGCTGCCACATAATTCCAGTAGCTCTGTTTATATTGTGCTCAATACAATTTTAAATAATGGCAGATATTCACAGTGCTTGCCGTTCTTGGTTGGGACTTCTTAGCACTCTATATACACAATTCACTCTTCTGATCTGCACCGACTAGGATTCAATTCTGTGACTATATGGTCTCACAGACGGACATTTGGAGTGATCGCATTAACCAACTGAGATTTCAATATATAAAAGAGTCCCTCTCCCACCATTACTTTAAATTGCATTTATTTTTCCCTTAAACATATGCACATTATTGTATATGCTGTTGTCTACAGATGAAAAAACCCCAAACTACTTTAGAATATTTTGTTCATTTTAACCTCCTCTTTTAACCCGCCACCACAGAGTTCAGGATTTATGCAGTTGAAACGCAGGATGTAAATAAAGATGGCCTGGGAAGGCGACAAATGATCACTGTCTGTCTTCCAGGCCATCTTCATTTACAAGTATTTAGTGGCATTTGAGCCCCCCTGGAAACACAGCCACGGCCTCCCAGTGGGGCACGCCCCACAGTTTGAAGACCTCTGTTATAAGGTCCATGAGATATTTACTGACGGTCATGTGATCAGGGCAGCGCGAGGCCGAAACATGTCAGGAGTTTGTGGTTTTTTGAATTAAATTTCACTCATCTGCAACTGCAATTCATGAGCATTGTCTTTAGATGATATGTAGCGATATTTTGCTGGCGTGCTCCTCCACCTGGGCGCTATACCGCTGACAGGTTCGAAGGTACAACCAGTGGGCAAGCTAAGGAAATATATATATATATTCACAGGGACGTTATAGTTAGAAATTAGCATTTAAAAAACCATAGAAATTCACTGAAAAAACCAAAGGTTTCAGGGACGTTATAGTTAGTTGGACATTTCATTCGTACAAAACCAGAGAAATTCGGCCGTTATAGTTAGTTGAGCTAACTATAACTCGCGCCCCCGCAATGCACTGTTGATGACGTCACATATTACATCACTCATGACATGGTCAGTGACATCACTGATGACATCACTGATGACATCTCAAATGACATCACTGATGACATCATCCAGTGACTGTGTGTTTCTGAAAAGTTTAAGTATGTTTTATATATATATACGCCAAGGTGTATTGAAGAATGAGTGGGTGTATGAGTGTCTGAATAGATGATTTAGTAGGTGCGTGACTAACTGTATAAGTGAGTGATTAAACATGTCTTACTGAATGCATGGGTTAGTGACTAAACTGTGTGAATGTCTGTATCAGTCTGTCAGTTGGTGTGTAAGCGGCTGCATGGGTTAGTGAGTAGCTATATGACTGTCTATATGGGTTATTAATTGGTTGTCTGTGTATCTGTATTGGTGCCTGAGTGTCTGTGTGGGTGGGTAGGGGGGTGTGACACTGTGCATAGATGTGTGAGTGGGGGATTCACTGGGAGTATGGGTTCAACAGTGCATCTGTGAAGGGCTGTATGGGTGGGTGAGTGTGTGAGTGTGTGTATAAGTGTGTTGGTGAGTGAATGGATGTCTCAGTGGTACATGTGTGAGTAACTACATATGTGAAAGGCAGTTTATGTGAGTGTTGGAGTATATAACTGACTATATGCGAGAGTGGCTGTATGGATGAGTGTGTGCTTCTGTCAGTGATTGTATAAGAGAGTAAGTATGTGTTACTTTCTGTATGAATAAGTGAGGTGGTGTGTGTATAACTGTATAGGTGAGTAAATGGGAGTGTGATTGATTCTTTGCATGACTGACTAGGTGTGTGAGTAACTCTATGGATGAGTGGTGGTGTGTGAGTGTCTGTATAGGTGTATGAGTGCATATGATAGTGCTGTATTGATGAGTGACTGCATGTATGAGTGACTGTATGGGTGAGTGAGTGGATGTGTGTGTAGACCTAGGAATCAGTGAGTGGTTATGTAGTAACTGGTATTGGTGTGTCTATGGTTTCGAAAATGGTAGTCTGTATTTTAGAGTGGGTGAATCAAACGTTATATTAGGGTGTGAGGAGGTGCATCAGATTATCACATGGATGATGTCATCAGTGATGTCATCAGTGATGTCATTTGAGATGTCATCAGTGATGTCACTGACCATGTCATGAGTGATGTAATATGTGACGTCATCAACAGTGCATTGCGGGGGTGCGAGTTATAGTTAGCTCAACTAACTATAACGGCCGCATTTCTCTGGTTTTGTATGAGTGAAAGGTCCCACTAACTATAATGTCCCTGAAACCTGTGGGTTTTTCCGTGAATTTCTATGGTTTTTTTAAATGCTAATTTCTAACTATAACGTCCCTGAAACCTATGTTTTTTTCCGTGAATTTCAAAGGTTTTTTAAATGATAGTTTCTAACTATAACGTCCCTGAAGACTGTGGTTTTTTCAGTGAATTTCAAAGGTTTTTTAAATGCTAATTTCTAACTATAACGTCCCTAAACCTATGGTTTTTTCAGTGAATTTCTAAGGTTTTTTAAATGCTAATTTCTAACTATAACGTCCCTGAAACCTATAGTTTTTTCAGTGAATTTCAAAGGTTTTTTAAATGGTAATTTCTAAGTATAATACCCAAAAAATACTTTTTCTTAGTTTTTTAATTGTTATAAAAATAATGTAATGTTTTCTCTTTTATAAAATATAAATATACATTTAAAAAAAAAAAAGTGGATTCGAGTACCGATCGTGTCCCAGTCTCGGCGGGTGCGCAAATCCAAAAATGTTGCCGCCATATTGCTTAAGTCGTGTACGATGCGCGTATGGTATGCGAAGGGTGCGCGGTTCCTGGCCCCTCGTAACGTTACGTACGTATTTCCGAAAGCCACGCCGGGTGCGTGAATCCATCGCAAATCTTTACGTTTTAAAAGTATATGTATATAACTTTATTATTTATATTATACCAAGAGATTACTTAATATAACTGTAAATATCATATATTTGTAATTGTAATAAAGATATATTATTGTTAAATATATTTTTCGGGATTCGTGCCGGGTGCGCGCCGGTTGCGCGCCGGGTGCGCGAATCCCATGTGACTTCAAAAGAAAGTATTTAATTGGTTAAGAAGCTTTTGATTCTAGAACTTGAAGGACCCCACCCTATTTTTTCATTCTTTCAACTGCATCTCAGGAGACACAGCTCTTCTGTTTTGCTCTTCTTCTTTGGGTTTTTTTGGTGTTTTTTTTCTTCATCAGAAAATGGCTGCTTCCAATCCAGCACAGCAGCTTCCACCTGAAGATGAAGAACCGGTGAAGCAGAGATATGAAAGTATCGTTTGGGCTTTCTTCTCAATTCCACCTGGGGAGAAGAAGGTAAATGCACGAAAGGTTACGTGCACCATATGTCAGAATGTCTTGTCACGAGGATCTGACAAGAAGTATTCCTATGGCACCTCTTCAATGCTTAAGCATTTACAAACAATGCATCCACAGCATCTCGCAAGGGAACAGCAGCGACGAGACCTACAGAAGCAGGCAAGTCAGGACAACACTGCTGGACCAAGTACTTCATCTGGTTCCTCTGAAACATCAACACCTCAGATCGTACCTGAATTTGCCAGAGTGGAGCAGCATTGTGTAAAATGCAAAACAATGTTATGTTTTGCCGAACAATCAGTGGATGCCATCGTGGTTGCCATTAAAAACCACCATTGCTAATTTATAATTTTTTTTTTTTGCAATGACTTTGTAATTGCATAATGTTTTGTAACTTTTCACCGTTGGTTCTGTTAATATTTTCATTTTTTTTTTTAAAAACACCCAAAAATTCAAAAAGAGTTGAAAAAAACACAAATTAAATATAGAAGAAAAAAATGGTTCTTTTAGAACCGCCTATTTGGTTAAAAATAGACAAATTTGTGTTGTATGAATTGTGGCAAGTGTAATATATGGAGAAGTGTATGGGTAGTGCATGTGTGATTGCATGTGTGCATGTGTAGTGCCTGGGTGATTGGAGATGTGCATGTGTACTACCTAAGTGATTCCATGAGTACATGGCTGATACCTGGGTAATTGTAAGAGTGCATGGGTAGTGGCTGCATGATTGCATGAGTGCAGGGGTAGTGCCTGCGTGATTAGAGGAGTGCATAGATAGTGCCTGAGTGATTAAAGGGGTGCATGGGTAATGTTTCCGTGATTGCAAGAGTGCATGGGTAGTGCCTGAATGATTGGATGAGTGCAAGGGTAGTGCCTGGGTGATTGGAGCAGTGCATGGATAGTGCTTGGGTGATTGGAGGAGTGTTAGAGTAGTGCCTGGGTGATTGGAGGAGTGCATAGAGAGTGCCTGGGTGATTGCATGAGTGCAGGGGTAATGCCTGCGTGATTGCATGAGTGCAGGGGTAATGTCTGGGTGATTGGAGGAGTGCATGGGTACTGCCTGAGTGATTGAAGGAATGGATGGGTAATACCTGGGTGATTGCATGAGTGCATGGCTAGTGCCTGGGTGATTGCACGAGTGCAGGAGTAATGTCTGGGTGATTGGAGGAGTGCATGGGTACTGCCAGAGTGATTGAAGGAGTGCATCAATAATGCCTGAGTGATTTTGTAAGTGCATGGGTAATGCCTGGGTGATTTTGTAAGTGCATGGGTAATGCTTGGGTGATTGCATGAGTACAGAGGTAATGTCTGGGTGATTGGAGGATTGCATGGGTGCTGCCTGAGTGATTGAAGGAGCGCATGGGTAATGCCTGGGTGATTGCAAGACTGCATGGGTAGTGCCTGGGTGATTGGAGGAGTGCATGGGTACTGCCTGAGTGATTGAAAAAGTGCATGGGTAGTGCCTGCGTGATTGCATGAATGCAGGGGTAATGTCTGGGTGATTGGAGGAGTGCATGGGTACTGCCTTACTGATTGAAGGAGTACATGGGCAATGCCTGGCTGATTGCATGAGTGCATGGGTACTGCCTGAGTGATTGAAGAAGTGCATGGGTAATGCCTGGGTGATTGCATAAGTGCATGGGTAGTGCCTGGGTGATTAGAGGAGTGCATGGGTACTGCCTGAGTGATTGAAAAAGTGCATGGGGAGTGCCTGGGTAATTGAATAAGTGCAGGGCTAATGTCTGGGTGATTGGAGGAGTGCATGGGTACTGCCTCAGTGTTTGAAGGATTACATGAGTAATGCCTCAATGAATGAAGAAGTGCATGGGTAATGCCTGGGTGATTGCAAGACTGCATGGGTAGTGCCTGAGTGATTGAAGAAGTGCATGGCTAGTGCCTGCGTGATTGCATGAGTGCAGGGGTAATGTCTGGGTGATTGGAGGAGTGCATGGGTACTGCCTAAGTGATAGAAGGAGTGCATGGGTACTGCCTGGGTGATTCCATGAGTGCATGGGTAGTGCCTGGGTGATTCCAGGAGTGCATGGGTAGTGGCTGGCCGATTGGAGGAGTGCATGAATAGTGCCTGGATGAGTGGAAGAGTGCAAGGGTAGTGCCTGGGTTACTCTATGAGTGCATAGGTAGTGCCTGGGTGATTGCATGACTGCAGGGGTAATGTCTGGGTGATTGAAGGAGTGCATGGGTAATGCCTGGGTGCATGGAAGAGTGCATTGGTAGTGCCTGGGTGCATGTAGGACTGCATGGGTAGTTCCTGGGTGATTGTAAGAGTGCCTGAGTAATACCAGGGTGATTGCATGAGTGCAGGAGTAGTGCCTGGATGATTGGAAGACTGCATGGGTAGTGCTTGGATGATTGCATGAGTGTTGCAGAAGTGCCTGAGTGCATGTATGACTGCATGAGCACTGCCTGAGTGATTGAAGGAGTGCATGGGTAGTGCCTGGGTGATTGGAGGAGTGCATGTGTAGTGCATGGGTTATTGCATGAGTGCATAGGTAGTGCCTGGGTGATTGCATGAGTGAATAGGTAGTGCCTGGATGATTGGAAGACTGCATGGGCACTGCCTGAGAGATTGAAGGAGTGCATGGGTAATGCGTGGGTGATTGCATGAATGGAGGGGTAATGTCTGGGTGAATGAAGGAGTGCATGGGTAGTGTCTGAGTGATTCGACGAGTGCATAGGTAGTGCCTGGGTTATTCCATGAGTGCATAGGTAGTGCCTGGGTGATTGCATGAGTGCATGGGTAGTGCCTGTGTGATTGCATGAGTGAAGGGGTAATGTCTGGGTCATTGAAAGAGTGGATTGGTAATGCCCAAGTGATTATATGAGTGCATGGATAATGTATAGTTAATTGAAGGAGTGCATGAAAAATGTGTGACTGATTGCATGAGTGCAAAAGTAATGTCTGTGTTGTTGCATGACTGTACTGGTAGTGTCTGGGTGATTGCAAAAGTGTATAAGTAGTGTCTGGGTGATTTTCTAAGTGCATGAGTACAGGCTGGATGATTGGAGGAGTGCATGGGTAATGCCTGTGTGATTGCATGAGTGCAGGGGTAATATCTGGGTGATTGAAGGAATGCATGGGAAATGCCTGGGTGCATTGAAGAGTACATTGGTAGTGCCTGGGTACATGTAGGACTGCATGGGTACTTCCTGGGTGATTGGAGGAGTGCATGAGTAGTACTAGGGTGATTGCATGAGTGCAGGAGTAGTGCCTGGATGATTGGAAGACTGCATGGGTAGTGCTTGGCTGATTGCATGAGTGTAGCAGAAGTGCCTGAGCGCATGTATGACTGCATGGGTACTGCCTGAGTGATTGTAGGAGTGCATGGGTAATGCCTGGGTGATTGCATGAATGCAGGGGTAATGTCTGGGTGATTGAAGGAGTGCATGGGTAATGCCTGGGTGCATGGAAGAGTGCATGGGTAGTGCCTGTGTGATTGCATGAGTGCATAGGTAGTGTCTGGATGATTTTACAAATGCACAGGTACTGCCTGAGTGAATGAAAGAGTGCATGGGAGGGGTAATGTCAGGGTTATTGGAAGAGTGCATGTGTAATGCCTAAGTAATTGCATGAGTGCAGGGGTAATGTTTGTGGCATTGCAGGAGTGCATGGCTTATACCTAAGTCATTGCATGAGTGCAGGCGTAATGTCTGGGGGATTAGAGGAATGCATAGTTAATACCTTGGTAATTGCATGAGTGTAGGGGTAATGTCTTCCTGATTGCAAGAGTGTAGGGATAGGGCCTGGGTGATTGGAGGAGTGCATAGGTAGTGCCTGAGTGATTTTAAAACTTGAATGGTTCTGGCTGGGTGATTGGAGAACTGTATAAATAGAGCTTGGGTGATTTTATAAGTGTATGTGTACTGCCTGAATGAATAGAGCATTGTATAGATGCTGCCTGGATGATTGAAAGAGTGCAAGGGTAGTGTCTTGGTGATTGCATCAGTGCAGGGATAATGTTTACGGTATTGGAGAAGTGTATAGGTACTACCTGGGCGATTGGAAGAGTGTACAGATAATGTCTAGCTGATTGCATGAGTGTACAGATAGTACCTGGGTGATTGGAAAAGTACATAGATAGTGTCTGGGTGATCTTATAACTGTATGAATACAGGCTACGTGATTGGAGAAATGCATGGATAGTGCATGAGTGATGGCAGGAGTGTGGGAATATTGCCTAATGGTATAGATCAGTGCATGGGTAGTGTTTGAAAAAATGAATGACTGCAATAAAAGTGACTTTAAACATTACTTCATATTATTATGCTTATTACATTATTTCATCTTACCTTCTTTATTAAAGTAGATACCAAACTCATTCAAACTATTTTACAGTAGTTTTATTGTAAACTGAATTTAAAATCTTTTCAAGCTTTAGTATTACTTTCTGTAAAAAGAAGAAGAAAAACTGTTATTGCATATAATATTATATATAACACAACATAAGTTTAGAATTACATAACATATTCAGTTTCCCTTTTTTGCTGTTCTCAGATTCTACTGAATTTCACCATACACAGTGATTTCAATGTAGATCATCATATAACAGCGGGGAAAAAAATACAATCAATGAGATTGTAAAAAAAAAAAAAAATCTGCGTTGAAAATATTTACAAGTTCAACTATCTGTTTACCTATCTACAGTTTCTAAATTACATTCTTAAACTACAATAAATCATTTATTTCTCTGAAGAACATTTCTGAAATATACATTCTCATTTACATCGCGTATAATATAAAGACCAAATATATAAACTATTTCTTTCAACACAATTTTGTAAATGCAATAACAATAAGCACAAACAATAATCCAAACAGTAATTCTTCAGATCTTCCCAATAGGCCGAATAATGTTTCCAAATCAATTTGCATTGAAAATATCCAAAATAAACTCATTAATTTGTGTTTACATCTTCCCAATAGGCCGAATGATGTTTTCAAAACTTTGGCATCAAAAATATCAGATATGAATCTGGTAATTCGAAAGGCAACCTACATTTGAATTCCAAATGGGCATCATTGCAATGTGTCCATCCTTTATTGCACTTTAAATACACAGTATAGTGTCCAGATGTTGTAGTAGGTCCATCATGGAAAATAATAGCCACAGCTTTAAAAGTTCTTCCTGAAATTGATAGTTGACTTGCCACAAAATTTTTAATTTTGGTTTCCAATTTTCTTCTGTTTGCTCTACAACGTTGTAGCATTAAAATGACATATTTTCCAAATCTTTCTATATATAACGTTGACAACATTTCTGATTTACAATGAGAGCATTTCATATCTTGATTAGCTGATTTTACTAATTTGTTAAAAGACATTGATTTGCAATCTGGTATTGTCAAATATATGAATTGTTCAGTGTCTATTTCAGTGGTAGAACAAAATGAACACTCTTCACATTTATGATCCCATCTGTAACTTAGTCCAAACAAATTTTCAATTTCTATTCCTTCATCTTCCAATACTGCAAGCATAAACATAAGAAATTCTTGTGCATCTTGTTGTATATTGATTGTAAATTGTGATGAACCAGTACATATATCCAAAAGATGCCGAATGCCAGAAGCAGTATGGATTTTAGTTCTATCAGTTACCAACTTTTGAAAAATATAATGTAGTAAAGAACAGAATCTTTTTTCTCGATTTTCCATAATTTCATGATGAAGATCTTCTAGATAAAAGACAACATTCACAATTACATTAGCATAGCAGTTGATACCTGAACTATTTTCTAACTGGTATCCTACAATATCATCAACAGTGTCCATTTTCATTTTCTTTGCAGCTTCATCATTCTCTTGAATTGTTTTCTTTTTTTGAATCACACTAGAATGTTTCTCATATTTCTGTTTTGGACATACTACACGTTTCTCATATATGGGATATTCACCTAAGTTAGGAGCATAAAGTCTTCTTAACCGATTATACTCTCTTACACAATTGGCATCAGCACTAATCTTTTTCTCATCAAAATCAATCAAATACAAACCAGATAATGTTCTTGCTCGAGACAATGCAACGTATGCCATGCCCTCTTTAAACACTGTACTTCCAATATTTACCAAAGCACTGTCTACACTTAAACCTTGAAATTTTGAATGGTCACTGCATATGCTAAAGAAAGAGGAAACTGTTTTCTACGAACATACAAGTCTTTTACAAGCAAAAAACGAACAGCACAACGTCCAATCTGTTTTACCTCTTCAATCTGATCAAATTTAATCTTCATAAATTCAATTCCACCTCTGTTCTGATAATTAACAAAATCAACAACTTTTCCCATTGCTCCATTTACTAAACCTTTTTCTACATCCAAATTACGCCGTAAAATTACCCGACAGTTTTCACATACATATAAAGTCTTTTCTAAACCTGCAGTCTTAGACACAGACTTTTCCAAAGAATCCAATTTTGACTGTAATTTCTCTGAGAGAAGAATAGTAACTCCTTCGTGTTCCATTTTATCAATGGCTTCCATTTTTACTAGTTGTTGTTTTTCCAGTTTCAAAAGTTCTTGATTGAATGTAGAACACTCTTGCAGTGTTGACATTAGGCAAACTATAGAGTTCTTTTCTCCAATTTTTTTGTACATTATTTCAGGTGCAATGTTTTCATTTCAAAACAAGTTCGTTAGTAGCCAACTTTGTAAAGCTTCTTTACCATGTTTTGTCAAAACACCAATTCTTATATCTTGAAGAATGTTTCCATAATGTTGATCACTTGCTTGTCGCATATTCTTAATAAGTTCTTTATATTCAAAATGAGACCAAATGTTTACATTTGCAATACTTCCCAAAGATTTCCTAGCGTCTTCATGGACAAGTGTTTTAAAAACTGGCTGTCCTTTCACAGGAGTAAGTTGTAGTAGATCGCCAAATACAATTACATGTTTTCCTCCAAATAAAATATCATAATCTGTTTTTAAAATCTGTTGCATTCTTAAATGTACAAAGGCAAGCATTAAGTTTGAGACCATGCTCACCTCATCAATGATCAGAAGTTTCATTTTCTTTAGTACTCGTGAGACGTCATAACAAGCTTCTCCAGATAGCTTGTGATATTCCAACTTATTTTTATGTTCAACTGGTAGCATGAGTAAACGATGTAATGTAATCCCTTTATTGTTGTGTGCTGCTAACCCAGTTGGAGCGGTTACAACACAAGATAAATGTGATTCAGTGGTTTTCTGTAGATAACTGGTCAAAAGTTTAATTAAGAAACCTTTTCCTGTTCTAGCTTGACCTCTGATATACATTCGAATAGGTTTAAATGATGTGCAGTTGCATTCTTTTTTTCATGCAGTAAACCATGCTGTATCTGTTGTGTCACTTGCTGATATATTTATTTTTGTTCAAAATTTAGTTGTTCTTCCAAGTTTCCCAACTCAATAATATCCTGTTGTGCTTGTTGCATTGCCGTTTCTACTTCATTCAAAGCTATTGCTGCTTCATTTTCAAGAATTGGTTGTCCTAGTGGATCTTGACTTAGAGGAGCAGAACTTTGACTATCTTGAGAACTGTCTCTAGCTATTTCAGCTGCAATAGTAGTATCTTGTTCAATCTCTTCATTTAACATTTGTAGATAATTTGGAAAAATTGTGCATTGAATGCTATCTTTACATGCATTAAAAGAATCTTCATAGCAGTCAAAATCTCCAAGTAATTCCATTTCACTACGCCAAGGCTTGAAAAGTTGCAGAAGTGCTAAATAGAAAAATTCCCTTTTATCTGGAGATTCGCAACTGAGTTTCCTGTGGTTAATAAGATTTCCTTTGGCATGTTTTACCAAACATCCTTCACATCCAATTACTGCATATTTTTCTTCATTTATATTTTCTGTAACATTTCTCTTAAAGCTGTAATGTTGCAGTACTTCATAGAGACATATGTTTTCCAGATGTGGACTTCTTTTAGGATAGTATGTATCCAACATATTCGTTTTAACAATATCTGTACTTTCTGGTTCATTCAATGCTAAGTATTCAATTTCTTGTACAGATTTCAATACTCGATTTCGTGTTGCAGCAAGACCTAGACTTACCCAAATGATTCCTCTTGACCTTGAATATAAACTTGCAGAACTCAACCGATCCGAACATTCGTAGGATCCAATCTCTCGATGGGAAAGCATCTTCAAACTAAAGCTGTACAATTTGTTACTAGAGTCTTCTCTTGTGAAATTTCTTCCCACATTTCTTTCAACTCCGTCTTTTCAGATTTTGTTATATATGATGTAACATAGCGAGCAACAGCAATCAAATTATCTGCAACATACTGGATATCCATATTTGCATTCCACATTGTCAAAATCACTGGATTGTAGTCATTAATATACTTTGATTCCTCAGTTCTTTTTATGTTGTAAGTATTCTTCAGAGATTTTCGAGTTATAGTATGCTTTACTGCTGACATAAAATTGTTAACTCTTCCTTTTGAAATTACTGGACGTGGGAATCCAAAACGACATTTTGTATAAAATCTTCCCTTTGACTTGTACTTCAGTCGACAATATTTTCCACATCGATGACTTTGAAACCGTAAAACTTGCTGTCTCAAGTTGTTTTCTCCTCTTTCTTTTGGAATGGCACAGGTAACATATTCTTCAATGAAAGACTAAACTCTTTCATCAGTATCAGTTCCAAATTTAGGTGCATCCTTGATCCATAATAACATGTGTATATGAGGAGCACCTCTGGCTTGGTACTCCTTTCTCCAAAAGAAATCAATAACTTCTCCAAGAGGTGGATTATTTTTATTGCAGATAAAAGATATCATAGCTTGAAACATCTGATTAAAATATCTGCACACATTTACAGGTTCAAAGGAACACAGTTCTCCAGCTGTCTTCAATTCAATGTTTTTTACATTTGAGTTTGCTTGTAGTAGAAATTCAAGTAAATCGTCTCATACGTATTCAGCACAGCTAAGCATAACAACCACTTAGGAGTTCCTAAGTTCCTTAACATACATTTAAGTTCTCCATGACAACGATACCAATACTCATTAGTACCACGTTGACACGCCATCAAATTAATTAACTGAGATTCTAAAAGATCGTTCTTTGTTGAACTTTGTCCAAAAATTCCTTTGCAAAAAGATGTGTAAGATGAACTCCTGTTTTTAATATGTGGTTCACTGCATATGAAAGTCCAGACAAGTCACTTTCAAACAGAAGATGAAATAAATATGGAATACACTGTCGAAATCTTGGATCTTCTGAGTACAATCTTGTTGTACGATATTCTGAAGCTGGAATCTGTACCGGTCGTTCATCATATCGTCCACCTTTTCCAGTGGGGAAGAGCTGTGGAAAACAACAAGCTTCCAAACTTTGTTCCCATACACCCATGGGAGTTCCCTTCACTTTCTTCACTTTCTTCATTTGGAATAATTCAATAGTGTTTCCTATCACTTCTTTTGAATGTAGAGGATGTATACTAAAATGTTCATAAATTTCTTCACTCCTGGAGTTGTCCACTTTTTCTATTTTGCCAGTTGAAATTTCTCTTTCATCTTTTAAAGATATTTCTTGTTCTTCCACATATACATTTTTATAATAAATATTGTTTTGTACAAGATATAATGTAGCCTTTTGAAGTTTGGTAACATCTACTAACTCTTGCCATATTTTCCGACTCTTTGTTGGTACACCATTAACTAGAATAACTACAGGTTCACTTTCCTCTCTGTCTACACCAACAGTTTAAATATTTTTCTTAAAATCTAAAGGCAAATACACAACTCTTCCTTTTAAACCTCTTTGTAAATCTGTTGGAGGCAGCTTACCTGTTTTAGGCTCCATACGAACTATAGCCTGAAACGGGTGCACAGATTGAATAAGAATGGACTCATACGTATTTAAATCTACCAGTTCCGGAGGAATAGCTACCAACTCTAGGTTGTTATGTACAGCTCTAGCTGGCATTTTGTTCTCTTCTAATTTGTTGTAACAATATTTACAAATACGTTGATCACTACCCAACTCAAAACGACCTTCCACCAACAAATAAGCACCAAATTGCTCCCATTTATCATTGTTTTCCTTTTCACTTTTTAAATACACATCAACATTCCTAGTTTGACTTCTATAGTGAGTACGTCGACAAATACAAACATAGTTTGGGATTTCACAAGAAAGTAGCTTAAACTTTGTAATTTCTTTTGCAAACTTCTCAGTAGTACTACCTTCCACCTATTCTTCTTCAACACCTACACTTATCAAACTCTCACTTTCTCTACACTCCTCTTCAGGACCAAAGAAACAAAACTGTATATCATCAGAAACTTTTTTACATCCAATACTGAACCATGCAAAAGAGAAGTGTTTATTTCACTTAAAGATAATGCAGGACTTTTACATAGTACAATCTTTTTACTAACTTCCGCATTTCTGAGTCATGTACTGCTAACATTCTTAAATGATGAAAAGTACTTCGACACACTTTTCTAGAAAGACAAGCCAGAGAATGACCCTGCAAGCTAGTATATTTTCTCACTTTACAAGGATCTAGTCCTTGCAATATCTTAATCTTCTGTGTAACACTTTTTTACCATAATCTCGTAAGAAATTTCATAGTATATCAATAGATTCCTGTCGTATACTACAAATACTACTACATTCCCACTCATACACTGGAGCTTCTGTACGTCTCCCTTGAACTTCTTCAGCTATTACTTCTTCCACATTTCTAGGAACCATCTTTTCTTTTTCAATTGGACAACCGTTTTTAACTTCATAACAACGACCACTGATATTAACTGCATGAACTAATGTATTTTGTTGAAAATAGCTTTCTTCATTAAAAAAAGGTTCAGTACTAGAAGTGTGCTTCCATTCACCCGAATTTTTTTTGCAAAAGTTAGTTCTATTAACCAGTCTTTTTCTTTTACTTTTCTCCTTCATAAAGTGCATTGTTTTATTCAATGTTTTCATTCTCTTCAATACTAATATAAACAATTTTCTTTTCAATTCAAAAGCCTTTTCGACTATACTTTCAATCTGTTCTTTCTTCTTGTAAAATGCTGATCTTCTTTTATATTTTTTGCAATCTTTCAATAAATTTTGTAGTACTATACTTTTATACATTCTCTTCCTAATGTCTTTATATTCTTTCATCCTTTTTTCAACATGGATTGTTTTCCTATAACCTGATTTTGCATTAATTTGTCCTTTTTTGTTTTCTGCTGATTGCTTGTAGTACTTTTCTTTCTCTTTTCCCCATTTTGAAAATCAATGACATTTTTTAAAAGACTTTTAACAAATTCTTTCGTTCTCTAACCAGAAGACTTTTTCTTCAACGTGACATGTTGTACTTCATCTAATTTGTCCTTTTCTCTCTCCTTTAAATAGTTCTGTTTTCTTTGTTGTCTTTTCTTTTCAACTTTTCTTGTCATACTCAATATTTCTTAATAATTATGAAGAATATCTAAAAAAAAGTAAAGTTTATTATCTTTCTAAAAATTATTTAATATTATTAAAATTATTATATACAAATATTGTCATCTTTAAATAAAGAAATACATTGAGTAGTGCCTAGGTGAATAGATGAGTGCAACAGTAGGACCTGGGTGATTCTACAACTGCTAGGGTAGTAAATAACTAGTGCATGCGTGATTGCATGACTGAAGGGGTAATATCTGGGAGATTACTGGAGTACATAGCAAATGAGTGGGTGATTTTATAACTGCATGAGTACTGCTTGGGTGATTGCAGGAGTACTGAAGGAATGCCTGAGTGGAAAGGTAGTGCCTGGGTGATTTTATAAGTGCATGTGTACTGGCTGAGTGATTACATAAGTACAAGGGTAGTGCGTGCGTGATTGAAGGAGTGCAAGGGTAGTGCGTGAGAGATTATATAAGTTAATGGGTAGTGGCTGGGTGATTGAAAGAGTGCATGGGTAATACCTGGGTGATTGCATGAGTGAATAGGTAGTGCCTGGGTTATTTAATGACTGCAGGGGTAATGCCTGTGTGATTGCAGCAGTGCATATGTTGTGCATAGATCATTGGAAGACTGCATGGGTAGTACTTGGGTGTTTTTATAACTGCATGAGTGTTGGGCCTAGCCAAATATAAAGCAGCAGAATATTACATGACTCAACCATAAGTCTCTCCATATTGTTAAAAGCATGCATACATACGTCTCTACCTTTTCAAATCATCATCATATCTAAAAGAAATTTGTATACAATATTTCTGGAATATAGTGAAACCTACAACTGAAACATGTAATAGATCTGCTTGAGGGATTGCATAACTCCATGCGTAGTGCATGGGTGATTGTATGACTCCAAAGGTAGTCGCTGGGTAATTGAAAGAGAAGATGGATAGTGACTTGCTAATTCATGAGTGCACACATAGAGGTTTAGTGCATGGATAAGTGTATAAATAGCACCTGAAGGCATAGATGAGTCACTGAGTAGTGCCTAGGTGAATAAATGAGTGCAACAGTAGGACCTGGGTGATTCTATGACTGCAAAGGTAGTGTATGGGTTATTACATGAGTGTATAGGTAGACACTGCATGATTCTATGACTGCAAAGGTAGTACATAAGTAGTGCCTGGGTAATTCCATGACTACAGGGGTAATATCTGGGGGATTACTGGAGTACATAGCAAGTGAGTAAGTGATTTTATAAGTGCATGAGTACTGCTTCGGTGATTGCAGGAGTAATGAGGTAGTGTCTGAGTGAATAAAGGAGTGCAAAGGTAGTGCCTGGGTGATTTCATAACAGCATGACTACTGGCTGAGTGATTACATAAGTACAAGGTTAGTGCCTCTGTGATTGAAAGAGTGCAACTTTAGTAAATGAGTGATTATATAACTGCATGAGTAGTGGCTACATGATTCAAAGAGTGCATGGGTAATGATTCAAAGAGTGCATGGGTAATACCTTGGTGATTGCATGAGTATAGGTAGTGCCTGGATGTTTGCATGAGTGCAGGAGTAATGCCTGAGTGATTACAGCAGTGCATATTTAGTGACTGGATCATTGGAAGACTGCATGGGTAGTACTTGGGTGTTTTTATAACTGCATGAGTGTTGGCCCTAGCCAAATATAAAGCAGTACACTATTGCATGACTCAACTATAAGTCTCTCCATATTGTTAAAAGCATGCATACATATGTCTCTACTTTTTCAAATCATTATCATATCTAAAAGAAATATGTATATAATATTTCTGGAATATATTGAAACCTACAACTGAAACATGTAATAGATCTGCCTGAGTGATTGCATAACTTCATGAGTAGTGCTTGGTGATTGTATGAGTGCAAGGATCGTCACTGGGTAATTGCAGGAGAAGATGGATAGTCAATGGCTAATTGCATGAGTGCACACATAGAGGATGAGTGCATGGGTAAGTGTATAAATAGCACCTGAAGGCAAAGGTGAGTCATTGAGTAGTGCCTAGGTGAATACATTAATGCAACAGTAGGACCTGGGTGATTCTATGACTGCAAGGGTAGTGTGTATGTTATTACATGAGTGCATAGGTATAACTTCATGAGTAGTGCTTGGGTGATTGAATGACTGCAAGGATAGTCACTGGGTAGTTGTAGGAGAAGATGAATAGTGACTGGCTAATTGCATGAGTGCACACATAAAAGTTGAGTGCATGGATAAGTGTATGAATAGCACCTAAAGGTATAGATGAATCATTGAATAGTGCCTAGGTGAATAGATGACTGCAACAGTAGGACCTGGGTGATTCTACGACTGCAAGGGTAGTGCCTGGGTTATTACATAAGTGCATAGGTACAGCCTGCATGTTTGCATGACTGCAGGGGTAGTCCATAACTAGTGCCTGGGTTATTGCATGACTGCAGGGATAATATTTGGGGGATTACTGGAGTACATAGAAAGTGAGTGGGTGATTTTATAAGTCCATGAGTACTGCCTGAGTGATTACAGGAGTGCAAAGGTAGTGCCTGTGTGATTTTATAAGTGCATGAGTACTGGCTGAGTGATTATATAAGTATAAGAGTACTGCCCGCGTGATTGAAAGAGTGCAAGGATAGTACCTGGGTGATTGAAGCACTATATAAATAATGCATTGGTGATTGCATAAGTACAGGGGTAACCTCTGGGGGATTAAAGGAGTACATAGGTAACACCTGGGTGATTGTATGACTACAGAAGTAATATCTGGGGATTTACATGACTACATAGAAAGTGACTGGGTGATTTTATAAGTGCTTGGGTACTTCTTGAGTGATTGCAGGACTACTGAGGTAACGCCTGAGGGAATAAATGAGTGCAAAGGTAGTGCCTGGGTGATTTCATAACAGCATGACTACTGGCAGAGTGATTACATAAGTACAATGCTAGTGCCTCTGTGATTAAAAGAGTGCAACATTAATGCCTGAGTGATAATATAAGTGCATGAGTACTGGCTACATGATTCAAAGAGTGCATGGGTAATACCTTGGTGATTGTATGAGTGCATAGGTAGTGCCTGGATGTTTGCATGAGTGCAGGAGTAATGCCTAAGTGATTACAGCACTGCATATGTAGTGACTGAATCATTGGACGACTGCATGGGTAGTACGTGGGTGTTTTTATAACTGCATGAGTGTTGGGCCTAGCCAAATATAAAGCAGCAGACTATTACATGACTCAACCATAAGTCTCTCCATTATGTTAAAAGCATGCATACATATGTCTCAACCTTTTCAAATCATCATCATATCTAAAAGAAATATATATACAATATTTCTGGAATATAGTGAAACCTAGAAACTGAGACATGTAATAGATCTGCTTGAGTGATTGCATAACTCCATGGGTAGTGCTTGGTGATTGTAAGAGTGCAAGGGTAGTCACTGGGTAATTGCAGGAGAAGATGGATAGTCACTGGCTAATTGCATGAGTGCACACATAGAGGATGAGTGCATGGGTAAGTGTATAAATAGCACCTGAAGGCAAAGGTGAGTCATTGAGTAGTGCCTAGGTGAATAAATTAATGCAACAGTAGGACCTGGGTGATTATATGACTGCAAGGGTAGTGTGTGGGTTATTACATGAGTGCATAGGTATACATTGCATGATTCTATGACTGCAAGGGTAGTACATAAGTAGTACCTGGGTGATTCCATGACTACAGGGGTAATATCTGGGAGATTACTGGAGTACATAGGAAGTGAGTGGGTGATTTTATAAGTCCATGACTACTGCCTGGGTGATTACAGAAGTACTAAGTTAGTGCCTGAGTGATTACAAGAGTGCAAATGTAGTGCCTGAGTGATTTTATAAGTGAATGAGTGATTACATAAGTACAAGAGTAGTGCATGTGTGATTGAAAGAGTGCAAGGATAGTGCCTGGGTGATTAAACCACTGTATAGCTAATGCATTGGTGATTGCATGAGTACAGGAGTAACGTCTGGGGGATTAAAGGAGTACATAGGTAACACCTGGGTGATTGAATGACTACAGGGGTAATATCTGGGGATTTACATTACTACATAGAAAGTGAGTGGGTGATTTTATAAGTGCATGGGTACTTCTTGGGTGATTGCAGGACTACTGAGGTAGTGCCTGAGTGAATAAATAAGTGCAAAGGTAGTGCTTGGGTGATTTCATAACAGCATGACTACTGGCTGAGTGATTACATAAGTACAAGGGTAGTGCCTCTGTAATTGAAGGAGTGCAACAGCAGTGACTGGGTGATTATATAAGTGCATGAGTAGTGACTACATGATTCAAAGAGTGCATGGGTAATACCTTGGTGCTTGCATGAGTGCAGCAGTAATGCCTGAGTGATTACAGCAGTGCATATGTAGTGCCTGGATCATTTGAAGACTGCATGGGAAGTACTTGGGTGTTTTTATAACTGCATGAGTGTTGGGCCTAGCCAAATATAAAGCAGCAGACTATTACATGACTCAACTATAAGTCTCTCCATATTGTTAAAAGCATGCATACGTATGTCTCTACCTTTTCAAATCATCATGATATCTAAAATAAATATATATACAATATTTCTGGAATATAGTGAAACCTAGAAACTGAGACATGTAATAGATCTGCCTGAGTGATTGCATAACTCCATGGGTAGTGCTTGGGTGATTGTATGAGTGCAAGGGTAGTCACTGGGTAATTGCAGGAGAAGATGGATAGTGACTAGCTAATTGCATGAGTGCACACATAGAGTTTGAGTGCATGGTTAAGTGTATAAATAGCACCTGAAGGCATACATGAGTCATGGAGTAATGCCTAGGTGAATAGATGAGTGCAACAGTAAGGCCTGGGTGATTCTATGACTGCAAGGGTAGTGTGTGGGTTATTACATGACTGCATAGGTAGACACTGCATGATTCTATGACTACAGGGGTAATACATAACTAGTGCCTGGGTGACACCATGACTACAGGGGTAATATCTGGGGGATTACTGGAGTACATAGCAAGTGAGTAGGTGATTTTATAAGTGCATGCATACTGGCTAAGTGATTGGAGGAGTGCATGGATCCTGAAAAGGTAATTGGAGGAGTGCAAGAGTATTGCCTGGGTGATTGAACCAGTGTATAGCTAATGCATTGGTGATTGCATGAGTTCAGACGTAATATCTGGGGGACTACAGGAGTACATAGAAAGTGCCTGGGTGATTTTATAAGTGCATCAGTACTGCCTGGGTGATTAGAGTAATACTGTGATACTGCCTCAGTGATCGCAAAAGTGTAAAGGTAGTGCCTGGGTCATTTTATAAGTGCATAGGCACGGGCTAAGTGATTGGAGGAGTGAATAGATCCTGACAGGGTGATTGCAGGAGTGCAAGGGCAGTGCCTGCGTGATTAAACCAGTGTATAGCTAACGCATTGATGATTGCATGATTGCAGGAGTTATGTCTGGCGGATTAGAGGAGTACATAGGTAATGCCTGGTGATTCCATGATTGCAGGAGTAATATCTGGGAGATTACAGGAGTATATAGAAAGTGCCTGGGTGATTTTATAAGTGCATGTGTACTACCTGAGTGATTGGAGTAGTACTGCAGTAGTGCCTGAGTGATTGGAGGAGTGCAACATCCTGAGTAGTAGCAGAATACTGAAACTGCAGCACAAAAGTCAGGTCTATGACATGGTGTACACTTTTGAACTGCAGCTTCAAAATTCTTTAACTGCTCAGGGTGTTGGGCGTACTCAAAATAAAGCATAAAAGCTAAACATGAGTCTGCTATAAATCTCACCATATTCCTGAAACTATACATACATATATGTCTACCTTTTGAAATCATCATCATATATAACAGAAATAAACAAGTACACTGAAATTTACATTTCAAAGACACACCTACATTTCTGCAGTGTATTTCAAGTGTACCTTTCCCCAGACTCATAGAAAGTACCCTAATCAGTAATCCCTTCTGCTAACATGTCTTAAAACTCACTTTTGTGCTGCACCTTCACCATTCTATGAATATTGGGCCTAGTCAAACATAAAGCAGCAACCTATCACATGTCTCTACCATAACTCTAACCATATTCCTAAAAGCATGCATGCTTCTATCTATACCTATTTCTAAAAGCATTACACATATTAGAATACATGTGCAAGTAGAAACATAACCACACTCACAAGACCATAAAGGCCTTAAAACTTGACAGACTACACTTAACATTTCAAACACACCTAGAATTATGCGGCAAATTTCAAGTGAACTTTTACACAGACTCTTATATAGTACCATAATCAATAATCCTTCTCCCAACATATCTTAAACATCACTTTTCTACTACTACTGCTTCACTATTCTAGTAGTAATCAGGTATAGAGCATAGCTAACAGCAAAGCAACACTTCACTTATATTTCATGAAAGTCTCCCCATATTTCTAAAACCATGTATGCATATGTCTGTACCTTTTGCTAGCAGCATCATATATAAAGGTAATACACAGATAAATGTATACCTGTGTTTTATACATCTATCATTTTCAGACGCATAACACATACCATAATATATGTGCAAGTAGACACATATCTCAGCCACAGCACCATCCACAGCTCAAAACCTCACAGACTACACTTCAATTTTCAAACAGACACTGAAAATTATGCGGTATATATGAAATATAACTTTCCACACATCATACAAATTACTCTAATAAATAACATCTTTACCTAAACATCTCAAAACACACTTTCAGGCTGCTGCTTTACCATTCTACAATTACTTATAATGTTACACCTACTCAAATACAAAGCAGGAACCCTTCACATGTCTTTACTAAAAGTCTCACCATATTCCTAAAAGCATACATGAATATGTCTGTACCATAACACTATCCAAACCTTAAAAATTCACAGAACAAACTTCCAATTTCAAGCAAACATCAAAATTTATGTGGCATATTTCAACTGTACCTCTCTAGAAACTTAAAAAAAGAAGCCTAATCAATAATACCTTATGTCAACATCTTTTAAACCACACTATTATGCTGCATCTTCACCATTCCACTACTACTCACAATCTTGAGCCTACCACATAAAAAGCAACAACACCTCTTTGTTATACATCATGCACCTTCAAATGTATAAGACATATGAAAATACATATACAACTAGAGACACACTTGAGACAGACGTCCATGCACACCTTAAAACTTGACAGACTCCACCTCCAATTTTAAAGCAACACCTAAAATTATGCGGTATACTACAAATGTACATATCCACACACTAAAACAAACTACCATAATCACTAATCCATCTTCCAATATGCACATATTACTATACAAAATTTATTTCAAACAACATTTAACGACAATAAAACAAACTACAATACACATCGCTACATTTAATAATATATTTCAAACATCACAGTTCATCATTAATTTTTAAAGATTAAAAATAAACATAATACACCTCACAAATTTATAACTCACCTTCCAAATTGATTTGTAGAATTTAAAATATCACAAACTCATAAAAGATTTTCTTATGCACACAATCAATCTAATGCACCACTCTCAGCAAAGTAAAACTAGTAATGGCAAACTTTCCTTCTCTTTCTCCCCACAAATACATGTAAGTAACAAATCACATTGCTTCCTACATTATTTCAAATTATAAAACACATTTCTATTGGTTAGACATATTAACCCTTACCAACTGACTTCTAAAAGTGTACAAACTGGTTCTGGAATTTTTGGGAGTCGCGACTCCACTGTGCACCAACGCGATGGAGCCGCAAATCCATACGGGAGTTCGAAAATATATTACAAATAAAAATACCACTATTTTTTAACAACACACCACTTCAAAACATAGTACTGACTTGGGAAATTATACTTTAATAACATATCACCTATATATAAATTACAATTTCACATTTTAAGTCCACAGTTAAGTTTTAACCCTTCCCCCATTCTGCTTAATGCCAGTTTCCATAGTGACAGTTCATGGAACATTCAACTGAACTGACAGGTCACCAGTTCACCATATTTTCAAATCCAGCACACAAGGTTACAAATGCAAACAGCAGGTGTGGTTGACATTTGCAAAATATCTCCTTATCCTATCTACTGTACCTTTCAAACATTTTCTACTAACCAATAAGGAACATGCTTTTTAAACAAAGTAACATGCACCCTATTTTTGAGTGTACAATCTTCTTAATCAGCTAATCAATTCTCTACTTTTTTAAAAACAGCATCTTGTCCACCATTTTAGATACCTCTCATTCTACCAACTGACTACCTCAGCTACAGACATCTTTTCATTACTTCCAGTCACCCCTTCAAGATGCTTACAGTGTGGATTGTTGGTCACAGCTATGTTTTCTGGTGCAAAAGGTATGCTGAACGCAGAGGTATTGACAAAGACCTAGCTTTGCAAAATGTGGATATTAAATGGATTGCACAGAGAGGATTAAAGTGGCACCAATTGATGCCTTTGGTTAAAACCTTTTGCATGTCCAACCCCTGACCTCATGATTGTGCACTGTGGTGGCAATGACCTAGGCACATTGACTGGGGTAGGTCTGGAAATGCTAATGAAGGACACCTTTGCACAATTGATGTTGCTTTTACCTCAAACTGTCTTTGTATACTCTAATATATGCTAAAGACAGAAATGGAAGTGGTCAAATCAATTCTGTCCACAGATTGAGAAAGCTAGAAAAAATGTCAATAAAGCTGTTTCTGCTTACCTCAGAGACCATAGGATGGGCTCCATCTATAACAACAATCTACGTTTTGATATGGATGACATCTACAGAAGTGATGGAGTACACTTCACAGATCAAGGAAACAGAGTATTTCTCAACAACCTAAAGCTGTGCATCCGCACTTACATGTAGCAACAACAAACTCATAATTAAAACAAGGGCTCTTTATAGAGCCACCCTATAACACAATAGTGAATATAATTTTTTTTTTACACATACATATTTTTAAAATTCTTTTGTGGATTCGCGCACCCGACGCGAATCTGCAAAACCATGAATTCAATGTATTACAACACAATACACTTTTCAAGTTTAACTATTAATTTTCAATTTTATATATTTTTAACACCTCTATCAATTGTAATCTTGTCATTAACTTCAATCACAGTAACTCTTTAAAACAACTTCACAAATACAACACTACCTTCTAAATTATATACTACTTAATTATCTATTTAAGGTGAATTCGCGAATCCAACGCGACGTTACACGGGGTGCCACGCTGAGAGCCGGGTTGGGGTCGCGACTCCAACTTGAAAGAAAAAAAACGCCCCACTTCCATTATTCGCTATTCGCCCGGGGACCCCATCCCCCGGGGCCTGCCACTATTTATTTTTAAAAACAAATTTGGAGGGGGACTGCGTGGCCCCCCTCCTCAGGCCAATATTGGCCCCGGGGACCCCATGCCCCTGGGCCTGCTTCCATTTAAAAAAAAAATTTAAATAAGGAGGGGGACCGCGTGGCCCCCCTCATCAGGCCAATAATAGCCCCGGGGACCCCATCCCCTGGGGCCTGGCCTCAGCGTTGGGGACCGTGGGGGGAGCCCCAATGCCCCCATGGTCCCTGCCGGCTCCCCGCCTCCTGCGGGAGCCAGCATTGCTTTTGGGCAAGGGGAGCTGCTAACATACAGCTCCCCTTGCCCAAAAGCAATTCTGCTTTGCTTTGTTGAAGCGAGAGCAGGTTTCCTGCTCTCGCTTCAACGAAGCAAAGCGTGTTTGTCCCCATGGCCATCGAGGGCTCCAGGAGGGGGGCTCCGCGGCCCCCCTCCCTTCGTGAAAATAGCCCCGGGGAGGTGGTGGTCTCTGGGGCAACGGACCCCCGTATTTACATATTTAATGCCCCGGGGAGGTGGCTCGAGCCCCCCCACACTAATTATTTCACAAAACCCCGGGGAGGTGGCGGTCCCTGGGGCTTGAGGGGCCTGCGAGGCCCCCTGCCCTTATAACAATAAAGCCCCGGGGAGGTGGCAGTCCCCGGGGCTTGGGGGGGCCTGTGAGGCCCCCGCCCTTATTTTAATAAAGCCCCGGGGAGGTGGCGGTCCCCGGGGCTTGGGAGGGCCCGTGAGGCCCCCCGCCTATATTTAAATTATGCCACGGGGAGGTGGTGGTCCCCGGGGCTTCGGGGGGTGCTGCGTGCCCCCGCACATTATGGATAAAGCCCTGGGGAGGTGGCGGTCCCTGGGGCTGCGAGGGCCCCCGCTATATAATTACACATTGCCCACGGGACCTGGCCCACCCAGGGGCTTAAGGAAAACAAAGCGCGGGAGACTGCGTTTCTTTTATTTCTAATTTTCTCCCAGCGTGACTTCCACAGCAAAAAAAAATGCTTTTTTTGGCCCTGAGGGTCTCTGTGGGACCCCCTGATCAGCCCTAGGGGTCAGGGTGTTTCTACCCTGACCCCTTTTCTACATTTACAACCTTTTTCTATCTTTTGGATATGACTCGGTTCTACCGAGTCACAAAATGGCTGCCAACACACTCTGCTTTGGAGTGTTGGCAGCCAATCAGAATGAAGCTCGTGCTCGGGAGGGTTCGCGACTCCTCCTCGGTGCTCAGATATATACATTTTTATTTTTTGAATTTCTCAGGAACTACTGAACGGATTTATACCATTTAAAAAAAAGGGCGCTTTCTGAACCAAGAGCTACCTTTTTGCCAAATTTGGTGTAATTCCAAACATTCGTCAAACGGCGCCAATGATATTGGCAAAAGTAAAAACGCTTTTTGAATAGAAACAAGGTCCTAACTATAACTACCTACTGGCGACTGCCAGTAGGTAATATATATATATATATATATATATATATATATATATATATATATATATATATATATGAATAACAGGAACCTTCATCAAATATCTTTATTTATTGGCTTGTATTTCGCTTCTTCCTACCACAGCCCATCGCATAAGGCAGTAGGAGTTTTACTGGGACATACCATAATTATAGTGCCCCTCAAAATACTATTTCCCAACAATATGGTTGAACGCACTTGACTTAACCAGTGACTGCTCGCACCTAAAAATAATCACGACACTTATTGAGAGTTGTAATATTGATTCATCAGCATATCCCAGCATTGGCACATGTACTTATCCTATTGAAATAATTAGTTTGTGATCCCCTTTGTATCAAAATGTGTCAAGATGTCAAATAAATTGATAATATTGCAGCAGAATGTGCTGCACAATTTGCCTTTAATCATATGTCACATAATTTGCTTTTCTTGCCACATAACCTAGTCAACCCTGACACATAATCTGGTCCTCCCTTGCTGCACAATTCCAGTTACCCTGCCTCCAGGGTGCAAACATATTTATGAAGCAAAGTAATGAATTGACTCACTGAGATATCTTACTATAATTTAGCAATAGTCCAAACCCACTCTCCATAGTGTTGCGCACTTGGGGCCGTATTATAGAATACAGAGCACTCTCCTTGTTAGCACAGAGCGCACCTTACAAAAGGTGTGCTCGATGCTAACAAGGAGAGTGCGCCTTATTATATTGAATGCACTGCCTCCAGGGCAGCCGTAAAGTTGTGCTGCCCTTGGGGCATTTCATTCATGTGAAATATGGAGCTACTTTGAAGTAATCTGCTCCGTGTTTCACTGTGCAGGCAGCAACCCACCTGCAACATTAAGGGGGATTAGAGATCCCCTTGCAGGTGGGTGCAGTAAGTGACTGCACCCAGCTGCTAGGGGATGTCTAGGAGGTCCATAGGACCCGCTTTGCCCCCTCCAGAGGGCTGCCACCTTTTAGGTGACACACTGTCAGTGCTCCTCCTGACTGCTTCTTTGCCTCTGCGCCCAGCCTATAATACGGTGCAGAGGCAAAGGAATACCCTCATTTGCAAGGGGCTGCGCCCGCATGCAAATGAGGGAATGCCCTCTTAAGAAAGTGCTGGCGCTACATGTGCGCCAGTCCTTTCATTATTATAGAACGGACTGTACAAGCGTCTGCGGCCCCTTTTGTAATACCAAGGTGCCCTGGGGGAGAACAAAGCGGGTGCAAATACGCTCAGTGCACCCGGGGCACTTCTGTAATATGGCCCCAGGTGTGTGTTTAGATGTAGGCGTGTGCTGGTGCTATTGCAGATTCATTAAGAGGGATCATGAGCCAGTGCTGCCATGGATACCCTGACTCTTCTACAAGGTGAGTAAGGTATCCGGGCTTGATTACTAGCGCTCAGTGCCATCCATGCACAAACACCTCTTTGCACAAGTATTGCAGTTATGAGTGGTACGATGTTTATCACGCCTGGAAATACCACATGCAGTAAAATATACACCCTCCACTAAGTTTCGCAGATCAGACCTGCCGGAATGTAGTAGGGGGAAAGAGGGCTAGTATTTACTGGGACAAGCAGATTTTGGTGCAGTAAGCACTTGAATACACATGTTATTCCCCAAAAAGTCATAATAGGTGATAATTATTTCACCACATGAATTGCAAACACCTCAGCGTCAGATTTTATTGGGTACAATAGTTATTGCATTCAACAAAGAGCACTTGTAATCCGACCTCTAGAGTAGCAATGTAGAGGCTACTCATGCAGATGTTCACTGTTTGCATGCGTGACATCTGTCTAATGCCATTTTCAGTATTTCACAATTCAGTAGTGCATGTCCAGTAGAGATGACATCACTATGGACATTGTTGGAATTGTGCCAAACATTTTTAGCAATGTGGTGGTTTATTACTGACTTCTGGGTAATGCACAGAAATTACAAGGAGGAGTAAATGAGGGTGTTCTGAAATGTGTTTATTTGCCACTTCTGTGTATGCTGCATCCATAAGATCTGTGAGTAGCATGGTCAGGCTGCTGATATGTTAACTGTGTCTGCTTGCATCAACTGAGACAGAGCACTCATGTTCTTCACATGTGCTAATGGTCACATATTTGTTTCTGGAGAAGCCCACTGCCCTCCGGTTGTCATTGTCAGCACAGGGACACCCTAAAGGGTATTTGGGTATTAATTACGTTCCCTTTATGAGATATCACCTAATGAACTAGTGGATTGACCACTACAAATCCCAGAATGCATTGTGGTTATTTCGGTTATGCTACCTGATCAGTCAGTATTACTGTGTGCTGACACACACCTTCATGAGACACTGATTATACTTTTGCAATATTATATGACGTTCCCAGTGCTTAATTTGAGCCGGTGGTTGCAGGTGCGGTCACCGGGGTTTAATTTTGGGGACCGGGAAAAAAATTTCACCATCAGATTTCGGCCCAGACCAAGAGAGAGAAAGGCTAGAAAGAAAGGAAGGAGGAAGAGATAAATGGGAAATCAGTGACAAAGTGAGAAAGTGGAGATGAAAAAAGAGCCTTCAGTAGTGATTTTAAGGGTCAGAGAGTGCGTGATGCTGGATGAAAGAGGCAACACGTGGAAATTCAACTTAGAAAGCCTTGGTGTTGGCAACTGTGATATTTGGCAGCACCGCTGGAAGGCTTCTGGGAAAAACTTTGGGCCCAGGCACCCAGTGGTGGCTTCTGAATTTTGAAAGTGGCGAGGCCTAAATGTTGGCGACGATTTTGATTTTAGTGAGTGAAGCGAGTGAACTGACTTACTTAGGAGGACCACACGGTTTCTCCCCTAGCCCCACCTCCCAAGAAGGTTTGAAAAAAGAAAGGCCCAAATGGTACATTTTGAAGCAAATTTTGATAAAGAATTTGGTTGAAAATCAATAATGAAGTGTAATGTCTTGTCAACAAAAGAACGCTCGAACTCTTTTGTTTCCCACTGTACATCGTAGGCATGTGACGTAAGCGTTAGAGAGATGAGTTAAAGGCAGGCTTAGAATGTTGAGTTCTGACTTACACGCAGCAGAATACAAACGTGTACAACTACTCTCCATGTGTGACGTGGCTATTGGCGAGTAGCTGGGCTGGCAGGATGCTAAAGAAGGCAATACGTAAACAGTAGCAAGAAAGAGCAAAGGTATGTGCACGTGCTCAGCAATGGCCCCAGACCAATGTTTACATCTGGCGTTTGAAAGGTGAATTTCATTACAAATCATTTGACACAACAGTTAATATACGCACTTGCATGGCCAATATTTTAATGCAAAACTTTTATTTAATTATGTTTGATGTGCTCATTGAACACATCAAGCATAATTAAGTAAACATTCAGCATTAAAATAATGTGCCAAAGACGACCCAATTTGGCATGTAAAAGCCCTGCGTCAGCTCTGGCCGGCTGAACAGAGGCGGCTCCTCCGTAATGGCGGAGGAGCGTTGCCCTACTGGTCAGTCAGTCAGCGGTCTAGCGAAACATAAAATGACAGCTGACTGATTGAGCCATGCCAGCAGAGTAGGGAGGGGCGGGACCGGGCATAGCAGGGAGGAGTGGTAGGCGCACTGTAAGTGCACATGTCTGTTTGGCCGGCCGTCTTAGGCCAGCCAAACAGACATGCGCACTTAGGTTTCTCCAACCCGGCTGTTGGAGAAACGTCACAGGCGACTAGGCACTGTCTGAGTGGCAAACCACGCCGCTCAGACCAACCCTGGCGGTGCTCTCATAGCATGAGAGCAGCGCCGGGATTGGATGGGGAGCCTGTGCCCCAATGCATGCTGGGACTTGAGGAGAGCCGGAGCAGAGGACCGAGGCAGCCGCCGAGTACTCAGGTAAGTTTTTTTATTTATCATTCCCCCTTCCCGCCGCCCCACTTCAGTGTTGTGGCAGCCGCCACTGCGGCTGAAGATGCTGCCTTGACCACTTGAGACGTTACACTTTAAACCTTGAAATAATATTCGCCCTGCCACGACAAACCTGGCTCCCGTCTTCATTAGCAACGCTGTGTCTGCCTTTGCTTGGCATTATAACACCGATGCAAGGAATTTGCGCTGCCTGCACGCTTTGGTGATTGAAAATAAAGAAGGAACCTGCTGGCAGGGTGTTGAGGACCTTAACTCTCTATGTCCTAGAGGGCAAAGCCAGAAACCAGCTTGTCTCTAAGAAACAAGGTTGTGCCTTAGTGCAGCACACTGGCAAGATGTGACATATAATTGACACTGAAAACATCATGTCAAAATATGTGGAAGTCTCTTTGAAATCACAAATATTGTTCCTTGAGTGCTTGTGCTTCATTTTAGGACACTAAATTATGTAACTTTATTAACACCTCTTTAAGGGCCAGATGTACGACCAATTTTAGCATGCGCAAACGGGTTCGCGACCAGTTTGCGCATGCTAAAATTGGTATGGCCATGTACTAACACAATTTTGCAAGTCGCAAATGAATTGCGACTCGCAAAAAAGTGTTTAGAGACTCGCTATTTGGAAGGGGCGTTCCCTTCCAAATAGCGACTCTCTAACCCATGTACTAATGTTTTGCGACCGCAACTGTGGTCACAAAACACTCGCAATTACCACCTACTTCAAGTATGTGGTAATGCATTCACAAATGGGAAGGGGTCCCCAGGGGAACCCTTCCCCTTTGCAAATGCATGCGAAAATATTTTTTAAGAGCAGGCAGTGGTCCTAGGGATTACTGCCTGCCCTTAAAAAATGAAACGAAAGCGTTTCATTTTAACTTTTTTTAAATGCATCCCATTTTCCTTTGAGGGAAACGGGCTGCATTAAAAAAAAAAGCTGCTTTATTTAAAAGCAGTCCCAGACATGGTGGTCTGCTGATCCCAGCAGGCCACCATCCCTGGGAGGGCCAGCCATTCCCAATGGAGTCACAAAATGCAAGTGCCTCATTAATATTAATGAGCCTCGCATTTTGCGACCCCGTTGGAAATCGCAATCAGTGTCTCTGACACTGTGTACATACTAAATTGCGACACAGTTTGTAACTCGCAAACGAACGCAAATTGCGAGTCGCAATTTAGTATGGTCGTACAACTGGCCCTAAATCTTTTTTAAACATGTACTCCTGCTCAACCCCCTCAAAGCCCCGACATCACTCAATGAGATGCAGGTTTGTTATGTCCACTAGGCCAATATTGTAGCTACCTGTGGAGCCACAATATTAGTAAACTATACACAGGGGATGTTCTTCTACTGCCTACATCCTGAATGGAACTCCTTCAAGCTGCTCTCAGATTTGAGAATCAATATTAGGGACAGTGATTACATAGTCTGGTCAAGTGGGGAAGCCGGAATTATTTGAAGATCTAGTTTTGTTGAGAACTGGATGGCTCCTGCACTTATTTTCATCATTTATTATTAGGTTTGACAAAGCAAGAACTGTGTGGGCTGTGGGCCTGCAGTGGTATCACAGAATGTTCCAAGACACTTGAACGTAAATTGCTTTTATATTAACTGCTTTACTTGTCAAGTGCCAAGGAACAAGCCAGGCCCAGAGCAGGATTGACTCACCACGGGCAGGTCCTGCACACACACTGTTGGCCAAGGCCGGACTGGCTGTAGTGGCCTTCGGGCGTTTGCCTGGGAGGCTGGAAGGGTGGGAGCCGGTTTTGGAGCGGTGGTGGGCGGTTTTGGAGCAGTGGGGGCCGGTTTTGTTACTAGGGGGTGGTTTTGCATCGATGGTGCATTATCGACCCCCAGTAACAAAAGCAGCAGTGCTGGGGGCCGTTTTTGTTAAGCAGCAATGCTTTATGCTCCCCCCCTCTCCCAGGGGGTGGGGGACGGTCCGACAAAATTGCCTGGGCTGCTGTGCGTTCCCAGTCGGTCCCTGCTGTCGGCCAGGGCATGAGAGAAGACATGGCATGGCAGACTGTCAACACTTACATTCCCTTGCACACTCATGCATAGGGGAGAACAAGCCGGCACACCACCAGGTTGAAACATGGCCAATCACTGTGTGGCTTCAAAATAAAGTCACACACTGATTGGCCATCTTCTGTCATCCACGCATCCCTGCTCTTCCCTGGCCCTCATGTGTAGGCAAGGCCCACGGCAGGGCTGGCTCTGGGGCGGTGCGATCGCACCGGGGGCTGACTTTGGGAGGAGCCATGTTTTCAAGTATATTTCGATTTTAAAAACACTTGCTGCCGCATTCCTTGCCTCCAGCAATATTCAGGCAACAATAAAAGTGTCAAAATAACTCCGGTGATTAATGTTCTTCCTGGAGAGAGATCGGAGTTTTTCTAGTGGAAGTTTTAACTCATCCTAGGCAGCGCAAAAGGTTAATATGTCTGCTGCAAAGTGTGTGTACCATGCAGATCACAAAGTCCATATAATGTACAGGGGTGTGGAATTTAATAAAATATCTACTTGTCCATAGGGCAGGTGACTTCTTAAATCTACTTGTCCTGTAACAAAATCGCCTTGTCCCTCTGGTGCCAAGCAGTGTTGCGACAAATTATGGCAGCAATCTCATTATACAACAGCTCTGATAATAGCCTCTCCAATTATGCCAGGGCTCAAGGTTTAAATACTAGCAATTCACTTCTTTTGCCACCTTTCCACAGATCTGCATACCGGGACTGTAGGTAGCGGTAAGCAATAGTTCCAGGGATGGAATGCCCTTTTGAGTCTCTGCAAACCTACTAACTTGCGTGCTTTAAGGGTTTTCACCAGCTTTTCTCTAATCTTTTCCCATACTGAGAAAGGTTGGGAATGTACTCCTTGACAAGGGCAGAAGTAAAACTTCTTCCAGGGTTGGAAAAAAGTGGTTGGAGGGAAAGTGAACTTGTAAACACTCAACAGATTTTCACATGTGGTAATTTACACATGCATATTTGCTCGTGTTAAAAATGGAGTTACACATATTTTCTAGGAGTTTGATTTCCTGGCCTACTTCTGTAAATTCTTGTGAATTAATGAAAGATATAAATCTGTACTAATGCAAGGGCATATACTATAGATGCCCCTTTGTGACTTTCTTTAAGAATTGGACATCAAATTAGGTCTGGTGTTAACCAAGATCTTCTGTTTTAATTAAAAGTGTATCTCTTTCTCTATTGGCTGGCTTCACTGTGACAGAATTCTGCTCTTTCACAGGGAGCATATCGGCACACAAAGATTTGTTTAGTGCAAGGAACTACTGTCCCAATGTTTCCTTTTTGGGACCCAAAAATATTTTTGCTTTTTGTCAATGTTTGTTATAATAGCGAGGACCCGGCATCTCCCACAACAATAAAGTTTTGCAAAAATTATGTCAAAACAAGACGTGCATTGACAAAACCAAAAGGCTGACCACCAATGTCAGACCTATTGGCTTTGCCAATGCTTGTTTATTTTCATGTTTCCCATAATCTTGTTGAAACTGGTTCTGCTACTTTTCCATTGTGAATATTTATTGGAAATAATAGCATGTATCAACACATTTTACTAAATTATGCTTCAAAGAAATGGTAACTAAAATATTAGCAAAATGTTTTTTTCTTAGTTGCATTTGTTTGTGAACATATTTTTTTGAAAGCGAAGAATCGTCAATCTTGCTTTCAAGCTTCTGCAAATATTTGCATCTAATCAGAGAGCATTCTGGGAGCATTATATGCAGCCTCATATTGTTAAACTTTGCAAACATGTGTGCACATTTTTATACTGAAGCCACTGTCAGTAGTACAGTTCGAGCTTACAACATTTCCTTAGAGCGCTGACCCTAATAATAAAAGCTTTGCATTAATGAACCATAAATTAAAGTTTGAACAACATTAACGCATAGATGCAAATATTACTTTAATAGCAGACAAATCCCTTTCCTCATCCAGAATGTCTTACTGGCAGCCAAAGGGTTTGTGCTGCAGGGGGTTGGGCCTATTTGTCCCAAGGACAAAATAAACATACTGGGCTTTGAACTGTAGGAATTCCACACCCCTGAATGTATCTAGATCAGTGGGTTACTGCTTTTGCCAGAGAAATTCTTTTGTTACTTTCAGTTCATAGGTTAAAATCCTAAAATATAACAATTAGCTATCAAGTGTCATCAGAGAGCTGCATACAAACTTCAAGGTATAGGTTATGGAGTTATGATTTTTTCCCCAGTCTTTCATTATCCTAATGTTGTAAAAAGGGTTAATTCGGGTAGACATCAATTCTTATTAGTAAAGACAACCCCCAACCATGGTGTTACGTTTTAAATTTTGATTTTATGCTCAGTGGCGGCCAGTGACTTTTCAAAGTGGTGACGCGTAAAAGTTGGGGGTAAGTTTGACGTAGAGAGTCAGCTCAACTGACTTAAGGGAGGGTCGGAGGGGTTCTCCGCCAGAGAAAAGTTTGAAAGAAAAAAGGCAAAATAGTGCGCTTAAAAGCAAATTTAAAAACAAACAATAAAAGTGTTAAACAGCAACAAGAATCTAGGCTGCATACAGGGTGCACATGACCACTGATTTGCCTCGTAGTTCACTACACTAATGGCCTTGCTGTAAAGGGCAGACTAAATACTTCTAGCAAATTCATGTTTAAAAACTATCACTTTTAATGAATGCTACTTGATGCAGATTCTGATTCCTCCTGTTAAAAATACTTTTTTTGAATTTGAAGACACTACGACATACCTTGCATGATTTACATTTGGTTGCATTGTATTGTAATTGGATTTTTATAGCGTTTACTCCCCTGATGAGGCTTTGAAGAGCTTTACAGGTTCACATAGAATACATACGCACGTGTAGGCTATGGGTCAGAGGTTTCCAATGGCTAGATTTGTTTTAGAGCTATGTTGATTAATGTGCAAAGTATTTCCCCAAACATTAATAAACTTAAGACAAAACATTGCACAGTCGATGGCTATGAAAGTCGGGATAAGGCGATTACTTTTCACAAAAATTTAGTGGAGTTTGCATATTTCACAGCCTGATCTGTACCTTGCAGTTTGCATGCATCTCTTTGATGGCCGTTCGTAGCTCACTGTGCTAGATTATGATTGTATCTTATGAACTGCACAGTAACAAAAGGATCTCTGTGACAAAAGCAGTAATCCACTAGCTTTTTCTTTGCAGCAGGAATATTAACCCTCTGCACTACCTTAGATGAGTCAAAACTGCCACTAGACAAAACTCTGACAAGGTACATTAATCACTAGAGTTACCTTGGCACTGTTATTGTTGCCTAAAAACGAGTGGACATACAAGGAACTCTGGGCCACATGCATCAAGCATCCCATTTGCGATTCCTAAATAGCAATATTTAAGTAATCGCTATTTAGGAATCGCAAAAGTCTATGCATCAAAAAAATCGCTATATTTTTGCGAATCAGTAAAAATCGCAATCGCTAATAGCGATTACGTATTACTGAATCGTAAAAAGCGAATCCGCAAATACAGAATCGCAAATAGCGATTTTCACATATTGATGCAGCTTGATGACATCACCACCAGGAAGCAATTCTGGTATTGCTCACACCTGTTCACTGAGAGAGGCAGAGGAGGAGGCAGACTGTTGGAGCTGAGCAGAAACAAGCTTTACTGTGAGCAGAATCTGTGGAATAACACCAGCATGGCTTCTGAAACAGGGGACAAGAAAGCTGAAGGGTGCAAGAGGAAGCTGAAATTCAGCGACTAAGAACTTGAATTCCTCATTGAGGAAGTTGTGCAGAGCCACGACAAACTGTTTGGCAAGCAGTCACTGCCGGTCCCAGAGTCTGTTAAAAGGAAGATTTGGCTTGGGATCCAATCAAAGGTCAATGCATCCTACTTGACCTATCAGCGGCCTTCGACATCGTCTCCCACCGCACGCTAGTCGCCAGACTACACGACGCCGGCATACAAGGAACAGCCCTGGACTGGATCCGATCATTCCTCACCGGAAGAAGCCAAAGGATCAGACTACCACCCTTCCTCTCCGATCCCACGGAAATCACCTGCGGAGTCCCACATAGGTCATCACCGAGCCCGACCCTCTTCAACATCTACATGGCCCCCCTCACAGCCATCGTCCGACAACACGGCATCAACATCGTATCCTACGCTGACGACACCCAGCTCATCCTCTCCGTCACCAAGGACCCCACCACCGCTAAACTCAACTTCCAGAAAGGAATGCATGATGTCGCAGTCTGGATGACCAACAGCTGCCTGAAGCTTAACGCCGAGAAGACAGAAGTCCTCGTCCTCGGTTCCACCTCTTCAGCATGGGACAGCACCTGGTGGCCGCCCGCCCTCGGAAGCCCACCAACCCCCTCAGACCACGCCAAAAACCTCGGCATCGTACTCGACTCATCACTCACCATGAACCAACAGGTCAACGCCCTCACCTCCAGTTGCTTCAACACCCTCTGCATCCTCCGCAAGACCTTCAAATGGATCCCCCCTGAGTCAAGGAAGACAGTCACCCACGCACTCATCACCAGCAGACTGGACTATGGAAACGCATTCTACGCCGGCATCAACAAGTCCCTAATCCGCAAACTCCAGACGATACAGAACACCGCCGCCAGACTTGTCCTCGGCATCCCCCGGCACGAACACATCAGCCAACACCTAAGAAGACTCCACTGGCTCCCCGTGGAGAAAAGGGTCACCTTCAAAATCCTCACTCACGCCTACAAATGCCTACACAACAACGGACCCAAATACCTCAACGACAGAATCAACTTCCACGTACCCAAAAGAAACCTCCGATCTTCCAACCTCTCACTGGCAGAAACCCCGGGCATCCACAGAGCCAGAGCAGGCGGAAGATCCTTCTCTCACATCGCAGCCAAGACCTGGAACGAGCTGCCGGCAGACATCAGACACGCCCCCTCCCTGAACACCTTCAGGAAGACCCTCAAGACCTGGCTCTTCGGCTAAATTGATCTGCGGCCCCCCCCACCCCTCAGCGCCTTGAGACCCTCAGGGATGAGTAGCGCGCTTACAATTCCCTGATTGATTGATTGTTTCAATGCAGTGGGGGTCACACAGCGCTCAATCCAACCTGCGCAAGCGCTGGTATGACCTGCGTAGCCGTGCTAAAGAAAGGGTGGCTGCAAGGCTTGCTGATGCCAAAACAACAGGAGGGGGACCATCTACGGAACGTGCCAACACACACCCCTGGAGGACATGGTGGAGTCAACACTGCAGCCGGAAGCAGTTGTTGGCATCACACAGATTGACTCCTCTGAACAGGTCGGTACCTCACAAGGTAAGATCAATGCAAATAATCATTTATAGTTTAATCTAAAAAAAACTAGCCCCCAATGCAGATCATGCTTAGTGTAGCAAATCTGACTCCAGTCCATATTTTACTTGCCACACCCAAATGCATTATGGTAGTAGCATACAGAAAGATCTAAGTGAAAGGCAAGGAGGGATCAAAACAGAATTAGTGCATCAGAGTACACCAAGCAAGTGATTACACTAGACTTTGTGCATAACTAAATAACTTTATTAAACAATGCCATGCGCAATGAGACATACATGTACAGCAAAAAATACTATACTTGCACTGTTTAACATTACAGATGCAGCTGCGCAGGAGACTGACGTTGGTGATGTCCATGACACACACGAACATGACGCACAGTCAGAAGAGGAAACTGAAGTGGCAGCATCATCACCGATACCTGCACCCACTAGACGCAGGACCAAAGTGCCACCACTGCCAGATTTGGAAAGTGAGGAGGAGAGCCAACCTGACACCCCAACACCACAGGCTGGCCATACACCCACAACAACACCAGAGGTACCAATGCGGCGCAGATCCGTACATTTCCGTAGGGGAAGGGCAAGGGCACTCATGGCAGCTGCAGGAGACGATGGGTCTGCTGTCTGGGGTGGGCTGGAGGGACAGATGCTCAAGGTCCAGCGCCTACAATGTAAAAACATGCAGTTAATGCAGGCCCAACTTGGAACATTGGCAACCAACATTTAGGAAATCCGGGACTGCATGAAGGAGCTCACCATTGCTGTTGTGGAAGGACAGAGGGCCACCAATGAAAACTTTGCTAATGTCACCAAAGCAATGCATGACTTGTGCAGGGTGATGCAGGATGACCATGCATCCCAACGTAGGAGGCATCATAATTTGATGGTGCGCCTAGATGGTTACACCAGGGCCAGCAATCGGCTGAGCACAACCACAGCTCAGCAGTCCGTCGTACTGTGGGGATGCAAGTCGAGATGAGCCATTGCTGTGGGGATGTGGCCAGGGGCCTTATCCAGGTCACCAATGCGGTGCAGCAACTCCAGACTGCTGCAGTTGGTGGCAACAACGTTCTGGGAGGGGAGAGAGAGAGAGGAGGCCTCCAGCCTCAGTAGCCTACTGGCACCAATAACAACAACCAGGAGGCGCAGTACTCAAAGCACCACTGGCACCGAAGGCTCCACAAGGGATGTGGCAGAGCCAACTGAAAGGCCCCAGGGAATGCGTGGCTGCAAAAAGTGAATTGTTGGACACTTAAAAATCTGGTAGGGTAACCAGTAGCATGAACATTGTCTGGACTGCCATTGAAGTACCATTGCAATGTCATGTTTTTTTTAATTTTTTTTACAACACTTGTTTGCACCTGATATGTGTGCATTAACACTACCATATTTTGTTTCATTAAACAGTTGAGCATGTAGTGTGTTGTCTCATCATTACCCACCTTAGAAAAAATGCTGGGTGATTTCTGCACGTCTCTGTCTCCCCTCTGCTGCACTTGGACCGCATGCCGCTTGTGGTGGTTGTCTTGGCTGATTGTCTTCCTCAGGCTCGCTGTCAGAGAGTTCCAGGGGTATGCCTCTATTAGTAGCAATGTTGTGCAACATGGCACAAGTGGCGACAATTTTGCAGCAGGTATCTGGCCTGTACTGCAATGCACCACCAGTTTTGTGGAGGCAGCGGAACCTAGATTTCAGTAAACCAAATGTCCTCTCAATCACGTTGCATGTGGAGATATGTGCCTCATTATATCGCTGCTCACTTGGAGTACTTGGATTTAGGTATGGCGTCAGTATGAAGGAGTGCACAGCGAATGCGCTATCACCTACAGGGTGTAAAACAAATATATTACTCACTGCTATGTGTCACCATGGCGGAAGAGTCTGCAAGACAGTATTACATCTGTTTACCAAGCAGGTATCCTTCTCCAAATTCACCCACAAGGAGACGTCTGTGTATGCCACTGTGTCTGAAGATGTAGGAGTCATGTGTACTGCCAGGGTAACTAGCTACTATGTCCGTGATGATGTTTTTGGAATTGCAGATGACTTGTATGTTCAATGAATGGTATGATTTTCTGTTCCTGTAAATGTACTCATTCACTGAGGGGGGACAAATGGCTACATGCGTCCCATCAATGCAACCAATTACGTGGGTAAAATGGGCTACCTGATGGAAAACAAATTTGGTTTGCTGCAATTCCTGTGGTGTTGTGGGGAACCTTATGTGGTGGTGTATCCTCTGCAACATGGCGTCAAGGAATTAGTTGAAAAAGCACGACAGGGCACTTTGAGAGACACCTCCAGCTGCAGCTATTACTCCCTGGAAGCTACCTGACGCTAGGAGGTGCAGAGAACATAGGACCTGCACATGAGTGGGGATGGCATGTGTCCTGCGAGTCTGACGCTGCAGTAGTGGATCTAATTCAGCTATGAGCTCATAGATTATGTCTGCATTCAGCCTATATTTATCAGATATCTCTTCCTCTGTCTGCCCTAGCAAAGTAAAGCGCACTCTGTGCTGCTGCCCGTAGTCTCATCCTCCGCGACATGATGTAGAGCGCTGCCATTGTGAAACATTCTGAGGCCTTCTGGGACTGTTTAAGTAGTTTGGTGATGATTAGCACCTGATTTGTCCAATTTGTAATGCTTACCACCTGGTTTCATTTGTTCTAATTTAAGAAATGCAATTTGCAATTTCCAGTAGATTCGCAATTTGCGAATTTTTCTTGCATAGGTTTTGCGATTACCAATTGGCGATTACCTATTACGGAATCACAAATTTAGATTCAGTATTTAGGTAATCGCAAAAATTGCGAATTTAAGGACGATTCTGCTATTTTGCTTCATGCATTGCTTATGGCTATTTTGTGATCGCAAACGGACAATTTTTGCGATTCGCAACGTTTGCGATCGCAAAATAGCTTGATGCATGTGCCCCTCTGTCTCTGCAGTGCTTTTAAAACTGCTGCACTGCTACAAAAGCGCCCCCCCAGTAACAAATGCGTACCTCCCCACCACTTCCAGCCTCCCAGGCCCGGTACGACCAGTCCGGCCTTGGCACTAGTGCATGCCTGGGTTCCTGAGGGCTGTACGAGCGCACACTGAGTCCTGCTTGTCAGATGGAACCTGCTTGTCTCTGCCCTGGTCCAGAGTACGGAGCACCAGAGAAGTGCGTGTGCGCTTGCAAGTGTCCTGGGTCCACTGTTTCCAGGGACGGATTGGTAATGCGGGCACTCGGGCATTGGCCGAAGGGCCGGTGTCTCAGTGCCCTCCGTGGGCCGTTTTTTCCCCCTTTCCCAGTCCACAGAGAGCACTGGACAGGGAGAGGAAAGCAGCCTCGCTGTGCGGCCGTTCAGCGATGATCAGCTGTGGCCTCTCCTTGACCCCCTGCCCTGCCAAGCAATCACGCTGATGGTGGGCTGGGGAGGGGTGATTGTGTGCCTGAATAGGCCTCCCAGGGGGCCAGGTGTTGCTCAGGCCATTGAGCCATTTTCACCTCGGCTCCCCTGGGGCCCACGCAGCCCTGAAACAGTGTTTGCATTAACACCTCGCCCACAGCCCTTCTCATTCAGGGCATATTGGGCGAGGAAGAATGGGTCTCGCTGCGGGGCCAGGTAATGTTGGGAACTGGCACCATCTTCACCTTAGCCTCCCTCCCACCCCCATGGATGGCCCAGCAGCTGTGTTTTTTGCTTTATCCCCTCTCCTGCCAGGCCATTGCCCTGAGGCAGTGAAGGGCTGAGTAATTTACAAATAGCTGGGGCCTCACTGTTTTTAAGGTGCTCCTGCGCTGGAGGGCTGGGGAATAATTTTTGAAGAGAAAGGGGCCTCGCTGCTTTTCAGGTGCTCCTGCCCTGGAGGGCTGGGGAATAATTTTTGAAGAGAAAGTGGCCTCGCTGCTTTTCAGGTGCTCCTGCCCTGGAGGGCTGGGGAATAATTTATTAATAGAAAGGGGCCTCGCTGCTTTTCAGGTGCTCCTGCCCTGGAGGGCTGGGGAATAATTTTTGAAGAGAAAGGGGCCTCGCTGCTTGTCAGGTGCTCCTGCGCTGGAGGGCTGGGGAATCATTTTTGAAGCGAAAGGGGCCTCGCTGCTTTTCAGGTGCTCTTGCCCTGGAGGGCTGGGGATTATTCTTTTAAAAGAAAGGGGCCTCGCTGCTTTTCAGGTGCTCCTGCCCTGGAGGGCTGGGGAATAATTTTTTAATAGAAAGGGGCCTCGCTGCTTTTCAGGTGCTCCTGCCCTGGAGGGCTGGGGAATAATATTTGAAGAGAAAGGGGCCTCGCTGCTTGTCAAGTGCTCCTGCGCTGGAGGGCTGGGGAATAATTTTTGAAGAGAAAGGGGCCTCGCTGCTTTTCAGGTGCTCCTGCCCTGGAGGGCTGGGGAATATTTTTTTAATAGAAAGGGGCCTCGCTGCTTTTCAGGTGCTCTTGCCCTGGAGGGCTGGGGAATAATTTTTAATAGAAAGGGGCCTCGCTGCTTTTCAGGTGCTTCTGCCCTGGAGGGCTGGGGAATAATTTTTAGGAGAAAGGGGCCTCGCTGTTTTTCAGGTGCTCCTGCGCTGGAGGGCGGGGAAATAATTTTGTAATAGAAAGGGGCCTCCTGTTTTTTAGGTGCTCCTGCCCTGGAGGGCTGGGGAATATTTTTTTAATAGAAAGGGGCCTCGCTGTTTTTCAGGTGCTCCTGCCCTGGAGGGCTGGGGAATCATTTTTTAGGAGAAAGGGGCCTCGCTGTTTTTCAGTTGCTCAGCTTGTAGGATATTGTCACCTTTGCCCTGTGTCCTTCCCAAGAACAATATCATCCCACTTACATTCCTTGTGTGTTTCATGAAAGGGCACGCCCGTGAATGTGGGCCACGCCCCGCGAATGTGGGCCACTTTTTTCGTCAGTGCCCGGGCCAAATTGTGATCCCAATCCGACCCTGATTGTTTCGTCATTATGCACTGCCTGAGTCAGGCTGTGAACGCTCCCTCTGTTCTACACATCATTTTGGTTTGGGGGGGGAGGGAGGTAATGAGATATTATTACCCAGCAATGCACCATTAACAACACCAACCTTTCTCCTCGCGCTTGTAGGGCTACTACAAAACAAACCTATAGCCGCATCAAACGCAGCCGCAGGCCCAGCCTCGTCTCTGGGCCCTGGGGTGTTGCTCAGTCAGTGTTTTGATCTGTGAGTGTGAAAGGCTGCCAGTGTGAAAGACACGACAGGGCGGGGGCTGCCTGAACACATCTCTTAGCAAACCATTTGCAGACCGTCTGTGCAGAGGTGATTACCAGAGCAGAGCCAAAAGGAGGCATAAACAAAAGCTAGTACTTCATTAATGTGAATTGTGCTAAGTAAGTGGAAGGAAGGACATACAAGGCCCCACGCCTGCATTTCTTACTGCAGTGCTACTGACTTTTTTAAAAACCCGGGCAATGCTAGCGCCGAATGGTAGTTCGATCAGCATATAACAGAAATAAATATGCATGCATGCCACTAGGTGGGGGGGCCACATAGGGCCAAGCCGGGCCATCACTTCATCACTCACAAGTATATATTAACAAAAATGGAAGCACAGTTTCGCCAGGGACTTACTTCGTGGATATAATATTGCAGAATCCGATACCAGTTTGTCAGAGCATATGTGAGCTGAGCACGTCGGTCTATTAATGTTTCCTCAAAGATGAAAGCTTGTGTTTTCTCTCCAATGGACACTTGGACAGGCAACATATTGGACTGTGTGCATTTGTAACTCCAAAGCCTGAACGCGCCCGTTCTGACCATGTTGGTTTTGGCAAACAGTTGAGTGAGTGTGTGGACTGAAAAAGACCCACAAAACACGGCTGACACGTTTGTGAGACCTGAAAGACCTGCACTGGCTCCCAGTCAAGAAGAGGATCACCTTCAAGCTCCTCACCCACGCTCACAAAGCACTACACAACGCCGGACCAGCATACCTCAACAAGCGTCTCACCTTCTACACCCCGAACCGCCAGCTTCGCCCCGCCGACCTCGCCCTCGCCACCGTCCCACGCATCCACAGGACCTTCACCGGCGGCAGATCCTTCTCCTACCTCGCTGCCAAGACATGGAACACCCTCCCCACACAGCTGCGACAGACCCAGGACCTGCTGACCTTCAGGAGACTTCTCAAGACCTGGCTGTTCGAGCAGTAGCTGCACCCCCACCACCCACTCAGCGCCTTGAGACCCTCACGGGTGATTAGCGCGCTCTACAAATAAGTGATTGATTGATTGATTGAGAGCTATTATGACCCAAGAAAGATGAAGTGGCCTGATGTGGAAAGCGGGATACCCAAAAAATGATAAAATGCTTGCGAGGAATGTCAGACTGTAGGACACGGTCTACACTGCAGCTTTGAAATTGAATACTGGGTGACTGACGTAACAAATTCAACATTGACTGGCACGGGTCCGCCCCCAACCCAACCAATTCCAAAATGTGTACTTCAGTGACCAAGACTAGATGTGACTGTGTCCCACTCCGGAGAGACTCCAGGCAAAAGGGGGTCACCGTTCACTCTCTCCCTGCCACTGAGTGAGGACTGGGAGGCTCACGATCACCAAGTGCTGCGCGGCGACAGCGACTGAAGGAAGCCACGGGTCGATGTTAGGACGGCCGGTGTGGTCTGGTGGTCTCACTCTTTCTCTGACCTCTCGTTCAGCGCGGCGCTGTGAGCAATGCTGCGCAAAGCACATGAAATGGCCAATCACTGCACGGCTTTACAATAAAGCCATCCAGTGATTGGTAATGATGCTCCATGGACAGGACCTCCCACCCCAGTGCTGCTTCACGTGCAGACACTGCACCAGAAGCCTAGTTACCGCCTCTCGAGCCAATCCATCAATCCGTACACTGCTCACATGCTGTCATATTACCAACACAGCATGACAGCAGTGTTAGGATTGGCTCGAACAGGCAACTTCACCGCTCATTAGAGACCGGGGAGCTGCAGCTGTGTCCCCCCCTAATTGCTCAGGTGGAGCGGCCTCTAGTGCACATGTCGGGCTGGCCAGAGAAAGGCAGCAGTCCAACCCGACATGCGCACTTAGGGCCCAGGTGCTGAGCATGGTGTCAACAGTGTTAATAGTAGCTGACTGCCGCGGCAGATAAAAAAAATAAAACAAATGTTATAAAATGTTCATATACTAATTTATGTTTAATAGGGGGATTAGAGGGCCAAAAATATTAGCGAGGGAAAGGCCTAACATCCAAATGGGACGCACCGACCCTGTTTATGCTTCTCAAGGCCAAGCACTCTTAAACTATACTGTCTACCAGTATGGATGACTCCTACACCTGGTAGTCCTCTGTCTTATGTAACATTTCCTATACACTGATTTACACACATATGATTCATTGTCTCTTTGTAATGTGTGTGTGATGTAAAGTGCTCTGACACCCTACACTATTATGAGTGGTGCTATGAAACAAAAGAAATGCATGAGAGAGAAAGTGGTTATGGAGATTTAAGGGCAGGGTTGGATTGGGATTAAAAATCGGCCAGGGCACGGTAAAAAAAGTGGCCCACATTTGCATATTACTGTCGGAATCAGCTACCCATGAACCCCGATTCTGTTCATAAGACAACCTCTCAACAAACCAGCTCTCTCTCTCCCTTCCAGTTGCCTGATGCAGACTTCAGCCTGGGAGACCGGGATCTCCACTGTACCTCCCTGGACTGGCCCTTTAATTCCTCCACGGACGTGAGAAGCCACGCCCCCAAGGGGACGGACGACCACAACCCCTATCCGGATAAGAGGCAAGAGACCGGCGAGAGGTGGGTCCACGACCGGAAGGAGGAAGCGGAGGAAGCCCGAAGTGCCGAAGACGCGTGGACGAAGCGACCTGACTGCTGTGAGTCGGAGACGACAGGAGAACAACCGGAGGACGCTGCGCCCAGCCACGGCCCTGGAGGGACGTGGCTCCAACAGGTGCGTGCCAGGATTCGGGGAGTCGGGAGCGGGGCGGGGAAGACCGTGTCAACCGCTGAGGTCGGGAAGCGTACGAGTGTGGACTGAACTGTTCTGTGAAGCTCCACACATTCTTTTTTCCTTGCCTCTCTTCCCTGGTGTCGGCCCTCCCTCCACCCCACACTACCTATTAGCCGGGTGCATACCTCCTCACCCCCGTTCCCGCAGGACGGCTATAACCAGAGCTAATACTGGTCCGTTTCTTTTTGTTCTTGGTTTCACGAGTCCCTGAACATCCGAGTACGAGCGCCAAGGAGGAGGCTACCTAACCCCCTGAAGAAGACGCCAACGGATTACGCCACCAAAGATTGTTAATTCCCTACTTACCTAATTCGGACAAAATAAAGAAACTAAAGCATTTAAACCCCCTCTTGTACGTGTGGTCCCTTCTGCTACCGACACGTGGTGGAGAATGAGGGCATAAGAGGACCATTGTGTGCCCAAAATGGAGGCCCTGATCCAGCACATTGTGGAGGGCCAGAAAAAACTCGAGTGGGCCGTGGAGAGACAAATGAACTCAGCCCAGACAGATAGAGACATGTTCAAAGACATGATGAAAGGCCAAATGGATGCTATGCAGAGAGCGGGTGAGGAGTCGGCCCAGGGCAGTGGTGGGCATAAACCCGGCAGAAGTTACCCATCCGCCCCCACGGTGTCCCTACAGAAATACGTCCCTGGGGAGGACCCAGACGCTTTTCTTCTGAATTTCGACAGAGCTGCGAGAGCCTCAGGGTGGCCGGTCGCCAAGTGGCCATTCTTCCTTGCCCCTCTGCTTTCAGGTGAGGCCCAGGCGGCCTATCAAGTTGCTAATTCAGGAGGCGTTACACCCTACGAGGAAGTAAAAGCGGTCATCCTGGACCATTTGGGTATGGATGCCGAAACGTACAGAATGAGATTTAGGAAGGAGAAGGGAGCTCCTGGGGACAACCCAAAGACCTTATTTTTCAAGCTCAAAATGGCCGCAGACAAATGGTTGAAGCCTATGGATCGGAGTAAAGAAGAAATCATGAGTGCTATCTATCTAGAACAGTTCATTGAAGCCCTCCCTTACCCCACACAACGTTGGCTCAGGCAACATGCAAATCTAACTCCCGAACAAGCAGTGGATATGGCTGCGTCCTTTTCCCGTGCACAGCCCCGCGGGTCAATTTGGGAACCTGAAAAGCCCATACGGAGTGTACCGACTCCGAGAAAACCCCTGCGTCCCATAAAAGAACCTGAGAAAGTACGAACACCAAGACCCAATACACCACTTTCACGGGGGCCCCAGTGTTTTGAGTGTGGGGATCGGGGCCACATAGCCAGGGCATGTCCCAGAAAACGGACTGAGGAACCTATGGACGTCAGCTATGTCCCCAGGAACCTGCTGTATACTGAAGAAATGGGAGCATGTTTTTACGTAGGTCTACAGCTTAACGGGGACCCCGTCACCGCTCTCCTTGATTCTGGCTGTAGACAGTCGGTGATCAGAAGTAAATTAGTCAGATCCGAACAATTCCTCCCGGGGGGGACGAGTTCACATACGGTGGGTCCATGGGGATGTCAGAGCATACCCTACAGCTCAAGTCCCTCTCAGGTGCCCGGGGGGGTCCCTTTCAATGGCAACAGTCGGAGTTCTTTCTACCCTCCCTGAGAAACTAATCCTTGGCACCGATAATCCCTGATTCCTATCACTGTTCCTAGGCAAGGTGCAGGAGGGGCAAATCACTCACACCAACACCAAAAAGGGCGTCTCACGGGCACTACTCACTCAAGAACCGTGGCAGAATGGTAGGGATTTCCGATGGGCCCAAACCAACGATCCTACCCTAGCTTTTGCATGGCAACAGGCCCGCACAACACCTACCACTCCGACACCAGTGTATCCCTGCTTCCAAGTGGTCAAAGGGCTCCTATATCGAGCTGGTAGGGTCAATGAGGAACCTCAGTTACTGGTACCTCGGGACTTTCGTGAGCAGATATTGTTTTATGCTCACTCTCATCTGCTGGCGGGACATGTAGGGGCACAGAAAACCACCCAAAACCTCCTGCGGTATTTCTATTGGCCCGGCATATATGCTCAAATCAAGAAGTATTGCCAGGAGTGTCCCATCTGCCAAAAGAAAAACCCATACAAGCCTCCGGCGGTTCCTCTTCAGCCGTTACGGATAATAGGGAAGCCCTTCGACAGAATCGGTATGGATCTCATCGGCCCTTTAACCCGATCCACGAAGGGGTTCCAGTATGTCCTCGTACTTGTCGACTACTGTACCCGGTTTCCCAAGGCTTTTCCTCTGAGATCCCCCACCACCCTTAACATCGCGGACAAACTCCTTGAATACTTCTCCTGTGTGGGATTTCCCCAACAGATCCTTACAGACCAGGGCACCCCCTTTGTGTCTAAGCTCATGTCGCAGGTCTGCAGGATGTTGGACGTGAGACACATAAAAACCTCAGTCTATCATCCGCAGACCGACGGCTTGGTGGAGAGATACAACTGTACACTGAAACTTACCTTGAAGAAGATGCTGACAGATGAAGGAAGACACTGGGACCGGCTCCTACCCCTCGCCCTGTTCGTCATTAGGGGACAGGTCCAGAGTAGCCTTGGCTGTTCCTCCTTCGAGATGTTATGTGGCAGGCAACCCCGGACCCTACTGGAAATGACCAAGGAAGCCTGGGAGAAGGAGCCTAATAGTACCACCGAGCTTCTTGAGTATACGCAGCATCTTAAGTCACGGTTAGGGAAGTTAAGAGAACTAGCACATGCAAACCTCGAGAACAGTCAGAAACAACAAAAACGGCACTACGATAAAAGAAAACAATGGAGAACCTTGCAGGTGGGTGACTGGGCCTTGGTACTCCTACCCACCTCATTAGCCAAAGTAAAAAGCGAATGGAAGGGGCCCTACAAGGTTGTGGATACCATCGGTAATACCACCTACCGAATCCAGCTGGGTCCCAACCGGTTACAGTCGTTCCACATCAATCTCTTAAAAAAATGGCTAGGCTCTCCACCCGCCACCAATCAGCTTGCTCTTGTCTCAAATGAGGAGACATGTACACTAGAACATCTTGTAGTGAATGAGCATTTGTCAGTGGAACAACGGGAATCCCTTTTGGACATGCTTGAGGAGTACGTACCCCTTTTTTCGGACCTTCCGGGAAAAACCACCCTAGTGGAACACTGTATCGAAACCCCTACCAGTAAGGTGGTCCGCTTACGACCTTACAGGATACCTGCCGCCCGAAGGGAGGCAGTATCGGCCGAAGTTAAAAACATGTTGAAAATGGGAGTAATACGCCCCTCTCAGAGTGATTGGTCATCGCCCATAGTGCTAGTCCCCAAGCCGGACGGCAGTATCAGATTTTGTATAGACTTCCGACAGGAAAATTCCATCTTCAACCTGGATGCATACCCACTCCCCCGAGTCGACGAGCTCATAGAGAGGTTGGGGGACGCCAGGTTCATTACCACACTAGACCTGACTAAGGGGTACTGGCAGGTTCCTTTGCGCAATACCGACCAAAAGAAAACCGCCTTCACCACCCCAGACGGTCTTTTTGAATTTACGGTATTACCCTTTGGTCTCCACGGGGCGCCTGCCACTTTCCAGAGGCTAATGAATAGAGTCCTGTGTTTCCATCATGCGTACTCCTCGGCCTATCTAGACGACATCATCATCTTCAGCCCCACGTGGGAAAAGCATTTGGAACACTGTCACCAAATATTCGGAGAGCTGAAAAGGGCAGGTCTCCACGTCAATGCCAGAAAGTCTCGTATGGGATTTTCCAAAGTGAAATACCTGGGGCACTTATTGGGAAATGGATGCATCGAACCTCAGAGAGAGAAGATCAAAGCTATCACTGAGGCCCTCTCCCTACAACAAAAAAAGAAGTTAGGGCCTTCCTGGGTCTGTTGGGATATTACAGAAGGTTCATCCCACAGTACTCAGACATAGCTGCCCCTCTCACGGATCTGTTAAAAAAGGGAACCCCCAAACATATTCTATTGTCCCCACCTTCATCGGTCAAAGCAGCGTTCCAGACTCTGAAAGATGCCATCACCCAGAGTCCTGTTCTCATTTCACCCGACCACACACGCCCCTTCATATTACAGACCGATGCTTCCGATGTTGGTATCGGGGCGGTCCTTTCCCAACTCTCTGATGATGGGTTGGAACGTCCCGTCCTGTTTGTTAGCCGTAAGCTCTTCCCTTGGGAACAACACTATCCTGTCCTCGAAAAGGAATGTCTGGCTGTTAAATGGGCCATCGAGAAGTTGAGGTATTATTTGGAGGGGAACAGGTTCACACTCTATACTGACCACGCTCCACTGGTGTGGATGAGCAGGAACAAAGGGAACAATCCTCGGGTGATGCGCTGGTTCCTTTCCTTACAGCCGTTCACCTTTGACGTTCGACATCGAAAAGGGACTCTTAATACCAACGCTGACTTTCTGTCCCGGTTTCCATTCATCCCCGAGCGGGAAGACTCTAGGGGTGGGGTGTGTCGGAATCAGCTACCCACGAACCCCGATTCTGTTCATAAGACAACCTCTCAACAAACCAGCTCTCTCTCTCCCTTCCAGTTGCCTGATGCAGACTTCAGCCTGGGAGACCGGGATCTCCACTGTACCTCCCTGGACTGGCCCTTTAATTCCTCCACGGACGTGAGAAGCCACGCCCCCAAGGGGACGGGCGACCACAACCCCTATCCGGATAAGAGGCAAGAGACCGGCGAGAGGTGGGTCCACGACCGGAAGGAGGAAGTGGAGGAAGCCCGAAGTGCCTAAGACGCGAGGACGAAGCGACCTGACTGCTGTGAGTCGGAGACGACAGGAGAACAACCGGAGGACGCTGCGCCCAGCCACGGCCCTGGAGGGACGTGGCTCCCACAGGTGCATGCCAGGATTCGGGGAGTCGGGAGCGGGGCGGGGAAGTCCGTGTCAACCGCTGAGGTCGGGAAGTGTACAAGTGTGGACTGAATTGTTCTGTGAAGCTCCGCACATTCGTTTTTCCTTGCCTCTCTTCCCTGGTGTCGGCCCTCCCACCACCCCACACTACCTATTAGCCGGGTGCATACCTCCTCACCCCCATTCCCGCTATAACCAGAGCTAATACTGGTCCGTTTCTTTTTGTTCTTGGTTTCACGAGTCCCTCAGAAGCGGAACATCCGAGTACGAGCGCCAAGGAGGAGGCTACCTAATCCCCTGAAGAAGACGCCAACGGATTACGCCACCAAAGATTGTTAATTCCCTACTTACCTAATTCGGACAAAATAAAGAAACTAAAGCATTTAAACCCCCTCTTGTACGTGTGGTCCCTTCTGCTACCAACAATTACCTTTCGGCAAAACACTGCTTCGGCGAAATTGTATTAAAAAAAAGGGGGGGGGTTTTTAAAAAAATGCACGGATTAGTTTACACTGGTGAAACACACCTGAAAACAAGTGAGGCCACTTTTGCTCAGGCCCCCTGCCCCCGCTCAATATGCATATATTAATGGACCGGCCCAGCGAGAGAAAGGGAGTGACACCTCTGCCGTTGATAAGAGGGAGGTAATGGACGCCCAACTACCTCCAGAAAGGCCACTCAGGCACCCACTGGGCCGCTGGCGGCATCGAACAACGCAGAAACCGCCCAAATCAGCCCTCCGGGCTGCTCAAAAAAGCAGCCCACAGCTGGAATTCGGATACCGGCCCCTCGGGCATTGCCCAAGTGCCCGCGTTACCAATCCGACGCTGCTTAAGGGGCACTGTTTAAGGGTGGTGGTGAGGGAATCCGCGGAGAAGGTCATTGGGGGGTGCGAACAAACATTGTCGCACCGGGCACCACCAGCGCTAAAGCCAGCCCATGGCATCTACACACCAGCCATCCCAGCCAATCCAGACACTGCTCTCAAGCTGTTTATCATGGCAAACAGTATGAGAGGAACGCCAGGATTTGACAGGACAGGTTAAACCAGGGCTCCATGGAAGACTTGGAGGCTGTGGCCTCCACGGCTCCCTGACAGTGTGGATAGTGGATGCCTGAACTGCGCATGTCGTTCTGGATACAGCAAAACAACTGTACAACCTGACATGCACAGTTCCGTTACATGGGCCGTCTCGGCTCACCAAGCAAACCACGCCCTAGCTGACACACAAAGGTAGCAGAATGTTGTGGTTCCAACATGGGGAAGAATATAATGGAAAAAATGCCCTTATCAGTTAAAATAACAGATGCGGTATTCATGTGATGGCTAACATTGAGGGGCACTTATGAATGAGCCATCACTGTTGGCACTTATCGTATTACAAGTTAATCTAGACATGTCCTGAGCGGCTTGTGTCTCCATGTTATGCAGTATCCGTCTCTTGCTGAGGATGAATGAGTAATCATTAGTGGAACCTGGAAATCGGGCACAGCAATGTGTTATTACCTGGTCTGCCAAATACACCATCTGCACATTAATGCTGTGATGCATCTTCCAAATTTAGTAGATTTGCTTAGTGGCCCTTAGAGCAACAAATCCCATATGTGTACTCTCTGACACCCCAGTGATGTAGTGGAGACCCCCATTCGCATAGAACCTTGGGGCATATGTACAAATAAATGTCAGAGTGTGGTGCTATGCCAAATTTGACAATGCAAACACAAGGAGATAATGGACGGAGTGCTGAAACTTTTCAAACACTCACCCCCAGTCACAGATCTGGGTTGAATCCATCATCATTCTTTAGCTCACTTTGCCACCCCAGTTCAGACATAGCTATATGCAAATCAGTCTTGACCCTGTGCCTCATGGGAACAGTCGAGACCGAACTGCCAAGCAAAAAAACGATGGATTTAGGCCCAGATCTCTGTATTGGGGTGAATGTACGACATTGTTCTGCATTCTGTCCATCAATTGTTGTTTTTGCATTTGTCACCCCGAGTGGGACGGGTATGCCCAGACGTGGGTCCCGTGCTCTCCATGCCACTGGAGTCAAGCTATCCTGGCTGATGAGGGCTGAAAGCCCGAAACCGGTCCTAGGATGCTTGTTTCCAGTCCAGGGAGGACCTGGCCTGGCAGTTCGGGCTGGACTGTTCCAATTGGGCGCAGGGTCAAGACTGATTTGCATATGGCTGGGTCCAAACTGGAATGGCATGGTGAGCAAAAAACGATGGATTTAGGCCCAGATCTCTGTACTGGGGTGAATGTACGACATTGTTCTGCATTCTGTTCATCAATTGTTGTTTTTAAATTTGACAATACAGCACTCTGACAATTTTTAAACGTAGGGATGCGCCATATTCACAAGAATACGGCGCACCTCTGTGTTTCCCATAGCGCTGCCACAAGTAAAGCTGCCTAGCGCCAGCGTGGTCACCCGTGCTGCCATGTGCAAGGGTGCCTGCGCTGCGCTGCAGGGGCAAATGTTTATGTGCAGGAAGGGGCACCTTTCTGAACATAAACAATCAATATGGTGATTTGCTCTTTCTATGTGTGCTGCAGAATGTAGCACATGTAGAAAGAGCAAAAAATGAGAAGAAATTAATAATTTTTCCTCGTATCACCATGCTAAGACCAGATATTCCCGGGCTTTAGTTTTTGGTGCTGCCTCAGCCTTGTAAATCTGGAGCAGCATCAAAAAGCAATGGGTGTTGCAGTGGGACACCCACAGAATAGGTATATCCCCTCCCCCCCCAGATGTGTCTGGAAACCGGTGAGAGGGTATCGTGGACAAGCACAAGCGCTACTTAGGGGTCTCGTGAATAAGTACCAGACCAAACATTGCCGGCGCCATGTTGCAGGGATGCTGTGCAAACATAGAACTATGCATAGGAATATGGGACCTTAGTATATAGGGACTGACTCATCCTACCACCTTCTTACCCATGAGCCGAGGACCGACAAACTATAGTGTCTCCCTTGCCCTCCTACTCACTCACAGAGGAACAAGTGATTAGACACCCCAGAACACAACACTCCAGACTCTCTCAGGAATCGCGGTTGCGAGACACACCCTTTCGCTCACACTCTTGTACTTGTCCACAATGAGATCTGACAGAGACACGAACAAGTTTAAAATATTTATTTTGACTAACGTGCTCTTGTAAGCAGTATACGTGCCACAATAAGCAGAAAAATGCATAACACAAAAACGGTCAGCATAGCAAGTAATTCATAACTCATCAAAGGAGCTGTCATAGTGAGAAACAGCGTAGCCTAACCTCCCTCCCCGTGTATAGAAGCAGAATGAATATATATTGGAAGATCTCTGGGCGTTATCTGCAGACCCCATACCTCAGTCTATAGATGGTAGATCTACATCATAGGTGCTGTCATGCTCTTCTCCCTGGAAAGGTCCCTCTCCAAGTGTTCGCTACCTATCCTTGTATTCTAATAAGACCAAAGTGCGTGTTCCCAAACAACAGCTGCATCTGTATGTTTTGTCTAGGTGCTAAGGCCAGAACAGAATAACAAGGGTCATTGTTGTTCGACCTTGTTCACAATGTTCAGACTAAATCCCAGGCACCTGTAAATCGTGAACACATCGATAGGTTCTCATGTGAATGTTTCAAAAGAAGCCTTTGCAAAATAAGCTTGTGTAGTAACGTGTGCAAAGCAGCAGGCGGTCTACAGAGTGCTCATGCTAACTGTCCCTATGGGCCACGTGATAAAGAGACACATGTCCCTGATGCTCTGGATTAATCCAAATCACATTATCCTTAGTATACAGTTCCCTACTCTCTAAGACACTGAAATTATTGAAACCCATAACAATTGGTGTGATCCTACAAGCCCAAATCATTGTTTTTTTATAGGGGTGGGCAGTAAACTCCGCTCTGCCGGCGGAGTTCACAGAGTTTTTTCACTCTGCACTCTGCTTGGAGGGTAGAGTTTGGCAAAAATTCTGCCTACGCTGTGTAGCGGAGTTTACTGGCACCCACCACTACTAAGCTTGAGTGCTTTATTTTGCAATTCAGAATAAAAAGTATATGTGAAATTCAAAATGACAAAATATCTCTGACCACCCCTCCAGTATGGAATATTAAGAAATAATAATAGGCAACCTTTCTTTTGCCTCCCACAATAATGTGACATAGAAAGTAGCCTACTTTCTTCCCAGTACCACCCGTTCCTCTTTTGAAACATTGACATTTATGTCTGCCACTTTTAGTACACTCCGGGGGAATTCTTCATTGTTTACAAACCTGTAAACTGGCAGCTGAACGGTCTCCTAGCGTGGTGTCGGCTCGTGCATGACTCATCAGTTGCCGCAATGGAAAAAGGACAAATCTTTAGGTGCTCCAGAGTGACAGCTGCTGCTGAGATGGCTGTTGCTGTTTTGCCAATGTGGATAAAGGTAGCCTCCCCCGTTCTTTCTACCCTCCCAGCGCCACCTCTCCTCCCTTCACTCGGCCCCTTCCTTCCAAGCCCAGCCCATCCCTCCACATGTAGCCCAGCCTCTTCCCTCCCCAGCCCAGCTCCCCCATCCCACTCCCTGGAGTTCTCTCCATCTCCGACTCCCTGGCGCCCTCCGTCCAAGCCGCAGTTCATCCTCCTGCCTTTTTACCCCATAGCTACCCTCCTCCATCCCCAGTCTGTAGCTCGGCCCCCTGCACCATTCCTCCGCACCATCTCTTCCCACCCAGTCTGCTCCGCCGTTTCCAGCTGGACGCAGAACCCCCATCCGGGGCCCTTTTTTCTTTGCCCTGTGCCCTAAATTGGAAGCCTTGCCTCCCCTCCCTGCTGGAGCACCCACCCCAACTTAACTGGCGTCCCCTCCTCTCAGGCCGGAGCCATTGACCCCATGCCGGAACCCTCACTCCCAGGCTGCAGGTACAGGAATGTGGGGACGGGGGTCACGTTGTGCATGCAGGGGAAATAGGTGGGGTGCACTGTGGGGGAACACAATAGATATTGTGCAGTGTGGGGGCTGTTGTGGGGTTTATGAGCTGGTACTGGTTTGGGGCGTTTGTCTTAGAGAAGGAAGAGACACTGTGTGGGTGATTGTGTGTGGTTGTGTGCACGTTACAGCGCGAGGTATTGTCTCTGAGACAGAAGCGGTGTGGGGCACTGCCCTGGGGGTGAGATGTGAGTAGGGGTGAGTGAGTGGAGCAACTCCGCAGCTCGCAGAACTCCGTGGAATTCCACTGAGTTTTTATGCAACTCCGCAGAATTCCGTGTAGTGCAACTCCGCAAGCTCCGCCCACACCTAGTTTTTTATTTCTGTCTCCCAGCATTTACTACTATTATTGGCCAACTATACAATGCCCATGTTCTCACTATTAAAACGCTCAACAGCACAGGTTCCCAGTGGGTGATACACCAAAATGAGCCTGTCTTTGATTCTATTCCTCTTTCACCAACAATTTGTGGACTGTTATCAGTCAAAACTGCTCTGGGAATACCTTTATGCAAAAATACCTCATCCAACAGCTTAACCACTGTAATAGAATCCGCTTCGCACACCACCGTAAACTTCAGCCACTTAGAAAATAAATCCAGTGAAATCCAAAATGGGGCCGAACATGTCATTAGCAACAAAATCCCATGGATATTTTGGATACTTCATTGGGCACAAAGAAAGTCTTGTGGTGACTTGAGACTTATCAGCACAACACCAGTCGGCACAGTCTCACACAAATCGCTTAATCTCTATATCTATTCCTGGCCACCAGTATACACTTTGATTCTTTTCTTACACTTCACAATGTCCAAATGACCTTTATGGTTGATTTTTAAAATCTTCTCTCTTACACAATTGGGTGGTACAACTCCACACTCTCTCCAGAGGAAACCTTTACCGTAAACAGACAACTTATGCCTAATTTTCCAAAATTTATTAGAATATCCATATAGGTGTCTTTCTCTTTCTACAACAGATTTTTTTTCTTCAGTAGGGGTTATTACATGCAATCCAAAAAGAATATTAACTTCTCCATTTTCATTCATCTGTGTCAATATTGCTCTTAACCCCTTCCCACTAGCATCAGTAGCAATAATGCTTCTGGCAGAAGATGCAAATTCATGTAGGGGAACAGCATTGCAAATGTACTCTTAACAGGTTCGAAACATGACTGCAAATTATTGTTCCAACTAAAATCTCGGTCATGTTTAGGCAACTTCCTCAAAACGTGTTGTGCTTGAGATCCGGGGTCACTCCTAGACTTCAGAGGCACTCACTACTTCTTCAATTACCTACTAATACATTGTCATTACTGCTACATCTACATATGTCAGCATACCATTTCCTCGTCATTGCCACTATGAGTAATATACTTTTTAAATATAATTAAGTTACATTTAATTTATTTTAGAGACGGTTAGGAATGGCAGCAGAGTTAGAGTAAGATTTATATTTTAACTAACTATAACAAAGATACAGTTAGCATTATTTTTCAACATTAGGTAAAGCCTTCTTTTGCATTACTAATTGGGACTTAATTAAGGTTTTATGGCTATATGAGGGTTAAGATAGGGTAACTCATTTTTTAAATTTAAATGCAATTTAATTTATTTGGTTTTAAGGTTAGTACAAGAAATTGGGCCATTAGTTGAAGTTGAGGGGGCTGACTACCCAACTCAAGTACTAATTACAGTTCTTGTCACAGGGAACACTTAAAGTCACTAAATTAACCTGAGCCAGACCCCCTGATAGCTAAGGCATAGAGCAGAATGGCTTTACTTAGGGCTATGTGTAAAGTGTTTATGCAGCACCAAAACAGTAATGAAGTCACAATACAGCACAATACAAATCCAAAACTGCATTAGAAAAATAGAGAATATTTGAATAAATAAAATTATACCAAAACACCATAAATACAATAAGGGCAAACAGAGATATTCATTTTTAAATTTTAAAGTAAAAATAGTGGATGTTAAACACAAACCAAGGTCAACTGGTAATGGTAGACCGGGACAAATGCACAATTTCGTCCGACCTCAATGGAGTGAGTGTCTGATACCCAAACCAGAATCGAACCAATTAGGAGTATGTCAATTCAACCATATTTAAAGGGGAGTGCACAGGCACTTTACTACTGGTTAGGAAGGGTAAAGTGAACAGAGTTCTAAAGCCAGCAAAACACATAGGATAAAAATCTGGGGGAACATTACGTAAAAGATGGTCCTTTGCTACAGTTAGGTTTAGTTTAAGGGCTATGGTAAGGTAACTTGTTAAAGTTATGGTGATAAAATATAATTTACTTTAAGGTTAGGGTGGCATAAGGGTTATGAGAAAATATGTTTGTATATTCTTGTATTTCAGGGTTAGGCTAAGAATTATGATAGGGGAAGGTAAGTTATTTAAAAAAAAATGTAATTTAATTAAATGTAATGCAATTTAGGATTTGGTGTAGGATTATAGTTAGACTTAGGTTTAGGGTTAGAAAAAGTGGAACTCCTAATAATAACATTAATTTTACCGTTAGGGATAGTGTGACCAATTGTAGGTTGACGTAACAGTGTCAAAGTAATGGTAATTTCAATGTTTCTTTGGCAGGGCTAGGGTGTTGAAGTAATGATATGTTGAGGTAAGTACAAAGTAATTATTTGACACAGTATTGGATGTTGAGGGAATGACATATATCTAAGTTTTGACAGAGTGCATTGGAGATGTGGCTCTTCTCAGGGAAAGGGGCCACTAAAAAGGGTCTGTTCCATCCTGTGGGCCTCCCCACACTAGAAACTATTCAAGCACAGGAAATTCTCCCTCATCGAGGCAAGATGGCGTCCGTGTCGGACGTGTGAGCGAGGAGCTCCGGAGCTGTTCCCCCATCCAACAGGATCACGGCTGCGAGGTGATTGAGTTAAAGCAGAGGAGCAGTAGTGAAGCGGGGGAAAATTTATCCTTGTACACAATTGGGAATAATCAGTATGCGGATTGATTACAACACTAATGGTTTCTCCCCAAGGTGTTCTGGTGCCTCGACGGACTGGCGGATCGGATCTGGCAGTTTCAGTGAGAGGCTGCGAAGTTGAGAGCGTTCAGTGATTCGGCGCTCTGCTTTCCGTCTTGGCGTTCTAGTCTGTGAGGGTTCCAGCCGCGGTCGGATGTGTTGGAAACTGCGACCATTTGAGAGGAGCGGTATATCAGTGCATACTTCACAAATGGAGTCTCACTGTGCGAAAGAAGTGCAACTGTAACAACGAGGAGGCAGAGACTGCTACAGTGTGGCGCCTTAATTAGTTGAGCTTTCTGGCTGTGTCGCGGCTGCTGAGGCTGGGAAATCACGGCGGTGAGTCTGTTAACGGCATGTTAACTGGGGCTGGCGGTTGTATTGTGACTGCAGTTGTAATAATGTATCGAAGGAAGCTGTAAATTGCTACATTGTGCCGTCCTAACCTTCGAGACTTTAGAGTCTTCAGAGACTCTAGAGACTTCAGATACTGACATTAAAGGGTGTTTGGTTCTATTATTATTTATAAACGGCATTTGCAGTCGGTCAATTATTGTCAAAGAAAAGGTTGTCATGCCTCCAAAAACTGGAAGGGGAGGTAAAACTAAGACAATCACTGATGCGGTGAGTAGGGCTGTCCTCTCACTTAACACCACTAAAGATGGGGCGGATGAAGTTTATACAGAGCCTCTGACACAGGAGTTGAATAGTAGGAAGACACCCCAAATACCTCAAATATTTTTGGCAAAAAAAACCCAACAACAACAATCAGCGATTTCAACTCGTAGTCTGGCTAAAACAATAAATGAGGATGTGGCAATGTCAATGAGTCAGCCTTCTGTGGCTCCACAGGGGAACGAGCACCATAAAGACTATATATGTCAAAAAGACCAAGAGTCAGTATCGGCTGTGAATCTGACTAAATCTGCAGTGGTTTTAACATGGCAGCAAGAGGAGACGACCATGCTGGGGGCAGAAGCTGATTCATGTATTGAAGGTGTTAACAGGGAGAGTGACTCAGGGGAAGGTAATTTTTTTTCTATGTCGGATCATTCATCGGATGATGAGGATGAAGAGTCAGGTTTAAAATCCTTTTTTTTGGAGCGATCTGGGATCAGTTCTGGTAGTGAGTTTAATATTTCAAATCCTGATGAAGATAATCTTGAGACTACCATGGTACATAAACAAAGGGTGCATAAGGGGGTTGAAGCAGCACTTCAGGTAGCCACGATGGGCAGCCCTCCTAGCTCTATTGCATCTGAATCAGCTCCAGAAATGGCAAAGGGTGGAGAAGTAGATGAACGATCTCAAATATCGAATCATTCTGGGGAGATTTCATTGAAGTCAATTTTCCAATCTATTACTCATCATAGGGCCGAGACTCGTATGGAAAGTGCAAAAACACATGCTGCTTGTCGAAAATTACAGAACGTCGTTAGACGGATAGCAAAATCATGTACTGAGTTTACGGAAAGGCTGAATGTGGCTGAAGCCAGAATATCTACATTAGAAGACGACATAGCGAGACAAAAGGCAGTGGTGGTCGATACACAGCAATATAAGGAGGATGTGCAAGCTAAACTTGTTGATTTGGAAAATCGTATTCGGAGGAATAACTTGCGGATTTTAGGAATTCCGGAGGGTATTGAGGGGCAAGATATTCGCAAATTTGTTGTAGAATTATTTACAGAAGCCTTTCCAGAAATAACAGAGTGGAATTGGTCTAATGAAGTGCAGCGGGCACATAGGTTCCCATTCAAACAGCGACCTACGAAATCTGGTGATAAGGATGTCAGACCGAGAGCAATTTTGATTTGTCTCAGTAATTTTCTGGCACGCCAGGTGCTATATGATCTGGCACGGCCAGATAAAAAGAGGGCTGGGAAGGGGACTCAATTCTTTGTACGACCTGAATTTGTCATCAAACTGTGGAGAAAAGGTGGCAGTTACGTCAGTTGATAGCTCCCTTTCAGGGGAAAGGAGCACAAGTGTTTCTGTTAAACCCTGCTACCCTTAAAGTGATTTTTAAGGGTCAAACACGTTTTTTACTTCAGAATCAATTGCAAAAGAATATCTCGCTTCAATATAAATGCTTGTTTCAGCATCTTGGTTTATTATCGCTCTCGTAGCCGTGTACAATGGCATTTAATTTTATAGCTGGCACAATGTGGCTTTGTCAGTATTATGTGTGGATTCTGTGTATGGTTGCTAGATTAAGTATTTTTTTTGTGAATTAGGTATCCACGTAAGGTATTTAATTTAGTTTTGTGCTAGCCAGATATTGGTGGGTAGGATGGGGGAACACAGGGGGAACTCACTCTACATCAATAGGGCCATAGGCCCATTTGCCTGCATATTGGGGCGAGGGAGTGGGGAGGGTAGGGTGGTAGGGTGGGGACAGGGGTTCGGGGTATCGGGGGGATGAGGGATTGCTGGGAAGGGATGGTGGGGGATGTATTTCACAAAAATCAATCCATGTGCAAGTACCTTTGTTTGTCTTAATACGGTCAATAAGTATCCGACAAAGATTAAGTTTGAGTCAGTTATTATTGGATTATTATGTGAGATATGGCGGTTAAGGGAATTCGTATATGTTCCTTTAATGTTTGTGGCCTAAATAATAGCAACAAAAGGCGTAGGATCGCCACCGAATTATGTATTATTAAACCAGATATCTTGTGTATCCAGGAAACACATATAGCTTGGTCCAAACATAAATTGTTGGAAGAAATCGGATACATACTTCTTGCTGCAACCCGGCAGACCACTACTAATAGGGGTGTAGCTATTTTGGTATATCGGGGCATCATGGGAACAGGGAGGGTAAAGGTGGACAATTATGGAAGATGGGCAATAGCCGAATGTTTAATAGGAACAACTAAGTGTACTATCTGCTCTGTGTATGGATCAAATGTAGATGAAGCTGGTATATTGGAAAGTCTTAATGTTGAATTGGCATTATGGCCCACCCCGCTAATTTTATGTGGGGATTTTAATATTCATTTAGATGGGCAAATTCTAAACCCCAAATATAAGTATGTGGGCCGCAAACCCAAAGTTTTTAAGGCTCTAGTCCAAGTATTGAGGGCTCATGGGTTAGTGGACACATGGAGGACAATACATTCGTTAGATCCCGAATATACGTTTTACTCGCATCCGCATCAAAAATTGGTAAGATTAGATTATATTTTTGTGTCTAGGTTACTTTTAGCTGGAGCAAAATTGCAGGTCTGGCCCCGAATCACGGCAGATCATGGTCCTATACTGCTGGACTTGCATAGTATTAAGCAGAGCAAGGGTGGAAGGACATTTACTTTTAATAGGAAATTATTGAATGATCAGGCATTCAGAGATCATATGATTAGGTGGACTAAGTCTATAAATTGAGATACTTAGCATTTATTGCCGCAGCTGTGGCGCGTTTATGTATTGCTTTATGTTGGCTACAAAGTGAGGCTCCCACATTTGAGATGTGGAGGGCTAAATTTCTTCATGTTTATAATATGGAATATAATTTATATGCCTTAAAATCATCTAAACGGCAAAAACTTGGGATCTAGATATGGGAGTCTATGATACAATATATGAAATAATTTGCTGATTTCTGTTTAATGACAATTTGATTTTAACCTGCTTTATTGAGGTTGTGTCTGTTGATTTACTTTGTGATAGTCTATATTGTATCAATTATTTTGTAGGTATTGATTAATACTGTTATGATATGTATTTGTGACATGGATTGAGTTAATAAAAAAAAAAAGGAAATTCTCCCTCATCTATTAACAATAAGTGAGTAGCTAACATTGGTAGGAATGTTTGTTATTATTTTACCTATACTTGTCCTTATACACTTGGGGCCTGATTCAAAAAGATAACATACTTTTTGAGTAAGTTTACTACTTTTGACTAGTCGAAAAATGTGAGTGTAAATTACAACAACAAAAAGTCCAGCACCACATATGGCCAACCACTGGTACTGGAACACACTCCCATAGAAAATAATGGCAGTAGTGAATTAAAATAAAACCCTATAGTAAATAATGTTAAATGAAATATAAATTATTTAAAATAGTTAAAAATATAAATAAATGAGGGTATGACTTTCCTTCATGGTGGCTGTTTAATCGGAGAGCTCCCACCCACACTCTAAAATTCTTCACAACCCCTCCACATTGTGCTACAAAAAACTTCTAATTGCATCTCATGGTGTTGCGCTACCCCTGAGTGCCAATTGTTGTCGAAGTAGTCACACTTCATACCCATTAGACTGCGGAGTGGTCTTTGGACGATGTGCTAGGCGAGGCCTACAACAGAGATGATGTGGAGATCGCTGCCTTGGCTGACGGAGGGGTAGCAGAGCCCCCATTCTAGCTGAATCACAGTTAGGGGCAGTGGGTGACGACCTGGCACTGGTGGTTTTGGGCCCCAAGGAGAGGAAGGGACCTTCTTCACGATGCGGCAGCCTGCCGCGGGTGGGTCTGCCGACTGCCGTTGAGGATGTGCGGCTGTTGTCCGTGAAATCGCCGGAGCAGAACGATGGCTCATGAACTCTTTTCGGCAATCTGGTGAGCCTGGGCCACTGGGCGCCTGGGAATGAGCCCTGTGAGCGGGGGTGGCCTCCATCATCAGCTTCCCTGCATGACAGTGAGACGGCGGCCTAGCCTGGAGGTGGTGCTGGGCCACGCCCAACATGAATGGAGAATATGTAGGCACTGTAACAACTTGGGAGTGGCGGAGGGTGCCCGGGAGGGCTGGGCCGAATTGACCCGCTGGGGAAGTGCCGTTTACTGCTCGGTGCTACATGGTGTATGGACTAGTGAGGTGCAGTGAAGAACACTGTGGACTTTTTGTCCTTGGCTTCCTCCTGGCTGGGCCTTGACTCTGGGTGTCCTCCCCCTATTTTCCTTTCCTGTCTGTGGCTGTGGTCCTTGGTTGATCCTCCGCGGTGTTAGCTCCCTTCCAGGGTGGACTCCTGCGACGTTTCCTGTTAGCCCTCTTCCCGGACTACATTAATACTCCCGATATCTGTACACAGCAGCTCATGGCCCTGTGCTCTTCAGGCAAACAATGATAAGTATGACTGAAGACCAAATGTAAGTACTGTGCTATTCCTAAAACTGCAAAACACTATGAGGCTGACATTCTACTGCTGCAAAAGACCCATCGCGTAGGCAATAGATGTCCCTTCCTGAATCGACAGGACTATGGCAGGGCCTTCCAAGCCGGCTTAACATGGGCTGTCACCATCCTCCCCCAGAACAGGCTCCCATTTGTACATTGCCAGGCCTGGTGCAATACCCAGGGGCACTATTTGGTGATTTCAGGTACCCTAAAGGGCAAACCCTTTTCTGTTGTTTCCTTATATTCCCCTCTGCCTCTCTGCTCATCCCTACTAGACCAGCTTGGTCGCCTAATACTACAGCTTCTTATAGGATGCATAAGTATCAGAGGGGGCTTTAAAGGAGGGGTTGATGATACATTGGATAGATCTAAGTTCCAAGACAGTGCACCCGCGCCCAAACCCACTTCACCCCACTTCTGGCAATGAAGGGCTTTGCGATATTTGGCCTCTACCCTTATGATCACGGTTTCACATATTATTCCAGCCCCATAATGCGGACAGTAGATTGGACTACTTGCTATCTCCTGAAGAAGACGTGTGACACATTGCACACAAGCAGGTGCTGGCCCGAGGCCTAAGATCATTCAGCAATCAAACTAACCCCAAACTACTCCAGAGGTAGCGTCAGAGGGTATGGAGGCGATGCTCATAATGGCTGGTGGACTGAGAGTTCAAAACATGCTTTTTGGAAGAAACTGATGGCTATTTGCACAGAACACAGGATCAGAGCATTCCCACGTGGAGTTGTGGGAGGCCTTTGAGGCTTATATCCACAGCAGAAGCATCAGTCACCTTGCAGGTCATAAGAGGCGCCGACTGCAAGATGTAACACAGCTGGTACACTGCAGACACTGAGGGCACAACATCAGGTTCACCCGGATCTAACCCTCAAGCGCACTACAGCAAACCACAGAGAAAGACTTTGTCAGCTGCTATTAAAGGAAGCAAAGACACCTTGACTTGCCTCGTAGAGTAGAATCTATTAGTAGGGTAATAAAGCGTTGAAAAGGCTTGACTGGCTGTATAAACATAAAGAGTCCCCCAGACACATCAGCACGATAAAGAGCTTGGATGGACAGATGGTGATTGGCCGGCAGGTGCTCCAGAAATTTGCAGCCGCTACGCCCGCCTTTACTCTAGCAGTTGCTCATCCATCCTGGAGACATTAATGGACTTTATCCGTGACGTCCCTGTTAGGTAACTCTCCCGGTCATAACACACCCAGCTAGATGGACAGATCACAGAAGATGACCTGGCAGAGGCTCTTCCGCAACTACAGGCGGGAGAACTCCCGGCCTTAATTTATTTTTTAATTTAAACATCAGAACAATTATTCTAGTTAACTTTAATATATTTGCATTAATTAAATATTTATTTAAAAAATAATTTAATAGTGCTGTAGAATTTTTTTATTTTGTTCTACATTCAAAATAAATATATAAAATGAATTAACATCACTATTTATTATAAAAAAATATTTTTAATGTTAATTTGTGTGTTAAATAAACTTTTGTTTGTTCCCAATACTTTACCATGCAGAGATCTCTACCTCAAATTCAGAGCGTCTCTATAGCAAAGTATAGAGAACATTTTTAAAAATTATATAACTTCAAAAATAAATATTCCATTCCACCCGCTGATTCCAGGAGGCATGAAAATACAGGTCCTCTAAAGCTTGGAACACCAGCACTGAAGATCCTTCCCTGGAGAGTAATCAATAAGTAATGGCGGTGGTACTTAAAGGTCTGCACAGCCACTCCAGAAGATACCTCTTGAGGCTTTTCCAACCCTCTAAATAGATCCAGTGATGGAGTTCTGCCAGCAATCCCTCTTCATACAGTTGACAAAATGCAAATTATTCAGAGGCAGCTCACCATATGGACAAAGCTTACTCCTCCAGGTGCAACACCACCACCTAAGACTTTAGTTTCAGTAGACTTTTTGTGGTTTTCCTGAGCACACTTCATAATACAAACATTTCTTTCTATGTATCATTTCCAACAGTAGTTTTGATGTCTCCAAGGCTTTCATTACGACAGGATCGGATTTGGCCCCATTATCGGTTTCGGAATGGTTTCTGACCGAATCAGATTCTGGGAGTCCGTTCGAACAATTACGATGTTTCCCAACACCGTTTGGCCGGACTGCCATCGACTTAAATGGGAGCCTGTGTTCCGACCAAATACACAGGCTCCCATTAAAGAAAGGGGTGGTTGGGGAAAATCGTGCACCCTGTGGCGGGCACCCCAAGGTGCCTGCCACACTTTGCATGGTTGGGAAGGGGAGACCCATGGGTACCCCCACGGGCCTGTTTGGAGTCTCCAAAGTTAGATTCCGACAGTCGATCTGTGTCGGAACAATCGATTCGGAATGACTGTCCGAATCCGACATCCTTCTCGCTCAGTCAGAAACGCGGTCCGTAGACCAGTACGAGTCGCCGCCGAACGACTCGGTTACTCCGAATGCCGTTCAGAACCGAGTCAGACAGTCCGAACGGTTTCTGAACATTAAAATCGGTTATTCGGAAATGTTTCCGAGTCGGTCGGAAACAAGGCTTCGGAATCAGATTTGAACGAATCGAATCCCATTCGGAGCCTTTCCGACCTACATCGTAATCGACCCCTAAGTGTGCAAGCTTCCCCTAATTCACTGATATTGGGGGTACCACTAACACAAGAGAATCGTAATAGACAGGCATTACAGGTGAAATCCTGAAGTTCCCCCAGGAAATGAGGAATTACTGTGGGAATTGGTAATTCCAGTTCTAATTCCCTGAGCAATTCTCCATCTCCCACTAGAGATGCACGCGATAATTTCAACAGCCAAAATCTCTGGGTGAAACTAAACAGATCTAGGGTACTCCTGTGGAGCTCATGTTTTTATTGAGACCGGTAACTGCTGTTACCAGTCCCATGGGAATTAAGAGGCTACTCGTAATGAGGGCCTAAGTGCTGTAAGTCTAATGTGAGTAACAAGGACCCCCTAACAAATTGATAATACAATTCCTAGGACAGGGTAATATACAGTAGAAAACAAATTCCTAGGCAACTTACACTTATTAAATATAACAATCTGATATATATACGTGATGATAATAGACAGTGCAAAGACCAAAATGCAAAAATATATTAAAATGAAAATATTTAATATCAATTGATATAAGAACAATTCTTGTTTAAAAACACAAATTTAATAATATATAAAAAACAATATTTTAAGAATTATTGTGCGCCTTCATCAGGAATTGCCACAAAATTACCTGAAAATAATAAAAATACACTAAGAAACAATTTACACTTAGAAATTACAATATATTGATTTTATATTATTACTGGTTGGAAATTACATTGAGATAAACATGCTAATCAATAACATATATCAATTATATTGAGTGCCTTCACTTTGACAAACTAGACTGGAAGAAGGTTGAATAGAAAAAGTCAATACATAAGGTACGAGATAAAATATAGAGAAAGTGGAGTCAGATAGTCCCAATTTTACCTCAATATCACCTAAGTGTTTAAATTCCTGCATAAGTGCTTACATGATATATTGTGCATCTGGCATGGGACTCGCTGAAAGTAGAGTTCCACCGTATCTTGTGTTTTCTGAACTAGGATCTGTAACAATTCATTCGATAAATTTAAGACAACAGTTGCTGATGAGGTCGTATATAAAGGCCTTTGTGTGAGCCTAAATGAAAATTTACCTTTAATTTCCCGTATTCACAAATGTAGTCGTTTACTGTAGAATCTCTGTTCTATCTTAAACCGATGTATTTTAGATTATCTAAAGGGTATTATATGTGCTCCGGATTGCTAATTAATGATATAAAAGGCACCTTAAAATAGTTTACCTGATTCATAATTCGTGATTCATACTGTGATAAAAATTAATAATGGTTGTCCACGTAGATGGCGAACATCCGTTTAGTGGGAAATAGTTCCTAAATAACGAAAATAAAAAGGTACAACTAAAATTGTCACATGTCGCTATCTTTAGGTTTTAAAATGATCCTAATAGTAAATGTCCTTATTATATGGTCTATCAGCCTAGAGTTCTCTTACCTCTTAGGTGGTGTCTCGTTATAGGGGGTGTGCCGTGCAGAAAGGCTACGGGCGTCTTGTCGATCGCATTTCAAGAAATCCACACCACATCCACACCATGTACAGTTCGGATGCTCTCCTAATCTCAGCAATCAAGGTCGGAGCCAGCCTCTTGCATCCATCTTTTCAGCAGCTGGTCCGAGGTCTAAACACAGATCCTCTGTCAGAGGCAAAATCTGGAGTATCTTTCAGATCACCCAGGCTTTTTCAGCTTAACGTTAGCAAACTATATGGATTCCTTGCAAAATTGGTAGTTTTCTACTTTAAGGTAGTTTATGGTTATAGATCATATTGCACTATTTAATTGTTCTAGGAGTTTTTCCAGTTATGAGTGAAATAAATGTTTGACTGGATTCTTGGAGTGCCCGTCATCTCAACCTGTTTGACTGTTTATCTCAAGCCCTCTCTCCTGTGAATGTTTCTTACACTCATAGACCCCATGGAGTTTTGAAGAAAAAGATATAAATAAAAATTAGACGGACACACAGAATGTTAAGCTGCCAGAAGAATGTTAGGAATTAGGGGTCTCGCTTGGCTCTTTTTGACTTCCTTATGTCAAAGGAAGCTTAGTACTTTGCTGATTCAATCAATATTAACCTACATCTTCAATCAACAGTTACAAGATTACCAAGGAGCTTTGTGGGGGTTACCCCCCCATGAAGAGACAAGTGCCACCATCCACATGTAATCTTCTGTGCAGGGTGGCACAGTGGCTACTGGGAGTATTCACTCTTTCCACGGGCAGACAAGAAGGGGGCTCAACAAGCTTTCTCAGTGTCAAGTCCTTGACACTTATTGATCAAGAACTGTTGATTGAACATAGATTACAAGAGAAACAAAAAGAAGTCTGAGAAAATATTTCTAATTTATCCAGAGTTATGGATCAGAGTCAGAGTTTCCGGTTGATCCTCCGCTCAAGATGAACCTATGGAACTAGGATCAGTAGTGGGTCCTTTGACTGAGAGTGAAAAGGAACGTCAGTGAAAGACTGCTGTACGCTTATATTGAGGTGATGCTAGACATACGATCAGACGTGCAAAACTCAGAATAATTTTGGAAAAAAGTGCAATGATCGCCTGAGAAAGAGAAGAAAACAAGAGTGTGTTGGTTTTCTTACATTAGATCATCTATGAACAACACTGGTAACCATCTGTTCTTTTCACAGATTGTTTTGGTAGTAGAAGAAGGAAAAGTCATTCATGACTCTGCATTGTTGAATAGAGGTGCCCCCCGGAGCGTTTATTGATCAGGATGGGGGCAATAAGAATAGCATCCCAAAGAGAGTAAAAAGACTCCTGAATTTATTGAAAGTTGATGATTCTCCATTGACTCTAGGCCCAATTTGGGAGCCTCATTGGTATTACAAGTAACTTGTGAAGATCACACAGAGCTGCTTTCTTGGACATTACTGCCTCTCACAATTATGCTGTCGTGTGTAGCAATCCTTGGTGGAAGAGTGTCAACAATTAACTCAATTGCCAATGTAGTATGATCCGTTCGGAGTGGTTTTATTCAACCTTCATCATAAAAAAATTCACAAAGAATGAAGAACCCGATCCCTTGGGAGATTCCACAGTTCACTTTCAATCTTTTATTTCCTCTCAAAGGCTTTTTCATGGGTTTTACAGGCCCCGTGTTCCCTTCACAGGGTGCCTTGCTCAATTAGTCGTGAGACATTTGGGGTGCAGTATTTTCTCTCCCACTGGCCCCTTCAGTTCCAGCAAGCATGAGACAGTCTTTTAAGGTGTACAGATAACTGACCCTGATGGATCAACTTCATAAACCTGAAAGGAAAAGACATCAGAATAGCTGTCAGGTCTCCAACACATCTGCCCCCCCTCGTACCATCGTCCCTGAAAGAACACCAGTCTATTGCCTTCTCCCAGGCCCTGTCTTGCCTTAAAGGAAACAATCAGGAGCCAGGACTTCAACATGTCTGCCCTGAACTCAGACTAGACGGTTTACATAGGGTTGGAGTCAGATGTTCTCATCCCCTTTACTCCCCTGATGATTCTGATTGACTTTTGACAGGTCCAGCTCTGCCTCTGGACTCACATCTCTCCTCTCATTTGTCCATGTGCTGCTTTTTGTCTCCCGACAAAAGGAACGACTGCTCCCCTTCTACTGCATTTGCTATTGTTGGCCATGCTGCCGCATATCCCACAAGTATCCATAGGGGTTACTGAACCCCCAGGTTCCACAGGAAGACCCTGATAAAGGAGTATAGGATAGCAGGCCAGTGGGAAACAGACTTTAGTCAAGAAAATCCAAACAACTACTCATTCTGATGGACCTCCTTCTTTGTTTATCGAGTCAATGGTGGCCCCTTTCCCGATAAAAAACAGGTCACTCTACCTTCTACTGGGGTCACCATAAAGGTAAGGATTTTCCAGTTTCCTGAACACTAGGTTATCCTGTTTCAACTCTATAAGGGTTTATCATAGATTCTGTCTCATGAACAGGGGATGCCTGTTCACAAAGAGGCATAACCCATATGTCAATTGGTCTACCAGAACAATATTTCTGTCATCTGTGTTTTGTCCTGACCATTGTAATGCTTTTTTGGCAACCTAATGATAAGATGTGAAAGTCCACCTCATATTTGATAGTGGCTAATATTTCTTTAGGGCCACTTCAGTACTATGGTTTTTCTCCAGTGTTTGCTAAGCCTAAGGTCATTCACTTCCTCCTCATTGGCAATATGATTGTGCCATTTCAACTGAACCAAGGAATAATGTTCCCTTTGGATGCATTTGTTCTTTAACACAAAAAGAAAAGGAGTGGTTTAATTGTACCTTCTTCTTCACCAGCCGGGCACTTTTGTTTTTGGTACTTAAGATCAAGACCTCTATCCTAGCCCTGACTATAGAAGGCTAGATCAAAATATAATCAAAGATCAATATCCTTTGCCTCTCACAAAGGATACAGTGGAGTTTGTCCAAGGAAGATGAGTCTTCACTAAGCTTGAATTATGAGGTCTTATCTTCTGCACACAATGGAGGGAGTTGAGTGGAAGATGACTTTTCAAACCCTCCTTTGGCATCTTGAATTTTGTGTAAGGCCATTTGGTTTGTGCAGTGCCTCAGCTATTAATCAGCGTTCCATGAATTCTATATTTTCTGATATTCTGAAACACTTTGTATTGCTCTATCTGGATGACATCCTGGTGGTAGTAGTAGTGCTATTTGTATATGATTAATTAAAATCGTTAACAAATATAGCAAAAAATATTAAAACCCTGTTCTCCTTTTTTAAATGCATAATATACAACATACAATTTCACACTTTAAGATACAACATACATTGATCTATGATTCTTAAAATACAACTGATGCGATCCTTCTCAGTCTTGTAACAGACTTGAGATCGTCAGAAGTCGTGCTTATCAGTGCCACCCTTTCGGTTTATACAAGCTAATCCAGTGACACCCGTTTTAAAGACTCTCAGCAATACTTTCAAACAAACGTGTTTCCAGTTGTTTAACTGTGATATGTGTCTGGGGTGTCATATTATTAGACCTTCTGGTTCGATTGTTTCCAGGTTTTAAATCTATTCAACATATTTTAGCAAATTTCCCAAATCGAGCCAATGTCGTCATATCATAAAAACTGACGTTAAGTGATAATCCCTTGTTACACGTACACATCACTTTCTGATAATTTTGCATATGTATTGCATCATAAGAGGAAGTATGAGTCTAAACTGCTTGTAAGTTTCTCAGAGCCGAATAGGAAAGAATTTTACCTCGTAGGGGGTCTAAGTCCACGTCTAAAGCACTACTGGCCATATCTAAGTATCTGGTCCAGCCATTGTCTGCTCCAGTAAAGATCTCTTGTAATACCCTCTCTAGCGTCCCATCTTTGGGGTTACTTATTTTATGGTAGTATTTAAGGAATGATGATTTGAAGACTACCTCTTGTTTTATTCGTCGGAATTCCAGTCATATCTGAGCCCAACAGGTGTACTGAGGAAGCTGAAATATGCGCCTATCACTAGGGTGCCACCTGACTGGCTTTCTACCTGCACCACCAGAATGTTGATGTCTTGGCCACCACACTAATTAGGAAAATCCCCTATAAATAGAAAACATTTTTTAAATGTGTTCTAGAGCTGTGTTATAGATCCATGTTACAAATGAATATATACCATTTTGTTTACAGTACTATTTAGTATCATGTCCAGGCCTTTTCAGACTCCCAAAGAAATATCTAAGAGTCGGTATTCCGGTAGCCGGTATTTTTCTCTTGGAAGGGTGACAATCCTATCTATAAGTGATGCATTGTAACTTGTCTAACAATGTATCCATTGTGGATGGGAAGGCTTGTTAGCCATACAAAATTGTTGGCATCAACTTAGCCTTTGTTACCCTTATAATAACTTCTGAGGCGGGGCTGTGTAAATTTGCGTTTAGTCGACAAAGGGAAGATGTTAAGTTGCTTGCTTTTTTCTTGCTAGCACTTAACTGAATTGATGATTTGCTCCTATCCACATGCCAAACTTCCAGAGAATTATATGATGTGGAGCAATCAATCTTGTTTCTTCCCAGTTTCCATCGTGTCTTTGATTTGTCCTTTTATTTTCCAAAGACCATTACTTTTGTTTTGTTTGCATTTGACACCAACTCATTCTTTAGGTTGTATTTGTGCAGCTCATCCCGAGAGCATTGTAGCCTGATTTTTGTAAGATTCAGGATTCATCTGCATATTGTAAAATCGAGATTTTATGCAACACTATTTATTCTTAGCGGAATTGATTTTCATTCATTCATTCATGAAACTTTATTTCGGCTATTATGGCCATAAAAGTACATACATATACACAACCACTTAAAATTAATATTTAAAAAAAGTACGATGTCGTAAGAACCACTTATTATAAAATAGTACAAGCATAGATAGCAGTAATGATCGCTCATTAGGAAACAGGGAAATAAAAATGATAATCATCACTATGGGCAATATAATCACTGCAAGCCAATCATAAACAATATGAATTAAACTAAAAATATTAAAAGAAAATTCACAGCCTATGTTTTTATATAAAACATAAGTCGCGGTAGCAGCCAATTAAAAGCAGGTCTTAATAGATCTCGTATCAGTTGTTTGATAAAATACCTACGCTTACAGGCTAGGTTTTTGCCAAAACTAGGGTCACAATGGTTGACAGACGGGAGCGGGTATTACTAATTCTCACATCGATTTTTCAATAGATACCTTCGCTTACACCACATTGCAAAGAGAAACTTAGAGATTGCAACAACAAAAACCGGGTTAGTATCAGATTTTAAAACCCTGTAGGATTCCTTATAATTTCTAATACCTAGGTTCCTACACAATTGAATAACCCACTTTAACCTTTTGATTTTACCTTTTGAACAACGCTTCCCAGGTCAACGATGTATAGATCAATTAGGAGGGAGGCCAATAAGCACCCTTCTTTGATTCCCCGATTAGTGATAATTCCTGGTGCTTTCTAAGGCTCTAGTGAAGCCTCATGAACTTGAGTTTGATGCTAGCTATCAAGAGCTAATCAACAGTTTTTATTCTGGGACCCGAGAAATGTAACTTCTAGAAAAAATAAGTGGAGTATCTTGGATTTATTGAATGCCACTGGTGTCTCCATCGATCCAAAGAAGGTTTCAGCAATTTTGGAATAGCCTTCACCTACTAATGTTAAAAAGACTGAAAGCTTCCTTGGATTTGCAAACTTTTATGTTTATTTTATAATTTTTTTTGCAAAGATAACTAGTGACATAGCCAGTGGCCATAGCTCTGCTCAGAAGCCAGCAGACAGTGCAACAAAATGTCAGCGTGCCCAATACCAAGGCTGCATCATGCCTCTTTAATCCACAACCAGACACTCCCTGCCCCTTCATCTCACTCTTGCAGTTTCCTGCTTTCTCTCTTTATGACAGTTTTTTCGTCTTTCTCTTCCTGTGTCTTTCCGCTTTGTTTGTTTTTCTCTTTCTTGCTTTCAGTGAATGTCTGATGCAGAAAAGTAAGTGGCGGGCCCCAAAAATGAGTGCAGCTGAGCCCCACTGGCAACCACTGCCTCAAATTAAGCACTGGACATATCTAGAGTTTGAAAAAAGAAAAATAGGAGAAATAGATTTTTTCTGGAATGATCAAGCTGAAAGGGCCTTCAAGACACTTTAAGAGGATGTTTACTCAAGCATCAATGTTATGCAATCCAGACATTTCTCAGACGTTCACTGTGGAAGCATACAACTCTGAAAGAGCTCTTGTGAAAGTTTTGTAACAAAAATAAGACCAAGATGGATTGGAACATCCTGTATTTTATTTATCTGAATTAAATTATCAATTTCTAGGAAGAGAACATTTAGCATGGCCTGTACTGAATGAAGACATCCTTTGATGAGCACAAGAGAACCATTTGAAATGATCATAGGAATTTGTATACTTCCAAAATCTTCAGTGCAGGAGAAGTCAACAAGCTAATGTGCTTCATTCTCTGTCCAGTATGATTTTTAAATAACTTATATTCCTGGTTCAAGGACTCTTTTTGGTGATGCTTCGTCCAGTCATCATCCTGAGACATTTCTCAATTATGATCAACCTGTAGTTCCTTTTCATCAAGTGGTTTGGATAGTTCAGTCTTTCTTAGACAGAATTAAAGTGGCTCAAGAAGAAATGGATCTGTAGGGTACAAAAGAAATCAAATTCAATATACTATAGTTCAACTAAATGATTTGTATTTCAGCCAACAAGCCATGTTGGTTTCACTAAAAGAACGTAAATAGTATGTGATGAAACTATCAAGATACTGCAATATCTGGTCATGGAGGGGGTCAAACCTATCTTGGATTTAATATTACAAATATTTTGGTAGTCAATTGTTCATTCCTATATACAAGAATATGTTCTTGTTTGTCTCCTCTGTGCTCAACACACTTCAGTATATTCTAAATCTTGTGGTTGTTTACAACCAGTAGCTGTGGCTCCTGGCATACCGTCTCTGCAGACTCTATAAGATCTTCCACCTTATAATGTTGATCAATGATGCTTACTGATCAATCAATCTTACTTTTATTTCTGCTTATAATTGGCTTCTTTCTGAACCTATATCACTAATGGCACAAGGACAACCAGAATTTGAAGTTCAAGAATGTGTAATTCTTCTATTTTCAGAAATCTTTTTATATTCTTGATTCACTGGACAGACTATCTATGCAGTGAGCGATCCTGGGAAGATACTTCTTCTGTTCATGTTCCCTTATTGATTTGCCATTTGCTGTTACTTTCAAAGACATCCTGATAAACTTGGAACTGCAGGAATGTGTCATACTGTCTCATAAGGACGCAGGTTTTACTGGAGTCTGTCCGTGGTCAGAGGAAGACTGTGTGCACACTGTACATTCTGCTGGTATGTTGCTGGACACTGTGCTGAACGCGATGCTGGGCGTCCTTGACCGTGATAATTAATCTATTATTGTGGTCAGCCAGAGGGGTGTTTCACGATCAGTTGGAGGCACTGATCGCATGGGCCATGCTAGACCTGCAGCATCTGGCAGCTGACAGAGGATGTTGTTGTAAAGAAGTACTCTGACGCAGATGTGAGTACAAACGTCTTTATTCTGTCATCCACTCTCCGTAACTGCCAGAAGCATGCCAACATTCTAAGGCGAACTTCAGCGGAACGTTCCAAGGGAGTGGGGGAAAAGGAGGAGGGAATGTACTAAGGAGTGGGAGAGGGGGAAACAGGAAGGAAGATTACAACACATCTCCCTACGGCCAAAGAACAGGTAGGTGCTAAAGATACCAGATGGGTTCCCTTCCATGCTTGACAGAGTTAAACTGAACACAAAATAATGTGGCAGGAACACGGACAAGAAGGAACCACAATGCAACCGGAACAGTAAATGTGCAAAGGCCCTAGAGCCAACGAAAGGTGTGGACCGTGGAGTCAGTGCCCATAACAACAAAGATATCCCCCTGGAGTGTGACGGGTCAATCTGAACAAGTCAATCTGAACAACGCTTATGTGGTTACATAGCTGTGTGTATTATAGTTTACTGGGACTACTTTTTCTTTGGTTGCTATAATGTCTCGAAAGAGTCCCCGACATCCCGTTGAGATCACGGACTCTGTGTTTGCGGTCATATAGCTGATTTCTAGTGTATTGGTAACATAGGGGATTGTTATTAGCACTTGGTCCTCTTCCCCTGATGGAGGCAAAAGGGGAGATTCCCGTTACCAAGTTGGGAGAGGTGTGATATGTCCATATTCCTTCTCTTACAGTCTTATCCACATCGTGACTGTTGATAAGGGCTAATAGAATGTGTCCTTTAATCATGCGGATTGTCCTTTCAACGAGGCAGTTGGTCATGTGACAAGGTAGGGCAGTTTTCTCTTGCTTGATGCCCAGCTCACTTAGGAATTCCATCATTTCAGTTGAAGAGAATTTGATACCCTCGTTTATGACTAAAGTTTCTGGTACACCTTCACTGGTGAATGAGTCTCTTAAGAATTCGATGAGAACGCCTGTCGTGGTGCATGACACAAACTTGTACTTGATCCAATGGGAGGTGTAGTCAATGAGTACAAACATGAATCTCTTTTGGACTCCCAAGTGGTTCATGGGACCGATTACGTCCATGGCCAGCTTGGTCCATGGTATACTTGGCACTGCTACTGGGTTTTTGGGCATGTACAGAACTTTATCATCAGACATACATTTATCCCATCCGCTTTCTGTTATGGCAGATAACTGATCTGGTATACCCTTCTACTACAGGTGCCCTGGAGGAGTAGTTCGTAATGATGTTTTGCCCACCCGGAGGCACATTTCTGGCAGTACAATGGACATTGTTAAAAAGGAGATTGCTAATGCCACCTCTGTAGCATTTTCCAGAGAACAATTCAGTATGCTCCTTACCAATCTCGTTGGTTCCCACCTCCCGCTCCACAGCAATTGGTAACATAGGGGATTCCACGAGGAGTACTTGGTCTTTATTATTTGGATCAAGCATGATCCCCAACTCCTTTTGATGATGCCAGCCCAACAGATTTGAACCTTTTCTTACAATGTACACTTTACCCCATGTAGATCTCCCCTTGAAATTTATAAGCATTTTCACCATCCCCACTATTGGAATGGTTTCTCTGGCGTATCCTTTTGGTGAAATGTCAGGTTCCAACACATCCAGACTAGAGATGTCAAACAGATCTTTAATCCCATCCTCGTCGCCAGTGTTGTAAAGAAGTACTCTGACGCAGATGTGAGTACAAACGTCTTTATTCTGTCATCCACTCTCCGTAACTGCCAGAAGCATGCCAACATTCTAAGGCGAACTTCAGCGGAACGTTCTAAGGGAGTGGGGGAAAAGGAGGAGGGAATGTACTAAGGAGTGGGAGAGGGGGAAACAGGAAGGAAGATTACAACAGATGTCAAACTTGGTCTTCTTCTTCGTGTGTTCAGCCCATGCCATGATTCTGGTCAAGCCTATGAACTACTCTTCCCAAAATGTTGGATTGTATGAAGAACTCTATTGTAGGTCCCAAATCCAAGATGAAGCATGAGTCTTTCTAGTGATGTCAGTTCCTCAATGAATAATATATAATGGTGTCAATCACAAGAGTAAAATGTGTCGTAATGCATTTGTTGTCTATTGGTCATCTCCATGTTCTCCATTTTTGTCCCCGAATTGTGATTCGTGTATCAGGATTTACTTTGGATTCATCTTGTGGATTGTATGGCCTGGTTCTCTTCTCTATTCTCTTTTTGTGGTGTCTAGGGGAGTTTGGTGGTTGACTTTCATACTGCAACATAAATCTTCATCTCTAATCATTTTCCATCAGATTGCCAAGAAGGTTTGTTAACTTTCTATTTTGTTGCTCCTCGCTGGGTCTTATGGAGACACCTGACACCTCTCATATGTGTTATACTGTGCAGTGAGACGCCTTGGCTACTGGGAGGAGTCACCCTTTCCTTGGGCAATCAACAAGGAAAGTTGCTTGTCCAGTCCTTGAAAGCACACGTCCCTAGAGCATCTGCCAGATTCTACCTGCCACTAGGAACCTCAACACATATTCCTTCACCAGTTGACATCAAGTCCCCATAACAAAGTCCTACTCTTACCTCTCCAATCCGGACATGGGTTCCTGTTCTTTACTGCTTGCCTACATGTATGTATCTTTTTTACCTCGTGCCGCCACTCTATATCACAACGAGTCTCTCGGGTTGAGGGAGTGGCACTCGACATACTGCAATCGTTATACATCTGCTTACAGTAATGCTAAGTGTATGCATCATAATTTTGCATTTGAGTGCTTATGTACTCACCTGAATGAGTCATTCATCCTTTTACTCTTTCATTGTCAGACCTTTCACCTCTTCCTCGCCTCCTTTTCCTGTTTGACACATACAAAGTAGCACTCTTGCCAGACATGACCACCCCTCTTAACATCATCACCAGGCTGCCTAGTTCTTGGCCCATAACTATGCGCTACAAAAGCTCCGCACCTTGGTATTCAAAGCAATGCATGGCCTGGTACGTCCCTGCTGCTAACAATAGTGACAACAAAGCTTCTTGGCGCATCCCATGCTCTCATTCCCTTCATCTCCTTGTAGCCCTTAAACTATTTATTTATTTATTTTTGTCGTCCAAGTTTCTTTCCCCGTCAGAGTTCATTACACGCTAGAACAGTTACTTCCATTTGGTGGTTGATCAAAGTTGTACATCTTATAACAAATTATTACTCCAATGAACTCACCATGGTATGTACAAACGTGCGTCTTTATACAGTTACTAGAGGCTTCAACCCGCTATGGTTAGGACCAAGGGACCGATTCACAAAGGTAAACTAACACTTTTGTGTAAGTTTACTTCTTTTTTGCTATTCACAAACTCTGAGTTAATAGTAAGTTTACGATTGCGGAGACTCCACAGTGGAGGCGGAGAACACTGCACATAAAAAGATAGGCCTGTGGAGTGGTGCAAGGAATAAAGAGATATAGAACTCTTCTGTGGGGGTGTAGGCCAGTCCTCATGGGACCTCGGGCCCATGAGGTAAGTCTTGAAAGCAAGGCCTGCCTAATTGCCAGGATGGAGGCAATGTCTCCCACATCCAGAGGAAAGCATTTCTAGAGTAGAGACAAAGGGAGCAAGAAACCTTGGGGCCTGATTCACAAAGGTAAACGTACACTTTTGTACAAGTTTCTTTTTTTTTAGCTATTTATGAACTTCGAGTTAATAGTACATTTACGATTGCAGAGACTCCAGAGTCGGAGTGGAGAACACCACACATAAAAAGATAGGCATGGGGTATCTAAGTGTAAGTATACCTTTGTGAATTGGGCCCCAAGTTTTCCCGCTCCCTGTTTCTCGACTCTGGAATGCTTTGGTCTGGACCAGGGGCGTAGCTACCATTGGTGCAGCAGGTGCAGTGCACCAGGGCCTGGTACTCTGAGAGGACCATTTACCCCTGATAATTGCTGTAATTTGCTACCTTAGTAGCAGTCAAGTGGGCCGTTTTCCTTTCTTGCAGCAGGGCCCATGGAACCCTTGCTCTTGCTACGATACTGCTCTAGACATGGGAGGTCTCCACTCCATTGTGGCAGTCAGGCAGGCCTTGGATGCAAGACTTACCTCATGGGCCCGAAGCCCCATAAGGACCGGCCTACACCCCCACAGAAGAGTTCACTGTCTCTTTACTCCTGGCACCACTCCACCCTTGGTTTATGAAACCGCCACCTCCAATGGTCTGTATATTTCTTTGCCAATGTCAACTATTGTCCTGCGTTTCTTGTTGATTTGTGAGGTTTTTGAAGTACTTTTAAGTCCTTATCCTTTAAATGCTAAAAATCCTATTTTGTCAGTAGTTATGTATCTTTAACGACAATGGGGTTCCATCTGACACATCTTTTGCTTTTTCTCATCTTTAAGTGTTTGCAATTCCCACTGCGAGCTTTTGATAATGTTTGTCGCCCCCAGTTTTTCGCGATGCGTAGCGCACTGTTCTATTCTTTAAAAAAATTGTTTGTTTATCTGTCAATCATCAGTGGAGACGTCTCCTCCTAGGCGTCTTTCTTTGCGCGGGATCCACGCGGGAGAGCGCCTTTGAACTCGACGCTGCTCTTCAAATCTCGTCTGATCACGTCAGGTCTCATGACAGTCACACTGTTCAGACGTGCTGTCGGGCAACACAAACACACGCCTGCAGCTAGCTTGAGAATAGAGTGTTCCAAGCTCCCCTCACCAATAAGCCCCATATATATTCATTTTTTTCTAAAATGTTTAAAATCTGGCAAAATTACTCATTCTCAGTATTACAAGCCGAGGAACTGACGCATGAACCGTGTTTTAACCACAAGCGTTCCGTTCATTGAGGGGCAGATATACTAACATATTGAGGTAGGTTTACGTCACAAAAGTGATGCAAACCAGTGCAAAATGTCTATATTGCATTTACTTTCCAGTTGCCTGAAAGTAACTTTGCATCAAGGGGGTGTTCCATCGGTGGAACATGGGCGTTCCCTCGCAACCACGGTTTTGACGCAAAGCCCTATGGACTAACAATAGGAGACAGGGTTTTGCAAGAAAAAATAACACCTTTTTTGAGAGTTTCGTTAACTTGGAGAAATGCTTTTTTTTCGTCAAACTTTTCCGATTTTGCATGTGTGCTGCACTCTACAGCACACATCCAAAGTGGGAAAAGCTGTTTTTCTGTCAAGGCATAGAATTTTTGTACTGGAAAGGTATCCTTCTAGTACAAAACAAACCTATCACAGACATCATGCCCACACCCCTGCACTATGATATCTTAGTAGACATGGCACTTTCCTGCTCTCGCCCTCTCACAATGGTCAGTGCAGCAACTTTGTGCTGGGCTGTGTTGCATCAGTTTTTAATAAATATACCCCGTAGTGTGAATATTTCTAGAACTAAAAGATATCCACTATTTTCTTTGATATGTAAGTTCTAGGAGCTGCTAAATGCAGTTCAGTAGTAAAGGTGCCTTGGGCCCTTATGCAAGCGGGAAAAATGGGGCACCATTCCCTGGTTTGGTAGCAAATAAAGGGGCCGGACTGGGAACAAAAAGCGCCCTGACAAATCTTGTCGGTCCAGCCCTCATGCCACACATAGCAAGCGAGCCTGACAGTTGCTAGCATTCAGCTTTGATTTAAAACTGGAGAGGGAAAGAGAGAACCATGTAGTGGCTGAATTGCACAATGCAAAACTAGAAAACCTCGCATCAATCCCAGCTTCCACTTAACCTCATTGTGTGAGACGAGGCAAATACTTTTTTCACGGTGCCTCCTTTTCATTCATCATCTCATGTGAGCACTTTGAAATACATCAGATCAGGGTCTGCCCTGCACAAAAACAAAAGACTATGATGTTATTCCATCCATAGTAACACAATACACCGCGTATAGGAGAAAAAAGGAAGTGACTTACTTCTTCATTCACTAATAGTATTGTCGTCAGAGTCGCAGGGTTGGGGACATAACTGTTTGAAAGTTCATGTTTAGAATCTATCAGTTGTAACAACTGTCGTTCAATCTACGGGTATAATTTAGTATGCTAAAGTGAACTGAACTCGCAGCCAGAGCTGACGATTTTGGAACTGGGGAACCAGGTTCGAGTCTAATCGTCTGCTCAACAGCCTGTGATTCTGGGCAAATCACTAGGGGCAAATTTAAGAGGGTTTTGTGTCACCCTTCCGCCACGCAAGGGGGTGCAAGGGCGAGGCAAAATCTAAGTCTGACTTATCAAGCCACGCGAGGACACCTTGTGCGGCCCTGCATGGCTTGATTAATCCAGAGTAACGCAACACAGAGCATATTGCTGCGTTGCGTTGCTCTGTCCTGGGAAGGCATTCCATAAGTGGAATGTGGATATTCCCACGCATCCACCCATGGATTTTGGAGCATTCCCAGATTTGCCAACACTGATAAACCTGGGAATGCGTCCAAATGCTACATCTCCCCAAGTGAGGTGTAACGAGGAGAAATACCTTTATTTCTGCTCGTTACTTGCTCTTTCTATGTGTGCTGCACAACATATAGAAAGAGGAAAATGCCACTCAGGATTGTTTTTTGTGCAGAAAGGTATATTACAACGCAGGCAATCTTGCACCATGATGCAAGGGTGCCTGCGTTGGCGCTAGGCAGCACATGGGGCGCCAGCGCTGGGAACTAACAGGAATGCGCTGTATATTGTTAAGTATGGCCCATTCCCTATCTTGCAGAGCAGTACAACAAGGCGGCTTGCTGCGCTGCGTGATAATTTCATAAATATGCCCCTAAATATGCCCGTGCCTACGAAACAAAATGCATGCGACCTTGTCTAATGTAACTGGTGCTCATGTAAAGAGCTTCAATACCTTCAAGTTGAGTTTGCGCTGCATAAAAACTGGAGAAAAAAACTGTGTTGCAACGGTCGCGCTATCAGGAAATTCACTGTTTTGAATTGAGAAGAGTCTTTATTTAATGGGTACAGGGCTGCTCTGTACTTATATTTCAATTCTAGATATTTTGGTGGCTCGGCTCTGAGGCAAGCAGCAGCAGACACCCTCTACTCCCTCCCCCTTGAAGGTCAGCTCTGCTCTTAGCGATCCTGCAAGAGACAAGCACCAACCAAATGCAGCAACAAATGGTTTTGAAATGAGTGTGGTCTGACTGGCCACGTTTTAAAACCATTGGTTTTGCATTTTTCCATTTTAAAGTGCCGAAGCGCTGCAGACAAGAAGCGCCGCTGGCCCCGCCCCAGCACAAAGCTGGCTCCCCCCACAGTAAAACCGGCCATCATCTTCCTAGCCTACTGAAAAATGCCCAGTAGTACTATTCCAGGCCAGGTAAAAATTAGCTATAAATTGGGTGTAGTGGTCTCCTCATGCCCGTATGAGCAGGTGCAACTACACCTGCTGCACTATTAATAGCTATGCCCCCATGTGCCTTTCGACTACTTTCCAGGGAAGTTAGGGACGACTAAACCCAGGGAAATCTTTAAGATTGTGAAGGATTTTACTGATCCTGTGGTTAGCCATAGACGTAAGGCTCCATCGGTGGACTGGTGTGAGCAACTCGCACTATATTTCCACAACAAAGTCCAAGTAATAAAGAATAGCCATCCCATAATTTCTATCCCGGATGTGACTCCTGGTGGTACAGGTCAAATGGTTATACCGATTTCCTGTGGCCTCTTGGAGTTCAATACTATCGCCCTGGAAGACTCTAGGTCAGAGATCTTATAATTTAAATCGGACTCTCCTAATGATCCTTGTCCTCCTACTATTTTGGCTTTACAGGTGGACATTATTAATTCCATTTAGAATGCATTGTTGAATAAGTCTCATCACTGCTAGTGTGCCTTCATGTTAGAAGAAATCAAAAAGTGTACCTCTACTAAAAAAGCCTAGTGCGGATCCAGAAGTCTCAGGCAATTACAGGCCTATTTCCCTTCTTCCAGTGCCTGCTAAAATAGTTGATACATTTGTCAATCGACAGCTCTCGAGTTATATAGAGGCCTATAGGCTTCTTCATCCGAGCCAGTCAGATTTTAGACCTAGGCATAGTACTGAGACTGCCTTGGTGGAGGTCTCGGATTGTATAAGATGCACATTGATGCGGGCGGTAAGGCAGTCCTGGTATTGTTGGACCTGTCAGCAGCATTTGACCGGTCCCACATGACAGGCTGCTTGTACGCCTTGGTGAGATTGCAGCGGCGGCTGGTACAGGTAAGCACTGTGGGGCGGGGCACAGCAGGGGGGAAGTCGACAGACAACGGAATAGGTATTAATTATTTATTTAATTATACGTATTCCGTCATCTGTCGACTTCACCCCCCCGTCCGACCCCAACCCGCCCCACCCCACCGTGCTGACCTGTGCCGGCCGCCGCTGTGAGACTGGCTTGAGACCTTTCTTGAGGACAAGAGTTAGGAAGTTTGGCTACCCCCCTATTCTTCTACCAGTCGAAAGGTGTCAGTTAGAGTCCCTCAGGGCTCTGCACTTAGTCCCACTATGTTTAACATCTTGTCTCCCTTACTAAAAGGGAGGAAACATTTGGGGCTAAGATGATCCCTTAAGCTGGTGACACCCAGATCCTCTTTACCTTTAGCAAAGGGGTCTCCATCGATTCAGATGTCATCCAGTCCTGCCTCTCAGCGGGTTTTCAATGGCTGACATGCAACCATTTGAAATGCAACACAGAGAAGACAGAGGTGCTCAGTTTTGGACATAACAGTGTTTTAAACTTAGCTGTCCATTGGCCTACCAGGGTACCTTCACCAGACACCCAAGCTGCTGTTGTAAAAAGCGTAGGGATCAAATTTGACAACAAAATGTCATTTCATAGTCAAATTCTCTTAGTGTTTTGGTATCCTGCGTATGGCAAACCATTGTTTGCATTTCTTATCATACTAAACGGAGATTACTGTGATATTGGCCCTGGTGATGTCCAGTTTGGACTATGCCAACGCATTATATGCAGGGTTTCCAAAATACCTCCTTAATTGACTCTAGGTCGTTCCGAATGCAGCAGCATGACTGCTTCTGGGTTTGCCGGTACGGGAACATATTTCCTGTCATCTGCATAATTTGCACTGTCTTCCCACTCAAAGACTGATTCTTTTTAAAGTAGCACTATTAATGCATCGGGCTCTCCATCATTCTGGAGCTGACTATCTTTCGGCTAGGACTGCTTTCTGTGGCCCTGCGAGAGTTTTACCCTCATCTGGCAATCATCTGTCCAAGACCCTACGGTTCGTCTGTCCACTGCCGGAGGTCTCTCTTTTTCCTTCATGGGCTCTGTTTGGTAAAACAAGCTCCCTTTTGACCTGCGTCAAACAAAGGCTGAGGCCAGTTTTAAGAAAACGCTTAAGACCTGGCTTTTCTCTCAGTAATCGTCTGTATCTGCTTCATTTCACAGACCGTATAGATCCGGGACACTCTTGAGTAGCAGTGCGCTCTATAAATCCCGTCACATTAACATTCTCCACAAGACTCATTAATATGGTAGAGGTGGCAAGGCTGAGCACTAGACTTTCGAAAATCAAGGCTGGGGATAAGGCAAGGCAAAGCAATAGCTTTCGTGTGACACCATGTGGTGGTGGCACCAACTACGAAAGGCTCAAAAATACGTTTTTGTTCAGAGTATGGGGAGAGGTTCAAGAGACAGCATTATGTTTTGCCAGTAGAGCTTACTGAGTAGTAATGCCCCTGCCGACACAGTAGAATATCTTACGCGAGCAACTGGATAGGAGCAATATCGAGAAGTAACCGAATGCTCTCCAGAGGTGATGCACAAAACTTGAATCAGGTGCAACTTACACCTCCACATATGCGTAGTGGCACCAGCTCAACTGTTACACAAAAGGCTTCAGTAATTTACTCCTGCAGGAAAAACGGTGCAAGTGAATGGTGTTTAAGAAAAAGCTTAATTAAACCTGTTTTTCTCACTTTAAGTGTGAGAAGGAGTTAAGAGATTTAAAAAAAATGATAATTCTTCCTGTGCATTTTTCTCTAATTTAATTAAAGAGCAGGATAAAATCAAGATCGGATGGGAGATCCATAGCAACTGATTCAAAGGGTCATTGCTAAGAACTGGACAAATAAGGGAGAGAAGAACAAGGCGGGACAATTCCTAAAATCAGATGGGCCCTACATGAGTCCCAGAAAGTATTGCATACATGGAGAGTAGTCTCAGCAGAGCGGCCAGAAGCAGAAGTAGCACTGTCAAGTAGTAGAATAAGCAGCGTCCATCCACCAAGGCAAACTCTTCCGGTGCGATGGACCATAGGTAGTGTTTGTGGGGGGCAGGCAGAGGCGGGTCCCTTGGAAAGTTGGGCCCTGAGGAATTGTCCACTGTCCATGTTTTGAAATGGCTCTACAGTCGAGCCAACCCCGAACCAATGGTCTGGCTCATGCCTATGTGCCAAAGAACATGTAGAATTTTCAATATATTTGGGTGGCAAATTACACAACAAACAAAATATAAGAACATGATAAAGACTTTAAAATGTAGAAAGTGTTTCTTTAACACATGCAAGTGTTTCAATTTAGTATATTAGATCACAACATTGCATTGATATTTATTTAAAGTGGAAGTTTCTAAACATGAGCTTGAAAACATTTATTAACCTTCCCTCCTGAGAAAGCCATGAGTGAACAAAGTTAACCAATTGTTTGGTGTCCCTTATATCACGGCCAATAATATTTTTATGTCTGGTGGAACATTACAGCCGCTAAAGCATTTACAAGTGAGATTTTGGTATAGGATCCATCTTGATCTGAATTACTTGCAATTGCTCTCAAATGTCACTATCAATTAAACTTAGACTCATGAAGTAAGTTGATTTGACTTAAATCACACAATTTAGTCATGTGGGTGAGCTGGGATTTGAACTCAGGTTTCCTGGTCACACATAGTGTATCTAAACAGCTGACTAGATTACTTTCTTTTTCCTCAATTTCCTTTAGCACCAGAGGACAGTGGCTTTGTACAATTCTGTCAGATGAATAGTAGACTGTGTTAAGTAAAAACAGATCACAGGTTAATTTGATGCAGTATCTACAAAGAAAGGTACATAGTATAAACGAGGTACTACGGGAAACATCCCTAGCTTTCTCATACTATACATAGCTAGTCAATGCAGCGGTCAAAGTGCATTAAAAAAAGAATGGATGCTGTGATCCTGAGTGCATAGAAGAATAGATGTGGCTAAAAGGAACAAATTATTCTGTGACTATTTTGTTGATCTTTCACAATCAGGTATATGCATATAAAATAATTCACACCTTAAATGAAAAATAAATGCAAGCTAAACTAATCAGTGGAAAATACACTATTTTATATTATGAAGCCTCTGTTGATTAATGTGATCACTGCAGATGTATGTGTGGGCAACCAGAGGCACATGAAATTGAATCCTGTTTGGTTAGGAGGGAATAGTAGCTGGTGCATTTTTAGTGCTAAGACGTCACTCTGCCTATTACAGAAAGCACAGTAAATGTGTAAGGCACTATTTTAAACTTGTATTACACACAGTATAAGATAGGCTGTCACTAAATGTGGAACAAAAATGTAGGTTAAGACAAAAAACTGTTTTCAAAGTGTAGATTTTAGTAATATGCAGATTGAACCTAGTGCAAACCGTTTTACAACTGTCCATTAAAAGCACACACTTCACAGCTCAGCTTGGAACACCCTAACAATACCTCTCAAAAAGAAGAAATCTTTCTCTTCAAGCAGCTAAAAGTGACCTCTATCAATTAACACCTATACCATCCTTTCCATGTGCAGATTAACCAGTTGTACACATTTACATTTCTTTGAGGCAGCCGGCACCCTGGAAAGAAGGCTGGTTTCTAGTTTAGCTGTATGCTCCTCCCTCTGGATCACTGCACAGGAGACCCCTCTCCCTTCTGTTTCAGCTGAGTCATCTCAACTGATGAAGGTAACATTTGTCCTTTAGCACAGAGGCTAAAATGATGGGCAAAAGCCGTCCATGGAAATTAACATCACAGACATTAGCACATTTGTGAGCGAGATTAGCCGGCCGCTAGCGACCATGAGCAAGATTTGCCGGCAGTTAGCACGACTTTCAGTCACCATGGATCCTTCTGGCGCCATTTTTGTGTCTACTAGAGAAGCAGCTAAATCAACTCAAAAATACCTTTTCGAGTGAATATTCTACTTGAAGGGACCGTTCTTATTTTTTTAGTGCATAAAGCATTTTTTTATTTTACTTTTTTTTCAACAGGAAGTGCCCCAGAGACTCCAACTTCCTCTTCCTGTCCAGAAGGCTCCTCCCAGTGTTTTGTCCATCTCCTGGTCACTTTTCAGTTGGATTTCAAGGTGAAAGGATCACTCTCTTTGTCTGCAATTCCAGCTGCATATATATACTATTTTATTTAAAGGACTTTGGTTTAGTGACATCACAAGTAAGTTCAAAAACCTTTGTATAAGTGTGTTGTTTGTTTGATAGAGGGCATGCACCAGTATTTATTTCTACTTTTATTCAATTTTTACATTCAATTGGGGTTGTGGTGGGTGGCCTTGAGTTGCCTAGTATTTTTTTGCATTTAATTTTTAATCTTTTGAGGGAGAAAGGTTGCACAGTTAAGTACATTTTCTCCATGTTTGTTAAATTTGCACTATTCATTTATTTTACCATGTGGCATAGTCTCCCCAAGGGCCATCTAGCCTGGACTAGTCACTGTTTCTGTGGTATATGTTGTTTTATACGGAAAACAAAGGAGAGAGCGAGGATTTAGGGGTACGTCCTGATCCCCTGGGTAAAGTACACAAGACCCAGGTGCAAGACTCAAAACACGCATCCAAACATTGGTTGAAGACGCAGAACACTCAGGTCAAATCACAACTAAATGAAGTGAAATTTCTGGTTACTACTCCTGGTATCATACCTTATTTTTACATTTTGCCTAAGACACATAAAAATAAGTTTCCACCTCCTGGACGCCCTATTGTATCAGGCATTGGGTCCTTACTGGAACCCTTATCACGTTACTGTGATTTCTTTTTCCAACCAATGGTACAGTCCACGAGTACGTACCTTAAGGATACAAAAGATCTCCTGAGGTTAATTAATACTCTAGCCTTCAACCCTGACAATTCTTTCCTGGTAAGTCTTGACGTGGAGAGCCTCTACACCAGCCTCCCGCAAGATGATACCCTGGAAGTGTTGAAAACAGCTCTCAACGAATCTGATTGGCAATATCAGACCCCCAAGTGACTCATCCTGGAGTGTGCTGCATTAGCCCTGAAAGAGAACTTCTTTGAGTATGAAGGCCAACTCTACTTACAGAAGTATGGGACTTCGATGGGGAGCGTTTCGCCCCAGCGTAAGCGGACTCTACGTGTACCACTTTGAAACCAGATACCTACTGCATAATCAGACGCCACGTATCCCTCAGATCAAGTTCTATAAACGTTATATCGACGACATCTTGATGATCTGGGAAGGAGATACAGAATCGTTGCTATCCTTTTGTACATGGTTAAACACGTGCGATCCTAACCTTAGATTCACACACAGTTTTAACCACAATAAGGCGACGTTTCTTGATCTGGATATCGAAGCGGAAGGAGGCCTTCTGAAAAGTAAAACCCACTTCAAACCAACGGCCCGCAATTCACTCCTCTATTTCTCAAGTTTCCACCCCAGACCCCTGCGGGAGAATCTTCCCTATGGACAATACCTCCGCCTCCGCAGGAACTGTAGTGACATAAGAGATTATAAACAACAAGCCTCGGATCTGAGCACCAAATTACGACAGCATGGTTACCCTCAACGTATCACTGATAAAGCCAACAAACGGGCTCGGAATCAGAACCGGGAGGGCCTCATTGAAGTGCAGAATCGTGCATCCACCCCCATCCCACTCACGTGCGTTACCACCTACAACGCTGTCTCACATGAGGTGTCTGACATCATAAAAAAACATTAGCGGATTCTAAAGACAGGCAACCTGAATTGGGAACTTCCGCTGATGTCTCACAGAAAGGCTAGATCAATTAAGGACGCTTTGGTTGCCACACGACCAACACCTCAAAGGAAACCTCCTAATACGATTCTGAATGCATGGGGACTCCCTAATGTGGTGGGCCACTATCCCTGCGGAGACTGTAGTGTGTGCCATATAACCATGACTACCAAAAATCTTAACTTGGAACCGGGCAAGACCTGGCATTTAAGGACACACACGAACTGTAACACAGCCCATGTCGTATATCGCATCACATGTCCTTGTAATCTTACGTACATTGGTATGACTAATCGGAAAGTCAAGACTAGAATTTGCGAGCATCGCAGTGCGATTAGATGAAAGAAGACGATGACAAGAATGACAAGCCATTTCCTTGAAGCTGGTCATACCACGAATGACATCAGTTGGGTGGTCATCGAGGCTCTGGATCCTAACATGCCCAACATACAAAATCGTCTATTGGAGAAAGAACAAAAGATGGGTTTATCGCCTATCCAGTCATCTGACAGGACTCAACGATAATATTCCCTGGCAAAGCCTTAGGAGATAATAGAAGCTTATCTATTACACTCTATACCAGCGCAGGATATTTACTGAGCACACTTTATACCTAGTGCTGTTTGTCATAGCAAAATGCACAAAATGCGATTTCTGTGTAACACTTTCCTTTTCATGTAATTATTATTTTACTTTTTATTTTCATTTGTTTTCCTCAGGATATACACTGAGCATACTTTATGCCCAGCGCTGCCAGTTATGTCATTTTTTGAACACTACTGTTCAATGCGCATTCTGATTAACACTCACACCTTCTTTCTTCTTTTCCTTTTTCTCTTTCCTTGCCGCCGTGTTATTACACACCACGGCTTCCTTGCACCTGTATTGTGAATTTTCACCTTTCATGAATGGCTGCCATAGCCGCCTCGCCTGTTTTCAGCTCACGGGTCTCCCAATATGGCCGCCACGCTTTTGCCCGTTATACTCAGACGAGTTATTTTTTGCAACATCATCCCCTCACGTGGTGCCGTCACTTCCCAGCTGGGCGCCCTAAGGAATGGATTTAACATGGTTCTCCCGGCGCGTCCCACACCAGCCGGGACATCGGGAGACCGCAGTAGGTTGTATAATGGGAATCCTCACGGAACCAAGTAAGGTTGTGTTTCTTTGGACCATGGGCGACCCGCTGCACGATCCATGGCTTTTTACTGAAAAGCCATCTCTTTCTTTACAGATTGGTTTACCGGATGAGACCCCTCCTATGCCCTGATTAGCTGCCTATATTTCTTCTTCATAGTAATTATGATTTTTGGGATTTACGCTGCTACAATTGTTCCTACCTTTTTAAACATGCTATTTTGCCTATTCGTAACTTATGCATTTTTTAAGGTGTTTGTTTGGCTGCATATGTGACTAACTCCCTGCGCGCCACTTCGCATTATTTAATTAGCACTCTGCAAGCAGCGCGTATTTATCACCCGCTGCCCGTAATACATAAGCATTGGCTTCCATTACATCACGGCCACTCGCCTCACGATGCTCCCATGTGACCATCTAATTCACGTCTTAGCGTGGGTACTTGATCCGCATAGTGTACTATTCGTCTCACGGTGCTCCTTTGTGATCATCCAGCCTTACGGCATTGTTCCTACCAAGCATGCTGTAGATAATCGGATGCTGAACCATTATTACTCTATCACTATTTCGGTGGTGGTCAATTTGACTATTACGGCATGTTTGAGATTGCAATTTTGTGTTGCTTTGAAAGATTGCATTTTATGTTGCTCAAAAGAACTACATGTCTCGTTTTGTCTTTTTTCCTCCACAGGCTTTTTACCGGTGTCAGTAAGTATACCGACACCTAGTCCACACACCTTAGCGCGTGTGTTGGTACTTCACCTCTCACGTGGCCTTCACTTTGCCACTCACGTTTTTATTTTCGGTCCTGAAGAAAGCCCATTCGAATTTTTTAACGGGCTGAAACATGTAGACCACATCACCCTAACAACTACAGATTATTATCTCTTGGTAGTTGGCATCACATAGTTTTTAACCATACCCTGAGCCGCCACTATTAAATTTACTTGGCAAGGATTCTCAGAGGTATTTTTAACATTCACATAACACATTCACACCACACCTGCTCCGCTGTAATCAGGCGTTGTAGCACAACCCGGCGGCATTAGGCCACACGGTTGGGACCCCAATGATGAAGCATGACACCAACCAGGTTGGTGTGTGAGTGGTCTTTTAAATATACCTAATGGGTCCTTGGACTTACCACACTTAGTGATTGATAGATTCATACTACAACAGGGTCCGTCCACATTGTTTTTTGCATATGTTGTTTTATAACATCATTTAGGCCAGGGATGGCATTGGATTAAATTAAAAATTAGTTTTTTTTGTATTTCACGTTTTCTTCTGCAAAAAGTGTATTTTGGTGGGCTAATATTTGATGTCTTGGGATGATGTATGTTTTAAAAAACTTCCTATAGCACGTAAAATTTTTGTTTTTAGCATTGCTGAATTAATGGCAGTGTTTTCTTCAATGTTTACCCTGACTCCTTTATCTGGCCTGTGTGTCTGTGTGTGTTTGCCATAGGCCACCATTTTGTCTTTGTTCTCCATGCCATGTGGCTGTTGGCCATTTTGTGTAGTCAGTGTTCATAGGCCTGCATGTGTTCGTTGTTGTCCATGCATCATTGCTTCTTGTTGTTCGACCATGTGGCCGGCGACCATTTTGTGTAGTTAGCCTGTGTGCTGTTGCTATAGGTCAACATGTTTTTTTTGGTGTCCATGACTCCTGCTTATTGGTGAATATGTGGCCGGTGTATTAAATAAATCCTTTTTCCCAGTTGTCAAAGCCATTTTCTAGGGACATTGAAGAGGGCTATCCCTTTTTGTTTTTGTTCATTTTTTAACTTTTTTCTTTGATATCAGTTTAATGTGCTTGAGGATCATTGTAGCATGTATGTACAGTGTTCATATAATTTTATATGCATTTTTTCCATGTTCCCATGCCCTTCATTGTCTCCCAAAGGATTTATCATAGTCCCTAGTAGGACACCAGCAATTACTTTAAAAAAAATATTATTCCATGTTTTCCTGGCCTGCCATAGGCCTCTTAGGCCATAGGCGCACACCAGCATTCACCTTTTTAAGGATTATTCTTTTTTTTTTACCTGGCCTGCCCTTCCGCCCCCTGCCTGTCATAGGTCTCTTAGGCCACAAGCGCACACCAGCATTCACCTTTTTAAGCAGTATTAAAGAACGATGATGGATTCAACCCAGATCTGTGACTGGGGGTGAGTAGCTGAAAAGTTTCAGCGCTCTGTCCATCATCTCCTTGTGTTTGCTTTATTATTTATTTTCCCTGGCCGTCTGCACTCCCTGCCTGCATAGGTCTCTTAGGCCATAGGCGGCACCAGCATTCACCTTTTTTACGATTATTCAATTTTTGTTCCTGGCCTGCCATAGGTCTCTTAGGCCATGGGTGCACACCAGCATTCACCTGTTTAAGGATTATTCAATTTTTTACCTGGCCTGCACCTCCTGCCTGCCATAGGTCTCTTAGGCCATAGGCGCACACCAACATTCAACATTTTCAGGATTATTCCCTGTTTCCCCGGCAGCCTCAACCCCCTGCCTGCCATAGGTCTCTTAGGCCATAGGCACACACCAGCATTCACATTTCTAAGGATTATTCAATTCTTCCCTGCATCCTCCTGCCTGCCACAGGTGTCTCACCTTAGAGGCACATAACGCTAACTTTTAGATCTGTATTTTGTTGTTATCCTGATTGAAATATTATGTTATGGTTTGGATTGGAATGGTCAATGGATACACTAAGGGGCATATTCACAAGGAGCTATCGCCGAATTAACGGCACTTTATCTCAGCCAAAGTCGTGATAAATTTACCTCCCCATTCACAAGCCGGTGTTAACAGCCCACAGCACCAGTTTACCCGCGATAGCAGCCGCAAAAAACATCGCCACAGAGGACCCCCGCAAATATCGCTAATGAGATGCAGAGTAGGCGTTCCCATGACAAAAGTCGAGACAACATCACACCTCAACATTCTCAACGACCAGCCACATCGGCGATAAGATCAGAAAACATGCGCTAAGGCGCGTTAGCAGCAGGAAATCTACACCTGCTCTGACCTGGTGTAAAGTCGGACGGCAGCCAGCACAACAAAAGGGAGCACAGCCCAGTGCCACATCCGAAGGGCAACAGATGCCATGGAGCCACTCATCATGCGGCCCGGACACCCAAGAGGGCCACAACACCCACCGCCACCACCCCAGGACCCCCAACCCACACCCGGAACCCCCCCCCCACCCGGGACCACCCCCCACCCCGGACTAAGAAATTGCACACCAACAACACGAATCCCAAAACAAACATTTTGCCTGATGTCGCACAAGCCGGAAAATAAACATACATGCGTGGCCAGAAAATGGAGAATCAGTCATACAGCAATGCAGTCACCAACACAAAACACCATACAAACAAAAGCAGAAACAACCCTTAGAATGAGTCCTAGCTGCTCCTCACTGGACAATCCGTAGCACACAGCCTGGAAGACCAAATCCAAGAGAAGAAGGTGTGCCATGCGCCCAACAAAGGAAAGAGAGGGAGAGAGCGAGGGAGAGAGACGGAGTGAGATAGCACAAGCAGCGCAAGGCCGCTCGGGCACCTGGCTCCACATGCCAACATGTGTGTGTGCATCGCCATCCGTACACCATGAGCCCAAGGCCGTGTCCCAATCTCAGCACCAAAGCCACATCACATTCCGATAACGCAAGTAGTAGTCAGACAAACATCAGGGATGAAAGCACCATTGTCCCAATGCAGAAGGCGGGAGGACACCTGCACCTCTGACCTTGGTCCAGAATGCGCCTGGAACACCCTGATAGAGATGCAATGGCAGATGGGGATGACTCCCACACCACGCATTCCGCAAATGAACCATCCGACTCATCCACAGCCCACACACAGAAGCCCCTGCCTGTGGTACCCCCGCATGGGATGCCCTTGACACTCACGGAAACAGCAACCCATTACCCACAACGTTGCACACACATTCGAATCATTGCTCAGAGCTGTGGCATATCCTCCACACAACTGCCGCAGTCCAGAAGAGTGCCTGTTCACGAGACGCACCAACGCAATGGCAGGCCATACCGGGCACATGCACAACCCCCGTCACGTGGAACAGTACCGTGCACGTATGCTGCATTTACTGGGCGCACTGCCACTGGCAGTGCTGCGGATCAGTTACAGGCTCAGCTTCCGCATTGCCCAAGTCACCTGCGTCCAGCCCTGGTTCCACTGCCGAACATGCACATACGAGTGTCCCATGGATGTCTGCCTATCCAACACAACTGTTGATGAATTGGACTATGACTTGTGTCTGCGCCCCCTGTTGGATCACGAACAGGAGTGTAACCGAGACAGCCGTGCATGGGATGCCTTGACATACTGCGTATGTATTGGTAGTTGTGAATGGGAGATTGCACAATTTCTCGTGTGCAGTGACCACATCGAGGCGCTCCCCTATTGGGCTGTGTTGCGGATCAGTGAGACGGGGTGGGCTGAGCACACCTGCCCGGACCACCTAATGGATTGGCTCACCCTGGTGTTCCTTGAACAAGACAACGACGTACTATTGGAACACATTGCACATGAAGCTGCACGGGCATTCATGGACGAGTAACTACGTTCCTGCAGCCACATCCGATTGCCACCCACAGCACATGGCCCAACAACTTGTTGCATCGTGGGGATTGCTCACATATCCCACCACAACAGAGGACACGTCTGCCTTCGGTCGGGCTCTGGATGCATGTGCGTGGAATAACGCTTGTGTATACACACACCTGTGCAAGGTGACGTAGGTCCATGGTCGGAGCAACACAGCGTCGTCTGGCAACGTTGCCAATTCGGACACACTGCTGGGTGAGAGCACACACATGGCAATGTAGCACGACATGTGAACCTGTCGGACCCTCATACCTGATCACTGTCGGCAGAGCAGACAATCGGCGCACCCCGGAGGCAGTGCGCCATGCAGACCCCACGTGCAGTGAGTCGTGCCCCCTCACACGGGGCAATGGGCAGACGCCAAACAACACATGACTCATCAAGCAAGGCAAGGTGGGCTGTGAGCGTTGCCATCCGTGATGACTGTTGTCCATTTCAGCCCCAACATTATCTGTACCTCGACATGTACCCATGCTGCGTGTAAGTGTCTTAAGCATGTCCCTGCCTGTTGTGGCCGTTGCCTCGTCCGTACTGACATGCACATGCCAATAAAGCCTATGCCACTCCACTGGTGTCTAACTGTGAGGTGTGTTGTTTAGATTGTCCACTCGTGTGCCACAAGGAGCATCGTCCCAACACAGGGAGGAACTGACTGACGCATGTGCAATGGGGGTGTGTCCCTTTGGCAAGCTCCACCTCTGTGAGCCAGACATTGTTTTTGGATAGGTGCTGGACGACATGTGCACTTACATGACTCCAGCTATGTGTGTATGGTGTCCAACCTCTGACCATGTGGAGCAATGTCATACATCACAACAGAATGTGTCCACACAGATGTGTGTAAGTCGGTATGCGACGTGAAGTTCTGCTGTCACACGTGGTGTGGGATACCACTCCTGGCCTGCCACCGTTTTGGTCACTCCTACACACGGCCCTATTCAACACATGGACGTGTGCCTACGTTGGGGTGTTGTGAGATTGCTGTTGATGTGCAATGGGGACACAGCTAGTACTCACCTTCACAGTCATCCAATTGGCCATGTGTCTCAGGGATAGACATGCACATAGATGTCAGTTACCAGGGTGTACCTTCATGTGCAATCATCGTCCCCACATCCAGCCATACTTCTATACGTGAGTGAACATAGTGATGACACATCTGTGTGATTTAGAATGTTTTATTCACATTCAGGTGATTGACGGAGCTGGAGCTGTACCTGGCCATCCAAGCCCACATCACATGGAAGCCCAGTGGTGGGCCAACCAGAGTCCTTTGGGGATTGCACAGTGATTGGGAAGAGGGAGAGTGCAGTCTGCAGCAGGATTGCTGTGTGATTGGCCAGCGGTGAAGAAATGGCAGTCCGTGTTGGGGTCCGGGAGAATGTCGCAGGGTGTTCCGGAGGTCAGTAGGAGGTATTTCCCAGTGCATGATGCATAGGTCATGACCAGGCAGGGACAGGCCATATGGCGGTGATGGATGCTACTGCCTCCTTCCTCACACAGTAGTTCCCATCCCCTTCTCACTCCCCTGATACGGGTTCTGTGTCCGGTGTGTCCGGTGTGTGGCGGGGTGATGGCTGCATCGCTGTGTGCCCATGACACATCAGACTGCGTAGGTGATGGGGCAGCATCACAGTGTGCCACAGACACATCAGGGGTCGGAGCTGTGTGTGTCGATGTTCCCGCTGCAGTCATCTGGGAACGGCTCAGTGGCAGCAATGGCAAGTTGGAGTACTGCAGGGCGTTGCTGTTCCCAGCACTACTCGCTGGTGTGGCAGACATACTTCCAGCCTGCATCTGCTCCATGGTCTCCATTGCCCTCCGCATCTGTGCCAACTCTGTGCTGTCATGGCTGGTGCCTGTATGACCAGACAGTTCTTGTATTAGACTCATAGCACCAGCGAGGTTAGCCAAGGTCTGTGGCGGAGCATGGTGCGTACAGGGGGTGTCCGATAGGGACTGTACATGGTCCCTGATGGGACTCAGACACCCACGTATGGCATCGAGTTTGGCTTCCACGAGCTCGAAACCCACCCGCAGCTGATGAGCCAACTCCACCTGAAAACCCAACACACGCCGTTGGAATTCCATGTATTGGTCGGGGGTCCTGGGAGACAGCCGTGGTGGTGTGTGTTTCCTGCTGTGTGGTCTGTGCAGGTGGTGGGGTCACCTCGAGGCAGCTGGCCTGACCTGCTCCTGGGGGTGGGGTGCAGAGGCTGTCCAGCATCCGTTGGAGGGTGTCTTGACATATGTGCAAGTTGTCCTCTTCATCATCAATGGTGGGATGTGTGGTGTGCTCTGCAGGGGTGTTGTTTGTCCCTCTGCAATGTAAAGGGGAGATGCAGGTTAACAGAGTTTCACATGTATGGTGATGATTTGCGGTTGTTTACATTCAGACTGCATGCCAATGTACATTGTGACTGTTTGGGGGGAGCTGGCTATTTGTTGGCAGTCAGTGTGTTTTTCGACTACATGACGGATGTGTGGTAGTACCCGTACATTATCATCACACAGTGTCAGGCAATGCCAGATGTGAGTGGACAGTTACTACGCACGAGCGGAACCTGTTGTGAGCTCTGTCCTGTGGTGCTGGTGTTGCACTTTGTACCACATTGCCTTCATTGCTGATGTTCTGTGATTGCTATGTGTGTGTGCTGCATTGTGGGGGAGTTGCCGCTGCAGCTCTGATTTCGTGTAGCCTTCTCCCTTTGAGGCAGGGTGCCTTTGAATTGTGTGCTTTTCGGGGCCTGATTTGCTTTTGACTTGGGTCATGTGTGCTCGCGGACTGTTTTTGTGGCGTGGTGCATTGTTCGTCTGCTGCGCGTATTGTAAGGCATGGGTTGTGGGTTCACGTGGACACGTCGGAGTGTGACCTGCTCCTTTACGGATGTGATCCACACTTGGCTACCTCCATGTCGCTTCGTGAGCCATGTCATTTTTTTGGGGCAGCTGCCATGCTATCGGACATGCAGTGTTACTTGCATAGTCAGTGTGGGTCACGGAGCCGCTGCTTTGCTTGATTCAGCACATGTGCACGGGTCGGTTGTGATATTGGTGATAGGGGGGAGCCCCTCTGTGCACATTGTGGATGGGGGCCTACTTGGCGTTTCTATGTGTGCTGCAGTGTGCCAAGGCAATCAGGGACATGTTCCACGGTCATTGTGGGTGTGCTGTGTGCTGCGCTTAATTGTGCATGTGTGCATTGTGCCCATCTCCCCCCATCCCTAGTGGTTACTCACCCTGTTGCTGTTGGGTCAGGTCCTATCGTGCTGTGTCCAGGCCCCCAAATCCTGCCACCGTCTCCTCACTGCTGACTGGGGCCACCATTTGCTCCAGCTCATCCAGCTCCTCCTGTGTTGCAGGACTCCCACCTCCAGTCGCCGTTGCTGCCTCCCTGTTGGCGGCGAGCTTATGTTTGGTCTGACTTTTCAGATCATGCCAGCGCCTCTTGACCTCCTCCAGTGACCTCCTGGACACTCCGACTGCATTGACGTTGGTGACGATGGCCTGCCATATTTCGGTTTGGGTTGCTAGTGCCGCAGTGGAGGTGCCGAACAGTTGTTGATAGTGTTCGGTCACCCCCGTGACGATGATCTGGTCTTCCTGCGGACTGTACCCGGTCTTCCTCTTCCTCTTGTCCTTGCCCTTCCCCGAAAGCGGGGTTCCTGGATGGTCCTCCATAGGGCCTGTGGTGTTCGGCTTGTCCTCTGCACTAGGTCCGGGTGCATCCATGTTGCTACGCAGTTTGGATTGTTTTTGGGCTTTTTTTCTTCTTTCTTTTATGGTACTTTTTCTCGCCAGACGCGTGGAATTTACAGGCCTGTGGCTGGTGTTCGCTGATTTCTGTACCGAGATTGTCCTCATCGCATGATTTCTCGCGTTCACGTTTTGCATTTTTTCGGCGTGGCGTTGATTCTCACCCTGTCATTTGACGCGTTATCTGGTGACTATCGCATGCTACCACCTTGTTGTGAATTTCACGTTGACACGGGGTTATTTTCCCGTGCTAGGCTGCGATATTAAAAGTTGCGTTACACTACTCTTGCGGTAGTTATCACACGTTCTTGTGAATATACCCCCAAATGTTATTCATTATTTGGGAATGAGGTAGCCTCACTAAATAATATTGTCTGTATGAATAATTGAAACTGCAAAAATGCCACATTTCACTGAATGTCTTTCTTGTTTGTTTGATTTTAGGGGTGCAAGAAACATCATCCACAGTAGTCAGATAGGTGGTGTGGTGTCACATTGTGCTGGCCTTCTCAGTCCTCCTCTGCCTGCTTTCGCTTGTGCAGCTAAGTGCCAACTGACAGAGCTTGAAGACGACCCCAAAAAAGGTGTTCCTGCCAAGAAAGTGGCCAGTAAGGAGGAGAAGAAGAAGCAGATTGCCACCACTGGCTTGCCGCCCTGCACCTTTTTCATGAAACGTGGTGTGCCTGCCACACCGTCCTCCGGGGAGCAAGCTGGGAGAAGCACTCCAGCATCAATGGCACCACCCCAACCTAAGCCCAAGGCCTTGTCTCTCAGTGAGGCAGCCACTGCAATCATGGCAGGGAGCAGTGAGTCTTAATTGGATTTGTCTCAGCTGCAAAGTACCCAATCATTGCAGGAAACTGAGCAAAGTGAACAACAGGAGTTGCATCCAGCGACAGTTCTTCCTGAAGAAGGAGCAGAACAGGAGGTTGAGCTTCCTGCTACACAAGATGTAGGTGAGCCATTTCTTCACGAACTTCAGCAAGAAAAATAAAGGGTACTCCACCATCTTCTCAAAGTCCCCCTTCTGATGATCTGGACATGGACGGGACCCCGGATGAGTCTGAGACCCGCCACAAGAGACACGGTAAATGGAAAGTTCCTGAAAGCCTTACAATTATGGAAAGGGACAGTGATAAGGATGAGCCAGGGATTGTCCATATGGAAGCCGGCTCAGAGGACACCGATATTACACCCCCCTATTCAACCTGCTCAGAGAGATGTGGCACTGGTTCCAATTCCGCCAGCTTTCCACTGGCACACGCCCCAGCTGAGACCTGCTTCTGCCTCTATCTCAGTTGAAGTACGCACTGCAGAGAAGCAATCGACACACTCACCTACCTTCAGTTCTTCTTCAGGCATTGGCAGTGGCACAGTAAAAAGGTTCTCCTCCCTAGTTTGGGACTTCTTTACGATTAGCAAGCTGGAGGATAACATTGCAATATGCTCCATTTGCCACGCTAGTGTTCATCGAGGTAAGCCTGGTTCACACTATGGCACTGGAGGCCAAATGACCCATATGAAACAAAATCACACAATCTCGCGGGAGGAGCACCTTAAACAATTGCTGGTGGTGGTGATGAGAGAGAGAAATCAGCTCCGATCACAGTGATAGGAGGTGATGAGGAAGAAGTGGATGACAGCTTTACATGAAGCAACCTTGTTCCCAGCCGTCAGTGTGACAGCACCACCTGCATCAGCAACCTCCAAATGGCACAAGACTCAGATGCCGACACCACCGCATACAGTGAGGATTCCCCCAAGAAGCACATTGAGTCTACCACCTCCTGGTTCTCTACGGAAGTCACTTGCGTCAGTGACACCACAAAAGAAAACATTCCAAGCTACCATTATGGGCATAGCTACCATTATGGGCATAGGGAAACAGATAAGTGTATGCTCCTCCTTAGTTAGTGTTAAAGTACTTTTGATCAAGAAACTGCAAAGTTCCAATTTGATGTTTATTATTTTTTATTTCTTTATTTTTTGCTTACAATCTTCATCTTCATATCATGATTCATAAATTGGCATGGTTCTCCAGAGTGATACAGAGATAGTTTTTTTGATGTTGCAGCAGCCAACACGTGTTTCGCCCTTTAGCGGTCAATTGGACCAGGGCTTTCTCAAGGTTGCAAAAGATATATTTAACATCATAAATTTAAATAAAATTTAAGAACTAGATATAGTCACCACCGAGTGCTATGTGTCCGGAGTGCAAAAAGATTTTTTCAACAAAGTGCACATTCTAAACAGACCGAAAAGTGAAAAAAGCTAGAGAAGAAACATTAAAGTTTCGAGTGGAAGAATAAGGACAGATTACTACAGTGCTGGCAAAAAGACTTAAACTCAAAGTGCAGTCTAATATATGTGGTGCCTGATAGTCTCTGCATGCAATAAGTCGGGTTAGTAATATATGTGATACCTTTTTCTTATATGCACCAAGCCTTTTTGTTAAGGTGCAGATGTGTTAAACCTCAAAAGTAAAAAGTAAACTCGGAGAGGAAAGCATTTCCATTACAGGGTAAGATTGTGTCATTAGTTTCCAATCATTATTTCATATATAGAAAAAGTATAAAGAATGAAGTTCGCCGTGATTGTAACAAATACCTTTTAAAATCTGAACAGACAGTTTTTGTCATGTAACGTAGTATTTGACAACATATTTTGCATCAAGCAAATCAGGCAAAAACCGATATCTAAATGAAAAAAACAAGAGAAAAAGGGGTAGCATTCAATATATATAAAGTTGCTAGAGGGGGGCATGTCTATTGTCAATCTATAACAGTCTAATTTGTAATAGAGCTACTCAGGAGTGCCACAGAGTATTGTGTGGGCAAGATAATCAACCCGTCCAACTTATCGTATTAGCTTTCACTTTCGACCAACTTTATCTGGGATTTCAATGGTTCAATACATACATGGAGCCAAAGGCCACACCATGTCCAATCTCCAAATGAGAAGGACCACACTAGAGCTGTTAAACAAGATCAATGAGAACCGGAATTCAAATGTATGGGACACAGCAATTGTGATTACACTGGTTAAATTAACAAACCAAAACAAATTATGATAATTTCTGATTGACAATGAAAAGCCAGGGCACAGCCGTGCACTCCAACATTGTTATGGAAAGTCAGTTTACATATGTTACAACTGGGTTGATTGCAAGTGAAGAAAATAACAGACTCGAGCATAAAGTCAGGTCAGGAGTCTGAGATGGCTATGCAGAATCACTAGCATGCTCATCGGTACAGCGTAATTGTCTCCGATGATCGAGACAACTTAGGTTGTAACCAGCGGAAAATGGGATACATAGTCCTGTCTACTTACAATTTGTAATCAAAGGGCAGCAGGTCCTGGGAGCGTGGTTTAACCACGCTGCAAGATGGCCGCTTGCTGAGCGCGCTCTGCCGGCCGAGCTGTAATCCTTTCACCATCCGCTGCACAGGAGAGCCATACCTAATCGAAAATCACGCCTGAGTATTGCCTGCGGGATTGTGCGACGGGCGAGCCGTTACCCTCCGCCATGTCTGAGCTGGCACTGCAGAGGAGCACCTGTGGGTGATCGCCTGCCTATCACGCTGCGAGTCTCGATCCTGGGAGGTGGCGCGGACGGGGCCTGCCGTCGGAGGCCGGGCGGAGGACTTGCTGCGGCGACCAAACATCTGCGATGAGGAGAGGCAGCATCGGACAGTGGTCCTGCACTGCTGGTAACTTGCAGCCTCCCGCAACACCCGGCCGGCCCTTCGGACTAAGATAGGGCCGGGCCACCATCTTAGGTGAGGATTTCTCCGCGTGCGAGGCCCCGTCTGGAGCGGGTGGGGGAGCTGCTGTGGCCCGTCGCCTCACAGGAGTGTGTGGGGTGAGGCGGTCTCCCTATCGCTGCGGGTCCCTGGTGCCATTTGGGACAGTTGCGGACACGGCGCTCGCGGGTGGGGCCGGCGTGCGCCTCAGTCTTGTGGAGTGCGTGCCCGCGTGGATGCTGCCATACCACGGGCAATCCTGCGCTACACTCCTGGCCTGCGGTGGTGGACTCAGCGCGAGAGCAGGAGGTGAGGAGCCATGTGTGGGTGTGTGCACTCGCGAGGGGTCTGATTACTGTGAATAATGCGGCCAGGATTGGCGTGATGACCGCTGGGCCTCACACGGAGCGATAGTACTGATAAGGGACCCCGCGTCTGCCAGCTGTGGATGGGCCTGAATGAGCACTTGATGATCTGATACTGGGTAATAACTGGCCTTATCGTTGGCACGAGTCACGCAAGCGCACTACCGGCCGGGCCCTGAGCTGTGAGGAGTGGGCTTGTGCAGAGCTGGGCCCTGTTACCAAGCATTTTCAAATACGTTGCGGGGATACTCAGCTCATACCCGCTATACCCGGCGTTCCCCTTGAAGAGGCTCATACAATTTACACGCTATCATGGGCAAACACGATGCGAAACAGCCCAAACTAACTTTTGAAGATAAAAGACAAACTAGGCTGATGGAATCTGAACTAGAAGGAAGCGCAGACCGGCCACTGGGAGAGCAATCAGATGAACAAGGCGAGGACCTCCGTTCACTACTCTTGGAAATGCGATCAAGCCTGAAAACTGTAGACACCAAACTAGACGTGCCTACCTCACAACTGGATCAAGTGAAAAAACAGGTAGATACGCACGAGCTACGGCTAGATCAGTTAGAAAACCGCAGCACTGACAATCACGAATTCCAGGTTGAGACAAAAGAGCAGCTGTTGCAAATGGATAAGGTACTAATCAGGGCCAAGAATGATGATCTAGAGGGCAGACCTCGTCACAACAATCTTAGAATTATGGGAATTCCGAGACAACAGCCATTTCCAAAATGGAGACCTATGTTGATGAGCTGCTACGCGAACTGTTTGGCCCTGATTTATCTGCTGTCTTCGCGGTCGTAAGAGCCCACCGTACGCTGGGCCCCAGGCCACCGATTGGAGCCACACCCAGTCCCATACTAGCTCGGATACTGAATTATCAAGATCAGGACGTCCTTTTGAGACTTGCCAGAGAGCGGGGAACTATCAATCACAAAGGGAACAACATATCGTTCTATCCAGACTTTACTCCGGCGGTGCAGGCGGCTCATAGAGAGTTTCTACCTGCAAAACGTATCCTGCTTCAAGCCAAGATCCCATATGCTCTATTATACCCGGCTAAGTTGAAGGTGACCTATGATGGCACAGTGCACCACTTCGCGGACGCCAAGTCCGCCATGAAGTTTGCCAAACATGTGGGAGGGAAGAAGAGCAACGGTAAACCTGCGAATGGGCATAAGTCGGAGGCTGGGCTGAGTGACAATGAATGACTCCTCGACGGACAAGTGATACGGTGGATTTGATTTTGCTGTGTTCACCACTACACTTAGACTATGAGATGCAATACACTGGAAATCCAGGGGGAGTAGACACTGCATGCACTATACGCAACTGGCTCGCTGATGACTTTTTTAATTGCGTAAACACTAATTAATGGCTCTCCCACAATTGTCTCGGCCACCCCGTCCTCGGACAGGGTAGTATGCCGGCGACCCCACGCCCCCAGGGAGAGTTCCCAGATTACGCTTCTGTTCCACTTCAGGAGCAAATGTTGAGTTTGATTTCTAGGGAAGGTAATTGCACACAACCTGATTGGCGGGTTGGTGTGGGTGGGGGGAGGGTGGGAATGGAGAATGTTGTAGTTTCAGGCAGAGAGGCATCGCAATACTACAGACCTATTAAGAGACATCATGGAATATACGAGGTTCACACGAGGGTCCCACAGGGGGCTGGAGGCACCACTAAAGTTATCACGAAGCGAGCTGCGACCATGGGGGGCGAGACTCTAGTCACTTACCACATGGCATCTATTAGACTACCATGTCATCCTTGAATCTATTAACCTGGAATATTCGGGGTCTGAACAACCATAGAAAAACCAGACTGGTTCATGCTTATCTACTTAGACACCATATAGATGTATGTTTCTTACAAGAGACGCACTTGAATAGCCCTTACCCATCTAAGCTGCAACACAAACGCTGGGAAAACACATCTACTCCTCCATCTACTCAAATTATTATGCACGGGGGTGGACATCTTGGTGCGGCATGGGCTGGATTGGAAGATGTCTGAATCTCATGCAGACCCAGACGGACGTTATGTAATTTTGCTTGGGGTGCTTGCCGGGGTGGCAGTTACGTTCGCAGCAATATACGGGCCCAATACAGACAGCCCAGATTTCTTCCAGTCAGTGTGGGCAAAAATTAAATCCATGGAGTGTGACACTATAATATGGGGGTGTGATTTTAATACAGTACTAAACGATGCTATTGACAGAAAGGGGTCGTCTCGCACGCTGCATCTCAATTCCAGTACCACCTTAAATGCTATAATCTCAGATAGTAATCTCGCTGACATCTGGCGAAGACGTAACCCAAACATGACAGAAGGCACCTGTATCTCAGTACATCATTACGCCTGGTCGAGGTTAGATTTTTGGCTAGTATCTCGTGACGTGGAGATGTGGGCACTGGAAGTTGCTCATCTTCCCAGAACACTCTCAGACCACCCTCCCTGCCTCTTACGGTTGCTCTTGCCTAATACGCCAACCAGAATGTTCAGTTGGAGACTTCCCCCCAACGCCCTGCTAGATGAGGCCTTCAAGGAGGAAATACTTGGGGACATCGAGGAATACTTTACCCTAAACACTGGCTCAGTTACATCTCAGGCTTCCTTGTGGGAAGCCTTCAAAGTGGTCATCAGGGGGAAATGCATAGCGCGCCAAGCTGGGGTACTGAAGGCAATCAGAGGTACGCTGGCCTCCCTCGAGGCCCACATAAGGGAGCTCGAATCACAATATTTCACCACAAATGACCCTGCCCTCCTAGCGTCACTAAAAGAGGCACTCACGGAATTTGAGGAGGAAGCACAGCGTGAGGTGAAATTCATGGGCAAACACACACAAGCTAGACAGTACGGCGAGGGAGACAGGCCAGGTAGAACTCTTGCGAATATGCTCAGGACACCACGTTCTGCTGCTTACGTCACAGAGGTCCTGGAAGTAGATCATACTCTGATTAGAGGCCCACAGGGCATTGTGGATCGCTTCACACAGTTTTACGCTAAGCTATACATGGCCACGCACCAAACAGTACCTGAGGACCTTCAGCCGTTTTTGGAATCCCTAGAGCTACTTTGGCTGGGGAGGGGACACAGGGAGTACCTTGATGTACCATTCTCAACAGAAGATATAGTCCAAGTCATACGCAGCCTACCACTAGATAAGGCCCCGGGCCCCGATGGACTTACCACCGCGGTTTACAAGGCTTACGCGACAGAACTGGCCCCACATTTGATAGCGGTTTATGAAGAGGCTCATACCTCTGGCATCCTACCGCCCTCAATGCGTGAAGCCATGATAATAAAGCTGCTGAAGCCCGGGAAACCCAGCAATGAAGTAGACTCTTACAGACCACTAACTTTAATAAATGTAAATGTCAAAATCTTGGCCAAGCTGATAGCGAGTAGACTACAGCCATTACTCCCATTGATTGCCCGCCCAGATCAGTCGGGATTCATCCCGGGTAGATCGACCTCCCACAATCTCCGCACCTTTTTTACAGTATTACATTATTTACATCCCCACTCTCAGGCGGTCGCGGTATTCCTTGACGCCACAAAAGCGTTTGACATGCTGCAGTGGACATATATATATGCAATACTGGAGAGAATGGGGTTCAGTCCTCTGTTTCTGGGTCTCATACGACTGCTCTATGCGGAGCCGTCCGCAAGAATCCGTATGAATGGCATGATCTCGCAGCCTTTCACCATCACGCAAGGAACGAGGCAGGGTTGTCCCCTCTCTCCTCTCCTATTCGCCATTGCGATGGAACCACTAGCGGCAAGGTTGAGATAGCATCATGCCGACAAGGGGTTGGGGTTTAGCACGAGAGGTCTCCTGGTCTCGCTATATGCGGACGATATCACCCTTTATATTACTGACCCAGCCGTGAACACTGCCCCCATTCTCTGAGAACTCATAAAATTCGGAGGATTATCCGGCTTATCCATAAATTGGGCCAAGTCCACTCTCTTCCCACTCATGGACAACACAACTCCTTTCCCTGTTGAGTACCCCCTCCAGTGGGCAGATGGCCTGGTGAAATATCTGGGGATTTGGCTTAGTAGGGATGAGCAGGAGATCTGGAACATGAACTTTGGGCGGACCATTGCATGGCTGGAGGGAAAAGTGAACGCCTGTCCCTGGCTGGGAGGATAGCGATTGCCAAGATGGTGGTCTTGCCCAAACTCCTGTATTTATTTGTAAATATCCCGGTCCCCCTCACACAGGCGTTCTTCAAAACAATTCGCACTTTATTAATATCCATGGTGTGGGCGAGGCGACAGGCGCGGATATCGTGGGAACTTTTGACACTACCATTGACTCAGGGTGGGTTGGGAGCCCCAGACATGTCGTTATATGCCTACTGTGCACAGGCCCAATTCCTACATTACTGGGTGCACCCCACCCCATTCCAGCCGCACACGGCGGTCGAGCTGGATGTGGCGGCGCCGGTCCCTCTGCAGGTGGCCATCTATCAACCCTATAGGCGACCACGAGATGGTATAGATATGGTCGAGACCCTGTGCTGGGCGTGGGACAGACTACGCGACAGAGCCCAGCTAAAATATGCCCCTTCCGCCCCTCTAGCGCAATCAATCAATCAATCTTGTCACTTATAAAGCGCACTACATACCCGCGAGGGTCTCAAGGCGCTGGGGGAAGAGGGGGGTGGTGCTGCTACTGATCGAAGAGCAAGGTCTTGAGGAGTCTTCTGAAGGCCAGTAGGTCTTGGGTCTGTCGGAGGTTGGTTGGGAAGGCCAGTAGGTCTTGGCGGCGAGGTGGGAGAAGGATCCGCCGCCGGCGGTCGTTTTCCGGATGCGGGGGACTGTGGCGAGGGCGAGGCTGGTCGAGCGGAGCTGGCGGGTGAAGCTGAGTCGTCTGTTGAGGTAGGCTGGTCCGGAGTTGTGGAGTGATTTGTGTGCGTGGGTGAGGAGCTTGAAGGTTATCCTCTTGTTGACAGGGAGCCAGTGCAGGTCTCTCAGGTGGGGTGTGATGTGGCTGCGTCGGGGGATGTCGAGGATAAGACGTGCAGAGGCGTTCTGGATGCGTTGCAGCCGTCTCAGGACCTTAGCCGTCGTTCCTGCGTAGAGGGCGTTTCCGTAGTCCAGCCTGCTGGTGACGAGGGCCTGGGTGACTGTTTTTCTTGTTTCGGTGGGGATCCACTTGAAGATCCTGCGGAGCATTCGGAGGATGTTGAAGCAGGATGAGGAAACGGCGTTGACCTGCTTAGTCATGGAGAGGGTGGGGTCGAGGATGACCCCTAGGTTGCGTACGTGGTCGGTGGGTGGCGGGGCTGTTCCCAGTGATGTTGGCCACCAGGAGTCGTCCCAGGCTGAAGGGTTGGAACCAAGGATGAGGACCTCCGTCTTGTCCGAGTTCAGCTTCAGGCGGCTGGTCCTCATCCATTCGGCGACGGCCTTCATTCCTTCGTGGAGGTGGGCTTTGGCGGTGTGAGGGTCTTTGGTGAGGGAGAGGATCAGCTGGGTGTCGTCGGCGTAGGAGATGATGTTGAGGTTGTGCTGTTGGGCGACGTGGGCGAGGGGTGCCATGTAGATGTTGAACAGCGTTGGGCTGAGGGAGGAGCCTTGGGGTACGCCGCAGATGATCTTGGTGGCCTTGGATCGGAAGGGGGCGAGGCGGACGCTTTGTGTTCTGCCGGAAAGGAAGGTTGTGGTCCAGTCCAGGGCCTTCTCTTGGATCCCGGCGTCGTGAAGGCGTGTTCGTAGTGTGTGGTGGCAGACCGTGTTGAAGGCGGCTGATAGGTCCAGGAGGATGAGGGCTGCTGTTTCTCCGTTGTCTAGCAGGGTCCTGATGTCATCGGTGGCGGCGATGAGGGCGGTTTCGGTGCTGTGGTTGCTGCGGAAGCCGGACTGGGAAGGGTCCAGGATGTTGTTCTCCTCGAGGTAGCGGGTCAGTTGTTTGTTGACGATTTTCTCGGTGACCTTCGCGGGGAACGGGAGCAGAGAGATGGGTCGGAAGTTCTTGAGGTCCTTGGGGTCTGCCTTGGGTTTCTTGAGTAAGGCGGTGATCTCGGCGTGCTTCCAGCTTTCCGGGAAGGTTGCTGTCTCGAAGGAGATGTTGATTATTTTCCGGAGATGGGGCGCGATGGCTGTACTGGCTTTGTTGAAGATGTGGTGAGGGCACGGGTCTAGCGGTGAACCGGAGTGGATGGTGTTCATGATCTCGCTGGTGTCCTCGTCGTTGATGTTGGTCCAGGAGAGCAGGCGGTTGGTGGTTGTGGGGGCAGTGGTCTCGGTGGTTGCCGGGGCGGTCGTGGTGTTGAAGCTGTCGTGGATGTCGGCGATGTTGCGGTGGAAGAAGGTGGCCAGTGAGTCGCACAGGTCTCGCGACGGCTGGATGTCGGTGGGGTTGGAGCTGGGGTTGGAGAGTTCCTTCACGATGTTGAAGAGCTCTTTGCTGTTGTGTGCGTTGTTGTCTAGGCGGTCTTTGAGTGAGGCCCTTTTGGCGGATCTGATGAGGTGATGGTGACTGCGGGTGGGCTGTCCGTTCGTGGAGCCAGATCTTCTCCAGTTTTCGGCATGTTCGTTTGGAGGCCTGGAGGTCTTCGGTGAACCAGGTGGCTTTCTTGCTGGTGTTGGGCGGATTCTTGAGCGGGGCGAGGGTGTTGGCGCAGTCGTCGATCCACTGTCTGAGGTTGCGGGCGGCGGTGTCGGTGTCGGAGGGTTCGGCGGGTGGGCTCAGGGCGAGGGTTGTGGTTAGCTGGTCTTCCGTGACTCTGCTCCAGCAGCGGCGAGGCATTTGTTCGGTGCGGTGGTGCGTGGTGGGCTTCCTGTAGGTGAAGTGGATGCAGTGGTGGTCAGTCCAGTGGGGTTCGGAGGTGTGGTTGAAGGAGACGTGTGGGCTTGCGGAAAAGATGGAGTCGAGCGTGTGGCCGGCGGCGTGGGTGGGTGTAGTCACGAGCTGTCTGAGTCCGAGGGTGGCGAGGTTGTCGATCAGGGTGGTGGAGTTGGTGTCCTTGTTGTTCTCGAGGTGGAAGTTCAGGTCCCCGAGGAGGATGTAGTCCGTGGAGGCGATGGCGTGTGTGCTGACGAAGTCAGCGATGGAATCGCTGAACTGTGGTCGGGGTCCGGGGGTCTGTAGATGAGGGTTCCTCTGAGGGTGGTGTTGGGATCGGTGTGGATCTGGAAGTGCATGTGTTCGGCGGTGCTGAGGGTGTCGTCGGTGTTGGTTGAGACTCTGAGGGTGTTCCTGTGGACGATGGCGATGCCTCCTCCGACTCCGTTGGTGCGGTCCCTGCGGGTGATCTTGTATCCGTCCGGGATGGCAATGGCGATGTCGGGGGCTGAAGCGGGATTCAGCCAGGTCTCCGTCAGGAATGCGACGTCTGGGGAGGTTGAGTCGAGAAGGTCCCAGAGTTCGATGGCGTGTTTGCGGGCGGAGCGGGTGTTGAGGAGGATGCATCTGAGGTAGTTGGGTTCTTTCCTGGGCGGTGGTTTGGCGGGGCGGGTGCTGGCGAAGCTGCAGTTCCGGCAGGTGAAGGGCCCTTGGGTGCGCTTCGGGGTGGCCTGGTAGCAGGCGTGATCTTTTCCGGGGTTGAGTGCGTGGAGGGTGCTGGCGTCGTATCGGCGTCTGTTGATGTGGCGGGCGCGGGGGATGCCCGGACCAGGGGGTCTGGCGCTGTGCGCGGTCACGGCGCGGACGGGCGCAGACGGGCTTGCCTTAGGCGCGGCCGCGCAGCAGCCGCCATAAATGGGGAGATGGGAGGGAGGAGCAGGGAATGGGGCAGCGAATGGGCAGTGAGGGGGCGGGGCCGCAGGCGCAGCGGCGGGAAACAGGCACAGAAGGGAAAACGAGCACAATCAGGGCATCAAGGGGGCACAGAAAGGAAAAAAACGAGCACAATCAGGGGCAGCAAGGGGGCACAGAAAGGAAAAAACAAGCACAATCAGAAGCAGCAAGGGGGCACAGAAAGGAAAAAAAACCGAGCACAATCAGGGGCAGCAAGGGGGCACAGAAAGGAAAAAACTAGCACAATGAGGGGCAGCAAGGGGGCACAGATAGGAAAAACGAGCACAATCAGGGGCAGCAAGGGGGGCACAGAAAGGAAAAAACGAGCACAATCGGGGCAGCAAGGGGCACAGAAAGGAAAAACGAGCACAATCAGGGGCAGCAAGGGGGGCACAGAAAGGAAAAAACGAGCACAATCAGGGGCAGCAAGGGGGGCACAGAAAGGAAAAAACGAGCACAATCAGGGGCAGCAAGGGGGGCACAGAAAGGAAAAATCGAGCACAATCAGGGCATCAAGGGGGCACAGAAAGGAAAAAAAACGAGCACAATCAGGGGCAGCAAGGGGGCACAGAAAGGAAAAAACTAGCACCATGAGGGGCAGCAAGGGGCACAGAAAGGAAAAAACTAGCACAATCAGGGGCAGCAAGGGGGCACAGAAAGGAAAAACGAGCACAATCAGGGGCAGCAAGGGGGGCACAGAAAGGAAAAAACGAGCACAATCAGGGGCAGCAAGGGGGCACAGAAAGGAAAAACGAGCACAATCAGGGGCAGCAAGGGGGGCACAGAAAGGAAAAAACGAGCACAATCAGGGGCAGCAAGGGGGCACAGAAAGGGGAAAAAAAACAAAAAAAACGAGCACAATCAGGGGCAGCAAGGGGGCACAGAAAGGAAAAAACTAGCACAATGAGGGGCAGCAAGGGGGCACAGAAAGGAAAAACGAGCACAATCAGGGGCAGCAAGGGGGGCACAGAAAGGAAAAAACGAGCACAATCAGGGGCAGCAAGGGGGCACAGAAAGGAAAAAACTAGCACAATGAGGGGCAGCAAGGGGGCACAGAAAGGAAAAACGAGCACAATCAGGGGCAGCAAGGGGGCACAGAAAGGAAAAACGAGCACAATCAGGGGCAGCAAGGGGGCACAGAAAGGAAAACGAGCACAATCAGGGGCAGCAAGGGGGCACAGAAAGGAAAAACGAGCACAATCAGGGGCAGCAGCAGGGCACACAGACGGAGCTGTGTGGTGGGGGAGCGACCTACCAGTCAAGGTCAGGGGTCGCTCTCTTCACCACGCAGCGGCCGCCATAAATGGGGAGGTGGGAGGGAGGAGCAGGGAATGGGGCAGCGAATGGGCAGTGAGGGGGCGGGGCCGCAGGCGCAGCGGCGGGAAACAGGCACAGAAGGGAAAACGAGCGCAATCAGGGCATCAAGGGGGCACAGAAAGGAAAAAAACGAGCACAATGAGGGGCAGCAAGGGGGCACAGAAAGGAAAAAACTAGCTCAATGAGGGGCAGCAAGGGGGCACAGAAAGGAAAAAACGAGCACAATCAGGGGCAGCAAGGGGGCACAGAAAGGGAAAAAAACAACAACAAAAAACGAGCACAATCAGGGGCAGCAAGGGGGCACAGAAAGGAAAAAACGAGCACAATCAGGGGCAGCAAGGGGGGCACAGAAAGGAAAAAACAAGCACAATCAGGAGCAGCAAGGGGGCACAGAAAGGAAAAAAACGAGCACAATCAGGGGCAGCAAGGGGGCACAGAAAGGAAAAAACTAGCACAATGAGGGGCAGCAAGGGGGCACAGAAAGGAAAAACGAGCACAATCAGGGGCAGCAAGGGGGGCACAGAAAGGAAAAAACGAGCACAATCGGGGCAGCAAGGGGGCACAGAAAGGAAAAACGAGCACAATCAGGGGCAGCAAGGGGGGCACAGAAAGGAAAAACGAGCACAATCAGGGGCAGCAAGGGGGGCACAGAAAGGAAAAACGAGCACAATCAGGGGCAGCAAGGGGGGCACAGAAAGGAAAAAACGAGCACAATCAGGGGCAGCAAGGGGGCACAGAAAGGAAAAACGAGCACAATCAGGGGCAGCAAGGGGGGCACAGAAAGGAAAAACGAGCACAATCAGGGACAGCAAGGGGGCACAGAAAGGAAAAAAACGAGCACAATCAGGGGCAGCAAGGGGGCACAGAAAGGAAAAAACTAGCACAATGAGGGGCAGCAAGGGGGCACAGAAAGGAAAAACGAGCACAATCAGGGGCAGCAAGGGGGCACAGAAAGGAAAAACAAGCACAATCAGGGGCAGCAAGGGGGCACAGAAAGGAAAAACGAGCACAATCAGGGGCAGCAGCAGGGCACACAGACGGAGCTGTGTGGTGGGGGAGCGACCTACCAGTCAAGGTCAGGGGTCGCTCTCTTCACCACGCAGCGGCCGCCATAAATGGGGAGGTGGGAGGGAGGAGCAGGGAATGGGGCAGTGAATGGGCAGTGAGGGGCGGGGCCGCAGGCGCAGCGGCGGGAAACAGGCACAGAAGGGAAAACGAGCACAATCAGGGCATCAAGGGGGCACAGAAAGGGAAAAAAACGAGCACAATGAGGGGCAGCAAGGGGGCACAGAAAGGAAAAAACTAGCACAATGAGGGGCAGCAAGGGGGCACAGAAAGGAAAAAACTAGCACAATGAGGGGCAGCAAGGGGGCACAGAAAGGAAAAACGAGCACAATCAGGGGCAGCAAGGGGGCACAGAAAGGAAAAAACGAGCACAATCAGGGGCAGCAAGGGGGCACAGAAAGGAAAAACGAGCACAATCAGGGGCAGCAAGGGGGGCACAGAAAGGAAAAAACGAGCACAATCAGGGGCAGCAAGGGGGCACAGAAAGGAAAAAAATAAAAATAAAACGCACAATCCCATGATCCCCGCAATGGAGGAGGGAGCAAGTAGGTCAGTAGCCAGGATTCTGGGATTACGCACATTCGCGGATCTCTACCCTGAGGACGAATTTAGACCCCCGCCAACAACACCGGAGGGAGAGGTCGGGACCTTCTAAGAACTCTTTCTATATTACAAACTTCGGGCAACCTGCAGGCAGGTACATGCCACTTTCCCTGCCCCTGCCAACTCTAACGGCACTCGAAAATATAATTCAAACAGCTTTCCTCCGCAGGCTCATAACACGCTTATATAGTAATATGCAGAACACTGCCCCCTTAATAAGGCCGAAGTCTCTTCAGAGTTGGAATTCGGAGCTGCACACTCAGGTAACGGAGGACCAATGGGCCTTCTGCTGTAACCAGCTCACGGCGCTGTCCCCCAATTACAAATTGAGATTAATTCATTTTAAATACATTCACCGCTTTTACAGAACCCCCGTTCATCTCCACCGCATGGGAATAAGAGCAGACGATTGCTGCTGGAGATGCGGCTACACTCCAGCTACCTTCATACACATGGCGTGGAGCTGCCCCCCTCTGATCACCTACTGGACCGACATCTTTAGTATAATACATGACATAATAGGCACATCACCTGAACCTGAGCCGCTTATCGGTTTACTGGGATACGTAAAAGACACGGCTGCAGAAACTCGGAAACTGCATGCCATGTTGTTGCTGCTAGCTAAGCGCAGGGTAGCCATGTTCTGGGGGAAGAAGGGAGCACCCACAGTAGCGGCCTAGGTACACGACGTCAATAAATAAAAAAGAAGAAAAAGAGCAGCAGGTCCTGGGTAAAATCCATTGTACGAACGAAAAGCGGTGTATCGGCATGGTGCTTGAGCGCCATTTTAAATAGAAAGGGGACTACCCTTATGACGATGTTATCATCCTTACAGTTAGCCGCCATCTTTTAATGGTGGAATATATCGATGTGTTAACATGGTGTCAGTATATTAAATTAGTTTGTTCATTCTTATATTTAATTTTTTTGATTGTTTCAAAATAGTGTAATGAAAAGTCATAAGACGGTCTGGATGAACAGATCTTCACAACATATTATGGAACGAAGTTCAAAATTGTAATATAATTATTTTGTCAGCTAAGTGCCTGGGCGCCATATTGGTTAAGGAAAGTAATCGAGCAGGCACTATAAGGTGAAATGGGAATCGAGGGGAAGACAGAGAGGTGGTACTTATGGATAACAATTATATGATTGAAATAATTTGAAGTCTAAAACAAGATGATGGGAAAATAATATTTGATTTTGCTAATTTTTGGAAATGTTCTTTATATATAAATAAATGAATATAGGACAACAATGAAAGACATTGAGTATGGATAAATTGTGGTAATGTGGGAGTACAAGAGTTGCTGATTTGCAGGGACATTTAATCGACGGATGCACATAGAAAGAAAGTAAAGAGAGTCAATTAGGCCGAATAGTGTTAACCTCAGATGACACTACTTTAACTAAAGAACATTGCTGTAGGGGTCAGCTTTGTGATTATCAAGACGTCAACAAATTAAGAATTATACATTTATCTGTACTGAGATATCAAACGGATAAGAAAGTCTCATGTGGCTATAGATTAATTATCTTAAAGCCAATGGTGCCACTCGTTGTCCTTATTTAGACCTTTAGCCACAGTATCAAAACAGATGATTAAGGCACTTTCCTGTTGGCATAATCTGCGTTCAAGGTTGCCTCCTCTCGCATGCTGTTTCATCTTTATCAGGCCACAGAAAGTGAAGGTGCAATGGTGTGGATGATTTTTTTCAAAATGTTCGACTAGTGGCTGCCTCTCATCATTTTTGTGGATGTTATGGTAGTGCTCCTGGATCCATATTTTTAAAGGTCAAGTTGTACTTCCTATATAGTATTGTTCACAGGGACAGGAAATTAGGTAAATTACGTTGGTACTTTCACAATTGATGAAAGTGACCATTCATGATTACTTCCTTAGTTTTTGAACGCCCAAGTTTACATATCGAACAGTTGGAGCAGGTGTAGAAACCTTTTGGTTGCTGTAGAAAAGATTTAGAATCTTTTTTGTTTTGAAAGAAGGATGGACATAGTACGTCTCTAAGATTCCTGCTTCGTCTGAAACTGATTTGTGGTGAGTCTTTCAAAGCGTCTGATACGGTAGGATTTTTGGTAAGGATGTTCCAATGTTTTTTGAGAATTTTTCGGACATGGTGTTGTCCATTGTTGTATTTAGTCATAAAAAGGATGGTTGGTTTATGATCCTTACGTTTGCTGTTGTGTAGAAGGGAGTGGCAATCTTTTTAAGCGAAGAGATGTTGTGTTTTCACAAGTTTTCTTCGATCATATCCTCTTTGACTTGGGTTCTCAGTGATCTCCGTGGATTTTTTTTATCATATTCCTCATGTGAACTGCAATTTAAACGAGCTCTTCTGTATTCTCCTGATGGAATGTTGGTGACTGTATGATGAGGATGACAACTGGAGGCATGAAGAATGGAATTAGCAGCTGTTGTTTTTCTGTAAATTTTGGCTTGTAATGTGTTTTGTTCAAAGTAAAGAGTGAGATCTAAGAATTCAATTTCTTTCGCGTTGAGATGATGTATGTTATTTCTATACTCTACTTGTTCGGGGTTAGACTGTAAATGAATTGTTTGAGAAGGGCTTCAGAGCCTTGCCATATGAGTAATATGTCGTCGGTATACCTGCCCCAGAAAACGATGTTTCTGGAGAGGCATTCTGAGTGGTCATTGCATAGCCATTGACGTTCCACTTTCCCCATCAGAAGGCAGGCATAGGGTGGAGCACATTTAGCCCCCATTGCCGTCCCCTGAAGTTGTAGGTAGAACTCACCATTGAAGAGGAAATAGTTGTTTTGTAAGCAAAATTCCAGCATTTCAAGGATCATCCGATTTCTGCCTGAGTAGTCTATTTGTATGGGAAGATGCGCCAAAGGCCAGAGCTCAGCAGGCTGATAATAAAGTATCTGGCTTGTCTAGCAGTCAGTGGGTCTGCTGAGCGTGTTATCAATGCAGATGGTGCAGTTGTCACAGTCAGAAGGACCAGTCTCTCTCCTCAAACATGGATTGACCATGATTAAAATGAACCAACACTTCGTACCACACAATTACACTGTTCCTGAAAACACCACAAGAGGAGGATGATGGCGATTGCTCAGACTCAAGTGCGTTAGCTGACCAACTTCTGGGCCAACCCTCTGATTTGAGTGCGAACTCTACTTCCCTGACTGAGTAGGCCACCATAACACTTTCAGATTATCGTCAAACTGCTTTGCAAAAACAAAAATGGATATAGCTAGAGGAACATTATTATTTTGTGTCTAACTTATGCAGCCCACCATTTATTCAATTATTTAGCCAGACTGGAGTTGGACCAGTGTGCAGTGAAGAGGCCTCCCCATTCCCTTGAAGGACATTGGAGACAAGGCCTGCTTCCATCCCATGCCTATCCTTATTTTTTTCATTCCCTAGTAGGGCTGCCCCAGTAAATATCATTAATTTACCACGCTGCCAATGTGTTGCTTCCATGGGAAAAGACGAGATACAATACAACAATTGTGTACCTACCACCATGCTAGGATTAAAACAGGTAACTACCACATCAATGAGTGATATGTTTATTATTTAGTGAGTGTGAGTGATGATGATTCAAGTGGTGGCAGACAGTGAGGGTGTTCAACTCATTTGTAAACTTGATTTTGAGAATTTTAAATGTTTGGGGGCTGATGGTTGATTTTGCCAGAAGGTGATTGGATCCTTTCACACTTAGCTAGATTTACTTGCATGGTCCACTCCTTGCTGTACTTTCTTTTTGGGTTCTTCAGAGACCAGACCAGTCAGTTTAGTCAACAAATGCAAATCTACACAAAATGCTCAAATCCTCTTGTTCTTCTTGTTCATCAACAGGGGTGCACTACAGGTCTATTTCTCTCAATCTCATTTGGGCCAGGAGTCGGACTGATTTGTTACTTGGAGTCGGAGTCAGGACTCAACAGGTAGAAGAAGGAAGTTGTCTACTTCAAAGGGAAACCAACATGATGATGTCTCTAAGAGGCCTACTGAGTCCTGTGGACTGGAGAGAGGTACGCTGATTTGGGGAATGCAGAGTAGCTAGTGTGCTGGCTCACATGCCATACTCCTCTATTATGTAATGGTGGGCTGTAACTGGCGACAGACATGTGGATGTCAGTCACATCATCAAATGATGAACGCACTCCGCTACATGTTATTACAGTTGTGAGATTGATCAGCCAGGTACATGCAGTTCTTTGTCTGGGATTGGTTGTAAAATCGCTCTGTTATTCGCACAAGTCATCATGAATGATTGCAGAAGCCTATACTCTTGCTCATTCTCTTGGTCCCCTCCGCATGAAGCTTACCTTTGGTCCCGGGTTCTCCTCGACTCTACAATATCATTACTGTTTTTCAATCCACAGGCTTTCCCTTCTTCTACACGAAAGGCGAAAAGTCCATAACACTCCTGCTTGGTGCTTACCTTACTGGTCCGGTTCAGACACGCACCCAAGACAGACATCCCGAGAAGAATGCAGATGCATCATCAAATTTGGCATTTATATAAAGTATTATTTTTCTTTTAACAATCTTAAATTGTAGAATGTGTGGGGGACAGAACATTTAGATATATAATAATGTGGGTCTCTGGGGCTGAAGGACTGTTTGCAATGCATTTAATTGAACTGTGTCCTTCATTTCCTTCCACAACAGATTTGATGATGTGCTGCTGATGGAACGTAGATGTTTTCATACATCCATCTTCACCAATTCCTACCTGTGAAATCGATTTCTGACACCTTTTTAATGGATGAGGCAAAACAAAGATATGTGGCCTACTGAGAGAGATTTAATCTGCACACTCAAGTTTAGATACTGCATCGTAAAAGCATGCAGAATGTTAGAATACATGACATGTAGCAATGAGAAACTATGCTAAGAAATGATAAAGTTATGCTGAAGCATTTATGTGTTATAGAAGAAAAGATGAAAACCAAACTGTAACCTTTAGAAACTTACGTAGACGAATAATAATGTGCATTGAATAATGTATTAAAACCAAAGGGGATGATGGACGGAGTGCTGAACATTGTAAGCACTCACCCCCAGTCAACTGATCTGGGTTTAATCCATCATCATTCTTTAGCTCACTCCGCCACCCCAGTTCAGACATGGCCATATGCAAATCAGTCTGACCCTGTGCCTCATGGGAACAGTCCAGCCCGAACTGCCAAGCCATGTCTTCCCTGGACCGGAAACAAGCATCCTGGGACCGGTTTCTGGCTTACAGCCGTCATCAGCCAGGCTATCTTGCATCCAGTAGCAAAGTGAGCAAGGGACCCACGTCTGGGCATACCCTGCCAACTTAGGGCGAACATAGCAAAACCAAAGGGGATGATGGACGGAGTGCTGAACATTGTAAGCACTCACCCCCAGTCAACTGATCTGGGTTTAATCCATCATCATTCTTTAGCTCACTGCCCTAAGTTGGCAGGGTATGCCCAGACGTGGGTCCCTTGCTCACTTTGCCACTGGATTCAAGCTAGCCTGGCTGATGAGGACTGTTAGCCCGAAACCGGTCCCAGGATGCTTGTTTCCGGTCCAGGGAAGACATGGCTTGGCAGTTCGGGCTGGACTGTTCCCATGAGGCACAGGGTCAGACTGATTTGCATATGGCCATGTCTGAACTGGGGTGGCGGAGTGAGCTAAAGAATGATGATCGATTAAACCCAGATCAGTTGACTGGGGGTGAGTGCTTGCAATGTTCAACACTCCGTCCATCACCCCCTCTGGTTTTGAATAATGTATTACCTTTAACTGCACTAGAAACTCATGTATTTACACTAATTGAATGTAAAGAATGCATTTAACAAAGAAAACTGACATAGAATGTTATAGGGCCTCTGTAACGCAACGTATATATTTACACGCATCGAAAAGTGAAACATTGAAATTTAAACATGCATGGTAACGTACACATAATGACTTGAAAGAGAAAAATTTTAGTAGTGCTTAATACTGACATGTATTTCATGAGCGAATCGTATTTGAATTAATAAGAAATGGCTAAATGCATTTAGAAATATGTGCTCTTTAATAATATTAACATTTCGTGATTTATCTGTTTTCTGCTTAGGCCTCTAAGGATTTTCTTTCCTTAGCTAATGTTAAGTCATATGAAACTAACACCCAAACTCTATGAGAACTTTCTGTAAGGTTTCCATTTGTATTCTCGTTTACAATGGACTCACTTCTCACATGCAGCACACTCTATTGAGAATGTAACAACTTTGTTGCATCCCAGCCGAAAAGCGCCTGGGAACGGACAGATGACAAAATGTACCGCCTACTTCCGAGGATGTTACTAGACACTAACTAGATGAAATATAATGATCCTAAAGAAAACGTGAGAAAAGGATTGCTTAATCCTTCCGGATTTGTATATTTTACCGGTTTCCACATAACAGCCCATCATGAGTGACCAACGAAACCCCATTAACTGATGGAATCAACACTTTAAGGGGTGTAAACTTGTTTGTATTAGAGAATAATTGCCCAAATTAAGGAGGAGTCGACGACTGGCTGGCTGACCTTTCTTGCATTCCCTGCTTGATATGCTGTTGGAGTTTACCTTGATCCATGCATCTTTGCTTGTTGTGAACTTTCTTCCCGTGCCCCCAATCACTCATTCTGAGTGTCATAGACTTTAACCAACTGAATCCTGAGCGAACTGAGATCCTATCCTGTGCTATTGCCGGCTGGCAAGCGGGCCCAGGGAGATAACCTTTCTCGGCTGAGGGGTTATTCTGACTCCTGATGTGGCAATCGGAGCTACATAGCGTACACAAACTGATTTCTTGAGGACAGAACCTGAAACGATATTGATTCGTTTGTATGAGCATCACTGAACCTGTAATTTCATGTACTGTGTGGTTTCTTTGTAATCTCAACTTGTTATTAAATGTGATATTTAAATGTATTTCTGTTCTTACAGCATTCTCGAGGCATTAGATAAATATTTTTACTAAGTTACCTTTATCGATTCTGTCTCATTCTTTTGGTGATATTCTTTGTCTCTAGGAATCTATATTCATGGCTGATAAAGGTGCTATGCTATGTTGAAACATCAGTCTGAGATAACAATGATCTATTCAAGGTCCTCATAGGATAGCTGTTCATTCCCCGAATATTCTAGTCCCTTATAGCTCAACGCAAGATCAATTGGTGGACCTATGTGATGATGGTAGCAGTTGGTAGTAGGTTCTAACTGTCAAGGGTTAAATGATAAAGAGAGAAAATGGGCCTGATAAATTGAGTTTAAGCTATAACAGAAAATAATTAGTAGTAAGTAAGTTTCCAGACCCTCTTCTGCTGGAACGAAGGGACGACAAGACCGGGTAATGAAAGTATAGATAGGATTGTGGAATTGTGATCCCAGAAGTGTTATGTCTTTGTTTTCGTGAAGATTAGTATAGATGTGTTGTCTTGAAGTTGAGAACGGGTCCGACGTGGCCTAAGATCCCAGGATATACACCTACGGGTGGGTCTCAGTGTGGCATACACCGAGTACGTTTGTCTGCTGTTTCTAGGGTGCTGTGCGTGAGACATTGCCGCCAGTACCACCAGTGAAAGGAAACTTTGTGTGAGTGTGACAGGTTAAGATCGTTGGGATTTTTCCTAGAGTGCACCAGGAAGAATCCTAAGGATTTTCTTTGAGTGAAATCGCACTGGGCGAGGTTATGCAGAGTTCAAATTGAAACTTTCTAAGTGTATGAAAATCTGTAATTTCTTTTAGTGGAGCAGACAATAGTTGTTTAATATTTAATGCATGTGTTGTGGTAAAACGTGTTGAAAAAAAAGAAAACTGAAATTGTTAAGGGAGGGTCAGAGCTGTGAGGAGTTTAACTGACGTCATAAAAGTGCAGCGCTGCAATAGGGCGGTTGGTGTAGAGCTGCACTGGGATTGGTCATTTGAGATCACACAGTGATTGGAAGTGGAAACGATAATAAGGAAGTAAGCATTTCTGAAATAAGATTGATTTGAATTGAAAAAAGATATCATGAAATTCTTTAAGCAATTAAGGGCTTTGATACGTAGAGATGAGCCTATTCGTACTGGGGAGGGAGTTCCTGTGGCCCCAGAAGGGACGCCAGCTTTGTATATGTCTCTGGAGAGAGGATATCATACTTGTAATTGGTTGGGAAACTGGGTGAGGTAAACAGAGAAGGATGGCCCTCTGGCTTTCTCACAGTATAGAACTTTGAATATACGAATTTTGGGAAATTTAAGGAGACAAATGAATTACATGAAACCATTGCCTAGACCCATGTAATTTGAGGCTCTCGAAGAATGGGAACATGTAGCTCATCAGAATGAAATTGAGAAATATCAGAGTAGATATAAAAATACCTTAAATCGATGTGTAGAAGCCAAATGGGATTCAAGAAGAAAATGTGGAGACAGGATGTTGTGGAGGGTGCTCGAATGTATCCTGTCAGAGTAGTTGAGAATAAGGAAGGAGAGAGATGTAAAGAGAAAAAGAAGTATTTAGAGGATTCACAAGCCCAAGTTCTTACATTAACTGAAGAAAATACTGATGAAATAGATGATGAGTTATTAGGTGTGTTATTAATGAATCAACCTCCACCTTATAATGAAGAGCAGACAAATTCAGGAGCCAACCCGTTTGTGGGGATGACACCAGATGCACCACCTTTACCCAGTGGTTCAGGTCCTGGAAATCCCTTTTTGTATGGTGGACAGACCACTGATGAAGTAGAATTTAATTCTGCTATGACTACTGGTCCACATGCTTTATCTGTCCCTGTTACTATAGATCCAGTTGTTCCTTTGCATCAGTCAGGAAGGGGACCATCGCAAGCACATGTGATGACAATACCTGCTGGATTTTCGGGAATTAATCTCATCACATGAGAACTGAATAGGGAGCAACTAAATCAGAATGTAGCATATGCCAGAGAAAATACTGCGACCTGAGAAAATGAGATGGGAACTAGTGAGAGAATAATATCTACAATGGAAGGAAGATCAGAGTCTGACTAGTACTTCCGAAAGAATTTCTGAAACAACAAGTAGAGGCCCACGGACTATAACAGGGAAGGTGTTACAAATGGGGACTCAAAGATTGAAAACACCTGATGCACCGCGTTTAGTGGAAATTGGTGGGGAACCCCGAGAAGGAGACGTGAATAAATCTATAGGGCCCACCCCAGAACAACTTGATGACTGGATTAGGGATATAGCTCCAACGACTATTGCAAATAATACTGCAGGGAAAAATTGTAAAGAAGTGGACGATAGTACAGATTGTACCTTAGATTTAGGTAGGCTAAAAGTTGAACTAGAAGAGATGATATTGGGAACTATTAGTCCAGAGAGGTTAGTGAAATACAGTGACAATGAGTTACTGTTCATGTGCAAGGATATTACTCGAAAAGCTAGAAACACACATGAGAAATTTGTTGAGGTAGCTCAGAAATATGGAGTGGGTGTACAGAAATCAAAGGCATTGCAGAAGACATATTGATTGGATTTCAGTGATAAAGATTTAGAAAGTTTAAACCCATCTGGAAAAATATTGCAGATTAAAGAGTTATTAACCACCCTCAAACGATGGGGAAAAGTAGAGAGATGGGAAGGCAGATGGGCAAAAAAGAAAGAGGAAACAGTAGTGCCTCTGCTTCTGTATCCCATGATTGAAAGAGAATATGGGGAAGCAGAGACAAAAGCATATCCCACGAGAGAGGTGCCAGTAGGAGGTTATGTCCATTTCCCTTGGACTAGGTCAGACATAGTCATTCAGAAATGATTTTCCAAAATTGAGAGACACACCTGTTGAGTGGTATATGCAAGTCGAGAGATTTGTAAAGGTTTCAAAGGTTTTGTTAAAGGATTTGGATACCTTATTTGACATTGTAGTCCCGAATGATCTGTGGACAGAGTGTAAGATTGCGGTTGATTGGCCAGAAACAGAGCCTTCTAGAGATCCGAAAACTGGTGCACTATCACCAGAGGTAATGAGAAAATACAATCAGGCCCTTACCTATTTGAAAGGAAAGATTCCGCCGAAGTAAACTGATTGGGTGAAAATAGACAGGACGACTCAAGAGTTACAGGAGACTGTGCATGCTTATTAGGAACGATTACTACAGGCATTCAAGCAATATAGTGGAATCGAGAGTGTGTCAGAAAAGGATATGAGACATTTTGTATATCGGTTTGTGTATGGTTTAAGACTTAAAATAAGTGCAATGATACAGCAGCATTTGATTTTTTGGCAGAGTAAACCAATTGATGAAATTCTTCGGTATGCAAAATATTGTGGAGATGACAGATTCTTGGCATAAAAAGTTGTAAGAGAAGTTGATGTTGGCTCAGATGAAGGCAGCGAAAAAGGGTTACGTGAGCTTTGACACAGATTATTCAGGAATGATTCAGGGAAATGGTCAAACAACCACTGGAATGCAAGCTGTAGCAGGAAACTCGACCCAGAATTTGGTGCCGCAAGGAAGAGGAAAAGGGACTCCTATAGAGACATTGAAAAAGACCTACCCATGTCACATTTGCGGCAAGTGCGGGCATTGGAAGCGCGAGTGTAAGTTCAATTCAGCAAGTCAGGTGGCTGGACAGCCCATACCAGGAAAGGTGATGAAGCCTCAGACAGATGATGTGAAGCAGAATCAGCCAATGCAGGGACAGAGAAATCAAAATTTGAATATGCCACAAGCTCCTATGCCTCATTTGAATGGTCAGGTGCAGAAATACAATGTATACATGGGTTTTCATACCAATGATCAGATAAACCCGAATGCACAAGTAGCTTCACAGTACCTATTGCAAATTGATGACAGTGATTCTGAAATGTCCCAATGACGGTGCCTGGGGGGGAGGAGGAATGTGTGCTTGGCATATCCTTAGAAGTAGACCAGAGTGGTCCCTATGTCGATGGCAAGGTAAATGGAACACCTATTTCATTCCTTGTAGACACTGGTGCTACCCGTTCCTCTGTGAGAACTGTGGAAATTCCCAACCTACTCTCGGGAGAAATAATCCAAGTTGTAGGAGTTTCTAACCAATTGATATCGACCCCAGTGACTGAACCTAGACAGGTACAAATTGGGTCATTTGAAGATTTACATAAATTTGTGGTGTGTGACTCGAGTCTAGTAAATTTGTTAGGACGAGATCTGTTGTGTAAACTGAATTGTTCTATCTATTGTACACCTAAGGGAATAGAATCCCATACTAATGATGAAAATGTGGTATTCACAATGGCCAAACAGAAAACAGAAGTGGAAGGATTATTTCCCTTACTTACAGAAAACAATTTTCCGCTTGAATTAAGAGACACAGTGCTACCTGAAGTTTGGGATTTTACAGGAAAGTATATCGGGCTGATGAAAGGAGGAGCTCCTATGTGAATAACTCTGAAGCCTAATGCAGAAGTTCCTAGAACACCTTCTTACAAGTTGAGTCCGGAAACCATTGCAGGTATAACACCTTTGATTGACACCCTGATCGAGCAAGGAATCTTGAGAGAGATTCTGGGAAGTCCATGCAATTCACCTATCCTGGGTATTCGAAAACCAAACGGAGAATATAGGATTGTTCAGGATTTGTGGAAAATAAACCAGATTGTGATACCATATTGTCCGGTTGTACCAAATCCTGCTGTAATTCTATACCAGATCCCTTGCGAAGCTGAGTGGTTTTCTGTCATTGACTTGTGTCAAGCCTTTTTCTACATACCTTTGCATCCGGATAGCCAATATTTGTTTGCATTCCGGTTCGGAAACCATGTCTTGGCATGGTGCCGAGTTCCACAAGGGTATACCAAAAGTCCTTCGATTTTCAACCAGATTTTGAAAAGAAATCTGGAATCATTGGAGATTTCAAATCACTCTATGTTGGTACAATAGATTGATGATTCATTGGTCATGTCAGCTACCCAAGAGGCTTGCATTTGTGACACTATTGCCTTGTTGTATCATTTGGCAATAAGTGGGCATAAGGTGTCACCAGCAAAAATAAATTTTGTAAAAGAGAAGTTCTTTATTAGGGACACTGAATTGAGAAGGGAGTCAGGAAAGAATGCAAGAGCAGATTACTGCCATTTTGCACCAATCCACCAAGCACACAAAAGGAAGTTCACATGTTTCTGGGAATGGTTGGCTACTGCCGACAATGGATTCCAAACTTTTCCTTGACAGCCAAGCCTCTTCAAAGGCTTACACACAACGATGTGTCAGATCCAGTCCCATGGGATGATGAATGCACACGCTCTTTTAATGAATTGCGGGACAATCTGTGTCGAGCTCCAGAATTGGTAATGCCTGTCTTTAACAAGAGTTTTACTCTGTTCTGCAGTGAGCGTGAAGGTTGTGCACTGTCAGTTCTAACGCAAATGCATGGAACTGCTCGCAGACCTGTTGCATATTTTTCAGCTACTTTAGATCCTGTAGCTGCAGCGTTGCCTGGATGTCTGAAAGCTGTCACTGCAACCTGTGTGAGTCTGGAATAGTGTGAAAACATTGTGATGGATCATCCTTTGAAAGTACATGTGCCACATTCTGTTGAGATTTTGCTTACACGTACCAGAACGCAACATCTCACAAGTAGTCGATTGACTAAGTATGAACAAGTGATTTTGGGAGCTGAGAACGTGACACTGACGAGGTGTACGAGTTTAAATGGTCCTGCACATGTGGGAAGAGATGCTATACTGTGCCTCTTTCGACAAACATGGTTTAATCCCCGATTCAGAGCCATTGCAGAAGTCCTATGCCAGAGATGTGTGGTATGCCAACAACAAAATGCAGGAAGAAAAAGGTTGGTCAGCACGAGTCATATTGGGAAATTAGGGGGTCCTTTCAGCAGGATGCAGATTGACTTTGTGGAGATGCCTTCTTGCAATGGATTAAAGTATGTTTTAGTAATTGTGTGTCTGTTCTCTCGTTGGGTGGAAGCCTACCCTACGAGACGTAATGACAGCTTAACAGAGGCTAAACTGCTTCTTAGAGAGCTGATACCAAGATTTGGAATTCCGACCTCTTTGCAATCAGATAGAGGGTCTCATTCAATAACGAGGTGATACGAATGCTTTGCGCAGCACTCCAGATTGAACAGAAGCTGCATTGTGCCTATCGACCTGAAGCGTAAGGAGTGGTTGAACAGGTCAACGGAACATGAAAGTCCCGATTGGCAAACATGTGCGTCTACTTCTCTGAAATGGCCTGATGCTTTACCCTTGGTGTTGATGAGTTTGAGAAGCATCCCAAACAGAAGAACAGGACTGTCCCTGCACTAGATAATAAAGGGGAGGGCTATGAAACAGCCTGCAGTCCCAGCAAATCAGCTTGTGAATATAACTGATGATTTGGTACTCGATTACTGTAAAGGATTGGCTGATGTGGTGCGTTCTGTGTCTCATCAGTTTGGGGAAGCTGCAACCTCAGCACAACAGGAGCAGTGTCGTCATCTGTGCCCAGGTGACTGGGTACTAGTGAAGAAGCACATACGAAAAACTTGCTAGGAACCTCATTGGCGTGGGCCATATCAAGCGATACTTGTAACCACAACTGCTGTTAAATGTGGTGGTCTGCCTAATTGGGTGCATGCTGCCCACACTCGCCGAGTCCCATGTCCCCTTGAAAATGCAGGACCTGTAGTGGATGAGCCAGTGGTTGCAGAGAGACGTCCAACACAGGTCAGTCACAAAGTAGAGGGGGTGCCAGCTACTGGGTCTCGAGACACTGGTTCAGACGAGAGTCAAGGAGAGTTGGTGCCAGTTGGTAACGAGGGTCAAGCTGAAGGGGATAAAACTAGGTGAAGCATTGACTCAGCTAACGTGAACAGTACAAGTGAAAAGCAAGTGCACAGAGGAGACCGATGGCCCAGAAAAAGTGAAAGACTGAGACATATATTGAGTGAAGGTAGAATACCTCCAACCGTGATCGAAGTCTCAAGTCAATCTGAGCAAAGTGACACAGATGATGAGCCTACAGTGCGCAGAACGAAAAGAGCAAGAGTACCAAGTCAGAGATATGCTGCTTCAGAGTGGACGTATCTAGCAGCTGCAAACGACTGGGAAAGAGCATATTATGCTTTCTACTTCAACGACTGCAACTCACAAAAACCACCTTGAAGTAACTGTTGCGAGAAAAGCAAAAGAAAGGCTGAGAAAACATCTCATGAGACAAAGTGCGCTGGCATATGCCAAAACTGTGAAATGAAGCAAAGCAATGACAAGAAAAAGGGACAAATTGTTCAAAGGCACAAATAAAGACATTTCTGCAAACCTCACGTTACAAAGTATTCATTAAGAAAAAAAGAGTTACCCTGACCAGGAATTGGAAAATCCAAATCAGTCTTCTTTAAGGCATAAACACATATGTGCTTGCTTTCTAACTATATTTGTCATAATATTTGTATTGTTCCTGATAATACTAAACTTACCCCACCATGTATATGTGGAGTCTAATACTAACCCAAATACTAAACAATAGAAGAAAAGAATGATGTGGGTGTAACAAATTAATTAACTGATACTAATTTACACCATGATCAGTCTATTAACGATTTCTCATTAAATGTGTTTACAAAATTACTGTACGAATATGTGTATACAATGGATGCGAGGGATTGTTATGTGTGCATACAATTACCTTCTTCCCTATCAGATGGTGTAACCTATCACCATCTTCCATTAACATATGGTATTTCTTGTAGTGTTCTAACCAGTTTATTCTACTGCAAAGGACAGTTTCAATATTACTATTCAAATTACAATTTGATTTTCTCTGAAGTGCATGTCAAGAAAAATTTAAATGTACCAGATGCACAAAATGCAGAGATAATGAGAGAATTCTTTCAACCTACATTAACTATAGATACAGTGTATCCACATTGACACAATCTGACATGTGCTTTACATAGAATAGAGAAGGATTTAATTAAATCTGTAGAAGATAGGCATGGGGAAATGAAGAGGAAATCTGAGTCACAAATAAGGATACCGCCATGGGCACATAGGGAGGGTGAAATGAAAAAAAGAGGAAAGACATGCTGCCATGGCTCCGGATTGGCAACATAAGGGAAAACTATACATATTGCAACGAAAAACAGACCATAATAATAACTTTGTTGGTTCAAATGAATGCGATCATACCTTCCTACTTGTTGGAGGGTGGGGTAAATATTTAGTAAGAGCAAATCCTGTATTTCCAGGAGTATAATATGTTTGTGTGAAAAATGTCTATTATAGGCTGCCAAAACAATGGTATGGATGCTGTTACATGGGTATTGTTTTTCCCAAAATTTATCATGTGGAACAAAACAGTGGAACCAATGAAAGAAGACACACTCGCTTGAGAAGGGTAATAAGTGCTGCTGAAATAATAGGGGATATTTTGGTGCCATAATACCCTCAGTTGGGGTAATTCTAAATTCACACAAAATTCGGAAATTTCAACTATAGTTGATCAGCTGTCAACTGATACTGCTGGAGGGTTCCTTGTTATACATACTGAAATGGTTGCTATCCGATCTATGGTTTTGCAAAACAGACTTGCTTTAGATGTACTTCTTGCAAAAGAGGGCGGAGTCCGTTGCATGTTAAAGGTTCAACAGTGTTGCACATATATCCCTGACAAAAGCAAAGATTTGTGGAGATATATTAGCAACATTACTAACCTAGGAAAATAATTAACAGAACTATAAGCAGATGGTGCATGGGAAACAATTGGGAAGGGGTTTTCATCAGTTGGATATTGGTTTGCAGGACTGGGAGGAAGCTAAGTGGGGAAAACACCATTACTCACAATTGCTATTGGCTTACTAATAATAGTAATGATTTATTGTTATTGCAAAAGAACAAAATTAAATGAGGAAAATAGGGGAAAGAAGAGGAATAAAGCAGAAATGTAACTGGAGGATAGACAATGTGGATACTATGATGAATTAAAGAATCTAGAAAAGTCTAGATTGAAACGAATGAAGACAATTGCATTCTAATTTGTCATCAGATAAACATCAGATGATGGTGAAATAAAGATTATGTGATGGCTTGATTCGCCATCAAATGGGGAATTGATGGAGCGTAGATGTTTTCATACATCCATCTTCACCAATTCCTGCCTGTGAAATCTATTTACGACACCTTTTTAATGGATGAGACAAAACGAAGATATGTGGCCTACTGAGAAAGATACCATCTGCACACTCACGTTTAGATACTGCATTGTAAAAGCATGCAGAATGTTGGACTATATGACATATGTAGCAATGAGAAACTATGCTAAGAAACGATAGTTATGCTGAAGCATTTACGTGTTTTAGAAGAAAAGATGAAAACCAAACTGTAACCTTTAGAAACTTACATTGACGAATAATAATGTGCATTGAATAATGTATTACCTTTAACTGCACTAGAAACTTGTGTATTTACACTAATTGAATGTAAAGAATGCATTTAACAAAGAAAACTGACATAGAATGTTATAGGGATTCTGTAACGTAACGTATATATTTACACGCTTCGAAAAGTGAAACATTGAAATTTAAACATGCATGGTAACGTACACATAATGACTTGAAAGAGAACATTTTTGGTAGTGCTTAATACTGACATGTATTTCATGAGCAAATCTTATTTGAATTAATAAGAAAAGGCTAAATGTGTGCTCTTTAATGATATTAATATTTCGTGATTTAGATGTTTTCCGCTTAGGCCTCTAAGGATTTTCTTTCCTTTGCTAAAGTTAAGTCATGTGAAAGTGACACCCAAACCCTATGAGAACGTTCGGTAAGGTTCCCATTTGTATTCTCATTTACAATGGACTCACTTCTCACATGTAGCACACTCTATTGAAATTGTAACAACTTTGTTGCATCCCAGCCGAAAAACACCTGGGAACGGACAGATGACGGATGACAAAATGTACCGCCTACTTCCGAGGATGTTACTATACACTAACTAGATGAAATACAAAGATCCTAAAGAAAACGTGTAAAATGGATTACTTAATTCTTCTGGATTTGTATATTTTACCGATCACCACATACCAGCCCATCGTGAGTGACCAATGAAATCTCATGGACTGATGGAATCGATACTTTAAGGGGTGTAAACTTGGATGTATTGGAGTATAATTGCCCAAATTAAGGAGGAGTCGAGGGCTAGCTGGCCGACCTTTCTTGCATTCCCTGCTTGACATACCGTCAGAGTTTTCCTTGATCCACGCATGTTTGCTTGTCATGAACTTCCTTCACTTGCCCCCAATCATTCGTTCTGAGTGGCATAGACTTTAACGAACTGAATCCTGAGCGAACTGAGATCCTATCCTGCACTACTGCCAGCTGGCAAGCGGGAACAGGGAGATAACCTTTCTCGGTGAAGTGGTTATTTTGACTCCTGATGTGGCAACCGGGGCTACATAATGGACACAAACTGATTTCTTGAGGACAGAACCTGAAACGACATTTGATTTGTTTGTATGAGCATCACTGAACCTGTAATTTCATGTACTGTGTGGTTTCTTTGCAATCTCAACTTGTTATTAAATCTGATCTCTAAATGTATTTCCGTTCTTACCGCATTCTTGAGGCATTAGATAAATGTTTTTACTAAATTACCTTTATCGATTCTGTCTCATTCTTTTGGTGATATTCTTTGTCTCTAGGAATCTATATTCATGGCTGATAAAGGTGCTAAGCTATGTTGAAACATTAGTTTGAGATAACAATTATCTATTCCAGGTCCTCATAGGATAATTGTTAATTCCCCGAATATTCTAGTCCCCTATAGCTCAACGCTAGATCCATCGGTGGACCTATGTGATGATGGTAGCAGTTGGTAGTAGGTTCTAACTGTCAAGGCTTAAATGATAAAGAGAGAAAATGGGTCTGATAAATTGAGTTTAGGCTATACCAGAAAAGGATAAGTAGTAGGTAAGTTTCCAGACCCTCTCCCTCTGGATCACTGCACATCGACCTGATGAATATTGTAGTTGTGCAGTGTTTGTCTTTGTCAGACCTTTCCCCAACTCCCCGGTCCCTTCCATTCATCAAACCTCTAAGCCTCTTCCCCCAGGCTGTCCGATTTATTGAGGTGTGACTTAATTTACACAATAAATGGATCACACACTTGGTGGGGCGGATGTGGTGAAGGCGACACCAACTCACTGCGGGATCGTCTTACCTGAGCAATAGCCCACACCAGCCCCACTTACCCACCCATGCATAAAAGGGATAGATACATCATTCATCAACATCTTCATTCAGGCCTTGTGTTGCTTAAATGCTTAACTTTCCCCTGAGTCCACTCCTGACTTGAGGATTTCGTAAGTTTAGTTTTAATTATTTTAATAGATTAAATACTAGCTCCTCTTTGCTCAGAAGTTACTACTGCTAGTTTTTGTAATATTGGGTCTTTGTATCATGGTGGTGGTCTGGTCTCAGTCTTTGATAAGTTTTGATGATAAATTACCCACTAGCTCTGTGTTTTCTTTCAATCTAGTTGCCTGTGACTGGTAGTCCTTCTGAATAATCCTACAGTTAGAGTTCACCTAGGTGGGAATGGGACCTCGCTTGTGATGTCTTCCCTGTTAGCGCGCTAGCCTGCTGATACTACCACCACCACCATTAAGAAGGAACCTTCAGAAACCCTGCAATAAGGTTTTGGAATATTGAAAGAGTTAGCAGCCATCGCTTCATCTATTCAGGTAAGAGAACTAAGAAGTGAAGTGAACTAGTTTAGTTAGTAACTTCTACTGAAGAAGATCGAGGTTTTTTATGTGTGTTGTAGGCAATAGTACAATAAAGGGAGTCACTGTTCCTTGTAAAGGGAAATCAAAGAATGAAGTTTTGTCCTGTGCTACTTTATGTGTGGGGATAGTGTGTCCTCATCATGATGCCCTCACACACCCCGAAGGATGTCATGCTTCATCATAGGGCTTGTTGCTCCTCGTCGGGCCGGCGCTGCAATGGTAGCCAATCATATACAGTTTTTTTGTTCCATATCCCTGTAGCTCTACTCTTTGTTCTGGGGTGTTGTTATCATATGTATTTCTTACTCCTCAATGGAATGTTATGTGAGAACTTCCCACTCAGAGTTTCCCCTCTATACTTTTTAATGTTAATAAATCATCGTTTTATTAGCAGGGTTGTGCTATTTTTTCCCCTTCTTAGCGCAAATTATCTATTGCCTTATGTTATGACGATGAACGTTTCCCTGTTCTTGAGCCTACCCGTATATGTGTAGGTCATGATTAGCCCCGACGGTATTAGGTCTGGTGCATGTATTGTTTAATGACCATGACTCAGGAATCTATCATGGATCTATTTGTGTCTCTGCCGTAAAGAAAAGGGTTAAGCGCCCCATAAATGTACTATATTTGCAAACAATATTTAAACCGCACTTATTGTGAAGTATTTGCTATGTGTCGTGGTCCACAGCTATTGTTGTGGTTATGCCAGTAATATAGTAGATGCAGTTGTGAGCGCACCAAACCCGTAAAACACGGGTCATATTAATAATGCTTTCAAGACATTTAGTGGTTTTAAAGTATCTTGTCCTTGTTAAATAGGGCCCCATAGGTTCCAGGGGGAGTGAGAAAGGGAAAAATGGAAGGTCGCAGGTTATTGTAAACATTGCGGATCAGAAATGGATACATCCTCGTTATGAGGCCCTGCCTATGATAATGGCGGGCGATCGTGATCTTAATGAAAAGGGGCAGACTTACTTATGGGTGCAGCTCGTCCTCTTCAGTATGGTCCCTCACGTCCTCGATGTTACCTCACAGGGCTCCCGGTGCCGTATTTATGCAACGTCTGCAATGATTGGCTTAGGCAGATTTAGTAGACAGAGAAGACAGACTTCTGAAAAATAAGCACTTATTTTTCTCTCAAACATTATTTTTAATTTGAAAAAACTTGGACAGAGACTGATGTACTAAAGGTCTGTAGAGAAACTTGGTATCATGGTTTCATTCATTATATTTTCTGTATCGCATTTAAGGTAATTGAAAAATTGCCGCATGTTATATTTCCCATACCTGTGAGTGGAATATTAGCCACTATATAAAAACTCACAGTTTAATAATAATGTAGTTCATGCAGGGACAATGGGACCTCTATAACTGATTCACTAGATATTACGGTCATGATCGTGCGCTCTCATCAAATCAGAGATTAAGCAGGGGGAAAAAACTCTCACTACTTGGGGTACATTTGCTTCCCTGATCATATCTTATTTCTTCAAGTCTTCCGGGTTATGCTTGATTTGAGTTTGGGTATGTGCTATCGATTAAAGTTCTCGGGATGTCGGTCTTGGAATGGTTGGAGTCGACAATCATTTGTTAGTCTCCTCGGGGATAGTTGTGATCTTAGTTGGCGTCTTTTTTAGTCCCTCTAAAGGTGATGGTTCTTTATGTAATCACATGGTTATCTGGTCACTTGATTCAATGGAAAAGCCCTCCATACTTGGGGTGCAGTTGCTTCTTCAGAGTGGAAGATTGCTATTAAGTGTGAGATAGCTATTAAGTGTGATGTACTTTTATTATCTTTTGATGTTGTTTCTAGATGGAATTTAGTATCTTTCATACAGGGTTTGGTGTTTCACCTGATCATTCCTTCTCCCTTCAAGTCATACAGGTGGCTCTTAACTAGAGGCCTGGGTATCTTGTTATGTTATCAGTTAAAGATCTTGGGGTGTTGCTCTTGGGATGATTAGAGTTGTCCTCAATTTACTTGTCTCCTCTGAACATTTGAGGTCTTGGCTGGTGCTATTTTTAATTCTTCTAAGGGCAGCTCGGTGTGCAACAGTGCTTTGTGTGAACACATGGTCATCTGGTGATTTGATTTCATGGAATTTAGTCATTGAGCCCATTGTGGAAGGTTCCTAGATGATTAATCCATAGTTGATCCTTCTGTAGTAAATTTCTTTCTGCGTCAGCATATTCTAGAGTCTCCAGTACAACCCGTTGGATATCTTAAAGGACAATGTCCTACAGAGAGGAAGTTGGTTACTCATTTTTGTTGTAGATTTTTTACACCTGATGTTGCTTCTGTGTTCACAGATGCAAGTTTTAATCTTTCTGCAGGTCATTCTGCCGGGGGGGGGGGATGGTGACAGCAGTGGTTGATCCCTGTGCTGCCAATGGTGTGGCTGGGATGGAGGTGGGCTGGCTGGCTGGATGGAATGGAGGCACCTACCTCCTGCTCCTCCTCCTCCAAAGCCACCAGCTGGTGATATTATACCTGGATAGCCTCCATCCTGTATCACCGCAGCCGGGTGGCTATCTCCTGCCGTAATTGTGGAGCTCCAGCAGCAGGCGTAGCGATATCAAGAAAGAAAAAAACCAATGAAAAACACATATTGTAGTGCTCAGTGCAAACACTTATTTATAGTGACACAGTAGCAGAACATTTCTGGTCCCCTAGGGCGTTTGGAATTTTTGATGTAATTAGTCACAGGGCCACGTTTTCCCCACACATGCATCACATCACATAACAATAGCACAGACAGCAAGGAATTAAGCCAGAATACCACCAGAATAAAAGTGACTTTTTTCGTTCAAAGGATTTCATAGTCAAACTGAACAGACACTTAGGGGGCGATTACAATGTCGGGTGGAAAGCCATTGCCCGACACCGACTTGGAATAGGGACCGACCGACTTGCGGTCGGCGGTTCCGACTGCCGGATTACGATGCGACCAAACACTGTTCGGTCGGAGTCCCGTTGTTCCCTATGGGAGCTCGTTTTCCGCCCGACAACCGGCTGCAACACAGGCTCCTATGGGGAAATGGGGTATTTGCAGAAAACCCTGCACCCTGTCCCAGGACCCCATGGTGCCTGCCACACAGTGCAGGCTTTTACAGGGGGGTCCTTTAGGTACCCCCTTGGCCATCAACTGTAGGCCGCGGGCCAATGGGACCCTGCCAGGGGCCCCCAAAGTCACTTTCTGACAGCCTTTCCGTGTCGGACAGGCCAATGCGGAAAGGCTGTTTGAAATCGACATCGTAATCCCGAGGGCATAAACGCTGTCTATTTGGGGTGTACGATGCGGTTCCGACCACCATGAATACTCCGCGAGTCGCTCAGAAACGATTCGGAATGACTGCGTGGTTTACAATCCGACCGCGAACATCGTAATCTGGTGGTCGGAATGTAAACTGACCGAGTCGGTCTGAAGGGTTCCGACGCGGTCGAGGAGATTCCGACTGTTGGGAGGAGGCTCTCCGCCCGACATCGTAATCGGCCCGTAAGTGTGTAAAAATGACCTTCAATAATGAGTAAGGTGTATATGCAGCACAATTAATAGTAGTATTATTGATGTGCAACATTAATGGCGGCATGCTAGCGCCGGGTCTGCTACTCTCTGCAGTCTGCAGCATTGATGTTTTCGGGGCAGCTGTAATGGATAGTTTATTAACTTACTTTAATTTCAATGGCCCTGCTGTTCTCTGACTGCCTTTTCAATTCTACTCTCAATTTGCTGAGTCCAAACTTAGAAGAGGCAGATGAATAATAATAATAATACTTCATCACACACGTTACGTATAACATATATCCTATCTGCAGTAAGTAGACAGTGGAAAACACAATGCACTGCAGTACAGGGAAAGGAATGGTATATAATTTATTTAGTATGTTTATTACAGATTATCCCACCTGCCAAACTCTACATCAGGGACTCAAGGCCCACTTTATACCCTTGCCTCGCCCTCCGCCACAAATTATTTTCAACAAACATCTTCACTTGGCAGAAGGGAAATTTACTCTACTGCAAAGTAAGTTAGAGGGATTAAGCTAGGTTGAGGTTTAGCTATAGAATAGTGGGATGTCACTGATCATCTTGTGCTACCCTTTTACTTAGTCAGTCACTGTGGTTGACGAATGACGAAAGGGAAACAGTTGAACAGGTGTAAATGCTTCATGGAAGCCATGAAATATAAATAACTTGGACAGAAAAAAGTGGCACATGCCAAGAATGAAATTTTCAATTTTTTGGTAGGCTGGGACAGAAGGAAAGTATGATGGAGTGAAGCACTATTAAGAGGTGACTGAGTGGGCCCTGGAAACACACCTTGTTTTCGGTTTGTAACGCATTGCAAACCCCGTAATGCTGCATTCACTGCAGCAGACGCACACTGCACAGTCAACACTGCAGTGTCCAATTGAACCATGCTGCAGTTAGGTCACGGGTGGCGAAATGCCGTGGTTAGGGAGGTGATGATGATGGGTGGTATAGCCGACTTACTTAACAAATACAGTATGCTTACTTTGTAAATAAGCAAACAATGTTACTTACCCCTCGTCTCTGCCACTACTGGGACTCCTCCCCTTCCAACCATCTGGGCCTCCTCCGTCGCGCTCCCTCTTGCCTTGTGGCTGGCACTGGCTCTGGCACTGTTGGTCTGTGTGGCAAAAAAAAAAAATACCCATTTTTGATACCAGATTCGCCACCTAAGTAATTATTATATTGAACAAAGTACGATAGCAATACCTCACTAAAGTTCGGTAAGCACTGTAGTATCTTCTATCAACACTATCACTTTGGGAGGTTTGTTGGTTGAACATGTTAGAAAGGCCAGGTAGTCAAGTTAACCAAAAAATGTTTTCTCCTAATGGAGAGATAGAGCCATGATGAGAGTGAAGCACAATGAGGGGGCGGAATAGTCAATGAAGAACATATGGTCTTGGTTGGCAAATGCAATGGATCTCTCATTCCTTTCCTGCCATGCTGCACTGTCATTGAAACTGTTGGTACACTGTATAAATGTTAAGACATAATTGGGGGGTCCCTGGCCATGGCCACTCTCTTTTTCACAGTTTGAGCAAGAAAGCCTTCTCAACAAACATGTGTGGTAAATAATAGCTTGCTTTGGCCTGCAGTCTTCTTCAAGATACCAAAAATCTGTTCTCTTTGTCGTACAGTACCACAAGACACATAACAGAGAGGAGAGGGAAAGCTTACTAAAAGAGTAGAAGAAAGCTAAAGACAGAAGAAAGTCAGCTACAGAAACAGGAAATATAGAAAAAACGAATAATGCAGAGATAGCAATTTAACAAACAATAGATAAAGGAGTTGAAAAAAAAGTAGACAGTATAAAAAAACACAAGGACACATTATTTTATTAGTGGAGAGAGGTAAAAGTTAGCGAAATAATAATAATAAGCAGGACTTACTGGGGCCAGAAGAACCATCTGCCGTTGCCACTGTGGTGGTTCCACCCACTACGGCGCTGGTGGTGGCAGCTCCTTCACCCTGCTCCGCTGCCTTCTTGCCCTTGGGTGCTGATGTAAGACATAAAGAAGATTAAAAAGAAATTAGTGGTACAGTTACTCTCTCAAAAAATATTTTGACAGGCACACGCAGTAGCATTGAACTTTCTAAATTAGATAGCCTATTGCCCTAGTCCTAATTTCCTAAACTACATTTTGAAACTACTAAAGCATTGCAACGAATGATCTTTACTTCTCCGCCCCCTTTGATAGGCCAGCTCAGTCTCCCTTTGTAATGCATACTACACATCAGAGAGATTGGGACTGTATGAGCTACATAAAGAAAGGCACAGAGAATGCTAACTCCCTGATATACTACTATCTTAATAGTGACAGGCTAGAGGAGTCTGCACCACTTCTTAAATAATCAGCCCAAGCGAGCACCGAGAAGGTAGCACCTGGGAAGCTCATGCTGGATCATTTTAGTAATGTAAACTTACCTCTGAGTGTGAGCAGCATGCTATTACGCCCCTCCATAGCAGACATGCGAGAAACAGACACTCTAAAGCAGCATCGTTCCTGCTTTTAAATGTTGCTAAGTGATGACATCACACATATCGCAAGATCTCGACCACAACATCTACTGATGTATCTCCTACCCCACATACGTACCGACACGCATTTGGAGCAGTCCGAGATGCCGACTTAGGACGCGGCTCTCGAGCGGCCTGAAAAACAACGTGACAATGCTCCCCACCCCAGCCCAGCACATGGGCGGGGAGCACACTGCAAACCTGTGCGGGGTTTATGAATCACCTTGCACAGTGACTGCGGAAGAAAAACAGCAGGTAAACTTAATAACACATTCATTGAAATAATGCGTGGCTCACCTCGTCCGCCGTGAGGACAGAGAAAAAAACAGGAAGTGCTTTAGAAGGGTGGGGCATATATAGTGGGATGTAGGCATAGAAAAGTTCTATGTCGACAAGGTGTTTCGAGACTTGGGTTTGGAAAATCTGTCGGGAGGCGGCGTCGCCTCACATGGTTATGACTGGAAGGAGGAGGACATAGATGAGGGGGTAATCTGCATACACTTTCCATGTCCATCATGGGAACATCCACTAGCATATGTTAAGTATCGTGTAAACAATGACTATTTCCAATTGTAAATCAGCCCTACCTGGAAAAGAATGTTATGAAGGGGGTCTCCAGATGTGGCGCACTAACCAACCACATTGTAGCCGCTGATTGATACCTCTCCCCTCACTAGGGTTCTCAGAGTTCCAGGTTATTTACTTTTGCACCCAATGTCCACAAGTGCTGGCCCTTGGTCTCGATCTTCTTCTAGTTCTTCTAGTTTGAACAAGGAATATTTGGCTAGATGCACCATCTGAAGTGACTTTTATTTGTGATCCAGACGCATCAATTTTTACTGCCACATTGAATGTGTCACACATACTCACCTTGTTCTTGAGCAATGGCTAGTAAATCTTTTGCTCTACTCACCATGTAAAGTTCTAAGCAAAGACCATTTTCTACACATCCCCCATCCAATATTTGTGGGAGTCCTACCACACAAAGGTTATTTCTAGTCAAGTCAAAATGCAAGTGTTTGTGGCTATTACAGTCTTTACAATTGACCAAAATCAGATTAAACACGTCAGTACATTACTCTATCATCTTCCACGAAATCACTGAAAAGGCAAATAAATAGAGTATTAACAGTCTGACTAAAGAGCAGAAGTTATTGAAACTCATAAATTACTCTTGGGCAAAAACAGCATTTCGCTTGAATGTGATTACTACTTTAGCTCACCAGGTCTCTGACATTCGTAAAGAATAAAGCAATTCATTCTGTGAAGGGAAAGATATCTTTGGATTCAGTCCATGTCAATGGTGCTATATTTGTCAGCCTCAGAAGGATGAATAGCTGAAGGGTCCTTGCGGGATTCAAACCAGCGACCAGGTGGTGAAGCACTGGTTGATGCAGGGGATGCGTTGATCCACTCAGCACAAGAGAAGGAAAAGAGAAAAGCAAATTTGATGCAAGAAGATTCATTTCAGAATATATTGTCTTGTTCCAGTGACTGAGCAGCTCTTTCACAAGATTAATAAAACTGAGTCACCCACCCCATTGGCCACGCTGGCATCTTTTTCATGTTTTCACCGCTCCTGGGTATCATTAAATTCTGCTCGATTATAGCGAATGTTCATGTGCACGCGATGAATATACCTTTAAATCTCGATCCCCCTTGGTCCAAGCGCGCATCACATGCAGCAACCAGCGAGGCCTGCCTGCAGGCGCCCAGATGCATATTGTTTTCAGGCTTATGAATTAGCCAGCATGTACTAGACTTTGATGAGATGGGATTTTTACCAAGATATCGTTAACAACAAACTACAGCTCGCGGTGGACTTTGGGGAGAGCATGTTCGTGCTTTGCTTTCAGAAGAAAGAAAAATCTGCATTTTAAATGCATTTATAACAGGTAGAGGTGATAGTGCTGTACTGCGTGTAAGGGGACTGTACCAGAGTATTTTAGAGAGTGGGATGTAGGGACAAGTTCCTGCCAAGAAAAATGCTTCAGGTAGTGGGCAGGAATCCTGGGCACATAGCAGAAGATGAAGGCCAGTCGCATTCCACAGATGGCCAAGTGGTAAATGCTGCATTGTAAGATAATAAACAAGTGTCCGGAAACCTACATCATGGAATCAACACAGCACACGCAGGCCAAGCCCACGGCAGAGAAGGGGGCACAGTACATAGTTAACACTGCCCATCGGAGATGCAGCAAGCAGCTGGAAGGAAAGGAAGAAGTGGTACCCAATGGCCACGTCAGTCAGCAGCAGCACCACACTTCAGGGAGCCTGGGATGCCATAACTGGTCCTCTGGCTCATACTACAATGCATACACACAGCAATGGTCACCCACCTACCCATCGTCACATAGACCACGCCTGGGCTGGAAAGCGACACCCCAGCCAAGCACCATGATCAGAGCAAGCAAAGTATCCTGGCCAGGAAGAAACGCATTGGTAACAGAAGGTGATGACTACCAGAACAAGTAACTCTACGCAATCCAATAACAGGACTGTGTCACGTGTTTACAGAAGACAACACCTACCCAAGAAGGTGACGAATCAGGATCTAACACAAGAAGGAGACGAACCAGGATCTAACACAAGAAGGTGACGATTCAGGATCTAACACAAGGAGGAGACAAACCAGGATCTCACACAAGAAGGAGACGAACCAAGATCTAACACAAAAAGGAGACAAACCAAGATCTAACACAAGAAGGAGACGAACCAGGATCTAACACAAGAAGGAGACGGACCAGGATCTAACACAAGGAGACAAACCAGGATCTAACACAAGAATGAGATGAACCAGGAACTAAAACAAGAAGGAGACGAACCAGGATCTAACACAAGAAGGAGATGAACCAGGATCTAACTCAAGGAGGAGACGAACCAGGATCTAACACAAGAAGGAGACAAACCAGGATCTAACACAAGAAGGAGACGAACCAGGATCTAACACAAGAAGGAGACGAATCAGAATCTAACACAAGAAGGAAACGAACCAGGATCTAACACAAGAAGGAGACGGACCAGGATCTAACACAAGAACGAGACAAACCAGGATCTAACACAAGAAGGAGATGAACCAGGAACTAAAACAAGAAGGAGACGAACCAGGATCTAACATGAGAAGGAGACGAACCAGGATCTAACTCGAGAAGGAGACGAACCAGGATCTACCTCAAGAAGGAGACGAACCAGGATCTAACCCAAGAAGGAGACGAACCAGGATCGAACACAAAAAGGAGATGAACCAGGATCTAACACAAGAAGGAGACGAACCAGGATGGAACACAAGAAGGAGACGAACCAGGATCTAAAACAAGAAGGAGACGAACCAGGATCTAAAACAAGAAGGAGACGAACCAGGATCTAACACAAGAAGGAGACAAACCAGGATCTAACTCAAGAAGGAGACGAACCAGGATCTAACACAAGAAGGAGACAAACCAGGATCTAACATAAGAAGGAGACGAACAAGGATCTAACACAAGAAGGAGACGAACCAGGATCTAACACAAGGAGACGAACCAGGATCTAACTCAAGAGGGAGACGAACCAGGATCTAACACAAGAAGGAGACGAACCAGGATCTAACACAAGAAGGAGACGAACCAGGATCTAACACAAGAAAGAGACGAACCAGGATCTAACACAAGAAGGAGACGGACCAGGATCTAACACAAGAAGGAGATGAACCAGGATCTACTACAAGAAGGAGACGAACCAGGATCCAACACACACTGGTAATGCTGCACATGAACCCCCAGTCCAAGCATCACCCTCAGTTCTCATTTAGACAATTCTTATCGCACATGCCGGCGCGCAAACACACACACAAAAGCACCCACCCACCTTCACAGTGTGGGTTAAACATGCCTAAGCAAACACACACACACAGACACATAAACAAATGCATGCTCACTCACACACACACACACACACACACACACATACACACATACAAAAAGCATGGGGCACAGACATGGAATTTACCTGCTGCCATACCTAGCATTGGCAAAAATCTCAGTCTAGATGACATATGCCAGCCTGAACGAACACATTCCACAACAACACAGAATGCACAAGTAATGCAGGACACCTCCTTCACTTTCCATAAAAGAACTGCACACCAGGAGGTAAGGTTGTATGTCAGGCTATCATGGACATAAATATTGTGCTACAAAAAATATTGTATAATATCAACACAGTGGTCCAGGGGGACTCTTTTTCAAACTCTGGGTACCCTCATACCTCAATCAGCGGTGCCCTGTATTAATCCACCCATTTCATGGCTGTAACTAATACAATATATGGGCCTTCTTTATACACCATAAGTCATTTATGTATGCATTTCATAATCAATTGGGTACAGAACATAGAAATGTTGTATAATAACAAAGAGTGCAGACGGCGTAGTGTAAAAGAGCTTCATATCGTGATAATGTGCAAATAAAACAGCAGCTTTTTGTGCTCGACCCCGGCCTCTATACAATCAAGTATGATCCTGTTGTAATCCACAGATCTATCTTCCAACAACGTAAAAACTCTGGGCCTGGGATCCTAATGTCGGCGCTTCGACCCTGGGCTATTTGTAGCGTCCCATCAGGACAAGCAGGACCATAGCTTCACGGGTGGGTGGGTGGTTTGGGGGGTGTTCCGCCCCCTAATAAATGTATTTTCTGGTAAATAGTTGGGTACAGGTGCTTTCAGTTGGGTTTGGTGAGGTGTCTGTCGGATTTCACCAGGAGTTTTTACATTCACACAGACAAAAACGAATACACAGTCTCTCCATCTCTGTTTTGAAAGTCTTCAAAAATGTTGGTTATTTTACAAAATATTATGATTCCTCTCACTTAGTACCCCTACCAATCTGCATTCCTCTCCCTTTTTGCTGCCCCTTAGGACCCTCGCATACGCCCTGCTTATGATATGATGTATTTTAACATTATATTTTTGGAAATCTGAAGCTCACAACCCCCCAATCTTACTGACCAAGCTACACCCCTGAGGACAAGGCGTCCGAAAAATATTGTCACGTCAAAACATTTGTTGTGACTCAGCGTGTTATTCCAGAGTCCAATCATGTAAATTCCCCAGTCACCAGTTCTCTTTAATTGTGTGGTACCAAGTCCCCTGTAATGCAGGCTCCTTTCTACTTACGAAGGCATGGGCGCGCCGCCATTAAGCGCTGCGTCTCAGGGGATGTGACGTCTTTGAGACGCAGGGAAGCACACACATGAAAGACTTTTATAGATGCGCCTCGTAATTGATATGCGCTGGGCGTTGCCTGGGGTAAGCCGCACTTATCCTGCCAGTGTGAACTGTGCATTGGGGAAGGATTTACCATTTTATCAGAAGTACTTGGGGGGGCTGAGAGAGGTATGAAGGTCTTAGGCCCTAGTAGAGTTCAGAAATCGGGGTACAGAAGTAGCAAAGGACTTAATGATTCATAACTAATGAGAAACGACATTTTCTCTTTCTACAGATTCAAAACCTTTAACTTTCTTTCAGACATTTAATCATTCTGAAGTTTTTTAAATATCTTTTCCATAAGGGAATCTAAAATCTTCCAGCTAGACGTCCACCTTGTAGTGCCTAAAATTAAACTTGAAGCTACCTTTCTTGAGATTATGGGAGGATTCACAAGTTGCACTTTTGAGTACATCTAAACTTTTGAGAAATTTTACTACTTTTCAGTATCCACAAACTGCACTTTTATAGTAACTTACACTTTTTTTCACAACAGATTTTATTGTTGACCGACACAGTAGGCCCAGGTTGCACCAGGGCCATAATTGTATACATATCGTAGCAATGATAAAGATGTCAATTTTAACAATATATAGTTGTCGCCAGATGAGATATGTAGAAAATTCAATTAAACACAAATAAAAGTTATAAACTAGAAACAACCATGTCACAGAGTCCATATGCATATCGTCGTACAAAGTCTCCTTTCGCAACATATGAGTACAGATACAATTATTCTTAACAGATATACCCAACATTTGATCTTTATGCCAATTCTTCATTACGTATCGCAGGGGGAATAGGCTCAAGATACAAACCCCGGTAATCAGTCCACCGCCTCCAGATCTTCAGATGTTTTTGAGGACATCCACGTGCCAAAAAGATCGGTATTTCTAACCCCATGGAAAAGTCGAGGCCTCGTTTCCAGGCCCCTATAGATGGCGGTGAAGCTGCCTTCCACGCCTTAGCAATGTCTCGCTTAGCAAGAGTAGGCCCCAGGAATAGCAGATGTCTTTTATATCTGTTCCCTCCAATACCCATCGTAATATGAAGCATGGTTAAACGCGGTGACTGTGGAATGTCCCAACCCAGCACCTCAGATAGACATGCCAGCACCCCACGCCAAAACCGTGAAAGAGCCGTACACTCCCAAATCGTGTGAAGGAAAGTGCCCTCGGCGACTCCGCAACGCAGACAGAGGGGGGATGTAATCACCCCAGCGCGCTAGAGCCTATAGCGAGTGAAATACACACGGTGAAGATATTTAAACTGTATAAAACGAAGGCGCGCAGCAATGGCCGCCCCTCGCGGGGACTCTAGAGCCTCAACCCAGTCATACTCATCCATTGGGCCGAGATCTTTCTGCCAGGCCTCTCTGGTCTTATTAAGTGTAGTGTAGCTATTAGTGACCAAGGTGCGATATAATGCAGCAATTTTGTGCTGGCCCATCTCGCCAAGGAAAACCTTGGCCTCGACGGGATTAAAGTCAGGAATATTGTCTTGCTGGGCAAGGTACGGGGAAAATGCATGGCGAAATTGTAGATATTTATAAAATTGAGACCAAGGCATTTGAAATTCGGTTTGTAGCTGCTGGAATGATTTCAGGGTCTGACCATGAAGGACGGCACCAATTGTTGATATACCAATAGAATACCATCCCCGAAGCCCTGTAATTCAGCCAATTGGGGCAGGAGGCCATTGCGCCAAAGCGGGGTATCCTTCGTGAGCTTTCCCCACCATCCCATTCTGCGCAGAGTCTGTCGCCATATCACAAAGACCGTCCAAGTAGCGGGCGGCAGCGGTTTGAGCGTCTCACTAGAATGTAGAATTGTGTGTAGAGACCTAAAGTCCATTAACCAACGCTCCACGGCGTATGCAGGGTCATGTCGATCCCCATACCCCCAATCATTTAAAATGAGGAGATGAGACGCCGCATGATACGCCTGGATGTCTGGAGTTGCGTTGAACCTGCAGTATGTAGACTGGAAGCATGTTTTTAGTGCGACACGCACAGAGCCCACCCCCCAAAGGAAGTGACTGAGGATTGTGTTCAATTGCCGAAACCATGCATGCAGTATTGGGTAGGGATGATTTTGAAGTTGATAAAGAAGGCGGGGTAGCGAGACCATTTTAAAAATAGCCGACCCACCGAACAATGATAAGGGCAAATGTGACCAGACACGTACCTGTTCTTTGACCTGAGTCAGCAGAGGGGCCATATTCTTATTCCAAGAGGCAGGTTGTGACGCGGACAAATACACCCCAAGATACTTGAATCCATCTGGGACCACCGTAACCTCATGTGTCCACCTCCCGAGTTGATCCCCCCGCACAGGGGCCATAGGAACGATTTATGAGCGTTCATGTAGAGACCAGAGTTTTCGCCGAAGATCTGCATTATGCGTAGCAGACGTGGGCCAGTCCTATTGGGACATGTGAGAAAAAATAAGACATCGTCGGCGTACAGCGCTATACGATCGGAGACCTCCCTTGACCACTCGAAGCCCTGTACCTGGGCATCCATTCTTACCCACGATGCAAGTGGCTCCATAGCGAGTGCAAAAAGATAGGGAGATAGAGGGCATCCCTGCCTGGTGCCCCTTCCAATGCAAAATGGCTGCAAGGTTGAATCAGTAATACGGAGCGAGGCGGTGATGTCTGTGTATAAGAGGCGAATATATTTAAGCAATCAGGGGTCTATATTCAGCCGGTTTAGGAGAGCAAAGAGGTAGGTCCAGCTCAGGGAATCAACTGCCTTGTCGATATCGGCTAGGAGGAGCGCTGCCGGCGCGTTCAGATGATCTACGGAGGCAATAGCATTGTGTGCCCGGCGAATATTATGTCTGGTGGCACGGTTAGGCATAAAGCCCGCTTGGTCTGGGTGAACTAATGCCGTTATAAGGGGGACGATGCGGTTTGCAATGATTTTGGCCAACAATTTTGCCTCGACATTTAGTAGGGAGATCGGTCTATACAAAGTATGCAACTCCGGGGGCCGGCCTTAGTTGTAGGAAAATCACTATTTCGGCGTGACGCCAATCGGTTGGAAGCCGGCAGTCCTCCACTGCTGCGTGGAGTGCCGCCAAATAGTGTGCCGATATGTGGGACGAGTATTTCTTAAAGAATTCACTGGGAAACCCATTCGGGCCTGGTGCCTTACCTGTATTCATGTCCACGAGGGCACTCTGAACTTCCTCAGTCGAGATCGGGGTGTCTAAATCATCACGCACGGGGTCTGGCAGGGCCCTCGGGGGCAGATCAGCCAAGAATCATCGGTCAATGGTCGCCTCGGGGAGAGTCTCCCGCGGGGTGTATGTCTGTGCGTAATCCGCGAAGCTAATAGCAATTTGAGCAGGGTCCGTAAATACATCACCCGTCGGGCCGCGGATTTCGGGAAGAGTCACGGGTCGGAGTGTCTGCTGGCATAGACGATGTAAAAGGGCACTAGATTTGTCTACCCACTGATAGATCCGGCTACGCATAGCGAGCCAGTACATCTTGGCCTCATCCACTAGATCACTAGCATACATTTGTTGTGATATGGAGAGCTGACGGCAAATCCCGTTGCCATCCGCAGCTCTACTTCTTCGCTCTAAGTCGATGATTTGGGCCTCAGTGCGGGCAAGTTTTTCCCGATGCTGCCGACGTCGTGCGGTACAGAAGGCAATGTCCAGCCCCCTTAGCGTTGGCTTCATAGCTTCCCATATAGTCCCAGCAGAGGCAACAAAACCAACATTGTGGGAAAAATATTCGGTAATGGCAGTATACATCTGTTGATGATAAAGATCATCCTGTAAGAGCCACGACGATAGTCGCCAATGGGGTGGGGAGCGTCTGAGGCCCAAATGTATTAATAATGTAACAGGAGAGTGATCTGACAAGCTCCGGGCAAGATCCCGGCTGTCACGATTTTGTGGGTGTAGGGAGCAGAAATGAATATATAGTCAAGGCAAGAGAAGGAGTCATGACTACTTGAAAAGTATGTGTATTCGTTTACAGTCGGATGTAGTTTCCGCCACATATCCACCCATCCCAGACCTTGAATCAAAGTTTGGAGTTTCGACTCGAGCCTGTCTGTCCGCAGCCCTGTGCTACGCCATCTGTCTGTTGAGGGGGACATAACATCATTTCAATCACCCCCGGCTAGCATCAGGCCCTGCGGAATCTCCGCCCAAAGGGAAGTCAGTCGTTCCACCAAGTTCCACGACAGGGGTGGGGGGGAGGTATACACAGGCCAGGGTGAGACGCTTGCCATAAACTGTGCCTGTCGCCACTATATACCTACCCTGGGGCTCAGACCAGGTCCGATCATGTATAAATGGCACCCTACGATGGATTAATATCACAACCCCCCTAGATCCCCTAGTAAATCCAGAGTGGTAGGTCTGAACAAAACCAAATCGAGCAAGGCAGGGTGTCTTATTGCCTTGTAAATGGGTCTCTTGTACCATAAGAATATCAGTATTGTAATGCTTGGCCTGGCGGAGTATGGCTCCTCTTTTGATCTTATCTAACAAGCCTCGGACATTCCAGCTAACGATGTTTAAGCGCCGCAGCTGGGTGTCAGTCATAGCGGTAGTTGAGATGTAAAACGACCAATATGTGGGTAGTTTGATACGACTGGACTCAATACATGGAGTAGTACATTGTGACATTAAAAAAGAACGTAGCTTCCCATAAACCCCCCCTCACTCCCCCCCCAAATACCTCAAAAGATAGTGAAGCATCTGTCGCGGTGTGGTAGGCGTCCCGCCCCCACAGGGGGTTAGGAACCGTTCCCAACCAATGGATCCCCAATAAACATGTGTACATTAAAGTGTCCACAAACCCACCAGAATGTACAGGTTCGTGTAGCCCAAATTTAACCAGCCATCAAGAAAATGTGTCCTTACAAAATGTTCTGCCAGCATTTGTTATGAAGGTGTAGGAGACTGTTGACCCTCTGTTATCCGTCTACGAGAGCTACTGCGGCCTTGGGATCTTTTCCTAGAGCGCGATCGGCGCTGTTTTCCGCCGGCCCTGAGTGGATCCCGGCCCGGGCCTCCGGACGATGCATCCGAGTCCACGCCTGAGGATACATGCGGCCACAATTTGATCGATTCGTCTGTCCAAGCGATCACCTCTTCGGGAGACTCAAAGAAATAGGTCCGACACTTGTAGGAGACAAGCAGGCGAGCTGGAAAAAGTAGGGAATATTGAATATTCAGGCCACGTAGGCAAGCTTTTGCCTCTGCGAATGATTGTTTGCGCTGTCGGACAACCTTAGTGTAGTCTGGGAAAATCATGATAGGTTGGGAGGCGTAAGTAAGAACTCCTTTCAGCCCTACGTGTTGGACTAACACGTCGCGGTCCTTATAATTAAGGAACCGGGCGATTATTGGACGGGGACGTGCCCCAGGAGGCAGCCTCTGCTGCAGGGCACGATGCGCCCGTTCGATTATGAAGCATGTAGATAAGGAGTCGGGAGGAAGCCAATCAATGAGCCACTTGGTTAGGAACTCAACTGTGTTATTATTCTCGCAGCTGATCCAGCGCGGCAAATATAAATTGCTCCTTAGGACACCAATTCAGGGAAAACACTTACGCAACCTATTGTCATTTAAAACTTATGTCGGTGGGGCCCATGACACCGCATACATACATTCATTCAATCTCTGGATTACACGCTAAGGAGAATGTGCTGCTGGACGAACGGGATACCTTGTTAAATTTGACAGAATAATAATCTATACACTATATACATTAACTTTGGATCCTGTCGGTTCTAAACATCAAGGTACTCCGCTATTCGGTCGATGGACCAACTAGTAGAATTAGTTGATGGTGATTAAGACCAGCTCAATCACAATTAAAACCTTTAACATTTATTAATCATAAATCTATTAAAGAAACACAGACTCATTTTAGAGTTAGGATAAAAGTTTATCTAATATTATTCAATCAAATAAATGAAATTCTTTATTAAACAAACACATTTAAAATATCAATAAACATTTAAAGAAAAAGTTTTTAGGAAAAATGAGAAATTATGCATTACCCTCGGCCATGGGGTGATGACAAGAATGGTTCACCAAAGGAAGATGAACCGCAGATCACAGGATAGGACTCCCAAACTGACTGACTGTCCCGCTAACCTCCTCGGACGCACCTCCCGGGCAGAATTCCCGCAACGATCTCGTTCCTTCCCCAGTCAAAGTTCAAAGTCCAAAATGACAGAGTCTTTCGCAGCATCAAGGTGGAAAAATGAAAAATAAAGAAGCGGCATGACAACAACACCAACAGCAACCAACCCACGTAAGAGCAGACTCTCTTATACCCTATTCTCTGGCTCACTATACATAAAAGTTGCAATCCTTAGGGGCAAGAATCACGCTAATTGGTCCATTGGAGGGGTGGTGATGGTCACCTCATCGCCCTCCTTGTTCAAACTGGTTTGGGGACAATAGAGCACACAATAAGTCTCATGATCCTGGGGTCAAAAGTAGTCCAACTTGTCAATTCATTTTGTAGCGATTTTTGATGGTCACATATTAGTTCATCCATTGTCACTCGGCTCTTTCCCATCCGTTCCCAGGAATATATGCTGAACATTTTAGCACGCTCTTCATTGTAGGTCAGATTGACCTTGACATCTCTCACTCCGGGCAAAGGCCGCATACACGTGACTGGAGCTTCCGTACTGATTCTGCGCGGAGGCCATCTTAGTCATCTCACGTGATCTCATCCTTTCCAGCAGCCATTTTCGAAGCATGGCCTAGCAGGCCCGAACGAACTATCATAAGAACAAACACAACCGAAATTAAAACAAAGAAAATAAGCCTTTCTGTTTACCACCCGCCATTCTAAAGACCCGTGTTAGGTGTTACCTAGCGAAAGCGACATTTAAAGCCATTTTATTTACCATCTGCATTCTTTGCCACAATACAAATTTACTACGCAACACAAATCATGCAATTTCACTCTAATCAATACGCAAATCACAATACTAAGGTTAATTAACTTCACATTTGTAAATAGATTAGATTTTGCACAAATCAGCATATTACCCACGTGTAGTGTCTACTAAAAAGGTGTGTTTGTTGGTTAATTCATGCTTTTCAAACGGTTAGTATCATTAATTATTATGAGGTCATTAATTTCAAAGGGGTACAAAATTATTTTGTTTACCCTGCTTCATCAATTCCCCCTTTGGTGATTTTTAACATCACCACAAAAACCTATCCCTACAAATTTATCAGATAAATGTTCCTTGTCCACTTGCATTTGTTAATTTAGACAACCGTGTTCTTTTCATCTTGTCTTTTAGACCTTTTTTACATGTTCTCTTTAAACTCTTCCAATTCTATTTCTCCCATCTCCCGTTCTCTTTCTTTATTTTTCTCATTTTCTCTTTTTACTCTATTTTGTCTTTTTCTTCTTTTAATACACACATATGCTAATCTTATAAATAGCATTATTACTATTACTACAGTCACTGGAATTAATATTTTCCCAATAAGAGAACTACCTATTTTGGTGAACCATTTCTTCATTGAAGAAAAACTTTTACCAAGTCTTTCCCAAGCACCTTCAACCTCCAGTGGGGCAATTTCTTTATGCAAATCAGTAATGTTCTTTATATACTTTTGTATATTCTCACTTTTGCCTGGAATGTAAGTGCAACAATGTTGTACCTTCAGCATTCCACAGACTCCACCCTCTTTTGCCAAAAGAATGTCAAGGGCAAGTCGATTTTGCATCACCACAGCTCTCATGGCAACCATTTCGGTATTTACCATCAAGAACCCTCCAGCAGTATTCGTTGATAAACGATCTACTACTGTAGACAATTTTCGAATCTTGTATGCATTCAAAGATATACCCACTGCTGGTATCAATGCTCCAAAAATGTCACCTATTATTTCTGAGAAGCTTTCCCTCCTCCTACGGGTTAATGGTTTACCTATCTCGTGAATTCCTTTCGTTCCTCTTTCCACGTGAAAAATCTTTGGAAAGACCAGGCCTAGATAGCATGTTCCGTACCAATGGTCCGGCAACCTATAATAAGCTCTATTTCCGCAAATATAATAGATCCCTGGAAATACTGGATCTTTTCCTCCTTTAAATCCCCATCCCCCTAGAATTTTGTATGTATCTCTGCACTCACTAGAACCCACGAAATAGTTATCATACATAGTGTTATCTCTACTAATACACAATTTTCCCTGTTGGGGCCAATCTAGAACCATAGCTGCATTTGTTTCACCTTTGTCATAACTTCTCTCTTCAAACGCCCAAGGTGGGGGTTTTGTCTTTGCTCCTGCTACCTTTCTTTGAAACTTAACCCTTCTGTCTTCTACCATGTCTAAGAAAATCTTTTCTTCTTTTCTTAACTCACAAGTAAGATTATGTCTAAATGCATATTCTAATGTTAATTCTTTTGTTTCTAAGAAAAATTCTCCAAAAACCTTTGCAACTTTCACCTTATTTAATTCAGGGATTACGGGAACTTTAGCAAAAACAGCATCTATGTCAGTGTAGTAATACTCTAATTTACCTGTTTTATAAAATAAGCTAGCTAAAACGCTACAAGTTATTCCATACGTCAAAGGAAGGTGATGATATGTCACACCTTCTGTTACAGACGCAGGTAACTGCATACAGACATAACAATCTCTCACATCCATTGTCTCCACATATTCGTATAAAAGTTTAGTGAAGACATTCTTGGAGAAATCAGTTATTGACTTATCCCTATGAAAATCAGTACTATCCACTAATGTTGCAGTGTTCTTTATGTTAGCTTTCTTGTCACTATTCGTGTCATTCACTATTACAGATGTATTTTCTACAATTAACCTAAGTGGAATTATTATTGCTAAAATAAACCAGATAAGCATTAGCAAACCTGTACAATAAAAACACATTCTACACCATCTACGTAAAAACTCACATCCAGATCTTCTATTCTCAGTGTCTACCATGTTGTAATATTATCTAGTTACATGTACAGAAATGTGTTTCCACACCTCAAATGACGTAGTGTTGATTAAGATCAACTGCTTTTTGGCACACCTTTCGGTTTCTCAGGAATCTTTCTTTGACTTATCAGTTTGTATGTCTAGTCCGGTTTTCTTTCTTTGTCTTTCAGGTTTAGTGCAGTTCACTCTCACCCACTTGTTCACAGTCTTTGTCTGGGATTTCGTGACTACTATCCACTTCTTTAATGTCGGTTAGGGCTATGTATAACCATTCAGGTGACTTGTATTTCAAGTTAGGTCTTTTCACTCTTTTTGGTCTCTGTAATTGTTTTTCACTTGTTCTTCTTTGTCCTTTCTGGACTTGTTATTTCATTTACTTGTTCCGCATTGTCTTTATTCAAATTTATTATTTTATATCTCAGTCTTTTAATTTCGTTGAGCCAATTGTCTCCTTTTCTTGGCCTTTTCAGTTCACTTTCTTTTTCTTCTCGTTCTGCTCTCCAAGTTCTCTTTCTTGGTCCTATTCTTTGCTTTCTTTCTTCTTCACTTTCTTCAGATTCTGTCTCAGACCCCACTTCACTTCCTCTAACTTTGAACTTTATGATCTCAGTCTCTTTATCTGAATCCGAATCTCCTGGTGTTTCTTCTGCCTGTAATTCTGAATCTAATCCTCCTCGTGTTTCTTCCGCAATTTCCCCAATTTCTCTATCTGAATCTAAATTTCCCTGTGTTTCTTCTGTTTGAAATTTTGAGTCTAAACCTCCTCGTGTTTCTTCCGCAACTTCCCCACTCTCTCTATCTGAATCTAAATTCTCTTGAGTTATTTCTATAATTTCTGGAGGAATTTCCCCAAAGCTTGTACTTGGCTGTTCAGCGTCACTTTTTATTAGTTCTGTTTCTCCTGTTTCAATATCAGTTCCTTTACTTTCGGATTCTTCCTTTTGTCTTTCACTGGATTCAGGGTGGTCTGATTCAAATGCCGAACTGGTATCTGATATTTCCAGATGTCGACTTACAGGTCGAGCTTCAGGATCTGGAACTCTAATCGTTTCAGTTTCTTCTTCAGTTGTCAAACTGGTACCTGATTCTTCCAGATGTCGACTTACAGGTCAAGCTTCAAGATCTGGAACTCTGATCGTTTCAGTTTCTGCTTCAGATGCTGAGCTGGTATCTGATATTTCCAGATGTCGATGTACAGGTCGAGCTTCAGGATCTGGAACTCTGATGGAATGACTGGCATGAACCCAATTTTTCACACCTGCACACTTTACAGCAGTTGTTGTCCCCAGGATCACTTGACGTGGCTTATCCCAGTGAGGAACCAAGCAGTTTCTTCTTCTGTGGACTTTAATACGGACCCAGTCTCCTGGACTCAAATCATGAGCTGGTTTTCTTTCAAGAGTGGTCGCATCCGGTCCAACCTGATGAAACACAGAATGCACCACATCAGCCAATCCTTTGCAATAGTCCAATACGAGATCATCAGTTATAGTCAGCAGTTTGTTGACAGGTACGTGTGCTTGTCTCATTGCTCCTCCCATGATTTATTTCATGAGGACTCAGACCTGTTTTCCTGTCAGGTATGCTTCTGATGCTCATCAGCACCAATGGCAAGGCGTCGGGCCATTTGAGTCCTGTGGCTTGACACATTTTCCCTAACCTATTCTTTATTGTACCATTTACTTGCTCTACCACTCCAGAAGCCTCTGGTCTGTAGGCACAGTGCAGCTTTTGTTGAATGTCAAGTGCTTCACATATCAGTTAGATTATTTCATTCTGGAAATGTGTTCCTCTATCTGTTTCGATCGTTACTGGAAAGCCATATCTAGGAATGAATTCTCTCAGCAGGAGCTTAGCCACAGTAACTCCATCATTCCTTCTTGTCGGATAGGCTTCCACCCAACGAGAAAACAAACAGACGACTACCAGGACATACCTCAATCTATTGCTTGGGGGCATTTCAATAAAATCTAGTTGCATTCTGGTAAAAAGACCTCCTTCACGTCTATTGTTCCCAAACTCACTACTGTCTTCCTTCCAGGATTTATTTGTTGGCATATAAGACATCTTTGACAAAGGCTTTCAGCTATAGCCCTAAATTTTGGGTTATACCAGGTCTGTCTGAAAAGTCTGATCATGGCATCCCTACCAATGTGTGCCTGTCCATGGTACACCCCTGGCATGTTAGAGATCATGCTATCAGGCATGACTGGTCTTTCATCTCTGTAAACCCAGACTTCATCTTCCTCTCTTTGTCTGCAACCTGCTTTTATCCAACCATCTTTCTCCTCATCATCTGCTTCTTCCTGCAATTGTTTTACCTCATCCTAGGTTTCAACTGTGTTAGTAAACAGCAAGGGACATGAAACATTCTCTTTTTCCCTTCTCCGATTCATTGAAGTCATGTTTCTGGCACAATATTGAGCTAATTCGTCAGCGAATTTGTTACCCATTGCAATATAATCGGTTCCGTTTTTGTGTGCAGCGCATTTTACCACTGCAATCTGTTTAGGCAGCTGTATCACCTCAAGCAACTTCTTCACAAACTCACCATTCCTAATAGGAGATCCTGCAGAAGTCATGAATCCCCTCTGGGACCAGATCTGTCCAAAATCGTGGACCACTCCGAAGCCATACTGGCTATCCGTGATCACCGTAATTCGGAAGTTCTTTCCCAGTTTGCACGCTCGAATCAGAGCAATCAGTTCAGCAACTTGGGCTGAACGTATTCCTCTCAAACAGGATGCTTCCATTATGGTTGCCACCGTACATACAGCATATGCAGCACTTAAAACTCCTTCAGTTGTTCTCAGGCATGACCCGTCCACAAACATCACATAATCTGATTCTTTTAAGGGTTCATCTCTGATATCAGGGCGAGGCTTTGTGCAAAATTCAAGCACATCCAAACACTTATGATCAACATCATCTTTGACTTCTGCATTTACTTCATCTGGCAGTGAAGTAGAAGGATTCACACTCGTGCATCTTACAATGGTTACATTGTCTGCACCCAAGATCACTTTTTCATACCTAGTCAGCCGACTATGTGTCATGAATTGGGTTTTTGTTCGGGTCAGAAGGATTTCCACGGAGTGTGGGACATATACTCTCAAAGGATATCCCATCACAATGCCTTCACTCTGTTCCAGACTCACACAAGTAGCAGCTACTGCTTTCAGACATCCAGGCAACGCCTTTGCTACCGGGTCTAAAACAGCCGAAAAATAGGCAATTGGTTGTTTCATTTTTCCATGCCTTTGCACTAATACTGAAAATGCACATCCGTCTCTCTCGCTACAATACAGCTCAAATTCTTTTTCATAATCAGGCATTCCCAATGCTGGTGCCTCACACAAACTTGTTTTCAGTTCCTTGAAAGCCTTTATTTCCTCCTCATCCAATTCAATCGGATCTTTGACATCCCTCTTTGTCAATCGCTGTAAAGGTTTCGCAATCAATGAAAATCCACTTATCCACTGTCGACAATAACCAACCATTCCAAGGAACATTCTCACCTCTCTCTGCGTCATTGGGGCTCTCATTCCTTGGATAATCCTTATTCTTTCTGTTGTCACCTTTCGCATCCCTTTCTCAATCTTATGACCTAGGTACTGTACCTCCTGTTGACAAAATTGCAGTTTTGATGGGGACACCTTATGTCCTCCTTCTGCTAAATGATTCAATAAAGCAATTGTGTCCGTAACAGATGCTTCTCTGGTCTTTGATGCCACTAATAGGTCATCAATATATTGGACCATCACAGATTTTTCAGGCATTTTTAAATCTTCTAATGATTTCTTCAGAATCTGATTAAAAATTGAAGGACTTTCAGTATACCTTTGAGGAATTCGGCACCATGCCAAAATACGCTCTCCGAACCGGAACGCAAATAATGGCTGGCCGTCAGGGTGCAATGGAATAGAAAAGAATGCATGGCACAAATCAATAACTGTGTACCATTCTGCATCATGTGGAATCTGATACAGTATTACAGCTGGGTTTGGCACAATTGGGCAGCAAGGAATAACAATCTTATTTACCTTTCTCAAGTCTTGCACTATCCTATATGTTCCATTCGGCTTTTTCAATCCCATTATAGGAGCATTACATGGGCTACTCATTATTTCTCTCAAAATTCCTTGTTCAGTCATCTTATTAACTACAGGTGTTATTCCTTCAATAATTTCTGGCGTTAATTTGTACTGCGGGGTATTTGGGTAATTTGTTCCTTCCCTTACAGTAATTTTTACAGGATCAACTCCTCTCATTAGTCCAATATCTTCGCCTGTGAAATCCCATACATCAGACCTGACTATTCCTTTCAATTCAATAGGGATTTTCTCTGCATCAAACACAGGAAGCATGTCATTCACTCCTGGTTCTAGTTCTGCCATTCTCATTTTATACAGAACATCCTCATCTGGTGTCTGAAAAGCAATGCCATCTGGGGTACAATAGATGGTACAATTCATTTTGCAAAGCAGATCACGTTCTAATAAATTTACAGGACTACAATCACACACCACAAAACGATGCATCTCTTTGAATGGTCCAACTTCCACCTCCACTGGTTTTGTAAGAGGGGTTTTAATCTGCCTGTTCGAAACACCTACAACTTGGATATATTCTCCTGAGAGAGGAAGGTTTGGAATTTCCACTGATCTAACAGTAGAACGGGTAGCTCCAGTGTCCACAAGGAATGTAACATTTACACCATTCACTTTTCCATCCACAAATGGACCTGACTGATCTACCTCTAGAGTTGCGCCAAGCACGCACTCTTCTTCCTCTCCTAGGCACCGTCATAAGCTTTCTTCCGATTCATCTCCATCCTGCCGTAACCAATACTGCGAAACTGCAGCTGCGCGCAGCAATTTTGTTACCTCCTCTCCTCCGTAGACTCCTGCCTCTGCACTGTATCTCTGAGGATTTACACTCTTGGGAAGAGGTGGTTGCGGCACCTGACACTGTTGAGTAACTACCTGCGGCTGTTGCAGCTGTTGGTAACTCACCTCATTCTGCACCTGTGGATTTAATGGTTGATTTTCTGTATTAGCTTTTTGAGGAAATTTACACTTGTTTCTCCAGTGCCCTAATTTTCCGCAATTATGACATGGCCATTTCTTTTTAGCCTCTTCTATACTCATTTGACCTTTTCCCTTACCAATATTCGGTTTGGATTTAGTCTGCCCTGCATCACTAGACTGATTATTCATCTGAGCTTCTTGCTTTTCTGCAACCTTTACTTGTGCCCACATTGCCTTTTCCTTGAGTTTACGCTGTCTACATTCAATATCGTCACTACAATATTTTGCATACCTTAGTACTTCATCTACTGTGCTATTCTGCCAACACAACATATGCTGCTTAATCATTTCACTTATCTCAGGTCTCAAGCCATACACGAATCTATACACAAAATGACTCATGTCTTTTTCACTCAAGTTCTCATAACCACTATACTGTTTAAAGACCAAAAGCAGTCTCTCATAGTAAGCATGTACAGATTCCTTACTCTCCTGAGTTGTTCTATCAATCTTTACCCAGTGTGTTTCTTTTGGTGGGATTTTATTTTTCAGAAACGTGATTGCCTGTTCATATTTTCTCATTACTTCTGAACCTGGGGCTCATGTTTTTGCATCTCTAGGATATTCTTCCTTCGGCCAATCAATTGTAATTTTACATTCTGTCCATAAATCTGCTGGTACAACAATTTCAAACAATCCATCCAAATCTTCCCACAACACTTTTGAAACTTTTACAAACCTTTCTACCTGTCTATACCATTCTACAGGTTTTTCTCTCAATCTTGGAAAGTCATTTGTAAATGACAATATATCTTGTCTGGACCATGGGACATGTACATAGCTTCCTCCTGGAGTTTCTCTCATTGGACACCTCATTACTATTGGTTCTTTCTCTTTTACTGGAAAAGCCAATGATGCTTTATCAGTTGTTCCCTCTTTTCTTCTTATCCACCTGCTTCTCCACTTGTCTACATCTCCCCCTTTTCTCAGTAACACAATCAGTTCCTTTATCTGTGTTAACCGTCCTGAAGTATTCAGATTTTCAATATCCTTCTCACTAAAATCTACCCTGTACGGTTTCTGCAATCCTCTGATTTTTCCAAACTCTACTCCTAGTTCGTTCGCTGTTTCTTCCAATTTTTCATGCATGTTCCTAGCTCTCCAAGTGATGCTTTTACACATAAACATTAATTCCTCATCTTGGTAGGACTTCAATCGATCTTTACCAATAGTTCCTAGAATCAATTCCTCCATATCTATTTTTAATCTAATCACATCCAAAGGTTGTGGTTCAGCATCTTTCTTCTGTAAGTTCCTCACCCAATCATTTAATTCTTCTGCAGTCGGACCCACAGGGGTTTTATTTACTTCTGCCCAACTTGCACTCCTCTCTGGGGTCTCAGTTGCTGACTCGGCTCCCATAGGAATCTTATTTATCTGACTCTCATTAACTGTCAAATTTGTAGGTGGACTCGACCTACATGAACCAACAGAATCTCTTGCCTCTCTATTTTCTGGAATTATCCCTTCTCTTACATTTTGCATACTAGAGTTCAATGGAATTGTCAGTGAATGATCATCTATCCTTTGATTTTCAAATACCGGGATTACTGGCCCTATCGTCACTGGCACAGTCACAGCTTCCATATTCTTTGTCAGTTCTCTTATCTTTTCAGTCAACTCTCTTGTGGTTCTGGCTAATTCAGTTGTATTACCATTATCATGCTTCACATTCTGTGGTGTTTCTAATTTATCAAATGACCTATTTATTTCAGAATTTCGTTCAGGGCTTTGTTTTCTTACAGTTTCCATTGGCGGTGCATTTGGAGTCACCACCGCAGAATTCTGTTGATATGGAGGGGTCTTTTATTTAAAATGTCCTCCAGCAACTCATCCTCTGTGTCGCTAACTCCATACCCATACCTTTCTGTTACTGCATGCTTCTTTTTCTCCGTACACTTTCTCCCTGTAATCTCTTCAACTGTTCTGACAGGAAACAAACCATCTGTCATGTTAGCATACCGCCATCGTCTCATCCTGTCTTCATGATTCAATCCCCATACTCTTCCATGGACTAAACTATAATTCTTTGCACCTCTGTGTCTTTCCCTTTCATACATCTCATCTTCCCATTCACCTAAGGCTTTGAACTGTGTCGGCCTAGGTCTTGGTTCAAGTTTCATCATCTTTTCTCTCAAATTTCGAAGTACAGCTGTGCTAAACGAACCATTTTCTGGAAATGCCAATACTCCATCGCCTTGGGTATATTTCACCCAATTTTCCAACCAAATACAGGTATGATAGCCATATTTCAACATCATATGAGATGCTGGCGTTTTCGGCAGAGGAAGTACTTCTCCTTCCCTAGTCACAACCTTCTTGTCTTTCTTGAAAAAGTTTTTAATTTTCGCAAACCATGACGGTTTCTCTCTACCATACTCATAATAAGCCATATTTCACTGTTCTTTTTCTCAAAACAAATACACGCAATTCTTCACCACTCTGTTCTTTCTACTGCTCGGCTATTCGGACCTATCCCAGCGCGTCTCACACCAACGCACCAATCCGAAAGCTTTACGTCACTCTCACACTAACCAATACCAGCGCGTCTTCACACTAACGGACCAATCAGGAAGCGCTTCGCTCTTTCACAACTGGCCAATACCAGCGCGGTTTTTGTTGACGTCAGTTCTACTCCTGTTTCTACTGACCCCTCCTTTACAAAAATTATCGGCAGTTTTCTTAACTTTTCTTTTTAACTAAAATGGATTAGTTACAACGTAAAACACATTACCATTGTCTGTTTCTCTAACCAAAGAGATAGTTTGATCTAATTCACAAGAATACTGTTTTGTCCGATAAGTGTAGCACTTCTCTCTACCTTACCCTTCTCTCAAGCAAGAGGTAAACCCATTTCTCTGGGGTTAAAACACATGTGGAGACTACACTGCTCCTGAGAATTAAGGCCAAAGTTTCACAAGAAAACCTGTTGCTATTTCACTCAAATACAATTCATGTGTGAAATGTCCCTAACATAACACAATCCTGTGTTATCACCAATTTGAAATCAGACAATGCACAATTCAGTGTGACTTCTCTTGCCACACGTGTCCACTTCCTACTTCCCGGAAGCTTCAAAATTCCGACTTACACATAACGTAATACAAACTCGACATAAAGGGGCCGATTCCGATCTCGGCCGGTAGGGCTCCGAATCGGATTCGGCTTTACCGGATCCGATTCGGAGCCCTGTTTCCCGACCGAACCGTACGCGGGTCCGGCCGAGCGAGTACGATGCGAAATCGCCGACCGACTCGTCCGGGCGTCCCGACCGCTCCGACCGACTCGCTCCCGGCTCGAACCGCTCCGACCGACTCGCTCGGACTCGACTCGCACCGCGCAATGGAGACGTTTCCCGGCCGGGTAAGTACGATGCGCGCCGCGAGCAGTCCGACCGAGCCGCGCACTCCGGCTCGTAAGAGCTGTCGGAGCCGTACTTTGGGGGTCCGTGTCGGACCCCCTGTACGCGTAGCCGCGCGAGTCGCACACAGGGGGGACCCATGGGTCCCCCTACCTGTGCTTGTACGGCGCGAATCGCTTCGCCGCGTACCCGCTGTAGGGGCGCCCTTGTCCGACTTCGCACCCATTGAGTCAATGGGAGCCTGCGTACGCGTTGTACGACCGGCTCCCATTGACTTCAATGGGAGTCCGACCGACTCGAGTCCGATAACATACGGACGCATCGTACTCGTTCGGTCGGACTGCACGGGTCCGATTCGGTCGGAAATCTCTCCGGGTCCGGCTCGGTCGGAGAAATTTCCGGCCCGAATCGGAATCGACCCCAAAGTGTTAGACTTGAAAAAATCAATAAATCAGTAATCAATAATCACCAAACTAGTCTATAGAAACCATATCTCTGCTACCAAGAAATCTGATCCAGCGCGGCAAATATAAATTGCACCTTAGGACACCAATCCAGGGAAAACACTTACGCAACCTATTGTCATTTAAAACTTATGTCGGTGGGGCCCATGACACCGCATACATACATTCATTCAATCTCTGGATTACACGCTAAGGAGAATGTGCTGCTGGACGAACGGGATACCTTGTTAAATTTGACAGAATAATAATCTATACATTATATACATTAACTTTGGATCCTGTTGGTTCTAAACATCAAGGTACTCCGCTATTCGGTCGATGGACCAACCAGTAGAATTACTTGATGGTGATTAAGACCAGCTCAATCACAATTAAAACCTTTAACATTTATTAATCATAAATCTATTAAAGAAACACAGACTCATTTTAGAGTTAGGATAAACGTTTATCTAATATTATTCAATCAAATAAATGAAATTCTTTATTAAACAAACACATTTAAAATATCAATAAACATTTAAAGAAAAGGTTGTTAGGAAAAATGAGAAATTATGCATTACCCTCGGCCATGGGGTGATGACAAGAATGGTTCACCAAAGGAAGATGAACCGCAGATCACAGGATAGGACTCCCAAACTGACTGACTGTCCCGCTAACCTCCTCGGACGCACCTCCCGGGCAGAATTCCCGCAACGATCTCGTTCCTTCCCCAGTCAAAGTTCAAAGTCCAAAATGACAGAGTCTTTCGCAGCATCAAGGTGGAAAAATGAAAAATAAAGAAGCGGCATGGCATCAGCAACCAACCCACGTAAGAGCAGACTCTCTTATACCCTATTCTCTGGCTCACTATACATAAAAGTTGCAATCCTTAGGGGCAAGAATCACGCTAATTGGTCCATTGGAGGGGTGGTGATGGTCACCTCATCGCCCTCCTTGTTCAAACTGGTTTGGGGACAATAAAGCACACAATAAGTCTCATGATCCTGGGGTCAAAAGTAGTCCAACTTGTCAATTCATTTTGTAGCGATCTTTGATGGTCACATATTAGTTCATCCATTGTCACTCGGCTCTTTCCCATCCGTTCCCAGGAATATATCCTGAACATTTTGGCACGTTCTTCATTGTAGGTCAGATTGACCTTGACATCTCTCACTCCGGGCACAGGCCGCATACACGTGACTGGAGCTTCCGTACTGATTCTGCGCGGAGGCCATCTTAGTCATCTCACGTGATCTCATCCTTTCCAGCAGCCATTTTCGAAGCATGGCCTAGCAGGCCCGAACGAACTATCATAAGAACAAACACAACCGAAATTAAAACAAAGAAAATAAGCCTTTCTGTTTACCACCCGCCATTCTAAAGACCCGTGTTAGGTGTTACCTAGCGAAAGCGACATTTAAAGCCATTTTACTTACCATCTGCATTCTTTGCCACAATACAAATTTACTACGCAACACAAATCATGCAATTTCACTCTAATCAATACGCAAATCACAATACTAAGGTTAATTAACTTCACATTTGTAAATAGATTAGATTTTGCACAAATCAGCATATTACCCACGTGTAGTGTCTACTAAAAAGGTGTGTTTGTTGGTTAATTCATGCTTTCAAACGGTTAGTATCATTAATTATTATGAGGTCATTAATTTCAAAGGGGTACAAAATTATTTTGTTTACCCTGCTCCATCACAGCCTTCAGGAAATCCCACAAAGCGAAGATTATTCTGTCGCGCTAGGCCCTCGGCATCCTCCACCCTCGCCGCCAGGCCACGCATCAGCGCCCCCAAGTTGAACATCTTCTTTTGAAGGGTGGTGACGGCATCTTCCGCCGTGGAAATTCGTGATTCAGTTTCAGTTATTCTCTGGACAGCGTTACGGCGGTCCTGGCAAAGAAGCATGACGTCCGATCCTACCGCACCGATTTTAGCCTCCAATGCGTCTCTGGACTGCGTGATATCCGCCAAAAATGCGGAATTGTCAGGAATAGCAGACGTCGCGCTCTCAGGGGCAGACGATTGAGCCCCAGCACTGGTGTATTTATCCATTGTAGATTGCTTGGATGTGGCCCCGGCGGGTTTATCTTTGGCCATTTTTTTGCGGGTCTGAGGAGTTGCGCCACAGGATAAATGTCTATGGCGAGCCACTGGGCAGTAAGTCGCCAACAAACGGCCAATGCCCCGGCGTCCCACCACCGAGCAGATAGGGGCAGCTACAAGGGGAGAGCCGCATACCCACAAGCCGCACCAGGACCTAGCCTGGCCGCCTCCGCAGGCGGCAGCCCCCCATCCCCCTAATGGGTGTCTCCAGCTCCCAATACCGCCACAGTAGCCAGGTCAAAGTCCCCTGTATGTCGCTCCAGCATCACGCAGGATTAATTTGGAGTCACTATGGGCCCAGACTACTACCACACCAGCTCAGCATGGCGATCAGTTCAAAGGATGTGGGGGCGGCACCAGGGCAGCACCAACAGCAGGAGAGGTGTGCCTGTCCCCGGGTCCAAAGGCAGCAACAGGAAGAATCAGCCAGGGTCCCAGTCCACTCACCAGGATATTGCGGGTATTCCTCCTCTCAAGCAGGCGCCCCCTGCCCCAGGGCCAACCACATAATATACCTCACGAAGTCACCACCAGGTCTGGTGTAATCTTCTAGTCCCCGGGCACCACGCACATGCCAGGCATTCATCCGCAGCCCGCGGCCCGCAGCCAGGCGGAGTCCCCAAGCGCCCACAACCCCGGGCAGGCAATCAGCACAGCGACCGGGAGGACAATTATAAAATACCTTCAGGCCTCGGCAGGCCGCAATCTAACCTGGTCCTGAGGCAGCTCACACTCGGCGGTTGTCAATCAAGCTGCCCCCAATGGCCCCACACCTCACAAGGGCTTGCGGTGGCGAGACGAAGAGAGGCGGCCGCGCCCCTTGGCTCCAGCGCGATCTCCACCGCAGTGCTCCGCAACACCCAGGCAGGCCGGTCCCTCACAGATCACCAGGCCGGCGCAGTGCTGCCACAACTCTCAGGCCTCAGGGAGGGGGGCCGGGGGCTCTACGGTCCGATCCGACCGCCGGTCACACAGTACGTTTGTGAGGGCCCAACCCCTAGAGATCCAGGGCAGTTTCACTTTTATGCGCCGCCCGGGCAGAGCAAAGATGGCAGCCCCATCCCAGTGCGTCTCGCCGGCCCTGGCCCGGATCCACCGGGACACGATCAAGTTCTCCAATAGGCGGGGCCGGCACCGTAGCCACCGCGAATGCGAAGCCCCCGGGGGGGGGAGAAGAGTCTACCCGCAGGCGACCGAGGCCGTGCACCGCCCCCAAGCAACGGGCCGAATCCACCAGGGGCCAGGCACACCCAGGCCAGCTCCGAGCGCGGCCTCCGCAGTCCAAGGGCAACGTTCAGGGCAAAGCAAGGGTGCCGCGGGTGCCACAAAGCCTCACGGGGTCACTGGAAGGGTCGGCAAATCTGCAACTGTGGTTGAAAGGCAGGATTCATTAAGGATTATCGACGGGCTGCGGGAGCTCAGCTAAGGCGCGTTCGCCATGTCGGACAGCTTGGCCACCAACCCCGTAACTTACACTTTTGTCGTAACTTACACTTTTGTACTAAGTCTAGCACTACATACACATTGACAACCACGGGTATTACAACACCCTCCGGTAGAAAATAATGCAGGCGAGGACTTAAAATAAAACCCCTTAGGAAATAATCTTACATTAAATTCAATCATTTAATATAGATATTAATATAAATAAATATAAATTGATGTTATCTTTTTTTTAAAACAACCAATATTTATTATTATTATTATTATTATTATTATTCTTATTATTATTATTATATACAATATTTAAATAACCTACATTTAATTTAAAATATAATGTATCAATATTCTTTATTAAAAAATAATTATATTAATTTTAATTACTACTATACATGACTTTTAACATTTATTAATGCACATTTTTAGGTGAGAATTTATATTGAACTTAAAATATAATATAATAATATTTTTATTGAGAAATAATTATATTAATTGTAATTAATCCTGTACATCACTTTTAACAATTATTAATGCACGTTATTTTTTTTTTTTCTAGGCGGGAATTTATTTTTTAATTTGAACTTCAGAAAAATAATGTTACTTTAATTTCATATATTCCTATTAATTAAAGCTTTAATTCAAAATTAATTTAATAGTGGAGTACCTTTTTTATTTTGTTTTATACCTAAGTACTCCTATCACAGGAGAGGGAACTTCGATTGTTATTGTCTCCCTGATGAAAAAGTCAGTTGGGGATATATCTCTTTTTTAAGTAGGACCCTCACCCACTGGTCATACTAGTGGCAGGATTCATCGCTGGGTTCTCACCTAGCATACCTAATGTATCTGGGTGGCTCTACGCTTACGTAACAGTAGAGCTCTTTGGTGGTATCGCCAAAGACCTCCAGACATGCCTCTCTTGTGATAGGAGTTTATTAGATATTGGAAGTGGAGTGAACCTGCATACTTCTTACTCCCCCCTCTTTCTATATTAACTGATGAAGAAGCGCACAGCTGGGGGACTCAAAAATGACTAGTAGCAAGGTCTTAACATAAAACTAACCCCCCTGAAAATAAGAAAAGGATGGGCACAGGTATAAATTAGCTAGGTATGAGTGTCCATACCAGGCTAGCAAAAAAGAATAAAATCCTTTTTCTGGCATTTGGGTGTGAAAAAAACGTTATGGCTGAAAACCCTAACCTAACCTTACAGAGGAGGATGTGAACCTGATTTTCTCCCCCCCACCTTTTGACAGATATAAATGTGGCACAAACAAAGGACTTGGAAACACTTACAGAACAAAAGTGCAACTGGAATAAAACAATATTACATGGGGTTTTCATGACCGAAAATTTGAGATCAAATACTGCTCCAAGGGACCTATGGGTCACCAATGCCCCACACATTCTTCTGGAGTATGCGGCATTTAGAAAGGATGGGGCCTAAATATGTTGGCATTGTGTAAGGGACAGACTTGTACTAATAATTAAAACAGACGAAAGGCTGTCGGAGGCATTGATGATTGAGATACAGACTAGTGAAAACCATCTAAAGACCACAGTTACAGCATACAAGAAAAAAATGGGATGAGATAAATATGGAGATGACAAAGTATAAAGACTTCTTGACACAATCAAAAATAGTACATTTTAAGAAAGATGTTAAGAAGTTTTCTTTTGTAAAAACATACCCATACTCCACACTGGATTACACAGTACCAAATAAGAAAAGCAACGATAAGGCTGACTCCAGTTCCACAGATGGGAAGTCATCAGATTCAGATGGGTGGAGCAGTGGAGGGGAAGTGAAAGGGCGATACAAGGGGTAGAAACAGAAACAGACCATGGGCCCAACAGTGGCAAAGTTTCAACACCTACTCGCCTCCATTTTTCTACCAACCATTGCCTTCACATCCCAAAACATTACTTTGGTTGGGGTAATCCCTTTAACCAGATGGCACTCCAAAGGTTTCTTCAAAATTACTGACCCCCTTTTAAGTGAGAGGACAAAGATTCAGAGTCAAGAAAAAGAAACATACACAGGTTCAGTGGGAGGACGGTCAACCGGGCGTACACACAAGAAACATGACAAGGCACTCACAGCATCGGACCAGCTGGAGTAAAATGTACTCCTGATCATCAGCCAGGCTAGCTTGAATCCAGTGGCAAAGTGAACACGTCTGGGCATACCCTGCTAACTTTTTATTTTTTTATTTTTATCATTTTCATTGGCATTTCACAAAAGATATCAAGGCAATAGCACAGCATCTGTTGTATACGTATATGCATTGGACTTATTTCAACCATTATATAGCTGCTCAACCATGTTTTACAACCTTATCACATACCAGGCTTCACATATTAGTGCACATATTAGTACCATATGTCTTGGCTAATACCCTGCCAACTTAGGGCGAACAAAGCAAACACAAGGAGATGATGAACGGAGCACTGAAACTTTTCAGACACTCACCCCCAGTCACAGATCTGGGTTGAATCCATCATCGTTCTTTAGCTCACTTCGCCACCCCAGTTCAGACACAGCTATATGCAAGTCAGTCTTAACCCTGTGCCTCATGGCAACAGTCCAGCCCGAACTGCCAAGCCATGTCTTCCCTGGACCGGAAACAAGCATCCTGGGACCAGTTTCAGGCTAACAGCCCTCATCAGCCAGGCTAGCTTGAATCCAGTGGCAAAGTGAGCAAGGGACCCACGTCTGGGCATACCCTGCCAACTTAGGGCGAACAAAGCAAACACAAGGAGATGATGGACGGAGCACTGAAACTTTTCAGACACTCACCCCCAGTCACAGATCTAGGTTGAATCCATCATCGTTCTTTAGCTCACTTCGCCACCCCAGTTCAGACACAGCTATATGCAAATCAGTCTTGACCCTGTGCCTCATGGGAACAGTCCAGCCCGAACTGCCAAGCCATGTCTTCCCTGGACCGGAAACACGCATCCTTGGACTGGTTTCGGGCTAACAGCCCTCATCAGCCAGGCCAGCTTGAATCCAGTGGCAAAGTGAGCAAGGGACCCACGTCTGGGCATACACTGCCAACTTAGGGCAAACAAAGCAAACACACCCTGCCAACTTAGGGCAAACAAAGCAAACACAAGGAGATGATGGACGGAGCACTGAAACTTTTCAGACACTCACCCCCAGTCACAGATCTGGGTTGAATCCATCATTGTTCTTTAGCTCCCTTCGCCACCCCAGTTCAGACACAGCTATATGCAAATCAGTCTTGACCCTGTGCCTCATGGGAACAGTCCAACCCGAACTGCCAAGCCATGTCTTCCCTGGACCGGAAACAAGCATCCTGCGACCGGTTTTGGGCTAACAGCCCTCATCAGCCAGGCTAGCTTGAATCCAGTGGCAAAGTGAGCAAGGGACCCACGTCTGGGCATACCCTGCCAACTTAGGGCGAACAAAGCAAACACAAGGAGATGATGGACGGAGCACTGAAACTTTTCAGACACTCACTCTCAGTCACAGATCTGGGTTGAATCCATCATCGTTCTGTAGCTCACTTCGCCACCCCAGTTCAGACACAGCTATATGCAAATCAGGCTTGACCCTATGCCTCATGGGAACAGTCCAGCCCGAACTGCCAAGCCATGTCTTCCCTGGACCGGAAACAAGCATCCTGGGACCGGTTTCGGGCTAACAGCCCTTATCAGCCAGGCTAGCTTGAATCCAGTGGCAAAGTGAGCAAGGGATCCACGTCTGGGCATACCCTGCCAACTTAGGGCAGTTTGGGCTGGACTGTTCCCATTGGGCACAGGGTCAAGACTGATTTGCATATGGCTGGGTTCAAACTGGTATGGCATGGTGAGCAAAAAACGATGGATTTAGGCCCAGATCTCTGTACTGGGGTGAATGTATGACATTGTTCTGCATTCTGTCCATCAATTGTTGTTTTTGCATTTGTCACCCCGAGTGGGACGGGTATGCCCAGACGTGGGTCCCGTGCTCTCCATGCCACTGGAGTCAAGCTATCCTGGCTGATGAGGGCTGAAAGCCCGAAACCGGTCCTAGGATGCTTGTTTCCAGTCTAGGGAGGACCTGGCCTGGCAGTTCGGGCTGGACTGTTCCCATTGGGCACAGGGTCAAGACTGATTTGCATATGGCTGGGTTCAAACTGGAATGGCATGGTGCGCAAAAAAAACGATGGATTTAGGCCCAGATCTCTGTGCTGGGGTGAATGTATGACATTGTTCTGCATTCTGTCCATCAATTGTTGTTTTTGCATTTGTCACCCCGAGTGGGACGGGTATGCCCAGCTCTCCATGCCACTGGAGTCAAGCTATCCTGGCTGATTCACCCCGAAACCGGTCCTAGGATGCTTGTTTCCAGTCCAGGGAGGACCTGGCCTGGCAGTTCGGGCTGGACTGTTCCCATTGGGCACAGGGTCAAGACTGATTTGCATATGGCTGGGTTCAAACTGGAATGGCATGGTGAGCAAAGAAACGATGGATTTCGGCCCAGATTTCTGTACTGGGGTGAATGTATGTAATTGTTCTGCATTCTGTCCATCAATTGTTGTTTTTGCATTTAAGGCTATCTACCCATAAGGAAGGCTTGAATGATAACATCCCTTGGGGAAGTATTCTTAATAACTACTGATATGTTAATTAGCTCTAATGAATTTTATGATGTAACCACATTTATGCCTTGGGGAAGTATTCTTAATAACCACAAATATGTAAATTAGCTCCTATGAATTATATGATATAATCACAATTGGTTCATTCTGACAGTATGGTGCACCACTACGAAATTCAAAATGACAAGCGAAAAAATACTACACCTAGTAAACAGATTCTATTTCTAAGAAATATCGAACACCAAAGGTAGATACATTCCAATACAATCCTTGCACAAAAATCCTGAAGTCTTAACATATATTGAGCTCTCCATATATGTCTTGGTTTTCTGTGAACACTGTAAACATACATTTTTGAAATTGTTTAATCTCAGGCATTATAAGAAGTTACGTAAAATCTACCAGTCATTGGGTACTGTTAAACTTGTGACTCAGACGGGGCACATTAACCTAATTTAAATTGCTAGCCTCCGCATTGAGCATTGGAAACAAATAGCCCAAAGGCAGTCGTACCTTTTTGAAATAGTTTAATTTAAGGCATAATACGAAGCTACTGAAAATCTACCAGTCATTGGGTACTGTTAATCTTGTGATGGGGCACATTAACCTCTTTTAAATTGCCAGTCTTCTCATTGAGCATTGGAAACAAATAGCCCAATTTTCACATACCGACATGGATGCCTCCAGACATGCCAGCCCACCTACAATGACGATCACATGACGATGTCGGCACGTTACACGCCTCATCACGTGACCCAGAAGACGATTAATTATCATTTTCCTCGTACACACAAGCAAGATGTAGAGCTTAGAGGACACTTAAAAATTTGCTAACATTCGTGACAAGAATTTTCAATTCTATTATTGACATGGAGGCGAGGATTATGCTTCTCATTTCTTTATTGAAATCCACAGCAGCCAATAGAAAACCAGTAAGAAAAAACACTACAGTACCCATGAATGCTGTATGGGTCGCATGACCAACCATAGAGTATCACCATATAAAAGGTCCATCCACATGAACAGTGTCCTCTTTCTTTTGCGAACCATTGAATAGCTAAGTCCATGAACAACCTGCTCTTGAAGAACAGCATAAAGGCAGGGGAACTCCTCCTGACTGATCAACCTGAGGCCCAACGGGGCTCCTTTCCGAACCGGGACTCGGCCCAACGAGCTCAGAGACATCGTGTAGACACGAAGATCTTCACATCAGCTAAACTTTCAAGCTTTACTTGTTATCACCTCCTGAAATGAAAACAGAAAAACACCCGTAATACCCTTCCATAGCCTTTTGATCAGTATATCAACAGAAAACAGGGGACGGGCGTAAAAAAGATACATAGATACAATATAAATATACATTCATCAAACAACACTATAATGTTGACATAACGCCTGGGTGGGATAATCCTCGCCTCAGTGTCCTTAATAGAATTGAAAATTCTTGTCACAAATGTTAGCAAATTTTTAATTCTATGTCAGGACCGGAGGCTCCGATTATGCTTGTTCAAAGCTTAGACACCACCATAGAGGCAACATCCACAATTGGCTTATAATAAAAAGCTTTAAATGTACTCTCTGTAGACCAGTCAGCTACATTCATAATGTCTGACAAGCTGACACCAGCTGAAAAAGACTTGGATGCCATAGCCCCTCGGGCTCAATGGGCCCCAAATTTCGAAACATCAATGCCCGCTTCGCCCATGAGCCAACGCATCCATCGTGACAAGGTGGCTGGAGTCACTGGGCGAAAGGGTTTCTGAAGAGCAATCAATAACTGACCCTGCATATCTGCGCGGAATTCAGCAGTACTTACTTCATAATCCTTCACACATTGCACAACACACAGCTTAGGATTATTGGGGAAAGCTGGATAGGAAACCGAGGAGGTATTACACTTAGTCCTCCGTGAGATAGTGAATGACACACCTTGCGGTGAAAACCTACGTCCCGCTAAGTCTAGGGCTCGAACATCTGATACTCTCTTGCATGAAACTAGACATAGCAACATGGTCAGCTTAGCGGATAACTGCTTTCGAGAAAGGTACTTATTAGATGGCCAGGCCTCTAGAAATTTCAAGACAATAGAAACATCTCATAACTGTGAGTACTTTGGGCACGGGGGTTTAACCATCCGGACGCCTCTGAGCAGTTTACACACCAACGGATGCTCACCAATTGGTTTGCCATCCACGGGTATATGCCCTGCGGAGATAGCTGACCGAAAGTTGTTCACTGTTCTATAGCCTAAGCCCGAAGACGCTATTGAAGCCAGAAAGTTAACAGCTAGAGAGACATGTGCTTTAGAGGGATCCACTTCCCGTTGAGAGCACCAATCACACCACCGTCTCCAAGAGGAAGAATATTGTTTGTGGGTGTTGACCGACCAGGCCTCGTTGATAAATCTGTCAGCCTCCTGTGAAAGGCCTGGGACCTTCCATCTGTCCCTGAAACCCGCCAGGCTACCAGAGGAAGTTGACCCGACTCCACTAATGGATGAGGAGTCTGCAGAGGGTCCAGCAACAGGTTCCATAACCGTGGAAGAAGGATTGGAACCGCACAGAGCATTTCCAGAACAACTGGGAACCATGCTTGCGCTCTCCATAGTGGGGTGATCAGAATCAGTTCGGTTCGATGACGTCTGGTTCGTGCCAGAACCCTGGGGATCATCGAGAACGGAGGGAAGGCATAACACAGGGATCTCGGCCACACCTGAAGGAACGCATCCGTAGCCAGAGCTTCCGGATCCGGACGCCAACTGTAAAAACTGGGAATCTGTCTGTTGAGGCGAGACGCGAACAGGTCTATGTGACAGGGCCCCCAAAGGTCGTTCAAGTTTTGGAACACTTGGGGATGCAGCTTCCAATCGCTGAAATCCTGCAAGTGACGGGAGTGCCAATCGGCCACCTTGTTGTTGTAGCCCGGAAGATATTCCGCCACTACCGAAATCCTGTTCTGCAGGCAAAAGTGCCAGAAGTCCTTGGCAATCTCCGCCAACATTCGGGACTTCATGCCGCCTAACTTGTTCACGTACCGCACCGCTGATATGTTGTCCATCCGCAGAAGGATACAACAATCTGCTTTCTGAGGCGACAAGCAACGGATCGCAAAGGAACCAGCTAAGAGTTCCAGGCAATTGATATGTAAAGTGAGTTCCTCCGGCGACCAACGACCACCCGTGGACAACTGGCCGCACGGGCTCCCCAACCCCACCGGCTGGCATCGGATTCGATCACTACATCCGGAGTCGATCCGAAGAGAGCTCGGCCGTTCCAAGCCTCCATGTGGTTCAACCACCATAACATCTCGAGCCTCGCCTCCTCTGTGAGGGGAATCATTTCTGAGTATCCGAGACCTTTTTGGAGATGTCGGATTTTCAGTCGTTGAAGGGCCCGGTAATGAAGGGGACCCGGGAAGATCGCCTGAATTGAAGAAGCGAGCAAGCCCACGACCCGGGCTACGGATCTCAAGGACACCGTCTGCTTGTGAAGTGTCGACCGCAACTCCCTTTTGATAGATCTGATCTTTTGCATTGGTAGAAGGAGCTGACAAGTCAGGGAGTTGACTAAGAATCCCAGAAACTCGATCGATTGAGTCGGGATCAACATTGACTTTTGTTGGTTCACAATAAACCCCAGACTCTGTAAGAGATCGATTGTCCATTCGAGGTGCAAGACTATTAACCGGGGACAGTTCGCCATGATAATGATGTCATCTAGGTAGACGATCAGTCGAACCCCCGGGCTCTCAGAGATTCTACTACAGGGCGAAGAAGTTTAGTGAAGCACCAAGGTGCTGACGAAAGGCCGAATGGGAGAACCCTGTACTAGTAACAGACCCCCCGCCAGAGAAACTGCAGGAACCGGCGATGAGGGGCGAATATGGGAATGGACAAATACGCATCCTTCAGGTCCAGACGGACCATCCAGTCCCCTTCTCTGAGGAGATCGCACAGAAGATGGATGCCCTCCATCTTGAAATGTCGGTAGATTATCCAAGCGTTGAAGTCTTTTAAGTTTAACACTAGTCTGGATCCACCCCCTTTCTTCTCCACTAGGAAGACATTGCTGAGAAAACCCAGAGGGTGGAGAGTTGAAACCACTATGGCACCTTTCTGAAGTAGAGAGTTGTTGCATCCTCAAATAAATCCACTTCACAGGATAAATGAATAAGTTGGATTCTTTATTACAGCCCCCCGCATACAGGTTAACACATCCAGCACGAACGGCTTCTTCAGTATGTCTCAAACCAAATACACGTCACAGCACAATACATTCTATTATTCTAGATTGTCGCTAATGTTCTAATACAAAGAACAAGCTTACCTTAAAGCCACATACTACAAGAGTCCATTTCTGCGGAGATAAAGGTCTGATCGTGTTGGGAAAAAAACATCTGTAGAGGGGGTCTGTCTTGGAAAGGGGAGTCGTACAGTTCCAACTTGTACCCTTTCACGGTTTCCAAGACCCAAGCATCTTGAGAGATCGTGCGCCAACTGTCTAGAAAAAACATTATTCTGCCCCCCAAGACCACTTCTGAACAGGGAATCAGTCTCACCTGTAGATCCGGAATCTTGTTGGCCACTAGAGTTGCCTCCAAATCTGCCTTTGCGGAATCTATTTCTGGATCGCTGGGTTGGGTAGAAGGAGGAGTTGTTATTTGAATTGGAGTCCTGATAACCTCCTCTCTGCTGGCCACGCGGGGCGCCTTGATTATAACCCCGGCCGAACGAGCGACCCCGGAATCGTCCGGCCCTGCTGAAAACCGGGCGGAAAGCCCGCCTGAGAGACCCCTGGGCCTTGTCTAGACCACTAAACGTGGCTACGAATTTTGTGAGTTCTTTGAGGAACGGTTGCCCAAAGAGTAGTCCCTGAGCCAGAGGGCCAGATTCAGAAGTGGACAGCTCGGCCAGTCTGGGATCTAATTTCAACAGAATTGAACGTTGGCGTTCCGTAGATAGTGCACAATTCACGTTACCGAGTTGGCAAACCGCTCTCTGGGCCCAACCAATCAGGTCCTCCGGGTCAATCGCCAACCCCTCCTCCTTGGCTCGAAATCCTAGCTCTAGGATTTTTGTCAAGGGACCAATCAGGTCCAGCAGTTTATCTTGACATGACCTCCAAGACCTATCGAGGCCCTTTTTGGGGTCCTTAGAATATTTCTTGAGGTATGTCAACATGGAGGGATCTACCTCGGGAGTCTCCGTCACCTTGCCTGCAAGGTCTGGTCTGGGACATTCAGATCTGAGCCTAGCTCGAACATCCTTGTCGAAGGCTTGACGGATGTGAGTCTGGACATAATCAGCCACCTCTTGGGATGGAAGCCATGCTGAAGAGTTGGGGTGCACTATCTCGGTTGGTTCGAAGTTGAGGACCTTGGAAGCAGAAGGCGTGACTACATGCTGTTCTTTTCTCGCTTTCTTGGAGGGTCTAGGAGCTTCCTCCTGGTCAGTGGATGGGTCTGAGGAGGTATCTTGATCATCCTCTTGGGTTATCTCTGTGATAGTCGCCTCTTTGCTGGGAGTGTTATACTCCTGATCTGACATAGTTTTAGCCAGTTTGGCGAAATCCGCAGCGTGCGGATTCTTAATGCCTTTACCACTCGCTCTAGGGCGATTGCTTGAGTTAGGCAGCCAGCCTTGCTGCTGGGCGTAGGAGCACAGGTGACGTTTGAGAGGTTCTATGGCCCTTACCAAGGCCGAATTCACTGAATGCTGGACTCCTGCATCCAGAGCCTCAACGAGGTCCTGTTCCATGGACCCAGAGGGTTCCTGTTCATAGTAGTAGTCCTCCTCATAATAATAATCAGCCATGATTAGCACACTGGAGTGTAAAATATTCCCCAGGAGGAGAGCCTGAAATACGCTTGAGGGCAGCACCCACGCTGAGCAGGCAGAACAATATGATTCAGGGGGAGTGGTAAAACCCCGGGCAAGCCAAGTACAATCCTTGAGGATCTGAATCAATGATTTAAGATGTGGAGGGAGGGCTTGCCAACCACTCTAGGCAAAGCCTATGCAATTCTACAGCCCCACACAGTCAGGATATGGTGGGACGTCAGGGGGAGCACCAACGAGCCAAATGCGGTCAAAATGCACTGTTTCTGGGGTCTAGGAGCACAACAACGCTGCTCCGGTGTTCAATCAAGCCCGAACAGTGGAAAAACCGGGCAAAATGACTGCCGCGCATGCGCGGTAGTGGCCGCTCGCTGCCAGTAGAAAGAGGACTGCGCGTCAGAGAAGACGCGCGTCCTCGCTCCCTTTTTCCTCCCGCTCCACTACAGCAGAAAGCAAACGGGCGAAGAGCACCCGATCGGAATACATAAGACGCGCATAACTCGTAGCGCGATGCCAATAACGCGACACACGTCGGGAAACCGGGGGTGCCTATGCGACGGAGCACAGCCCCAGGCACAGGTTTACAACAAGGCAAAATAGGCACAAGCACACTATCGGTAAGGCTGTGAAGCACTTGATCAATACCAAATAATAATTAGATCGCGATAATTAGCTCTAAAGTAACCTTTACACAATGACAATCAAGCAAGTTAAGGGATGAGCACTTAACTGGCTGCGGAGCAGCAAAGAAAGAGGACACTGTTCATGTGGATGGACCTTTTATATGGTGATACTCTATGGTTGGTCATGTGACCCATACAGCATTCATGGGTACTGTAGTGTTTTTTCTTACTGGTTTTCTATTGGCTGCTGTGGATTTCAGTAAAGAAATGAGAAGCATAATCGGAGCATCCGGTCCTGACATAGAATTCTGTGGGTGTTTGGAGGGCGAGATACCTTGACAAAGTAAGAGGGAAGGGAATGGGGGTATACATGAGCTAGTGGTTGGTCACAGAACTCTCTTTTGAATATGAATCTCCTAACTAGTCCTTCCTCGTCAGAGTGTGACAGTAGGGTCCGCCTGGGGCAAAATAACCAGAAAAAAGTACGGTTTGTTAATAATAACTGCATGCGAGCTTGTTCATCACTACAGTGTGCTTCTGATCTCAACCAGACCCCAGGGAATTCGAGAAGCTCCCTCTTTTTTCACCGATATCAGTTGTGTGCAGTGCTGACCACGAGCGACTATAGCCATATATATTTTTCTTTTATTGTTAATAATTGTCTCTCTTTTGATTTTTTCCAGATTTACCTATGGGAAGTTTCTTATAATAGGTTTCAAACTATGAGGCATCCACACAATAGCATGAATTAATGTGTATTGATACTCATCACGTCTGCACGTCTAGTGCCTTTTTGAGAACATAATTAAACTAGGGATCTTTCATATTTTAACAGTCCTGAAGAAACCCATTTGACCTCTGTGGCGAAAACTATGTGGCTGAAACATATAGACTCTGTTTTTGATGTTGGAGCCCATAGCATCTCCAGTACATCAACATTTCTGTTATTAACCTTACCAAAAGATTCCCCAAATAAAAAAGAAGGTATACCTGCAGGTAATTGTAAATCAATAGATCCCTTGACAATACCATCGAAGAGCTCCACTGTTACTTAAGCGTAGAGCCCACCCAGATCTACAGCGGGTATGCTAACCTACATTAGGTATGCTGGGTGAGAACCCAATGATGAAGCCTGCCACTGCTATGAATAGTGGGTGAGGATTCTACTTTAAAAAAATTAGACTGACTTTTTGATCAGCGAGACAATAACAATCAAATGTATTTACAAGTTCCCTTTCTCGTGTTAGGAGTATGTTAGATATTGGAAGTGGAGTAAACCAGTATACTTCTTACTCCCCCCTTTATTTATTTATTAACTATATTTAAAGTAAAGATATAAAACAAATTTTCATTAGAATTGAACATAAAAATATGTTTAATAATTATTTTCGAGTTAAATAACGTTTTTTAAATATTTTCCTATACTTTACAATGCTGAGATCTCCACCACGACTGTGGAGTCTCCTTATGATGAAGTATAGGGAACATTTAAAAAAATATATTTAACTTGAAAATAAATATTGCAATTTGTTTTGTTAAATATTACTATAAATTCATTTTACATATTTACTTTAAATGTAGAACAAAAAAGAAAAATTCCATGGCACTATTAAATTAATTTTTGATTAACATTTTAATGCAAATATAATAAATTAAAATAAGTTTCTGAAGCTTGATCCTCAGCTCAGTCTTGTGCTTGGTACAAGCGTTGTGGCTTTACTATGACAAAGTACGTGTGGCATGCCTGCAACTACTAGTCAAGCAGAAAGCTATAAATAAATTAAAGGTCTGAAACAAGTAAGGCAAATTTAAAATGTTAATGAAAGATGTGAAGTCACATACTAGGAGAAATTATGCAAATAATATGCAAATGAGGTGGGGTAAAAGTGTCAAAAATAACAAGGAAAAAAAAATGAGCCATAAGTGTTCAGCTAGAGTTGGAGGTCAGTTTCCCATCAGATGGTTGTACCAGGGTCTTTCACTTGTTGTTTTGTTCACCACAAGTCTGCTCAAAGATGGAAGGATGTGGCATTGGCGTTTCGACTCATGGAAGGCAAATAGTTAGCTAATCCAAAAGTGCCAAGCTACTTGGCAGAAAATTGAAAAAAAATACAGTTCACGGTTGTTGAGTCTGACTCAAAGCAGCTTAAATGTGGTTAAGCTCCAGGAAGATAGTAGTGTTAAACAACAGGTCAAGTTATGAGACCCAGCCAGTGAAGGGGGATATCGATCCCAGGTTCAAGAGACCAGACGACTTCTGCTCCAGGTGATGCTGTGCGTAAATCTCCAACTAGGTGCTCCTGGTTCTTTTTCTGACATTTCCCGCAAAGTGGTGCACTTCCTGTTCTAGGAGTGCACTTGCTGGCACCAAATGCTTCCAGAGTTCCATCCATCTAAAAACCAACATGCTGACGCACTGTCTTGTTTCTGCAGAGCTGTCTTCTGCCTCTCAGCTCCATTACCCAAGGTTCCTTATGTCCTTGTCCCATTCATTAACAGATTGGAGATGACCATCTCCCGACAGAAAAAAAAAGACCAGAGTAATGCTGGGACCCTAACCCGCCCCTCCCACTGGGAGGACATGATCAGCACTTACCCAGCATTCCGCCTCTTCTTTTTTTCTGTCGACAGAATGGACGTGGTTGCTGGTGCTGCTCCTGCTGGGCTGGAGTTTCTTCTCTCCTCCCCCACCCGGCGGCCTGGCTGTGCGGGCGGGGGGTTTGCTGGTCTGCCTCCTGGCCTGCCGGGCTTGCTGGGAGGCGGGGATGTTCGTGGCCGGCTCTGCCATGCCGGCTGGCCCTTTGCGGCTGGTGCATGGCCTCCCGGTTGCTTCCGGGTCGCGAGCACGTCTTTCTGAGGCCTGGCCGGGTGGAAGACGCGCCGCGCTTGATGTGTTCCTGGCCTCTGGCGTGACCTTGGTGGATGCCTTGGGCTGGCTGTTGGAGTGGAGGCCTTGTTCCTGGTGGTGTCCCGGCCCCCGCTCCAGGTGAGTTCCGCATAGCGGTGTTTTCTTCCAATCCCTGCAGGTGTTTGGCTGTTTGCGGGGTGTGCTGTCTCCGTGCAGTGCTGGGCGGAGCCTCGGTGTTCTGTGCTCTTGCTCTGCTGTGGTCCCTTGATGCTTTATTTTTTTTTTTCCTACGACGATGGCTATGTGCTTCGCAGTGGTTTGCATGATTTCTGGTCTGGAGCCCTTCCGCACGGGACCTCGGACTTTCAGCCCCAAAGTTTATACAGCTCTGTGCACGCGTCTCCAGTGGCGCCAGACCCGGACTTCAGGTGCTGCAGCCCTAATGCTTTGGTCCAGGGTTCGTGCCTGCAGACGGACCCTGCCAGGTTGTGACACTGTGCCCGCTGGGCATTCCTTGGCGTGGCCGGTCTGAACATTAGGGGTCCAGGCTGCTCCTTTGTTTGACACTGTTTCCTGCGGAGTGTTGTTGCCATGCCCTTCGCACTTGCCCTGGCAGCTGGTCCTGTGGACTGTGCGGTTCCACTGCACGGTCGCTGTCGCTGCGTGCTTCCCCTGCAGCGCTGGCCTGTGTGTGCTCCTGGTTTGGGCCCTGTGCATCCTGGGGATGCCGGGGTTTGGGCCCGGGGCCCCCTGGGTGCGCGGAGCTCTTCTCTTCCTTCCTCGCATTGGATCTGGCTTCGTGTGGCCTGGGGATGCCGGTGTTTGTCCCGGGGCCTCCTGCGTGTGTGGCTTGTCCTCTGCCTTTGGGCTCCTTCGTGTGGGCTGGCTGGCTGGTGCGGTGTCCGGCTGCTTGTCTCTTCTGTGCTGGGTGCTGCTATCTTTTGTTGCTCGTGGCTCTGGCACTTTCGTTGCACTGTTCCTGGCTTCTGTGGGTTCCTTGGCGTGGTCCTTGGGTTCCCCTGCTGCTGCTGCGCTCCGCTTGCTTCTCGGGGGATGCCCTGGCGAGTCTTCTGGCCTTGGCTTTGCGAGCTCTCCTCTGTTTCCTGTGCTTGCATTTTTGGCTGGGGCTTGCTTCGGTAGGTGCTGGCCACGGCTTTCTCCTTGGGTCTGGCTTCGCCTGTCTCCTGGTTCCGCCGGCAGTGCTGCTCGGTCTGTGGTTGCTCCTGCTGCGGCCCCCTTTCTGCTGGTTGCGTCTGCCTGGTGACTGTGTCCTCCTGTTTTGCGGCTGGTGTTCGGCCCCTGATCCCTTTGGGTCACGTTCCCGCTTTGAGATTCCTTTCGGTGGTTGTGTCTCTGGTGCTGGTGTGGCACCGTCTTGCCGGGTCTTCTGTGTGGGTTTTTTGTGGGTTTTTTGTGGCTGGTGTGCGTTGGACTCCTGCTCTCCTCTGTTCTTGGTGTGCGGTGCGTCTGGGGGTCTGCCTCTGGTTGTCCATTGGGGGCCTTGGTGCCCCGGCCCCCTCATGACCTGGCTGTTGGCTGTGGGTTGGTCTTTCTTCCCCCGGTGTGCCTGTCGCCCGGGTTGGTTGCTCCTCCTGCCCTGGCGTGGTGGCTAGTGGTGCGCCTTGGGCTGGGGGGGGGTTGTTGTTCCTTTCTCCCGTCCCCCCCTGGGGTGTGTTATGTGTGGCGGTTCGCTGTTTTGCTTCCTTTTTCCAGTGGTCCCTGGGGGGTCCGGGATTCGTGCCGCTGCTGTTTGGGCCGGGCTGTCTTTCGCTGGTGCTGTGTCCTGGTCGTTGGTGCCTGGTTTCCTCTCTTCTCTGCGGTTCTCCCTGTTGGGGGTCCGCCTGGGATCCTGGTGCGGTTGCTTGGCCTTGTGCCTGTTTTCCACCTCTGGCCCTTTCCTCCCTGTGGGCTCCTGGTCTCATCTGGTCTCAGCCGTTTGGCGGGGTCGGGCCTGGCTGGTGCCTGAGTGGGGGGCCGCTTGGGCTTTCCTGCTCCTGTGGGCTTTTCGGCGCCTGTTGGTCGCCTTCTTCGGCCCTGCGTCCTTGCCTGTGCGCTCTCTGGATGTCCTGGCCTGGCGCGCCGGTGGTTTCGCCCGTGCCCTTGCGTGCACTCCCGGGCCTGCTCTTGCCTGCTGTTCTCTTCCCGGGCTTGGTTCGCCTCTGGTTGGGTGCCCGCGTTTTCCTGCCTGACCCCTGGGCTGCGTCTGGCCTTGTTCGGGCCTGTGTGGGGTCCTGGGGTTCTGTGCTTCTGGGTTGGCGTGTCCGGGGTTGCCTCAGGTCGCTCCTGGTCTGCCGGCTTGCGGCTGGTTCGGCTTGGCCTCCGGCTGTGCCTCCTTGGTTTTGCTGGCTGTGCTGTGGCTTCTGTGCCGGCTCTGGGGTGTGTTTGGCCTGGCGTCCCCGGTCCCTTTCCTGGTGTCGGTGTCCTGGCTTGTGTGCTTCCTGCCTGTTGGATGGCTGGTCCCTCTCCTGTGGGGTCCTGGTTCTGGCAGGTTTGGGGTGGTCCTGCCATTTTTGCCTCGTAGTTCGGTCTGGGCCTGTCTTTGCCTGCCCGCCCGCTCCTGTCTTCCCTGCGTGCTCCCCCGGGTCCTGCTCCCGGTGTGTGTCTGTCAATCGGTGTGCCCCCCCCCCTTATCGGGGTGCGGTCCTGTGGTGTTTGTCTTGCCACTGTGGGGGTTTGCCCTCCTTGCTGCTGGTTGTCCGGGGTCTGGTGCAGCCTGTGCCTCTGGCTTCTCTGCTTACTCCGGTTTCCGCTTTGGCTGTTGCCTCTGTTTGTTTTCCTGCTGTGTGGTCCGGAGGTTATGTGCTGGGAATCTCTGTCGGCCTCCCTGCCCTTTGCTTCGGCCTGTGCACTGCGTCGGCTCCTCCCGAGTGCGGGTTGGGCCACCGGTCCTCCTGCCTGGGCGGGTTGCTTGGAATCGGCCCTGGCTTCCTGGTTCCTTTTTGCGTTTGTTGCGCTGGTTGTGGCTGTTTTCTTGGCCTGCAGCCGTTCGTCCCTGACTGCTCCTGCTCTTGTCTTCTCTCCGGAGTTGGGTGGGGTCAGGCCTGGTTGGTTCCTGGTCGGGGGTGCTGTGCACGCTGGGGTTTTTCCCCTGCTCCTGCCCGCCCTTGGTCCGTGCTGGGCCCTGAAGTTTGTGTGCCTGTGCGGTCTGTTTGGCTTCCGCCCGGGCTTCTGTTGCCTCTCTGGCTTGGCTGGTTTGGGGGGTTGATTTTCCCTTCCTTTGGAGTTGGGGGTTTCGGGGTTGTGGCCGTTGGCCCTGTCCCGCCCCTTCCGTGCCTGTGCGGTTCCGGGATGTTGGTCCCCGGTCTTTGCTGGCCTCTCTGTTGTTTGGTCGGCTGTCTGCCGGGTCTTTCTGGGGGCGTCTCTGGTTGGCTTGTTCTTCTGCCATTGCGGTGTGTCCTTGTCTTGTGGCCTTGGGGGGTTGGCCTCCCCTGCGGCTCTGGGGTTTCGTGTCGGGCCCTGGTTCGGTTTGTGACCTTGTTCCTTGTGGGGCGTTTAGCCTTCTGGGATTTTGGTCTCTGGCTCTTTCCCTGTCCTTTTCTGTTTGGTTGGGGTCTGGCTGTCTGGTCCTCCTGGTTGGTGTTTCATTCTTTCGGAGGCTGGTTTCTTTGGGTTCGCGGGCCTGCTCCCTGCTGGCTCTGTGGGCCGACGTTCCTGGGGTTGTGTTCCTGTTTCCCCGGCTTTCTTGTGTGTTCCTTGGCCTTTGCTGTCTCTTGGCCTGCTCCTGGGCTCTCGCTGTGGCTCCGCCTCCCGGGCTGGGTGCTTGGTGGTTGTCGTCTGGCGGCTCTGGTTTGGTGCTGGCCATTTTTTCCTGGTGCCTGGGTCTCCTTTGCGGGGTTTCGGGGGCTTTGTCCTCTGGGCTCAGTGGGGGCCGGGTCGTTCTGGCTGTGCCTGCGCCCTGTTGGCTGGCCTTGGCCTCTTTCCTTTTTCCTTTCTCCTGTGTGATTGGGGCTCGCTCTGTGTCTGTGCTGCTGCCGGGTCCTGTGTGCCTCCCTGGTGGTGCTGGGCTTGTCGGCATTTGTCCGGTGGGTTCCCTTGGATGTGTCCTGTTGGGGCTTTGTCTTCTCTGGTCCGCTGCGGTCCGGGGTGTTGGTTGCTTTGGCGCCTGCTTCCCTTCTGGAGCTTTGCCTTTGGGGGTGCCTCCTTTTCGGCTTCCTTTTTTGGCCTGGTCGCCTTTTTGGCGTGCTTTCCCCCGTTTGGCGGGTTGGGGTTTTCCTTTGATGGGCCTGGGTGCTCTGTTTCCGGTTTCTCTGGTTGGCTGCCTCCTTGTTGTGGCTGTAGCCTTCTGATTTCCTTGGCCCGGTTTCCGGTCCTTGGTTGTGTCCATGCTGGCCTGTTCTGGCTTGCTTGCTGGTTGTTTCCTGCGGTTCCCCCCTTTTGCTTTCCTTGGGTTGCTGCCTTTGGTGTGGTTTCCTGGGTGTGCTTGTGGGTTTGGAAGGCCGGGTTTTCTGCTTTGGTATTTTCCACTTTGTTAATGAATGGGACGAGGACATAAGGGACCTGGGGGTAATGCTCTATTACTTACCGGTAATCTTCATTACTCCGGGTCCCATTGTTCTCGTCCCATTCATACGCCCCACCCTCCCTCCCGGCCGGCCTTCCTGGGGGGCTTGGTGGTTCAGGCGGAATGCTGGGTGAGTGCTGATTATGTACTCCCAGTGGGAGGGGCTTGGTTAGGGTCCCAGCATTCCTCTGGTCTTTTGTTTTCTGTCGGGAGATGGTTATCTCCACTTTGTTAATGAATGGGACGAGGACAACGGGACCCGGAGTAATGAAGATTACCGATAAGTAATAGAGCATCCATGTGTCTCGTCTCAGAGCCTGGACTACAAAGGAGCACCCCTCCCTAGCCAACACCTTCCAGGGTCAAAGGGCACCATAAAGGTTCATTCGACCTGTTTAAATCCTTTCTCTCACAGATATGTTCCTAGAATTCCCAGAGCAGCACCTCCAAATCTTTGTTTTCTTTGTGTGAGAGCCTGGTGAAGTGGCAGCTGGAAAGAAAAGCAATCACCAAGTGTGAAATAAGGGTGATTCTCGAGAGAAATGTGTATGCAGCTGGACTGATCTGTAGGTTAGAGAGGCGGATTATATTATTTATTCCATGGCAGTACACCCAATTATACGTTATTGAGAGCAGCTCTACACAATGAGTAAAAACAATGAGTCCTGCATCACAGATTGCATTTAACAATTCATTTACACAAGGAAACCAATCTCCTAATAGTCAGGAGACCTCTGCAATGTGATATTAACTTATTACACAACTTTAACTCCTTGAATTCCGGTTTTAGTTAAATATCCTTGGGAGAAAACAAGTGCATATGAAAAAATGCTGTGGCATAAACCATCTTTGCAGATGTGCGGAGTGTAATATGGTATTTATTGTCATTGTTGAGGGACGGAAGCGCTATCATGACCCACTCGAGTCATCACCTCTTGTGAGTCATGGCCCCTCCCCACACTCAACAGTGGTAATAGCATGTTAGCTCCAAGCACCTGCTTATATGTATGTATATATATTACCCTGTGGAAGTCGCCATTGGATAGTTATAGTTAGGTCTCCTTTTCCGTAGACAGATCGCTTTTTGGTTTGCTAATAACTTTGGCGCCCTTTGACGAATCTTTATGAAACTTTCTGAAAAGAAGTTCATTCACCTCAGTTGCTTCCTGGGAAGATTCGGGGTAGTCCATCAAGTGGGGGCACAGAAAAAAGAGGGGTCCCATAACGAAAAATCCCCATGCATTTTTCCATAAACATTTTTAGACAGAGATACCACATAAACTGTTGAACAGAATTACACCAAATTTGGCAGAAGGCTAGATGTTGATCCATAAAGTGTGCAGAAAGTGTGCTTTTAGTGATTTGATGTAAATATGTTCAATAGTTTTTGAGAAATTAAGGTGGAAAAATATTTGTGTATCTGGACGGTTGGGTTCGAGGGACTCTCGCAAGAGTCCCTCAAACCCAGTTAAAAAAGATAAAGCATTCTGATTGTCTCAGGAAGCTTTCTTCCCTTGGACCAATTCGTTTCCATAGGAGTCAGACTCCTGCGGGAGTGAGCGCTTTGAATGACTGCCAGCAACATGAGAAAAATGTTGCTGGCAGCCATTACAGGGCTCGGAGACTTAGTCCCCTGTCCTGAAGTTTAAAAAATATAATAATATGAGGGGGCAGGGCAGAGATAGCCTGCCCACCTAGGCCTTTTGGAGGGAACCCAGAGGGACCCCCAGATCCAAAATATGAAATAGATCAGCAATTTTTGCCACAATCCCGCTGGACCCCTGTGGATGTCGGCAACAAAAATGGCGGCCTGCCATTTTTTAAAACATTTACGGAGAGGCGTGAGTGGAGACCCCTCCCTGAGCCAATTGGGCCCTGGGGACCCCATCCCCTGGGGCCAAGTATTAAAAAAGGGGAGGGGGTGCAGAGCCCCTCTGCCCCAGCCTTTGCAGGCCCCAAGGACCTTATTCCCCAGGGACAAACCTTTAAAAAAAAAGAATGGGGGCCACATAGCCCCTCCCTTCAGGGAAGATGACGCTCCCGGGCACTCTATCCCTGGGGCCGATTAATGTACAAAAGAGGAGGGGGCTGCGTGGTCCACCTCCAGAGCAGATGGCGGCCCTGGTCACCCCATCATCTGGGGCCAATTAATGTGAAAAAGGGAAGGGGCGCTTGGCCCCACTCCTGATGCCTTTGTAGGTCCCAAGACCCCATCCCTCGGGCCGAAATTAACTTTAAAGTGGGGGGACTGCATGGCCTCGTTCTCTGAGCCTTTAAAGGACCTGGGTCTCAGTTACTGTGTTCTGAGGGCCCACCCCTGGGAAACAGTAGTTTCCCTGCCCGCACTAGTGAGGTCAGGGAAACATGTGTTTGCTCCCACCTGGCGGTAGATTTAAACATACTCCCTGCCGGGTGAGACCAGACTTCTATTCTGTTTCCCTGCCCGCACTAAACAGATATTGCTTGCTCCTGGGGGGAGCAAGCATAGATAGCTGCTCCCTTGTGGCAGGAGCAATGCCAGTTCCCACACCATGCAAGGAACCGGTGAGGCCATGGGGGCTCTCCCCGCAACCCCTAAACGTGTGGTTTGTGGGTGCCCCGGGTGGTCACGGGGCACCCATCTCTGGCCCCGGGAGATGGGGTCTCTGAGGCCTGAGACGGTTTGGGGAGGGGGACCAAACGGTCCCCTTCCCTTTTAAATAATATACTACCCTGGTGGATAGGGTCCCCGGGGCCAATGAAGGCTCGGGAGGGGAGGTCCCTGTTTAGTTCAGTCCAGCATTGGGGGATGGGGTGCGCATCCCCCTCTTAATTTAAGTGTTGCTTGGTGGATGCCCCGGGTGGGCACCAGGGCACCCATCTATAATTTAAAGAGGCCCCTGGGAATGGGGTCCCCGAGGCCACAATAGGCTCGAGGTTGGAGACCATGCAGCCCTCCTCCCCTTTTTAATGGAATTCAGCCCCAATGGGGACCCTGGGGCCAATTAAGGCGGTGACGTCCTGCATGGCGAGCCCCGAACCAAGAGGAATGGCATTCTTCTAGACGTCTCATTCTTGGTGGATATATATATATAATAAAGAATGCCCGCCGGCTCTACTACTTCTATGGAAATGAGCAAGCGGAGGCAAAGCTGCCGGGGAAAGGCAGCGGCACCCATGGCCAATTGAACTTATGACCTCACATATTACATCACTCATGACATATTAAATGACATAATTGATGACATCTCTAATGACATAATTGATGACATCACTATTGACATCTCAAATGACATGATCTATGATACTGCTTTTCTTGTATCACTTGTCTATATTAACCCTGGGCAAAGCACTACGCTACGCTCGCGTAGTTTGCGAAGTTTGCGCTACTTCGCACAACGCGAATTGCACGTAGCACAGTGCAAACACGCGTCGCGTAGCGTAGCGTAGTGCAGCGGTCATTTTTTGCTTGCTCGCGGTCCTCAACGTCAAGTTGGCGACCGCTAGCAAGCAAAATGACATCCCGGCGAGACTTTTTCCTCGTTCGCGATCAGCAACATCAAGTTGCCGATCGCGAGCGTGGAAAATAAACCTCCCGGCGAGATTTTCAACGCGGGAAGTCAGGTTTCTCATTGCGAGCGGTCGCGTATGCTCGCGACCGCTCGCGATGAGAAACTACCAGTCCGCGTTAGAAAGCTGCCGCTCGAGTAAAAATCTACTCGAGCGGCAGTAAAAGACAGCTCGCACTGTGCAAGATGCCGTTTTCAATGATTGCACAGTGCGGACAAGCATCCGGCACTGTGCAATCATTGCGAACAGTGCACTACGCAGTTCGCGTAGTGCTACGCGTAGCTCGCGTAGTGCGAACTGCACTTTGCGTAGCTTCGCGTAGCGCTACTTCGCGAACTACGCCCAGGCTTAGTCTATATGGGCTTCCATGCCCCATGGCCTTGGTTCTACTTGTGAAGCTGTTTCTACATTTGATTCAGGTGTGATTCTCTCCGTTATTTTTCGACACTCACTTTGTGCCTTTATTCTGTGTTCACACTGTTACTCTTCCATGACCCGCTGATATCAATCAGACGAAGCAGGAGTCACTAGCTCTCATGACACCCTTTTCACTCCATATACTATGTGGACAGTCACCTTCACCTGAGGAGCGTACCCTTATCATACTCATTTCTAAAATGCCACCCTCGGAGCCAATATTTCCTCAAAATGGACTTACTCCACCAGTATTGTACAGGAATAACCTGATCTAACCTTCATCCCTTCTAGAGGGAAGGCTTTACCCCGTACCGCTTGCAATAAGAGTCCTGCTCTTATCTACAGCGCCCTTCGCAGATAGACTATCATGTCCTCCTACTCTAACTCACCTGCTGGACTCTAGTTTAACAAAAGCACAAGCTCACCATTACTCACCTGTATTCCCACTCTTTTGGCCTTCCTTGACATTTGCTTTGTCTTATAGGTTGGACCCCACTAAATGTGTTCACCGTTGAAGTGGATAACAAATATATATATTCATAAAAAATCTCAAACAACTAGTGTTATGAAGTTGAGCTAATATATAAATTGTTATGTACCTATTTGAGCCTTGAAAAAGCCCTTGCCCTGCGCCACTAGGGGGCAAAATACGTGTTAGCTGTAAACCACAAAAAAATTGATTTGGAACAACTGAAAGAGAATGAAGACGCTTTACTCCCGAAGTCTGAACATATAGGAATGTATATGTAATACTGCTGGCATGTCCAAACCCTTGTAATCTGTAGAACTGCTTTAAGTGAACATGATAATTGGAATCTAACTTCTCTGCTTGTCTTTTCAGTCCAAGTTGCACACCACACATTTGGTTTTATCGCATTTTAGGAATCAAACAATGCAACTTTGTCTTATTACATTTTATATATCAGTTGATATGTGCTTGTCACATGAGATGCCAGGAGAATAGGCAGGATAGACAGTCTAAATTACATATTCCAGTTTTAGAAATTGTTGGGTCAATCTATATTCTTCAGTATGTTTCTCATTGCGTTGTGCGGAGAACTGTACTGACTTACAAGAGTGACAGTTATGGCAATTTAGAGACATATAAGGCTAAAACTTTAAGCCTTATAAGTGACATGATTGATTGATTGATAAGTGAGCACATGTGGTTGGGACTAATTTGTAGGCCATAGCCACAGCTGTGGTCAAAAATACTAAGGGCCTCATTTACAATATATTGACGCACGGCAGTGCAGCAAGCCTTCCTGCTGCGCTGCCGTGCGTCAAAAGAAAAGGGCAGGAATGTGCTGTATCTACAAGATATGGCACATTCCTGTCCTTTTCCCCTGCGCTGGCGCACGAAGGGCGGCCATGCGCCAACGCAGCCACCCTTGCGCCAAGGTGCAAGTGTATCTGTGTTGTAGGGGTGATTGTTTTTGTGCAGGAAGGGATACCTTCCTGCACAAAAACAAACACGAGAGGTGTTTTCCTCTATCTTTGTATGCTGCAGAACGCAGCACACATAGAAAAAGGGAAAACGAGGCGAAATAAAGGTATGTGTCCTCATTGCACCTCCCTTACGACTCCTCTCAGGAGCCGTGTGAATGTGCTGCATTCCTAGGTTTACAAAACCTTGTAAATCTGGGAATGTGTCAGGTTCCAAGTATGTTGTGTGGGAGCACCCACAGCAACACCCATGGAACACTCCTTTCATGCGGAGTAATGCTTGAAAGGGGGCCATATTGGGTCAGGGCCTGCTCAAGACTTAAAATCTACTCAGATGTATACAGAAGAGGATAAAGCGTGTGTTAACATTCTAGTGGGCGAAGAAAAAAATCGTATTTTGTAACCTTTAAATGTGAATACTGCTTGGTAATGTCTATAATGCATTTGTAAGTTTAATAAAAAAAGAATATAAAAAAAAAAAGAAAGGGGGCCATATGGCTATGTCTGAACTGGGGTGGCGTGGTGAAGCAAAATAACGATGGATTAAACCCAGATCTGTGACTGGGGGTGAATGTTTGCCAATGTTCAGCATTCCGTCCATCATCTTGTGTGTTTTGCATTTCGCCCTATGTGGGAAGGGTATGCCCAGACGTGGGTCCCGTGCTCACTACGCCACTGGAGTCAAGCTATCCTGGCTGATGAAGGCTGATAGCCTGAAACCGGTCCTAGGATGCTTGATTCCGGTCCAGGGAAGACATGGCTTGGCAGTTCGGTCTGGACTGTTCCCATGAGGCACAGGGTCAAGACTGATTTCCATATGGCTATGTCTGAACTGGGGTGGCGTGGTGAAGCAAAATAACGATGGATTAAACCCAGATCTGTGACTGGGGGTGAATGTTTGCCAATGTGCAGCATTCCGTCCATCATCTTGTGTGTTTTGCATTTCGCCCTATGTGGGAAGGGTATGCCCAGACGTGGGTCCCGTGCTCACTACGCCACTGGAGTCAAGCTATCCTGGCTGATGAAGGCTGATAGCCTGAAACCGGTCCTAGGATGCTTGATTCCGGTCCAGGGAAGACATGGCTTGGCAGTTCGGTCTGGACTGTTCCCATGAGGCACAGGGTCAAGACTGATTTCCATATGGCTATGTCTGAACTGGGGTGGCGTGGTGAAGCAAAATAACGATGGATTAAACCCAGATCTGTGACTGGGGGTGAATGTTTGCCAATGTGCAGCATTCCGTCCATCATCTTGTGTGTTTTGCATTTCGCCCTATGTGGGAAGGGTATGCCCAGACGTGGGTCCCGTGCTCACTACGCCACTGGAGTCAAGCTATCCTGGCTGATGAAGGCTGATAGCCTGAAACCGGTCCTAGGATGCTTGATTCCGGTCCAGGGAAGACATGGCTTGGCAGTTCGGTCTGGACTGTTCCCATGAGGCACAGGGTCAAGACTGATTTGCATATGGCTATGTCTGAACTGGGGTGGCGTGGTGAAGCAAAATAACGATGGATTAAACCCAGATCTGTGACTGGGGGTGAATGTTTGCCAATGTGCAGCATTCCGTCCATCATCTTGTGTGTTTTGCCATATTTACAACGCCATGAAAAGCCAAGCAGTTCGGCTTTACGTGGCCTTGTTAATATGGGCAGGCACCCTGCGCCGCCGGTGCGTCTAAAAAAGTGACACACTGGCGGATCAATTGGCTTGAGACCCTAGATGTCCAGCGCAAGAAGATAGGGGGACCGCGCTAAAATGATGGATTTCCTCACAGTAGTCACTAATTTGCTACCAGGAGACTTGGTATTCAGAGTCACATAAGGTCGCCTCCCACTCCAGCAGTTGTCGCAGCTGTAAAGACAACATGAGATCAAGGAGGCCGCATACATTATGATTACAGTTGGCTCATGTCAGGCTAATGTCTTCCTATCCAACCTTTGAGTTTCTTGAGGACCGTATGCCATCAGCTAAAGATGCTCTTCTTGACTAAAGCTTTCTAGAAGGCATTTCACCATGACACCCATCTTTAGGAGGTGCGGGGCAGAGCCTTGAACCATGTGACTACCCCACTGCACAACCAACAGCCGCTAAATTGCCTCACATATTTTCAATTCGAACTTCAAATGCACCCTACCTCTCCCTGTAGACACAAATTCAGTTTCCTTGCAGGTGCTCTCGGGCAGTGGCGGCTCGCATAGGGCGTGCTGCGGGCGGTGTGGCGGGGCGGGGGAGGGGCAGGGTGGGGGGGCAGTAAACTCGGACATACGATGGAACGGAGGAACGTAATAATTACTTTTCTCCATTCCGTCGTATGTCCGAGTTTACTACCCAACTCCCCCGCCCCACCCCATCCCTCCACCACGCAGCACGCCCTATGCGAGCCGCCACTGCTCTAGGGTAAGTGGTTCTGCTTCCACATATCCCAGACGCCTCTTGCCAGTCAGCCAGGGCAATATCCCTCACTCCATCGGCATACAATGGCATCCTCAGAAGATGTCGCAGGGGCACAGCCCCCTCACCATACGTACACAAAAACATAAGACCTGGTGTGATATTCCCAGAGAAACACATGAGCAAGTTGAAGAGTAAAGGATGTTTATTCTTCACTGTAAATGTTATATCAGATCAGGTGCTCTAACATCTCTTTAGAATACTCTTTTAATGTCCAAACGTTCTTCACATTCAAGTATATGCAGATGTTGGTCAACCTCAGGCTTGATATAAATAAGGGTTATGGAACTGCCACTGTAGAATAGAGAGAAAGTTTTTCTTAATCTTGCAATCTGGAATCCTGTGTTCCTTTGTCTCCCAACGGCTCTCTCTATCCTACTCATTTATATAGTGCTTTGTCTCTAAGAAGTCCCTCTAAAGCCCTACCTTGTTCTCTCTGATTTGGCCTGAACTGGAAAGCAGTGAAATCTAACTCTCTGTGTGATTCCCTATTGGACAAATACCTTTGAGGTGTTCCTAAAGCCCTGCTCCCTTTAAATCGTCTCCCCCACCTCCATTCAGAGCGTGACTTTGCTGACTGTGGCCTTCAAGATGTGTGGGAGTTTTGCTAGAGATATGGCTGGTTTCCCACAGGAGATGTAGGTTTTTAACTTTAGCAGGAAAGATGGAATACTGGATTTCAGCTCCTCCTCAACACGCAGTCTGACCACTGCCAGAAGCCAGTCAATACCATGGTGGTGATACACCTGAGCTCAAGGAGTGGTACTGTGACCTCAAAAGACTGTTGAGCAGTATTTCCAGCACCTCTAACTGTATGTGTTACTCTCTACGGATGAAGGACAACTATCCTGAAACATGAGCTTATGTCTAAAGATAATCAGCACTCGTTGCACCCACCAGGGTTAAAGCCAAAGATTGTTTAATGGAAGTAAGTGTTACTATGCACTGCATTTACCAGAATGCATCTGATTGAACTGGGTGCTGGGATGTGAAGGCAGTGTGCTCCCGCCCTGTTTATGCACGGTGGCAACACAGAGAGAGACAGGCGATATTCTCTGTCATCAGGTTTGAAAGGATGTGGTGTGTATTTTTGGTTATTTCATCTATTCACAGGGCTGTGAATGGGAGGGCACAGGATATTCCTCACTGGGCACAGGGAGGTGTTGCCTTCCAGAACCACCTGTTTGTACGACCTGAAGCGTGCTTATGGTCTTCGAAACACCAAGTTTTACAGCAGTTCGGGAGCAGCGCAAACAAAGAAGTCCAGGATCTTTGAAATGGGACTTTAAGTTCCCACATGAAGGCACCATGCTGGGCCACCAATGTCTGTTCTGTGGCACTTATCAAGGGGAAATTAGACATACGCATGTTAAATATAAAAGTGTAATAAGTGTGAAAGGCCTTTAAATTCTTTTTCATGCGCTGATTTCTCAACATTTAGACTTTAGCAGTGCCCACCGATAGTAACTCCTTAAAGATAGCTGTAAGTGGTGAAAAATGACAAAGCCAGAACGATTCTACAAATTTGACTCTTTGGACAAGCCACAACCGCACTGTGGGTAATTCACTGGCTCCCAATTGAAGTTAAAGTATAACACTCTGCTCTGGTCCACAAGAGGATCACCTTCAAGCTCCTCACCCACGCGCACAAAGCACTCCACAACGCCGGACCAGCATACCTTAACGAACGGCTCACCTTCTACACCCCGAGCCGCCAGCTTCGCTCCGCTGACCTCGCCCTCGCCACCGTTCCACGCATCCACCGAACGAACACCGGCGGCAGATCATTCTCCCACCTCGCCGCCAAGACATGGAACACCCTCCCCACCCACCTGCATCAGACCCAAGACCTGCTGACCTTCAGAAGACTTCTCAAAACCTGGCTGTTCGATCAGTAGCTGCGACATCCCCCACCCCCTCCAGCACCTTGAGACCCTCACGGGTGAGTAGCGCGCTTTACAAATGATTGATTGATTGATTGATTTCTTAAGCTATCCATCAACTCAACCTCTCTTACCTGCAAGAAAAATAAATATGAGCATGAAAACACCGTTTGCAGAATAATATGTCCTGATCGTCCCTGGAGTGCAGACATCTGAATTTGAAGGCCAAGCTCTCCCCTGTGTTCCACCTTAATATTGACTCAATGATATTTTGGTAATAATATCTTGATGAAATAGCTCCATGTCAAGAATATTGTTGAACTAAATATCTAAGGTAATATGTAAATAATATTGATTTCTTTAATATTATTGTATATAATATCTATTTTCTTTTATTATAGTATATTTGGTTAATTCTTTTTGTTTGCTTCTTTTGTGTTTACAAAGGTTTGTAAGGTTTATTTTTTTAATATTGTTTTTAATGTATTTAATTATAGAAAGTATTATTATTATAGTTTTGATTTTTGTTGGTTTGTTGCGTTTGTAGAGGAGATGGGTGGTACGCATTTTAGAATATATATAGTTTGTATTTGTTTTAGATTGCTAATTGGCTAGTTTACTAATTATGTAAAATGGGTAAATAATTATTTATTTAATATAATTTTAGTTGTTGGATCTCATGTTTTATATATATATTTCTTCTTAAAAGAGTGTTTAATAGTATGCTTCTATATTAATGCATTATAATAATACTATTAGTTGATTATTTTTTAATGTGTTTTTTGGTGGGTTGATTGGTTTGTAGAGAAGTTTGGTAGGAAGTTTTTTTAAATACATATGTTCTTTAATTTGTTATTGACCTGTTTTTAATTATTAATTTATTATAAGAAATTATGAATGTAAATATATATCAGCGGTATCAGCGCATTGCCGAGTGGCGGGTTTGAACAGCGCACTAGATGGAGGTAATACACCCTTAAGATGTAAGAAGGGGCCGAGTCTTCACCTTGAGGGAGTGACGACAGGAATATTCAAAAGGACCCCAGGTGAAACTGTTCTATCTCGAAACCGGCACTGAAGAAAGCGGAAACGCTGAAACGCGTCTGCCTGAAGTTTCACATTTTGAAAGGACATTGCGCTTTGTATTTTGGTGAAGAATAAAACACTGTGGATTTACCCTGGCTGTGTCAGACCCTTTTCAAAGAAGGAAGGGGTATTGGTCTCGATATATATATATATATATATAAAGGCTGTGGAGTGGAACTGGTTTACTCCGTGCAGCACAGCATTCCCGAATGAAAATTGAGCCCGCCTTGACTTTGCCTATCCTACAAAGGATGTAAATATGCTTTTAAGAGACACAAACCTGGCATTGAACCTACCAAGGTATTCATTTGTACTCACCTCGAGGGACAACAAGTCCCATCATGCATTAAAGACATTGCACTAAGCAAAGATTGCACTAAGCAAAGCCCATTGGGGAAATTGTTAATAAAAACATGCCGGAAATGATCGGAAGTGAGCCTTCAATGCCTGTTTGTCTTGCAGCCCATGAAGAAGAGGCGTGCCAGCCTCGAAACGCGTCGGCATGAAATAAAGAATGGCAAGAGAAAGGCGAGCTGCAGCGAGGCAAAGAGACTGGATGGTTGGGAGCGCCGTAGAGTGCCCCTTCAATGCTTCAGGGCATTTTGGTGATTAATTTTTCTGCACGGCTGCCCAGCCGTGGAAGGGAGCACCATTTCGCTACATCAGAAAGGCTGTGGAGTGGAACTGGTTTACTCCGTGCAGCACAGCATTCCCGAATTAAAATTGAGCCCGCCTTGACTTTGCCTATCCTACAAAGGATGTAAATATGCTTTTAAGAGACACAAACCTGGCATTGAACCTACCAAGGTATTCATTTGTACTCACCTCGAGGGACTACAAGTCCCATCATGCATTAAAGACATTGCACTAAGCAAAGATTGCACTAAGCAAAGCCCATTGGGGAAATTGTTAATAAAAGCATGCCGGAAATGATCGGAAGTGAGCCTTCAATGCCTGTTTGTCTTGCAGCCCATGAAGAAGAGGCGTGCTAGCCTCGAAACGCGTCGTCATGAAATAAGGAATGGCAAGAGAAAGGCGAGCTGCAGCGAGGCAAAGAGACCGGATGGTTGGGAGCGCCGTCGAGTGCCCCTTCAATGCTTCAGGGCATTTTGGTGATGAATGTATATGATTCCTGAGGCCCACTGGAGGGCTAAAAGAATTGTTTTAACATGCTTTCATTGTGGCAGAAATCACGGAACCCACTGGAGGGTGAGAATTACTTTGCACATACTTCGAATCCCAGCATGCATCACCAGCGCAAATTAACAGAGAGACCCACGAGAGGGTAATTATCTATTTAAAATGCAGAGGGGAAGAGAGGGTGTGTGAAGCATTCGTGACCTGCCAGCATGCCTTTGAGAAAGGAGCAAGAGCTCTGAAACGCGTCAGGCTACAAGATTTATTGGGAAGAAAATGCCGGTTTTTGGAAATTAAAGTTCGGGATGAACACATCTACTGTGAGTGCGTCTTCAATTTCGGGGCACTTGTTGGGAAAACATATATATATACATATATATATATAAATATCATGGTATTTTTAGGATGAGTTGTTGGTTTTGTAGGGAATTAGGTTGAGAGATGTTTTGAAAATAATCTGTTTTGTCAGTTGTAATTATAATGTAATTGTTCGTTCTTTATTTCTTAATTATGATAGATTATGTGATTTGCATATTTTTATGAAATCCCATTAAAAATTTTTTTTTATATTTTTATTGATTAAAATGTTTGTTATGATAGTATATTATTCATTATTGTTGTTCTATTTTCTTTAGCAATTGTTTGCATATTTTTATATCTGTATTTTTTATCTTCTTGTTATAGTTGGGCTGGTAATTTTAAATATGTCCTCTTTAGAGAGTATGCTTTCCCCACCGTAGGTACGGTTAGGGTGGGAAATGTAAATCTAACCATTTCAGAGTCCAACACTTTCCTCGGTGTGGCTACGACTGGAGTGTGAGTAGTAAATATGACCCTTTCAGAGTACAGTATTTCCTCCAATGTACCTAAGGTTGGGTTGGTTATAGTAATTCTGACACCTTTGGAGTCCAACACTTTCCCCAAAGAGGCTAAAGTTCGATTGGGAACAGTAATTCTGATCCCTCCACAGTCTAACATTTTCCCCAGTGTGGATATGTTTGGAGTGGGGATGTTAAAAAGACCTATTTTGAGTCCAACACTTTCCACAGTGTTGCAGAGTTGGAGTGGGAACAGTAAATATGACCCATTCAAAGTCCAACACTTTTCCCATTGTGGCCAGGTTGGAGTGAGAATGCTAAATCTTACCCCTTCAGAGTCCAGCACTTTTCACAATCTTTCTAAGATTGGGAGATGGGATAGTAAATCTGAGCCCTTCAGAGTCTTTTCCCAGAGTCAATAAGTTTGGAGTAGGAATATACATCTAACTCCTCTACAGCCTAACACTTGTCCTCGTGCGGCTAAGATTGGAGTCGGAAGAGCCAATCTGATTCCTCCGAAGTCTAACATTTTTCTCGTTGTGGAAAAGATTGGAGTACAAATAGTAAATCTGACACCTTCAGAATTCAGCACGTTCCCCGATGTGTCTAAGGTTGGATTGGGAATAGTATATCTGACCTCTCCAGGGCCCAACACTTTCCCCACTGTGGTTAAAGTTGGACTGGAAATAGTAAATCTGGCCCCTTCGGAGCCCAATGTGGTGAATTTTGGAGTCAGAATAATAAATCTGACCCCTCAAGAGTCCAACTCTTTCTCAAGTGTTGTTAAGGTGGCAGTAGAATAATGAATCTGCCCCCCTTAAGAGTTCAACACTGTCCCCAATGATTTGATGGTTGGAGTGTGAATAGTAGTAATCAACAGCTGTAAGTGTAATTATTAAAATTAAAATGTAATTAATAAATATTTTAAATATGACACATAATTTTTTATCAATATTACAATTACATTTAGCATACAAAATATGTTGTTTTAAGTTTTTATTTAGTTTTCATGCTTATTTATATGCATTGTAAAGTAATTATGGTTTTCTAAAAAAGCAATATGATTAATGTTAACATATTTTGTATAATTAGAAATTGAATATAACATATTTATGTAAGTGAAATTTTGTACATAACACTTAGATCTCGATTTTTATGTTACATACATTTTCATTCAATTTACATAGCAATATATTATTAGGTGCTGTTATTACATGTGAGCATTTACACCAGAATGTATTAATTTCTTATTTTATTTACATGTCTATATGTTTACTCATTTCGTGGAAATTGTTTCTTTATTATTTCAACACTGTAAACATCTTTTCCTAAGAAGTAATTATAGATGCTTGTTACGCTAATAGCTGTAGTGTAAATGTAGTATTTTTATGTCATTTTGGCCTCCATTTTCTTTTACCGGTAATTGGATTTTGTAGTTTTTTTATCTTGTTTAATCTTTGGCAATTCCTTGGTGTGGTTCACTGGTACAGGTAAGAATAATCTTTTTATAATTTCTAATCTATTCTGGTGGTTTGGTGAGTTGTTAGATAGTTATTGTATGTATGTTAATGTAGCTTTAGTGTTTTTGTTAGCTGGGATTGAGAAATGGAACTAGTTAATTATGTGACAGGACTTAGGGGCCGATTCCGATTCGGGCCGGAAAACGTACCGACCGACTCGGAGCCGGAATAAATACCGACCGACACGTACCGGTGCAGCCCGACCCGCAAAGTACGATGAAAAGCGTGCTAAATCCGACCGACTCGTACGGAACACAAGCCGAACGACCGAGCCGCGTGGAAAACAGCCATCCGGCCGGAAAAGCACGCGAATCGAACCGACCGACACGCACCAGGAAGAATCCCGAACGAAACGTACCCGCGAACTCCGACCCGCCAAGTACGATGCAACGCGTGGAAAACACGACCGAGTCGCACGGAGCCCAAGCCGCACGACCGACACGCATTCAAAACTGCGAGCCGAAGCAACCCAAAACCCCGCGACCGACGCGTACGCAGCACAGAAAACAGCACAAACACAGCGTGAACGAATCTGAGAGGCTCGCACGAGACAACTGGAGGGTCCGACTCGGTCACAAGAACGTCTCCTACATGCACAAAAAGAACCAAGGAAAAAAAACACAAAAAAAGGCCAAACAAGCTATCACAAAGCAAATAAATACTGGGGGGGAAACAGGGAACAAAGACACACCCACAACTCCACCCATATAAAGGACACAAATCCCTACCATGATCCCTTGCAAATTCAAATTACCTGCCAGCACTCAACACCAACAGACAGCAACCACACACACACTCACAGCTCATCCATCACACAAGCCACACACCAGCAGCACCACAACAAATAGCACCCTCACATACACCCAGCAAAACACACACTCACACACCCTCACTTGCACACCAACACACACATCACACACCAGCACCACCCAACACCATGCCCCCAAAGAAGAATCACAAGTTCCTAGATAGTGAATTGGAAGTCCTGGTAGATGAGATCCTCAGGGTAGAGCCACAGCTGTTTGGCACATTGGTCCAACAGACACCCATGGCGCAGAAAACCAAGATGTGGGAGAGGATCGTCGACAGGGTGAACGCACAATCACCATGTTTGCGCACAAAGGTAGACATCCAGAACAGGTGGTATGACGTGCGCAGGAGGGTCAAGGAGCTGTTGAAGAAGGACTACATCTTGAGCCAACACACCGGCAGTGGCCCTCCTGCCAAACCAGTATACCTCAGGCCCTGGGAGGAGAAGGTGCGGGCCATCCTACCACCAGTGAGCGTCTATGGACTAGAAAACATCCCAGAGCCTGGTGAGTACACAACAAATGTACACAATATTGTGCCACAATACACACACATCACTGTCAAGGGAGAGTCAAACCATGCACCCTTAGCAAATACACACCAACCAAAACAGATCATCCCAAAATGTGTATGTCAGCCAGATAAACACAATACATGCCAGCTCATAGTGAAATGTAACTGTGTCATGACATGTACAAACCTAACAACAAATAGAGCTAGGCAGTGGCACAAATATAACCAACAAACACAGTCAGACATGTAGCCACCACCACAACACCACCTCACAGGGAAGCTCACTGAAAGGAAGGAATACTGTGTATGCTGGGCAAGTCAGTGTAGCCATTAGCATCATGGGAGTCGTAGTCACAGAAATTGCCCACCCTCACAATGCGCACATCAACACCACCATGAACCATGCACACATCACAGGCAGTGCAAAACAACTGACAAGATGGCTGACACTGGCTACTGCTGTGGGGAGCACAAGGCCCTGCTGGCAACTGTGCACCAACCAACAGCAGGACACCACTGACTGACATCCTGAAAGACAACTTGCACTCCCTGCAATGGAAGCACGTTCCATGGTGGGATATCTGGCTGGGTGGGAAGGAGGACTCACAGCACTGACCATAGTCACCAGCAGCTCCACCCACACACCCCCTAACACAAACTACACACAACTCACCTGGGAGAAAGCATTGCCTCACACACCAATCAAATATCCCACAAAGAACCACAACCCTGGGTCATGCAGTGTGAAGCACAGGGACACACATGGGACTTGTAGCAAAACAAACCCCAGGATAACACTGTCAGCCATCTTGTCAGCACAGGCACACAACCCCACAGGGAAGCTGAGTCAAAAGGAAGGAAGCATGGGCATGCTGGGAAGGGGGTGGAGGCAAAAGCATGATGGGAGTGGTAGTCACAGCCCAACATCCCCCACCCACATGGCCCAGCAAGAACACACCCAAGCATGCACACCTCACAGGGAGTCAAAAGCCACTTCAAAGATGTCTGACACTGGTGCTCTGTTGTGGGGAGCACAAGGCCATGCTGGGAACTGGCCAACAACCAACAGCAGGACACCACTGTCAGCCATCTTGCCATTGCTGTCACACCCACACACAGTGAAGTACACTCAAAAGGAAGGAAGTATGGGCATGCTGGGAAGGGGGTGGAGGCAATAGCATGATGGGAGTGGTAGTCACAGCTCAACATCCCCCTCACACATGGCCCAGCAAGCTCACACTGAAGCATGCACACCTCACAGAGAGTGGAAAGCCCCATCAAAGATGTCTGACACTGCTGATCTGTTGTGGGGAGCACAAGGCCATGCTGGGAACTGGCCAACAACCAACAGCAGGACACCACTGTCAGCCATCTTGCCATTGCTGTCACACCCACACACAGTGAAGTACACTCAAAAGGAAGGAAGTATGGGCATGCTGGGAAGGGGGTGGAGGCAATAGCATGATGGGAGTGGTAGTCACAGCCCAACATCCCCCCACACATGGCCCAGCAAGCTCACACTGAAGCATGCACACCTCACAGAGAGTGGAAAGCCCCATCAAAGATGTCTGACACTGGTGCTCTGTTGTGGGGAGCACAAGGCCATGCTGGGAACTGGACAACAACCAACAGCAGGACACCACTGTCAGCCATCTTGCCATTGCTGTCACACCCACACACAGTGAAGTACACTCAAAAGGAAGGAAGTATGGGCATGCTGGGAAGGGCGGTGGAGGCAATAGCATGATGGGAGTGGTAGTCACAGATATTGGTCAGCCTCACAATTGGCCCATCAACACCACCCTGAACCATGCACACATCACAAGGAGTGGAAAACAACTGACAAGATGGCTGACACTGGCTACTGCTGTGGGGAGCACAAGGCCCTGCTGGCAACTGTGCACCAACCAACAGCAGGACACCACTGACTGACATCTTGCCATTGCTGTCACACCCACACACAGTGAAGTACACTCAAAAGGAAGGAAGTATGGGCATGCTGGGAAGGGGGTGGAGGCAATAGCATGATGGGAGTGGTAGTCACAGATATTGCTCACCCTCACAATGCGCACATCAACACCACCATGAACCATGCCCACATCACAGGGAGTGGAAAACAACTGACAAGATGGCTGACACTGGCTACTGCTGTGGGGAGCACAAGGCCCTGCTGGCAACTGTGCACCAACCAACAGCAGGACACCACTGACTGACATCCTGAAAGACAAATTGCACTCCCTGCAATGGAAGCAAGTTCCATGGTGGGATATCTGGCTGGGTGGGAAGGAGGGCCGGATGTCAACCAAATACAACCAATGCAGACCATGTACACACCCCAACATTCACATGGAAATGCCCAAATAATGCAGGACAATGTGCTACACCAATATCAACCCCTGACTGTGACAACTTAGGACAATGCAATGTACAGGCCCGCATCCAGAGGCACAGTCACAACTGTCAGGTGTGTCAACCATTGATGCCTGCAGAAACATAACATACATTGTGTGTGTCTCCCAAAAACAGGTGATGATGGGGACACAGCAGCAGACGCTGAGGAGTCCCCGTCCCAGGCTCAAGAGGATACGGAGCTCACTGGTGTGGAACAGCCTCTGCCCTCCTCGGATGAAGAAGACCAACCTGGCACCTCCGGAGCAAGTCATCATGCAGCACCAGCAGGACCACCAGCTGCACCCCCTGCACCCACCCCTCCAACGACTGTCAACACACATACCACCCCTGCCGACATGGAAAGACCAAGGAGCACCACCACCACCAGCACAGGGACCCTGGACCAACGTGGGGCCATGGACACCAACACCACCAACAACCCCCAAGGGGGCCCAGGGTCACCTGTGCGTGCCACCTCAGGTACTGCACGTGTCGCCAGGGGTGGTGGGAGGGGTGGGAGACACAGGTCACTGATCGCAGAGGGGTCTGGACTGCATGATGACCCACAACTGGCACGCATAGCCGATGCGTACCAGTCCAGCACCGGAGAGCTCAGCCAGGTAGTGGGGCTCCTCAGGGACATTAAACAGCAGCAGGCTGCCCATCATGCCCGCTTGGACTCACACATGTCCCGCGTGGAGTCCAAGTGGGACACACTGCAAGAGATGACGGCGGTGCATAGGGACATATTACAATGCCTCCGCCAGATGAGCAGCAACCAGTCAACACCTCCCTGTGTGCCCACAACATCTGGTGCTGAAACAACTGCAACTGCCACAGGGAGGGAGGATGACTCTGGCGGAGAGTCCCCTGCACCGCAGCAGCCTGCACTTGAGGGTCCCCCCCAAAGAAGAGGGGCCGTCCGAGGAGGGGCAAGTGAGAGGCCGATGGCCATGTGCAACCCCCAGGAAGCCAAAACCTGTTCTGGATAATCACCTTTGTGCGCAAACTGTTCACCCTGTTGACTGCAACACAACTCTCCCACATGACATGGGGAGCTCAAGTTGGACCAATGTCTCAGATGACTGTGGACTTTACTCTGGACATTTCTGCTACCAGGACTTCCAAATCATCTAGGAACTTTGGATTACAATCACAATGTACAGCACCCACCATCCTGTGCACTATACTCACACATGTATGTCAATAAACTCACTAATACACCATACTTGCCTCTGTTGTGATTCCTACGTTGTCTCTGAAGTGGCGATGATGATCTGGGAAATGACACTGTGCATGCTAACTGCTACAGCAAGTACAACACCGGCATGTGAGTCATGGCGACGTCACACATATGAGGGAGGCACACCACCAGGGCTACACAACACATACACACCATGGCCATCTGACTCATCGCCTACACTGATGTTGCCAGGAAATACGTTGCATTGCACAGACCCAACACCTATTCACAGTCTGTGTTAACTAGCCCACTGGTGCAGTAAGCAAATGTCAGTCAGATGTGTGACCACAGACAACGCACATCACAAAGTGAAGCACAGGTTTATTACACATTTGCAACATGTTGTAACCACCACAGATGCAAGGTAATCCCACCTGGCAGCGGGCACACAGTCAACAAGTGTAGAAGGAAGGAAGTCCATGGGTGTGGTGCACATCACCTGTAGGGACACGACAGCTACCACCCTGGAAGTCGAATCACGGTGTCGGGGATCACAGTTGACCAAACGACTCTGAAAGTACCCTGTGAAGGACAGAAATGACACACAGTCAAAAGCACTGAAGAACAGGACAGAACTGCAATACTCATGACCAATACATGTCACAAGATACCCACCCAGAACCAAGTTAGCATGTCAACACTGTTGGGGAGTACAGACTACCTGTAAGGACACATCGCTACACGCATACAGTCATGTAGCACATGCACACACTCAAACAGCACCAGAGCACCACCAACACATATCATGCAAACTCACATCAGTTACATGACATCTCTGGATACTTACATTCAGCTGAAGAAGTTGGTGATGAGCTGTGTGCGGACATCACCATCATCATCATCATCATCACTGGCATCGTGGTCCAGGCCAGGATCCTCCACAGGTGGCGGACGTTGGTCATCGTCATCCAGGATGAGAGGCAACTCCTTCCGCACTGCCAGGTTGTGTAGCATGCAGCAGACGATGACAATCTTGCACACCTTTGCCGGGGCATATGGGAGGGACCCTCCTGTCTTGTCCAGGCAGCGGAAGCGGCTCTTCAGGAGACCAAATGTCCGCTCAATAACTCTCCTCGTCCGACCATGTGCCTCATTGTAGCGCATCTGGGCTGGTGTCACAGGGTTCCTGAGGGGCGTCAGCAACCACGGCATGTTGGGATATCCGGAGTCACCTACATACAGACAATTGCACATTAGCTGAGTTGGAAAAGAGGGTGGAACACTACATTGCAGAACACACACAATGGTACAAAGTCAGTACACACCAACAAGCCAGGCACGCTGGTTCCGCATCTGTGACATCATCCTCGGGATGCGACTACTCCTCATCACGTAGGCATCGTGTGCAGAACCGGGGAAACGGGCACACACGTGTGAGATGGTCATATCTGCAAGACAGACCACCAGTGCATTGACCGAGTGGTAGTGCTTGCGGTTCCTGTATGCCTGCTCCTGGGCCTGTGGTGGTACCAAAGCCACATGTGTCCCATCAATGGAGCCAATGACATGCGGCATCCTCCCCAGGGCATAGAAGTCACTCTTCACGCCAGTCAGTTGCTGGAGTCTAGGGAAATAGATGTACTGGTTCAGGTATATCAACATAGCCTCCAATACATCGCGGAGCACACGGCTGAACATGGTCTGTGACATCCCACCAGCAGTCGCCAGAGTGTGTTGAAAGGTACCGGTGGCAAAGAAGTGTAGGGCTGCCATCACCTTCACCTTGGGGGTCAGCGCTGTAGGGTACGGCCGGCCAGGTTGCAGGTGTGGTGCCAAGCGCACTGCCAAATCATCAATCAGCTGCCTGGTGAAGCGGTACCTTCGGATGCTGTCACGTTCCACCATCGTTGCCAGGTCAGGGAATGGTCTATGGACAGCTGGTGCCCTGCAGTGCATAGGTGAAGAAAGAAAGATTGTCAGTCACCCCACATATGTGGCATTGAACACACTCAATATCACATGATACATCATTATGAGGCACAAGTACATGATGTGTGCAGTTCCGTAAGGACATGTATGGCACATACATGGCCAACATCCAACATCACAGTTCAACAAGTGGCATCAATAAGTCCCAGGTTGTGCCATTGGGTATCATGAGGACGTGTCACATTTCCCATCTCCTGCTGCCACGTTACAAACACACCCCACAGTGACATGTGAGGACAGATGTGCCCCAGGCATCACAGCCCAACGACAGGTAGATTCCCAGGGACCCTGTATTGCCACATGGACACTGGCATGACATGGCGTATCATGTATACACCACAGCAAAACAACCATGACCCCCACAGGTAGTGGTCCCTGTTGCCTCGGCAGGACAGACATGGACGTCTGTGACACACACACGCACAACATCAAAGTCCATGCACAAACAACGTGGATGTGGAGACTGTCTCCCATTGTGCACATGAAATCAGAGACATTGTAAACACAATATGCACACAGACTGCGGAGGACCATCACTATTGTGCCAATGGGTCAGCCTGGGTTAAACATACCGTCCCACATGGGACTCAGGGGGCATGTGACATGACATACACATATAATTAATAATATGCAGTAAAAACCGCCTCGCTGTGGAACTCTATGCCAGTCCACCTTCGAAAGGCGAAGACAGAGCCCTTGTTTAGAAAGGCCTTGAAAACTTGGCTCTTCAGCCTAACCTAGAACACTTGTGGAATTCCTCAGTCCCTGTATGCAATCTGCACCTACCGTTAGCGCCGGGACACTTCCGCTGGAGGTAGCCGTGCGCTCTATAAAATGCACTAATAATACACATACACCACCGTGAAATGTGACCATGCCACATGCTCAGATATGAACAGTTGCACATCACAGTGGTCATGTACACGAAACACCAAGGATACTGTCCCCATGAACACGTGCACAGCCTGGGGGTGGCTGCCCCAAGTGACACCCACAGAACAACATGTTCACCCCCATACACGGAATAGGTAATGCAGCCTTACATGCCTTAGGATACAGTTTGGACAGGCTGTGGTGTTGTAGGTGTGCCCCTCACTCCCTGGGAAGTATATGTGGCTGGCATATGTTCACCTGTGACAGGCATGGTGACATATGCCAGTGACATGTACAGGGACGCGTTGGACAGCAATGGACCGATCGGTGCGCACAAATTGGCCATTGCATTCAATGTGTGCTGGTACGCGTTGTATTCGCAATACGCGTTGGATAGCAATGGACCGATCGGTGTGCCCGGCCGGCCCATTGCATTCAATGTGTGCGGGTACGCGTTGCATCCCGGATACGCGTTGAACAGCAATGGACCGATCGGTGTGCCCGGCCGGCCCATTGCATTCAATGTGTGCGGGTACGCGTTGCATCCCGGGTACGCGTTGAACAGCAATGGACCGATCGGTGTGCCCGGCCGGCCCATTGCATTCAATGTGTGCGGGTACGCGTTGTATCCCGGGTACGCGTTGAACAGCAATGGACCGATCGGTGTGCCCGGCCGGCCCATTGCATTCAATGTGTGCGGGTACGCGTTGTATCCTAGGTACGCGTTGAACAACAATGGACCGATCGGTGTGCACCCATTGGCTATGGCCTGGCCTGGCAACGGACGCGTTTTCAAATTTTGAACGAGTCTGATGCTGGAAATTCAGTTGGTCACCCACAACAATGTTGCAAATTCATGGGTGTCATGAAGTTGAACTTTTGAAGGATGCTGTGGGCGTGTGTAAGTGGTGCAATTCCATGGATTGGCCAGATTCAGAAGATGCTAACGACTTGGACCTATCACTTTGGACACATGGGACAGTAACTGCCTCTGCAGCACACATATAATGCTGGCTGTTCCCCTGAGAGCTCACTTGCCTGCACTACATGCTCCAGGACGACATCTGCCACCACCACTGCTGCTGTATCTGCACCCTCTGGACCCTGCAATGGCACGTACTGTGGAGAGAGCCCCAGCCTTCAGCACTGAGGAGAACCAGGCCCTGCTGGACAGCCTCCTTCCACAGTACAGCAAGCTGTATGGGAAAGCAGGGGAGCAGGTGAGTGTTCTGTCCACTGCCTTCCTAAATGTGCATGTTGTCTGACTAGCAAGGCTAACAGTCTGCACGCCACTGGCTAGCAGGCTCACTGAGTAGTTGTCACCCCCCATAGTGTGTAGTTACATGCACTGGACAGGTATAGTGCAGTGACAGTGCATTTAAACAAGGTTTTACTTCCCAGGCAATGATACCATGTAGTTACTGCTGGCATACTGTCCATGGCCATCGTTGCACTGCCTGTGTACATCATGTGCCCCTGTGATTGAGACATGTATACACAACTGTGTAATGCACGGATATGTTGCATGTGTAGTAATAGCATTCTCACTTTGTCATCCTCACAGGTTGATGCCCACCAGAAGCAGAAGATATGGCTGACCATCGTCCGGGCAGTGAGATCCGTGGGGGACTACAAGCGCCGGATCCGCAACTGCCAGAAGAGGTGGCAGGACCTTCGGGGCTGGACCCGGAGGATCGCACGGGTCCAGCTGAAGCTGTCGCCTCCTCGCAGGAGGGGCGGACACCGGACCCTGACCCCCCACATGCTCAGGATCCTGGCGGTGGTCTTCCCTGATCTGGATGGGCAGCTGAAGGCCAGGGAGCAGCACGGAGGGGGTGAGTCCATGACTGCATTGTGTACTCTGTCTGCCATGCTATGTGCCCTCCTCTGGCCTGGTTAAACTTCCACAGCACATCAGTCATGTGGTCCAGGACCCATGTCCCTCGATTGTGCACTGCCCACTCCTCATCTGATACCCAGGTGTGGCCCTTGCAGTCAGGGAATTGTGTCACTTGGGTACTGTGTCCTTGCAGTTTGCTTGACTCAAGGTGGGGGACAGCATCTGTTCCCCTAACTGTGGTGGGCATCATGGGTGGGTCCATTGCTTACACAATGCCTGTGTTCTGACATGTAATCTGCGTGTTACTTTGATCTGTGGTCCAATTGCTGAGCTGATCCACCACATGTGCCTGGGGTAACTGGCACACACCCAAGCTGCGGGTGGGAACAATGTTTGGGCCCCAGGAGTGTGTATATTACGTGTGTCACACATACTTAGCCAGCTGCCTACTGTCCAGGGTTCATCCCTCATTCATGTGGGGCAGGACAGTCATGCCTACTCCAGGCCATGCAATGCACTCTGTACTCCCACTCCCGTGTATCAGCTGACACGTTGTGCTCAGTGATATGTCCCCTCAGGTGTCAGCCTCTGTGTCAGTGTGCTGTGGCTTCGATGTCAGGACTGCTGGGGTGTTTATCGGTTGGGGCTCAGCATGCCACCGGAGATGTGACCATAGGAGACGATACTTGTGTGACACATAGGTGTTTGAACACCTGACCGTGCAGACTGGGGTATGCGAATGTGAGGTCCATGCAGCTGTTTCCCATTCACAGCAGATTGTGAGGTGCTCAGGTTCAGAGGCTTGTGTTACAGGTCACCCATATGTCCAATCAGTATGACCTGGACAGATAAGGTTTCAGATGATGTGGTGTGTGGGGGATGTACATGTGCACTTGTTCAGCTCCAGGACTTGCATTCCCCATGACCTACTATTGTGACACAGTGCAGACTGTTGTTGTGTGGCTGCCCTGCCCATGTGACTGGAGACAGTGATGTATGACTTAGCAGGCATGCCTGTGCCATGGCATGTGACTTCCTATGAGTGATCCTGCAGGGGAGTGACATGTGCTACATGCACACCATAGTGGCAATGGCTATCAGCACATGGGTGCATCGTGGTGTCTGTCGCTGGTATGCATCACATGCATTTCATATATCTGACTCTGGGCATCACTTTCATCCGGGCACCTGTACTGACTCAGTGGCAAGAGTTGTGATGTGTGCATGTTCACATGCTTCACCGTGTTCTCTGCACCGTCCAACTACTGTGTAGGTGGTGCATGTGTCCACACTGGGGTATTGCCAGCCAACGGACGCCAGACAGATGGGTGCAAGGCCAGGTGTGATGTGAGTGCCATGGTTGACGATCAGACTGACAATTGGCTTCTCCTATTCTGTTTGGGCAATTTTAGCAATGTTCAACTAAGGATGCCAGGCCTTGCTCTGTATTGTGCTGTACTTACTGTGGTGTGTGCGTTCGGTGCAGGTGACTGATGTCTGTCTGTCTCCCTATTGTTTGCAGATACATCCACGGCCACAGGAGGGGACAGCTCCACGGACCAGGAGGAGCCGCAGAGCCAGACTGGGTCAACAGCCGAGGAGTGGTCGGAGGGACCCAGTGGCACGGAGGGCGAGGGGAGCCACACCGAGGAGTCCTCAGCACCATCCACCTCAGCTGAGGACCACAGCAGCTCGGAGGATGACTCCCTTATGGAGGCGGGTGTCAGCAGCCACCACACCCCAGCTAGTGTTGCTGTCCCCGCCACCACCACCACCACCGCCCTCCCATCGGCTCCCATTCCCGAGGTCCGTGGAGGCTCCCATGTTCGGGAGCGTGTCTCCTTCGGGCCAGGCACCGCACCCCCTGCCCCTGTGTCCCCTGCTGCCCTGAGTGAGGAGTCTGTGTACCTCCTTCGCCAGCTCCATGTAGGGCAGACAGCGATGCTGAGTGTCCTCCATGCACACACCACTCTGTTGACTCAGCTGGTGTCGTTCATGGAGGGCATCTCATCGGGCATGTCTGCCCTACAGAGGGGCAATAGGTCCATGGACTCCTCCCTGACGGCAGCAGTGTCCCTCCTCCAACAGTCCCTCACCCCTCCTGTCTCTGCCCCATCCACACTCCCCAGCACCTTACCTGTCCCAAGCACACACACACCGGCACAGGCACACACCAGCACAGACACGAGCAGCACACACACACACACGCCACAGACAAGACGCACACGCACGCACAGTCAGGGGACTGAAACCACACTCACAGGGGATGGGGCCCAGTCACACACACACGCATCCACGAGCACTGCGCAGTCCACAGTTGCCTCTCCCTCCAAAGCGCCCTCCGTTGCCTCACCTGCAACCCCAAAGACCCAGCGGCTCTTCCTCAGTGACCTCGGCCTCTTCCCCTCCGATCCAGCTGATACAGCATTCAGGGGGAAGAGGAAGCCCACCCACATGGAGCGGAGTGCCCCTCGCCACCGGACACCCTCCCCCAGGCGCAGACCGACTGACGCCCCCATCCGCAAGTCCCCCCGGACCCGGAAGAGCAAGACCCCGCCGCCGCCCTGCAGCTCAGGCACCAAGTCTCCTTCCTCCATCCCTCAGGCCCCCACTCCACAGGTGCCCCCACCACACCCTGCCCCAGGTTCCCCCACCCACAGATACACCATCCCCAAAAGGATCAGGCCTTCTCCCCCTGCCACTTGCTCTTCCGGCCCCACACCCCCGCTGCGCTTGTCTGTGCCACTGGTGTGGAGACGGTGTCCTCCCCCTCTGTCCTGCCCACCTTACCTGATCCCCATTCTCCTCCCCTGGAGGTAGGCACTGCAGTGGAGTCCACTACCACCCTGTCTGACTTGGGCACTGCAGTGGGGAACCTGTCCACTCCATCTGCACGGTCCCCTGCAGTCTTGCCGGCACCCACACCATCAGAGTCATGCCCCCAGTTGTGCCGGCACACACCATGTCAGACACCTCCACTGCAGTTGTCAGTGGCTCTCCAGCACCCACCACCCCTTCCCTGCCTCCTTCTGGTGAGCCATGATCCTGTCCCTGCGGTGCCTGGCCTGCCCCCCGTATGCCCCTCCGAGGGGATTGTCCCTGGCTTTCATCAGTGCAGGCATGCGTAGGGTGACATCTGCCACTGTCACCCTGTTTTGACTTTCAAGTTGGACTGGCCATTGGCCTTTGTTAATTTTTTGCTGGACATCAACTGTTAGACCCACATATGCTGAATAAAGCACCTTTCTGTTCTCTAGTGCTTTTGCTTCTGATGTACATGTTGTTGATGATGCTAACCATGCCCTTGCTGCAGTGATGGTGATATTTGGTCTCATGATAATGAAGTGTTACTGTGCAGGAACACATGTGGTCCAGGGGGAATGTGTCCTATCCTGTGGTGTATCCATGTCATCCTTAGCAGCATCTGAGGGTGTCATGTGTTCAATATTTGGCAATGGGATTTCCTACTTACATTAGCAATTTCACATCTGTGGCTTCCACCCCTGCACATCTGTTGTGCCTGCCATTGTTCAATTCGTCTACTTCCCTGACCGTGTGGCCATCTCCACTGGACATGCAGGTTTGGGCATCAATGGGGAAGGACTCATCTGTGTTGTCAGTGCAACATTGCTATACAAGTGTGTTGGATCTGTGCTGATGATTTCGTTGGCACTCCCATGACCAGGCTGATGTGACGGGAGCATTCATTTGGTGCTAATTGTTGACTGTGTGACCAAGTGCTCAGCTGACATGATGGAGCCCTACTGAGGCAACATATGGCACAGCTTTCCTCACACAGGAGTGGAGTCCCCTCATGGCAGTGTGTACTCCTGTGACATTGCCTGCGCCCAAGGTGTGTGTTATATGAGCATGTCTGTGTGTTCACTTCCGTTTTGCTGTGCATGCTGGGATCCCTAGTGTTGTACCTGTTTGTGATGCTTGCTGAGTTGACCTATGTTCCCCCCAAGTCTTCTCCCTGGATTCTCTGTGATGTGGGTGCATGGCACATTACTGGTCATCAGGGTGTCACCCATAGGTGTGTTTGCTGTCAGGGCTGAGTTTGTGTGCAGACGCAGATGGGTCACAGTCAGGATTCCCCTTGGCACTTGTTGTTTACACCTGTCATGTGATTTCCAGTTTGTGTTATCTTTCAGTGATTGTGACACGTTGTGTGTGTGACTGCTGGCACTCCTCAGGGTCCGGGCTGCAATGTTGGTAGTTGTCTATGTGTGTTCTTTGTGGGTGTCCTTGGCTTCTTCATTGGTGTGTGACTGTGGCTGGGATCCCATTGGTTGGTGTGGTATTGCCGTCATGTCCATGTACAGCGTAGTGTGCAGTGTGTCAGACATTCAGGAGTCTTGTTGAGTGGCCATGTGTGATGTGTTTCTGCACCTTGGTTCCCACCCACCAGCCTGGGATTGTCATGGGTGCATGTGCAATGTCACCAGTGCATGTGTGCTTCACTGCTGCACATTGTTGGAGGTCGAGGTGTGTGGTGTTGAGTGTGTGCAGATGAGAGTTGTTGCCCGGCTAGACCCCTGCCTCCATGTTGGCCTTGGCTTACTGGCCGTGCTGATTGATTTGTGCTTGTGTAGGTGTGATGGTAGTTTGTTGCTCAGGACACATGACTGTGGTTCACAGTGTGAAGGACATTTAGCTTTGTCATCACAGTGGGATTGTAATGCAGCCCAGGGTCACCACATTGTGGGGGTCCTGGGGGTAGTGCTGTGGTGTGTCTGTGTCTTGCTGTGTCAGTTGCTGTTCCTACATGCTTGTGTGACATGTGTGATTTGTGCTCCCTCTCATCTGACAATGCCTGATTGCCCACATAGGGGATTTGGATCCATGAGTTACCTTTGTGTGGCACTGTATGCACATCTGTGTAATTGGTATTCAGGCCTCCTCATGTGTTGTGTGGTTGCCTGGGGACACTGGCACCCCCCCCTCACCTGTTGTGTTTGATGTGCAGTGTGGGTCTGCCTGTTTGTGTTTGTGCATCTGCACCACTGCATTGGCATATCTTTGGTGTGCCATTGGCTGTATGTTGTTTGGTGGGTTTCCCCTGCTGTCCCTGGGACTCCTAGGTCATCGGTCAGCACAATGATCATGGTTTGTGTGTCCCATTGCTGCCATGGTATGGTATCTGTTCACCTCACATCTACAGTCTCCACAGGGTATCTGCATTTGTGTGCCCATTGGTGCAAATATGTGGGTCTGCATTCTGATGGTCACTTCTGTCATTGTGTCATTGATGAATGTTGACAGTGTCAGCCCCCATGGGTGTTGTTTGTCTGCACATGGCCAAAGGTATGTCTTATTTGCACTGCAGTATTTGCCTCCCCCAATCTATGTTGCAATGGGACACATGCACTACTTTGCCACTGATGTGTTTTATGTTCTGTGACCAGGAATCATCCATGCAGTTTGGCAGTTGCAGCTTTTTCTTTGTCAACACTTGCATTTTGGTCACTGTGATGATGGGGGTTTAGGCCCCATTGCCACAATGTTCAAAATGTGCTTCAGCTATGGAACCCACACTTACCTTTTGGTCACTGTGATGATGGGGGTTTAGGCCCCATTGCCACAATGTTCAAAATGTGCTTCAGCTATGGACCCCACACTTACCTTTTGGTCACTGTGATGATGGGGGTTTAGACCCCATTGCCACAATGTTCTGAATGTGCTTCAGCTATGGGCCCCCACACTTACATTTTGCTCACTGTGATGATGGGGGTTTGGACCCCATTGCCACAATGTTCAAGATGTGCTTCAGCTATGGACCCCACACTTACCTTTTGGTCACTGTGATGATGGGGGTTTAGACCCCATTGCCACAATGTTCTGAATGTGCTTCAGCTATGGACCCCACACTAACATTTTGGTCACTGTGATGATGGGGTTTTGGACCCCATTGCCACAATGGTCATGGCCTGCTTGCATTGTGGGGGCCACACACATATATGTGTGGCACATGTGATAGGGGGTCACATTGTATGTTCAAAGTCATGTTCAGTGTTGTAGGCATTTGACACAGTCTACACACGCTTGTCATGGTGTTGGGGGATGTCTTTTTCTTGCATTCCCTAGGTTGGGGTGTGCTGGTTGTGTCATGCATTGTCCATCCTATGAGTGGGGGTGGTGTTGGTGGTAGGCATCTGGCACCCCCTGGGTAAGGGTGGTAGTAGTGGTAGGCATCCAGCCCCCTGGGTAAGGGTGGTAGTAGTGACAGGCATCCAGCCCCCCATGGGTAGAGGTGGTAGTAGTGGTAGGCATCTGGCACCCCCTGGGTAAGGGTGGTAGTAGTGACAGGCATCCAGCCCCCCATGGGTAGAGGTGGTAGTAGTGGTAGGCATCGGGCACCCCTGGGTAAGGGTGGTAGTAGTGGTAGGCATCTGGCACCCCCTGGGTAAGGGTGGTAGTAGTGACAGGCATCCAGCCCCCATGGGTAGAGGTGGTAGTAGTGGTAGGCATCTGGCACCCCCTGGGTAGAGGTGGTAGTAATGGTAGGCATCTGGCACCCCCTGGGTAAGGGTGGTAGTAGTGGTAGGCATCTGGCACCCCTGGGTAAGGGTGGTAGTAGTGACAGGCATCCAGCCCCCCATGGGTAGAGGTGGTAGTAGTGGTAGGCATCTGGCACCCCCTGGGTAAGGGTGGTAGTAGTGGTAGGCATCTGGCACCCCTGGGTAAGGGTGGTAGTAGTGGTAGGCATCTGGCACCCCTGGGTAAGGGTGGTAGTAGTGGTAGGCATCCAGCCCCCCATGGGTAGAGGTGGTAGTAGTGGTAGGCATCTGGCACCCCCTGGGTAAGGGTGGTAGTAGTGGTAGGAATCTGGCACCCCCTGGGTAAGGGTGGTAGTAGTGGTAGGCATCTGGTACCCCCTGGGTAAGGGTGGTAGTAGTGGTAGGCATCCAGCCCCCCATGGGTAGAGGTGGTAGTAGTGGTTGGCATCTGGCACCCCCTGGGTAAGGGTGGTAGTAGTGACAGGCATCCAGCCCCCCATGGGTAGAGGTGGTAGTAGTGGTAGGCATCTGGCACCCCCTGGGTAAGGGTGGTAGTAGTGACAGGCATCCAGCCCCCCATGGGTAGAGGTGGTAGTAGTGGTAGGCATCTGGCACCCCCTGGGTAAGGGTGGTAGTAGTGGTAGGCATCTGGCACCCCCTGGGTAAGGGTGGTAGTAGTGGTAGGCATCCAGCCCCCCATGGGTAGAGGTGGTAGTAGTGGTTGGCATCTGGCACCCCCTGGGTAAGGGTGGTAGTAGTGACAGGCATCCAGCCCCCCATGGGTAGAGGTGGTAGTAGTGGTAGGCATCTGGCACCCCCTGGGTAAGGGTGGTAGTAGTGGTAGGCATCTGGCACCCCCTGGGTAAGGGTGGTAGTAGTGACAGTTATCCAGCCCCCCATGGGTAGAGGTGGTAGTAGTGGTAGGCATCTGGCACCCCTGGGTAAGGGTGGTAGTAGTGGTAGGCATCTGGCACCCCCTGGGTAAGGGTGGTAGTAGTGACAGGCATCCAGCCCCCCATGGGTAGAGGTGGTAGTAGTGGTAGGCATCTGGCACCCCTGGGTAAGGGTGGTAGTAGTGGTAGGCATCTGGCACCCCCTGGGTAAGGGTGGTAGTAGTGGTAGGCTTCTGGCACCCCTGGGTAAGGGTGGTAGTAGTGGTAGGCATCTGGCACCCCTGGGTAAGGGTGGTAGTAGTGACAGGCATCCAGCCCCCATGGGTAGAGGTGGTAGTAGTGGCAGGCATCCAGCACCCCATGGGTAGGGGTGGCAGTAGTGGTAGGCATACAGGCCCCTATGTGTATGTGTGGCATTGGTGAGGGCCATCCCGCCCCTATGGTGCTGCTGTTGCTGGTGTGGGTATTTCTGCATCCCTTTGTGTGTGATGTGTCAGGTACGTGTAGTTTGTTTTTGTTGTTGGTGTCTGACTTACCTTCTGCGCCGTACGCGTCCGTGCCTGTTCTGGTAATAGAGGTAGAATATTGGTAGGATCGGCACGAAGGGATTCATGGTTGGTTCGTCTCGTTCGTCTTTCTCTTTGCTTCGCCTCGTCCTCGTCGCTGGCGTGTTTGTCTCGTAGCCGTGGATCGTGTTGTGGCGCGAATCGGAGCTTATGTGCGCCTCGACCGGATGCTTTGACGTGCCATGCGTAGCGACGGGTTCGGCGCGTACGGGAAGCGCATCGTACTTGTCCGGCCGGACGGGGCTGCATTTTTGCTTCAGTGCGGCTCGATTCTACGATTCCGGATCCGGCTCGGTCGGGGAACAGGACCTGGATTGGGTGAGTACGACTGGGTCGGAATCTATGCTGTTGTGCGCATCGTACTTGCTCGTTCGGAATAATGTGCGGATCGGTCGGGAAACAGGCATTCGCATGGCTTTTTTCCCGACCGAATGGTGTTAGGTGCGCCTCCGACCGAGATCGGAATCGGCCCCTTAATGTGTAGTGTTTTTATGTATGCGTCATTTAGGTCGGGATGTATTGTTTACGTGTATTTTACAGATATTTATCAGTTTTTATATGGGTGTTATGTGTTTTGTGGGTGGGCATGTATGTTGTCTTTTTTTACAGGTTATCTATGCTGTCATACTAAAGCCAATGAGAGGAGAGGGAAACAGTTATGTGGGAAAGTCCTTAAGTTTCCCCAAACTGATATAGATAAACCAAAAGTGGGGAGTGTCTCCCAAAACGAGCAGTCACTGTGCCCTGCTCCTTAGTTCTCACAGGCACACGACATGTGTTCTTATAGAATCCTCACCCACACTGTTAATCATGTGGCATGATCATCATCGAGTCCTCACCTGGTGTGATACTCACCACCAGGTGGACTCAATCTCGCAGTGAGAGGAAGCACTTTGATATTCTCTATATTGTTAGAGGGATCTTAGGATAGAAAAGTTTAGAATATCTCCAGGGAACCCTAACCCAATTCTTTAATTAGAGGGGCCCTGTGATATTGTTAAGAACATAACATGACACAAAGAAGCATTTACTAAGCCAGTGTGTCTATTATAGGTCAACATGTTTCATCTGCTTCTCAAGCTGTGCAGACTTCATCAGGACCTCTAAGACTCTTGTGCTCCTAAGCTATACTGAGCAGGAGTTATGCATCCACACGCATTCCATGCAAGATCAAGAAACAGTTACCCAAACCTACTATACAGGATGAGTTGATTGACAACTGGAGATTATCCACTTCAGGAATCCTAACAAGTAGAAGGAACATAGAAACGGATCATGTCTGTATAAGAATATGGGTAGTTTAAACAATGAAACTCATCCTCTGCACTGCGCACCATAAAATGGTGAGATCGCTAACCTTAGACACGCCTTCAGCTAGAAGCCAGGATAAGTGACCTGGCTAGAATTAAAAGTATCTGTAATAGCTAGTGTTCAAAATATTGTGCAGTCATCTCATAATCCAAGCGTACTCACACAGTGCATCACATATCCACACACAAAGAGGAGAGTAAATAAATATATGTAAGCCATAAGGTTCCTAGGGGCATATTTACGTTCCCTGGCGCATCCCTGCATATCAGCAGGGATGCGCCAGGGAAAATGCGTCACGCAAGTTTACCCTTGCGCCACGTCCGATGCGCCGCATTTACAATGCAAAAACAACAGTTGATGGACAGAATGTAGAGCAATGTCATACATTCACCCCAGTACAGAGATCTGGGCCTAAATCCATCATTTTTTTGCTCACCATGCCATTCCAGTTTGAACCAGGCCATATGCAAATCAGTCTTGACCCTGTGCCTCATGGGAACAGTCCAGCCCGAACTGCCAAGCCAGGTCCTCCCTGGACTGGAAACAAGCATCCTAGGACCGGTTTCGGGGTTTCACCCCTCTTCAGCCAGGAATGCGGCGCATCGTGGCGCAAGGATAAGCAGATGCGTGACGCATTTGCCGGCGGAAGGATGGCGCAGTGCTGAAGTTGTGTCGCACGCGCGACGCAACTCCAGCACTGTTCCAACCTTCCCTATCCCTAACATGGTGCGTCAATCCTTACACCTGCTTGAAGCAGGTGTAAGGATTTGACGCACCAGTGTCGGAAAAGTGACTGCGTGAAATCTTGTAGATTTCACTGCGTCACTTCTCGAGCGTTCCTGCGCTGGAACGCCCCCCTGCGCCGGTACGCCCACATGAAACCTGACGCAGGTTTCATGTGGGCGCAGGGGTTTACTACGTGACGCATCTCCCTAGATGCGTCACGTTGTAAATATAGCGCAACGCGGCGCATGGTTTGCGTCACCGCTGCGTCACATGCGTGACGCAACGGCGGCGGAAAAGTGGGGCAAGGGGCTTGTAAATATGCCCCCTAGTGTTATTGGTGGAGGACATACATGGCAACAGAGATTATTCAGGTCTGATGGGAGCAAATGGAGGGCTTTCTGGGATCAAACGTCATGCACTGTAAAAACATGGGAGTATGTTATGAGCACTGTTCCCTGTAACCTGCGCGTGTGCGCGCCCGCGCACCTATTTGAATCAGAGCGCGCAGTGTCTTCTTTGCAGCGCGCACACACCACGAGAGGCAAGTATTCATGTTAATCGCAGCGCTGCGATTAACATGATACTGAAGAAAAGCAGACAATCTGCCCCCCTCCGCGCTCTGTTAAGAAAAGTCATGCAGCAAGCCTAAAATCACGACGTGTGCTTTCACAATCATTAACATATATTAGTGAATGTGAAAGCACACATTGTGCTGTTGGGCTTGCTGTGTGCTTTTCTTAACATAGCGCAACAGTTTGTGTGCCTTTTTGAAAGTTTTCATGTTAAATGCAGCCCCGAGTGTAAGCATGTCGGGCCCTGCAATTAACATGAAAACTTTAAAAAGGCATGCAATCTGCCGCGGTTCATTAACAAAAGGCAGGCAACAAGCCTAACAGCACAACGTGTGCTTTCACAATGCCCAATATGTATTAGGGATTATGAAAGCACACGTCGTGCTGATAGGCTTGCTGCGTGCCTTTTGATGATAGATAGGGTGACCAGAATTTTAAAGCCAAAAACCGGGAAATTCACACAAACAGAAAAGGGACTACACATAGCTGCCAAGGTTTCAGATTGCTATGTGTGACATTTTCAAAATTTCAGTGCAATTATGAGTGCATTTCAATGACTATGAGTGACACTTTCTTGAGAGCAAAATCAGCCTTGCTCTACCCGGTACACTAGAACCCCATTCCCAATATGAACCAACCTGCCCCACCCAGTACATTCAAACACCACACAGCCAACTAACTCCATTCATATCCACCAGAACCAACCTACTCCTTCGCAGTCCATCTTAACCACATTCACATCCGCAGTGTACAGCTCACCTGTGCCAAGCAAGACTCGGGCCAGGTTGAGATGGGGCAAGGAGTCATTGGCGTTGCTTTGCTGATTATTGCTGATTATTGCAGGAGAGAGGCCGGGCCTGGCCTGGCCTTTCAGTACTGGCCTCAGACCAAAGGCTGCATGTAATACCCATAACGGAGCACCGTACAATCTGTGTCAGCAGAGAGGGGCTGCTGCCTCTGTGTCCTAGGGGCTGCACTGAGTCCGAGCCCTAACGTAAACTGCCAAATGTAAACTGACTGTCGTGCCACACGCTCACACAGCAGGCGGCAGGGCGCCTATAGCTAGGTGCGTAATCGGTCTCAGTCTATCGGACATTGGGCGCAGGGTAAATCAAGCAGACACTGATCCGCTCGCGTTGTCACGTGAGGTCAGTGAAGCTGAATGCTGCGCCAGCCCACTATGGGTGAAGTTGTTACACTGTAGCCCCTAAAGCCAGCCCAAATCTAGCTGAGCCAACCCCAAGTCTGCGCAATCAGGGCTGACCGCGCTGTGCCAGCTTTCTGTAAGTGGTGCTAATTACCAGCTAGTTCTGGGCTTGACATCGGAGGATGATTCATAAATGCGTGACTTTGCATTTCAGTACGGTGATGATGACCACCACACTAAAATGCGTTAGTCTAAGCCTGATGCGTGGTACTTGGAGGGCTGCAAAAGGCATGCAAGAAATGCAGCAGGAGATAAAACTCATAGAAGGAATGTTCTGTGGTTGGCTAAGGACAGGACACAACAATGCATTTTCTCAGATTCCATTGTGGTGCAATCTTGAATAACACAGACACCTCTCAGGGATTTAGCATTCCCATTTAACAAGTGATAGTAAGGGACACATTCTCCATTAAAAGTCTTTTAATGTAACAATATGCTTTTGAATACTGTATCCTTTTTATGTTTGTTGTATGTTGCAAACCTGCCTTAAGACCCTTAATGTGGTGCTGTATGTGTAGAAATACACTGTCTTTTCACTTTATTAAGCAAATGTTTGAGTGATAGTTCCACTGACATTTGTCGCTGCACCCACACACGCGGTTGGGTTCTTGGCGCACATAGCCTTGGCTGCAGCGCACAGAGACCTTATACTGCTGCACACAAAGAAAAAAAATTAGAGGGAACATTGGTTATGAGGTCGACTTGTAATGGACGGGAATGTGGAATGCCATTCCCACTCTGTATTCTAAGTAAGTGGTGTTGGGAGGGAACGTTCCAAGGGTGGCAGTGTACCTCTGGCTGGCTGAGGAATGGCTGCTCCTGAATTGCGCTAAGAATAAAGCTACTTACTGTTACCTTCAGTGTCTTGGTACTTTTCTCATCATAAGAAATAGCAACAATCTGGCCAGCCATAGCCCTGATGCAAATCTCTGAAGCAGTCCGGACCCGATGTCCGATTTCACTGCCATTTCGCCAATGCTGACGGCGCGAGGTTGCTGTGGAACGCCGCCGATGACGTGTGTTTAGATAAGTTGGTGGCGGTATATAATGAGGCGAAATTGGGAGTATTTGGCCAACTGTGTTGGTTGGGCGGCAAGCTCGTGAGACATTGATGCATGCGCATGGATGAAGTGCTGATAATCCAGGAAGCGTGACATAATGCGTACGCTTCTGACGTGATGGCCATATTGGTTTGGGCTGAATCTCTGGTACGTGCTCGACGTGACGGCCATATTAGGTGCAGCCGATTTCCAATTGATCATTATGGTGATATGCAAACCATCACAGTGGCAAGCATATTGACCGGTGGAGCAAGTATTCAAGAGCGTGTTCTATTCAGTGCACGTGATGCATGAAATAGTGCTACGCACGTTAGTTTTAATGTGTACACAGTTACTCAATCAGTGGTACGCACACTTTTAAAACGCTTTTACAGGAACATGTAGTCCAAATTGTGCACTCAAACTTAATGCGTGCACCAGTTTAAAGATATCCGCTCTTTGATATGCACACCATAGTGAAGCCATCCTTGAAAACATGTTATTCACTATTTTTCAATGTTAAATTGGTATACATTTCACTTGAATTTTCATTATGGAGACACATGGGTCTATTGCATCTCTATCCTTCTTTTTATCACAACCAGGGCCTCCACCTATTGAATGGAAGGATTGGGTGGGGATGTTCGAGACTTATATCGAGGCATTAGATGGGCAGAATTGCTCAGCGTCAAGGAAGAAACTCTGGGGCATATTAGCAAGGGCACTATCGCCGCTTTAGCGGCACTTTTTGCCGCTAAAGCGGCGATATTCTTATCGCCCTATCAGCAAACTGTCTCTAACAGCAGTTAGCGACAGTTTTCGAGCATTAGCGCCCGTGTTTTTACCGCTTTGCATGTTAGCGATATTTATCGCTAATGACATGCAAAGTGGGCGTTCCCGACGAACAAACCTGGGAAACACCCGCTAACAGGCCTATCGCCTATTAGCAAGGTGGCCATGGCCCCAGTTAGCGACGTGAAAAGTCGCGCTAACCGGAGTCATCGCCATTTATTTAACACCTGCAATTAGCAGGTGTTAGCCATATCTAACATGGGGGGTGGATTATGCTGATACGACCACAGGGTCGTATCCAGCAAGGTTATCGCCGTTTTCCATGAAAGATCGCTGGAAAACCAGCGATGTTTCATGGAAAACACCGCTATGGCTGGAATAATTATCGCCATAGCGCTAAATGTCGCTAATACAGCGTTAGCATGGCAAATTATTCCGACGATAGCCGGCGATAAAAAAGTGCTCGCTAAACACGCTTTGCGATGTTTAGCGCACTTTTTAGATAATATGCCCCTCTGTTGGTGAATACATTAGGGAAGGAGGGCCAACACATTTTTAAATACTTGCCTGTAGCAATTGAGCCAGATGGTAACCCGATACAGGATGTATTGTGAAGCAAAAAAACGCCTGGCAGTTAGATTTGCGAAGGAAGTATACTTGGTATTAATTTTATAATAATCCACAAGGTGAAAATGAATCAGTTGATGAGTTTATATCAAGACTCAGGGAATTATCAGTTAGATGTAAGCTTGGAGCTATGACTGATGAACTATTTTGGGATCAACTAATTGTTCAGTGCAGAAGTAAAAGATGCAGGAATGCTTGTGGGAGGCAAAGAATCCCCTGCTTAAAGATGCCAATGATATTGCAGAAGTTGTGGAACAATCGGAGCGTTACATGAAAGAGATGGGAAAACAGAAGTTTCTATGATTTACAAGAGCTCAGAAGTTGCTGCGGTACACAAACCTTGTACTAGTGGAGGCAGAAGTAAATAACTGGTTGGGTCGTGTTATTGTTCTGGAAGCAATTTTCACACAGCTGATTTAAAAGAATGTTTTGCTCTTAATAAGGACTGTCACAAATGTGGCTGAAGAGTTCATTTTGCAGTGGTTTGTAAACAAGGAAGTAAAATGAGAGTAGCAATGGTGGATGAAGAACATATAGGAGAAACATGTTCAGACAGGATCTTGAGTGTGGGATGTGCAGCACAAGAAGAAGAGAGTGACACTGGCATTCCACATTCTACTCCATTACAAGTGAACCTCATAACATATCCCCTTCCCTCATAAACAAGCATAAGCCAGTTTAAAGTAAACAAGCAGTAAAGCTGCAACAACATAATAACATTATACAATATAATAAACACATTGGTGAAAAAAGTAATTAAAGCAAAGAAACATAGTTAACCATAAATGTCTGTTAGGCCATACCTCAAGGTATTAGAAGAATTGTCTGTGAGTGGAGAAGGAGTAGTGATGAGGGAGAGAGGTTTGTGCCACCCATTGCTTAATTTGTGAAACAATAAGTGCCAGGGATCTCACCAGGAGGCCACTGCAGCTTGCATTAATTCCCACTCTGTATTCTAAGTAAGTGGTGTTGGGAGGGAACGTTCCAAGATTGGCAGTTTACCCCTGGCTGGCTGAGGGATGACTGCACCTGAGTTGCGCTAAGAATAAAGATACTGTTACCTTCAGTGTCTAAGCACTTTTCTCAGCATAAGAGAGAGATAGCCCAACATTATTAGCAAACAAGAATAAATATACCAACAAATGAACCAGGGATTCAGGGAATTACTTACTGCACCAATGCTCAGTGGGGACTTCCCAACCTAGATCCATGAACCGCATCTCCCGAATGTGGTAGAGAGGCAGCTCGAGCTAATCCTTAAATAGCCAATGTTTGCTCTGATGATCAGTTACACCGGGAATCGATGGGGAGAAATGGCTCCCAGCTGTTGTGGATAGCATTGCCCATCTTATAATAGGTTAAAATGCTGAATGTACTCGTGATTCTATCCCTATTCCTACGACTAGGCACGGCATTCATTGCTACTGATAGATAAAATTAATTGCCCGAGCCTTCCAATTTTGACCCAGAAACAAAATCTCCCGAGCAATATTAGATGCCAGTCTGAGAATTTCAAGATGGCTGCCAAGTTCCCGCATTTCATGTTAGCTTAAATACATCAGCGGTCCAACCCGACACACGCCTATACAGATCCACTGAGAATTTCAAGATGGCCGCCGCATCCTGCTTATTATGGCCATCCAGCTAATTCAGCAGTCTAGCCTTGACATGTGCTTTCTTGTTTGCATATATACTTATGGCTTTCTCCTCTGCATTTTGTGATTCCCTGTTAGTGAATTGGAAGACAGAGTGAAGACACTGTGTAATATGGTATAGACACATAAGTCTATGTGTTGTAGTGTCCTGCTGGACACGTTCTAGTGTTCAGCCTTGTGTTTCACCCACACTGTACACCCACCCACCACATGCGTCACTGGTCAGGTGACACTGCTAATAAAAGGGGGTGGGGCGCACGTGCCTGGGGCCAGTTCCAGTAACTACAATTATGCCTCTGTGTCGTTATTCCACCAGCATGAGGGCCTAGGGCCCAAGTCACTACAATGGCGATAAGCGGGTCTGACCCGCGTGTCAGCTGACTGCAGCTCGGACGTTCTGCATGGGGGGAAGTGTAGCTCATGTCTAGGCCCCCCCCCCTCCGCTGGTTGCCTTCAGTCGTAAGCAGTGACAGGTTATCCGCGGGCATGAGGTGAGCACCGGGTAGACTGGTGTGCAGCAGGCGAAAAAGACATCCGTAAGGGGGGTGAAGCGTCGCTGCTAGCACCGGGCTAGAGTCACCTCAGACTGCCAACCTGCACCACCCCTGAGTGAGCCCCACATCTGAAACACCCGTGGGGGCGATAAAATTGCACCCATGCCTCCGGCCCATGCAGCTGCAAAAGCAGTCTCTGCTGTTCAATGGGAGGAAAGCGGTACAGTGGTCCGCGAGAGATGTGCTCGCCGCTTGCCAAGGAACGTGGTGCCCCGTCGAGATGAGAGAAAGGCTGCGCAGCATGTGACAGGCTGCAGCAGGTAATGGAGTGCAAGTAAAGCGGCTGCCACCCACCTGATTGGTGTCACGTGGTGCAGGAGAGACGCGCTGGGGCCATTGTGAACAATCCCACTGCGCGACCCTGCTACCAGTAGTCGGCAGGAGGACCCCGCCAGCAGGGGAGAAAAATCACCGAAGGTAGTGTTCCCTTCAGGAGGTGAGAGTGGCGCGGCGTGCTCAAAACCGCTGCAGCGTGTGAGGTGCATGCAGTGTAAGAGAAGGGGTGGCATCGCCACCTAGAGGCCGTTCAAGGTACCGCAACCTGCACGGGTAGTGAAAAGAGCCGCCCTGCTGCACCGGCATTGCATACCCCCTTGCACCTGCAAATCAAGCCCTACGTGGCCTGAGGCTTCGGGAAAGACTATTAGACTCATGCAGTGGAGCTACCTAGTGGTCGCTGTAACACACCACACCAAGCCACGAACACATGAAGCAGCCCCAATCAGGCGAAGATTGTCAAAAGGGACCTGCCACTGGGCGTGTTTAAAGAGCCCGTAATGCCCCCCAGTCACCTGAGCACCAGGCGGTGTATGAAGAAGGGCGGGCAGCTTGGTGAGAGACACTCTGCTGTCCATATCGTCTGCGGGCTATCAGTAGCAGCACAACACTAACGGAAGGAGACTGACTGCACCTGCTCTTAGTGCCACTTAGTGGCCATTTCCACGCACTGCAACCAGCATGTCCGGTTAAATAAAGAAAGCCTCAGTCATATCTAAGACCTGGTTCCCAAGAACACAGACACTTAGATTTTTCTATAAGAGGTATTCTGAAAGCGCTTGAATAAGCTGCCTCCAGTACAGTCAGCGGGTGAACGCAGCCTGCTCGTGAACCTCTGAGTTTGTATTTCCCCCATAAAATAGATTGCAAGGCAAATAGCATGAACAGCTCGCGGCCAGATGAAACAGATTGACCCAGGGAAAACTGCAAAGCAGCACATGCCCCTAGTGGCTGCCTGTCGTTTGCTGCAAAGTGGGGAGAGAATGTGAACCCCCAAAGAACCACAGGAAGCCCAAGGTTGCCCCAGCAGAGAAAGGTCCAGCCAAGGTAGTGACACTATAAGGCAGCTGAACTCAAAGCAGCAAAGCATAAGCACAGGCAGCACCTAAGAAGAAAAGGATTAGAGCAGCACGAGTCATTTAGCCACAAGCTGCTAGAGAAGACTCAAGGTGCATTGGCCTGAGAGAAGAGGCCACCCGGAGAAAGAGACAGAGACTGTGTGACAGCCCCTGAAATGAAAGAGCCCTCAGAGAAAGAGATGAAGAAGTGGAAACATTGAGATCACATCAGTCGGCTACCCCAGTAGCGAATGGCCACTGTTGGCCCGTCATTGTGCAGGTTACACGGAATGATGACTCTGCCAAGCACGTCTGCACTTAGGCTGGGCCTAGTGCTGCGACAGCGTAGGCTCAAGGCACAAGCACTGCGCCCTCAAGTTTAGAAGGGAGGAAGGAAGAGATGTGACCCTCCATCCATGGAGCGGAGCACCAAGCACACACTCGGCTAGAGCCAGCATGCACTGATGCCACTGCATGCAGCTTGAGATCTGTTTCCCCAGAAAAGGCTCACCGAGTATTAGCCTGAGAAGAAAAGGAAAAGTCTCCAAGGAGATAAGTGAGCTCTATGCAAACACCAGCGGCTGTCCAATGCCGCCACAAGCGAGGAATTTGCACCAAGAGACCCCTGGTGGTGAACGGCCAGCACAGCAAGAAGGAAGAGCAAGTACGCCAAGCGCCAGAAGAGGGCGCCTTGAAGGACCAAGAGCGCGGAGTCCGGGGTGTGCGAGGCATACACCCAGAAGCTTGACAGCACTAGCAGGCGCCTAGGAGAGAGAGACCTCTCCACAGTAAAGATGCAATGTTGAAGGCAGCAGGAAGAGCCTCTACATCTCCACCGCACCAGCGAAGCCCCACTGTGGGCTAAAGACAGTATAGTGTCCTCCCTCACACTGACTCAAGACGGAGTCGCCAGTGGCCCAAGACAGGCAAGAGGACAGTCGCACACTCCACGTGGCAAGCTGCCACTGCAATGTGTGCTCCAACGACATGCGACATGTGGCCAGATACCACCTCGCACTGCAAGCAAGAAGCATGTCAAACGAAGTGACAGACCAGCCAAGCATGTCTGAACGGAGGCAGGAAAAGGCGCCACGACGGCGCAGGCTCGAGGCACAAGCACGACGCCCTCAAGTGAAGAAGGTGACCTGCCATCCTGGCAGAGGAGCACCGCGAAAATCCCTGAGGAGGGGATGGGGCCCACAAGAGGTCCACAAGGAAGAGAAGCATGTCCTATCGACAGGACAGACCGGCGACAGGTCCGCAACAAAAAAAAGACAATCCTAAGAACAGGACGTGACCAGCGAGATGTCCATGTGGCGCAAACATGAGACATGTGGTCTGATGCCACATCAGAGTGAGGTACCTGGTCAGAAGAAAGGAAAAGTGTGGCAGGACACCACATAGCGAAGGAGGAGAAGAGCGTGGCAGGACGCCACAATGCAAAGGAGAAGGACAGCGGCACGATGCCACAGGGCGAACAACCACCACAGGGGCGCAAGGGAAAATGGAGACGAGCAATACGACAGAGGACTCATGCCAGCACCAGAGAAGGTGTTTATCAACACAAGCCAGCCACCGGGGTGCAGAGACGTCACTGGAGACAGCTCCGCGGGAGAACCAACCATAAGCCACTAGCAAGCGCGATCTGCGTCCAGGCCCCACGCTTCACAGTGCGACTGTCCACTCACCTGTCACCGGCTGCTTGGCATTGATGGCATCACGTCTAGCAAGTGCACCTGCCAGAAGATAAACGTAAGTGGCCTGGAAGTCCCTGCAGTCCCCCTCACTCCACGATATCAGCTCAAGCAAGAGATTGCTCCCTGTTGCCCAAGTGTAAGAAAATGATTGTACTCATTATCCAGGTGCATCACCACCAAGAACATCTAAGGAGCATCACACCACCAGAGTGGATCCAAACGCTCAAGACATCCGGAGTTCAACGAGACACTCCTGGAGCCGTGGGCGGGTAGCCACCCATAAACCTTAGGCCTGCCGAAGAAGAGCATACCCGACCATTGGACTGTCCACCCTTGGGGTTACACGAGGCTTGGCCGTGGCCCTGTTGGGAGTTCAGCAGCGACCCCTCAGCGCCGCCTGCGAGAGGCCCGCACAGCCCATGCAGTCACGTGGCAATGGGGCAAGGGCCTCAACAGAGTTCCTGTGAGAGGGGAATCCCAACCGGAGAGATGCGTCGCGGCAGCTCCACAACAGGCACCGGGAAGCATGGATGTCGGGGACGGAGACTGGTCACCCAAAGACCATCGGATGAAGGCATGTGAACCTGAGTCCTGACGGCGAGAGCACACAGACTCTAAGACACCACCCTTTGCGGCTGCATGAGCAACTTGGCTGTGGTCCTGTTGGCAGTTCCTCAGCGACGCCTTTCTGGCGGCCTACGAGTGGCCCGCACAGTCCACACGGTCCCATGTCAGCCCGGCAGGAAGGCCCTCCAGGAGACTCCTGTGAGAGGGGAGTCCAGGCAGGAGAGGCAAGTCTGAAGCTGCTCGGCCAGCGGGAACTTGAAAGCATCATCGCCTCCAAGGAAGGCCCTAATCCACCTAGGTCATCCTCAATACTTGCAGGTTAGCTGTCCTCCGGAGCCTGAGCGCCTTCAAGAAGATCTCCAAAGTGGACTCCACCACCGCTCCAGATGCACTGCTATTTGAACTGTGTAAATAGACTCCAACACTGCGAGACCAGGCGGGTCTGAACTACATCGCCGAGGTGGACCAAAGCCTCCTGACCGTGCGGTCCAGAGCTCCAGCACTGCCCGGCAGATGGCCTGAAGAGACTCATAGGTGCTGTGTATTGTTGTTTGTTTTTCCCATAGGTTGGACTTTTGTTTGTTTCTGTTCCATTAAAGTTTGGGAGGAATGTAGTGTCCTGCTGGACACGTTCTAGTGTTCACCCTTGTGTTGCACCCACACTGTACACCCACCCATCACAGGCGTCACCGGTCAGGTGACCCTGCTAATAAAAGGGGGCCAGGCACACGTGCCAGTTCCAGTAACTACAATCATGCCTCAGTACCGTTGTTCCACCAGCATGAGGGCCTAGGGCCCACGCCACTACATGTGTGACTACCAGACAAAAAGGAGAAATCCCAGGTGACCAGTTACCCACATATTCTTGCTGCAATATCCAATTTTAAGTAACTCTGGCAGACACAGCCTAACAGAAACAGAGTGAGAGCCATACACCTGTTAGAAACATAATTCACCACTTTAAAGTTGACAAGGCGGACAAGACATGGAGTGAGACTGAGGCGTAGGTGTCTTTATAACAGGTAGTGTTCGAGCATCCTGCAAGCAAGATGAAAGACAGGATGCAGTAACTCCTTCGGAATAAGGATGACATACTTGGCATGTGCTCCTATTGGAAGATCAAGACTGTCGCAATAAACGGGTTCCTTCTTGCTTTGTAAGTCTGTTTGTCTGTTTACATAGTGTGCTTTTGTGACTCTATTGTGCTGGGTTCTTAGTGACCTTGCCGTGGATTTGCACCAGTGCTGGGATTTTAAGATTGTGTGTGTAGGCATGTTTAACCCACGCTGTGAGGACTGGATCCGTTTATATTTTGTGGTGTGCGTGTTGTGTGTGAGCCTGTGTGTGGGTATGTGTCTGTGTATGTGTGAGTACCCTATACAGGCACGTTGTCTGATGCTTGTTTTTATGACTTTATAGTTGCTGCTCTGTATGATCATATCTACTGAGATAAGGCTGTTTCGCAGCCAGTGGCGTAGCAAGATTGCTATGGGCCATGATGCAAATAAACAAAACAAGCCCCTACTGCCTTGATTATGTTGTATATATGACAGCGGTAACTAGGATGCAGTGGACCCTTCACACTACAGTGCCCCAGTGGCACTGCACCTGCTGCACTAATGTTAGCTGTGTCGCTGCTTCCATGTACCTCTTCACTCCCATATCCCACATCCTTCCTAAATATCTTTAACCCCTTTCTCACGAGTTTCAGTCCATACCACGCTGCCTCCCACTCTTCCTCACTCTCCTTATATCTACCCATTTCCCTTTCACTCTTTATTCTTCATTTCCATACCACACACTCTCTGTAGCCTTCTCTCCCTTTTACCCTGTCTTGTCTCTTTCACACTCCCTTCTCTGCCCTCTATTTATTTACTTCCTCATGCTCTTCTTCATTCTTTTCATGTCTTACTCCTTCCAGTTCAACCTCCATTCTCCACTCCTCTCACTTCCTCTGTATCTCACCACATTCCACTTTGTAGTTGCCCCAAACACGTGTATTCCGCCACTTTCCTTCCCTTTACTTTTTTCTAAACTGATTTTCCCTTTCTACACTGTATTTAGACCTTGTCTTTTTTTCTCCTGCATAACTCAGTTTTTTTATTCCCCTTTTTCCCTCCTTCTCTTCTCTTCACTCTCAGCAACTTTCCCCAATTCTCTCCTGCATCTCTGCATCCATCTACATCTAGTTATTCTTCAAATATCTCTAGGCACTTGGAGGTAGATTTTCAAACATTTTAAGCTGGGTTAGCATCACAAAAGTGACGCTAGCCAGCACAAAATGTTTTTTTACCAATTTACTTTCCAGCGCGAAACTTGTTTTGCGTTGGAAAGTACCCTACAGGTAACACAAAGCAGCGCAAAGCCTTGCTTTGTGATACTTAGCGTTAAGGGGGCATTACATGGGTAGTACATGGGCGTTCCCATGCAACCACCCATGCCTTTTGACGCAAAACCCTATCTACAAACAATTATAAACAGGGTTTAGCCACAAAAGTTACCACCATTTGAAGAGAGGCGTTAAGAGGAGAAACATTTTAATTTCTCCTTTCTTTTCCTACTTTGCATGCGTGCTGCACGGTGCAGCACACATGCAAAGTGGGAAAAGTGTTTGAACTTGTCTAGGCATAGTATTTTGTACAGGAAGGTTACCCTTCCTGTAGAAAACCTATGCTAGACTCAGGCACATACCTTAGTGCTATGGCGCTTGCCTGGCGCAAAGCAAAACCAAAGGGGATGATGGACGGAGTGTTGAACATTGCAAGCACTCACCCCCAGTCAACTGATCTGGGTTTAATCCATCATCATTCTTTAGCTCACTCCGCCACCCCAGTTCAGACATGGCCATATGCAAATCAGTCTGACCCTGTGCCTCATGGCAGCTGAAATCAGCGCTAGGGGGAGGGGAGGAGAGATATCTCTGTAGCTATGGTGCTCTCCTGCTCCCTCTCTGTCACGCAATGCAGTGTACTTCCCTTCAGGCTTGTAGGGCCTTTCAGTCCATCCTGTGATTTGACTTGGGCCATTTGGCCTCTCTCTTTTTTTCAGTGCGAGTTTTGCCCTTTTATGAGACTTATGGATCCATTTTTGGATCTTGAGTAATACTCTGTTCTATACTGGTGCTGTGCATTCAGTTTGCACATGACTTTTCTTATCCCTGCACGCTTGCCTTTGCTGTCCACCCATCTTCATTTATCTTTGTTCTCAGACATTCATTGGCCTTTTATTATGTATATTTTCTTTTTCTTTTATTTGTATGGTTATCTTTAGCCTTTCAATTCCTATATTCTGTTTAGATCATGTGGGTTCTTACCGATTCTTTAGCAATAAGGAGGGCAGGTCCTTTTTTCGTGCACGTTAGAACGTAGTGTTCTTGGCCCAGTATGAATGGTCAGTAGCAGTAAATACGTTGCTGCCCTTACTAGGAGGACTCATGCTCCTGTAATTATCTTCCATACGGTTTCTTTATATATATTGAGGTTTATTACCTCCTCATTCCAATATGGCTGCTGTGTATTCCCTCACCACTCTACCTGGTTAATCTCTTTCCATTTCATTCATATGAGACCATACTTCAATTTTGATATTGGATCAGACCGTAATTTTTTAATCATCATATCCAAAACGGCGATGTTCTCAGATTGCCCTTAATATTACTCCTGTGTGCTCCAATTAGTCGGCCGCCCTTCACTTTGCCAGGATTTTAGACGGCCGTTTACCTGTATTAGTCTGTAGAAATTGCGGAATATTCCATCATGGCGGCTCTTTTCCCGCCTCTATCTTGAGGGTTGTCATTTCAGCCCTCCAGCACTAGCCGCATCGATACAGCTGATATTCATTGACGCGCGTCAGCTCGCCATCCACCGCCTATATAAACACGCTTTATGCTCTGAGCGTTACTCGGGCAGGATCGCTGACGGGAGGAGATGCGGCTTTCGGCCACATTCGTTCACAAGGTAAGCACTTCGTGTCTTCAGCTTGATTCCGCTTTCAGAGTAGGGCTCAGACCTCCTGTCTGTTTCACTTATTTCATCTCGGTTTTATCTCTTTTTTGTCCCTAATAGACATGTATGTCTCAAAATTCCTTGTCTCCCTTGAGGATAAGTGCACCCTCATGGCCAGCCTTTCTATGGTCCATCGTATCTGGCCGATTGAACGATACACTATTTGAATCAATTCCCTTAGGAATATAGGTAGGTCAGCTTCTTTGTATCTAGTTTTTCGCCCCCTTGGGTATATCTCTTGCCATTATTCCGCATATTTATTTTAAAAAAATATTTTTTTTGTGTGTCCCTCTCAGTGGTATTAGAGACCCGGTGGGAATCCATTATTTCCTTTACCACCCCTGTCTCCTCCCATGACCCGGATATCAACAGTGGATAATGTATGAATCATATGACTACGACATAACGTTGCCACTTCCTACCTACTGGATACCCTCTCCATAGTAGGTATTTCTGTGCATCTAATTTTATACTCTATCTCTTATATCACTTAAGCTATTAATAGCTTGCATTATGGCTTCGTTTCAACCAGGCTATGGCCTGATCTTCATGGTATGCATGTTACTCACCAGATAGAGATGGCTGCCATTCCTTGGTCTTTTCCTTTTGATGATGGCTCGCGTCTCATCACACCTATTCTGGGTGTTGGCTCCTCCTCTTCTTCTTCTTATTACAGTTACTATGGATATATCGAATTATTGTTGTTTGGTTTCTGACTAGGGATTGTGAAGATTGTGAGCCCCCCCTTTTTTTAGTGCTCGATTATGGTATGATCCTAAGCAATTTGGATGGTCTCCTGCCACAGGAGTTATTTGTACAGACGGCGCCCTGATGAAGGTTACTATCATCCACGGCCAAATACCGAAACGCGTGTCGGTGTCTTTCTGTTAGTTTGAGTTAGCATCCCCTAATGTCATCAATATCTACACATTGAGCATTTACTCCTTTGTATTGTGATTTGTTCTATTGTTTGTAATGTAAATATTGTTTGGTCCAGTGTTTTATATTGTTTTTTTGATTATTGTGATTGTTGTTGTTAGTGATTTGTGATTTACTCTGTGTGTTTTTACTTTGTTTGTGCAGTATTATATTTCTAACATGTATTGATCAATCGTACTTGTGGGTGCTCACAACTACATTACTGTATATACCTGTGTTCTGGTGTATATACAAAAAAGAATATATATACAGTTCTTTTAAAGAAAAAGGTTTCTTGCACTATAAATTTATTTAAAAAAATATATTTTTATATGAGATGAATAAACTATAAAAAATACTAGTCTGATTCCTGGCTCCGTATATATTGTTGATGTACTGTATATGTTATATACAGTGTTTTGGAGAAGTTCTTGTTTCTTTTACCACGCAATGCAGTGTAGCCTCTTTGGGGGCTGTGTTGCGTGCCTTTTTCGAAAACCTGGCCCTCAGTCTTCTTTTATCAGTCTCTCTGGATATCTACATCCTTCCTTGTATATCTCCATGCCCCTCTCTTATTGCGTTCTTTTGAGATTGCTAGCTGGTATGGGCTCCACCTTTCATCCTCCCTCCACACTCCCCTGTACCTCTTCGTTCCTCTTTCCCTCTTACTTTTCTGCCCCCTCTCTTTCTATTCTGTTGTTTCTTTCCATTCTTACCTCTGCCTTTTACCCTACATTTCTCTACTTAGCCCGTTTCTCTACCTTTTTCACCCTGTCTTGTACTTTTCCATTCTTCCTTGTATCTCCACAGCCTATATTTTTCTTACTCCCTGTTTCTCTCAATTCTTCCATTTGCGCTCCCCTGTATCTCTCCATTCTCTCCTTTATTTATACTCTGCTATATCACTATCTCTCCCCCATCTCTCCACCCCCTTTGGCTTACTCACTACTCTCCAATTTATATCTGCCTTCTCCCATGTGTCCCTCTCTTCTGTTCCATTCTCTATATTTTATCCATCGCCCTTTCTTATCTCTGCCCTCATCTTTCCCTTATCCCCTCATCTTGCCTCCCCTTCAGTATCTGTACACTGCCAAGTATATCTCCATTCACCTCATTATCTCAAGAAATCAGACATAGATGCATAGAAAGAGAGAGTAACAGAGGCACCAAGAGACAGAAAAAAACAGGGAGAAGGAAAGAGAAAAGGGAAGGAACATAGAGAAGGACAGAGTGGAAGAAAGAGGGACAGTGTCAGCGGTACAGATAGAGAGGGCAAAAGGTACAGAGAATGATTGAAAGATAGATAGATAGATAGACAAACAGACATGGGGAGGCTGCACCCAGCACCACGAACCTTGGTTCTTCCGCCCTCCCACTGCACTACTCCGTGGCATTTCTCCAGTCTCAGAACCCAGGATAGCCATCCACGTGCTGTCACACTCCAGGTCACACAGAATGAGCTTTTGCCTGTGCCCACTGCCACTTCACGTCCAACACCACACATACTACCCTCACACCTACTCACAGAACACCATACGCATCCAACAACAAACCCACACCCAAGACAAATGTTCATGCATGCTCCTTAACACCTGATCACTCAGCAAACATGCCACAGAAATCTGGGACATCCTGGACAACAATGCCCTGGACTTCCTCTTCCTCAGGGAAACCTGGCTGACCTCCGACTTGGCACCCAACATAGCCGCAGCTATCCCAGAAGGATACACACTTGCATGCCAAGACCACCAGCACAGGCCAGGAGGTGTAATCGCGCAATCCTTGAACTGCAACACAACAGAGGATGCTACCCCCATCATGGAGCCCCTCCACTACAAATTACAAATCATGGCATCTTACACCCTGATGGGAACCCTCATCTACCGACCTCCGGGACCACACCCCACTTTTATGAATAACACCACTGAACTTATCGCCCCTTCACTATTGACTCCAACAACTACATCCTACTACAAGACTTCAATGTCCACCTGGAAAACAGAAATAACGCCAACACCACTGCACTCCTCAAGAGCCTTGGAACCTGGGACTGGCACAACACATCAGAGGACCCACTCATGCTGCTGGACATACCCATAACCCCATCTTCACCACTTTCAATGGCATCAAAATCACCTCAACCACGCCTCTCGCCTCGACTGAACATGCCATAATCCAATTCCATATCAACATCCCACACCAAACAAAACTTGCTACTACAAGTTGGGCCAGAAACAACTGGAGCAGCATTTTAGAATTCAACTGGCTCCATACCATGCACCGGAATCAGCCAAACCCTACCAACGACCTTAAATAATCAGAGACATCAAACATCTTGACGAAAGGGTCACAACAAGTGCTGACTCTCTAGCACCTCTCAAACACAACACTCAGAGGAGAACACAGAAACAAGCCAGCTGGTGCACTGAAGAACTCTGCGCAACTAGACATTGAAAAAAAATGGAAAGAAGAGGGAGAACTAACCACCTTCAAAACGACAAAGAGACTTACAATGCAGCCCTCAGACAATTGCCCCAGCAAATCAAGGAAACCAAGAAGAAGACCCTAGCAGAGTGTATAGACAACAGCCCCAATGGCAGCTAAGAAATCTTCATGATCATCAAAGATTTCACCTCTCCAGCCTCCACCACAAACAACATCACCCCCTCGCAGGAGCTTTGCAACAACCTCTCGAATTTCTTCAACAACAAAATCAAAACCATCTACAACTTCAACAAACCAATCCCTGCACCCTCATCTCAAACCTACCCACAGACAACCACGGAAATTCCCTGACATTCTGGAAAACACTCACCGCGGACGAAGCAGCCAATATCATGAGGCCATACACTTTGGCCACCTACAATCCCCTGTCCCCACCACATCTTTAATATGTGCACTGCCACTATCAGCAAGTCCCCACCTGGATGAAAAACAGTTGCCTCAAACTCAACATCCTGGGACCCACCCCTTCATCTTGGGATGACTCCTGGTGGCCTGCCGCATTGAGAATTGCCCCCACCCCCACAGACTACACACAAAACCTAAGCATTATACTGGGCTCCTCACTCTCAATGAACGGTCAGATCAATGCCGTCTCCTCGTCATGCATTCACACGCTTCGCCTGCTTCAAAAGACATTCAGATGGATTCCACCGACTGCAGAAAAACTGTCACCCACGCACTCATCAGCAGCAAACTTGCCTACGGCAACGCACTCTATGCCAGCATCACCCAGAAACTCCCCAGAAAACTACAGAACATTCAAAATGTCGCAGTCGGACTGGTCCTCGACATCCCCCGCCGCAGCCACATCACCAAACACCTCCGTGAACTCCACTGGCTCCCAGTCAACAAGAGAATCACCTTCAAGCTCCTCACGCACACCTACAAAACCCTCCACAACACAGGACCAACATACCTGAACCACCGCCTCTCACTCCACTTACCCACCAGACACCTCCACTCTGCCCAACTGGCCCTGGCCACTATCCCACGGATCCATAAGACTAGAAACAGAGGGAGATCCTTCTCCTACCTTGCTGCCAAGACCTGGAACACCCTGCATCTCCACCTCAGACAATCCCTGTCGCTGACCCAATTCAGGAAGGATCTCAAGACCTGGCTCTTCGGCTGAACCCCAGCACACAGATGGATCAGCAGCCCCCCATCCACCCCCCCACCCCAAGCGCCTTGAGACCCTCCTCGGTGAGTAGCCGCGCTTTACAAGCCCTGATTGATTGACCTGCATCCTGAATACCCCTATCACCAGAAAGACGTTCCCAGATGCCTAGAAGCATGTGTTGGTTGACACACTACTAAAGAAACTCTTTGGCAGACCCCACTCAACTAAGTAAATACCGTCTGATCTCCCCTCTTCCCTTCGCAACCAAGGTCATGGTCTACTACAAGCAACTCGCTCACTACCTCAACGCACACCAACGCCTAGACCTTATACAAGCCAGTTTCCGGCCTAACCACAGCATCAAGACTGAACCACTGTTTAATATTATCTCAATGCATTCCATGCATTGAGATATTCACCGTTTTTTATATTGTATTCATCATGGCTGATGACCTCTTCTTTTACTTCATTGGTGGCATCTTGAGGTATATTCGCACATATTGCCTCTTTCTATCTAGAGTCATCAGCCATTCATTCTCTTTGTCAAACACCATTCCCTCTATTTTGCTAACCATGTCAGTCGTATTGCAGCGATCACTGGATGTTCATTATAAAAAAATCTATATTCATCCTCACAAATATGGCCTTTTTCTTTGACTCTATCTAATGGTCCTTTTACCCACTTTCACAATGTTTGAATTCTACTTTTTTATAATGTTCTGGTACTAACAAGAGTTTTAAAATCCTGCTTTCATAATCCTCTGTATCCATAATGATGACCTCTCCCCCCTTGTCTACTGGTTTCACTGTAATTAAATCACAGTTGCTAAGTTCTTTTAATGCCATCCTGTGTCTAAAGGAAAGATTATTATTCCCACAATATTGTTATTGTTTTTTTAATATGCCCTCCAGACATTTCTCGATTGATTTTTCAAACAAATGGACCTCTTTTCCCAACATCCATTTGTTCCGGTTGAAGGTGAACTTAGGTCTAAGGCCTGCTGCAATATTTGGGGTGCATAATCTTTAATCACAAAGAATTTCTTAAAATGTATCTTCTTCACTAAGTCTCTCCTGTCCCTCTCGATTTCAGTTTCAAACTTATTAACTTTATTTGTTGGTGCAAACCCTAAGCCTTTTCTAAAAATTCCACTTCTTGACTAAAATCCATATGTGCCAAATTCATAATTGGGGCTTTCATATTTGTTTCTAATCCCATTGTTTTTGGCTCTGTGTTCTCATGCAGTTTCTACACCGTGGGCTTGAATTTTGACACTGGTTCCTCGCTCGTTCTCTGTTGCAATTCCCCTATCTCCTCTGCTGTTACTTTAAATAAATGCGTCTGTCTCTACTTGTGGTTTGCTGATATTCCCTTACACCCCGGGTTCCACTCTTGTGTCGTTTCTCAAGGTCCTCTTCTGAGTACCCGCAACATATAATCTACCAAAAATCAACAAATGTTTAGAGAATCCACCGACGAGACCCATGATCTGTAGTCTGAATTCCTTAACAGAACCCCTCAGCAAATATGTTGAGAATTTCCTAAGGCCTGAAGTGGAGATACAGGCATCTTATATAAAGGCTAGAACTGACATGGTTAGAAAAATATAGGGGCATATTAGCAAGACCCACGTTAAAATTATCGCCGTTTTAGCGGCAGGAAACTGCCGCTAAAACGGCGATAATGGGCTTGCTAATATGCGTTATAGAATTCAATAGAAGCCCATGTTAGATGTGCAGGACATCTAACCTGGGCTTCTATTGGAATTCCATAACGCATATTAGCAAGCCCACTAAAACGGCGATAATTTTATCGCCGGTCTTGCTAATATGCCCCATAGGGACTACTGTTTGACAAAGAGAGGGAATGGCTGGTGACTCTAAACATAGAGGCATATTATACAAATATACCTTTAGGATGCTGCCATTGAAGTAATAGAAGAGATCATCAGCCATTATGAATAAAAATATAAAAAATGGTGAATTCCTAATGGAACACACTGAGGTAAATTAAAAATGACCTATGCCATCAAGTAAGTGAGACCAGCATGGGAGCTGCTTGTGCCCCAAGTCTGGCCTGTTTGTATGTCAGTAATTTTGAGAAGAAACATTTATATAATGATCTGGCTCCTTTCTTTGAGAACATCAAAAAGTGGGCCCAATTCATTGATGATGTATTCTTTATTAGGGCAGGAAATGAAGATAGCCTTTTAGAGCTCTTAAAGTGGCGAACATGGGGGCACAAATCTCCAGGTCACGGTATCGAGGAATAAAGAATCATGAGGCTTCTTAGATATTTTAATGAAAGAAAATGAACGCATTCTACATGTGGAGCTTTATAGAAAGCCCATTGATAAACAACCGATGCTACCCTATGATAGTGATAGTGATTTGCGTAGCACTATGATAGCTATCATACTAAATGTCAAAAGGACAACATACTATTTCACCAATTCCTTCGGTTGAGAAGGAATTGCACAAATATTTTTTACTATGACAAGCATGCTGAGTTATTAAAAGAGAAATGACGCGAGCGAGGCTACCCTAAAATATGGATTAGACAGGCATTGAAATGGGTCAAATATTGTAATAGGGAATGTATGTTTGAGAAAAAAGTAGCTAAGAATCAGGACCAATGTCTGGTTTGAATAACCAGTTGCTCCAATGTAAGCAATAAGGTCCAGAATTTGATAAATTGGAGTTGGTCTCCAGTAGCGGCTACTGTGAAATGCAAGTGGTAGGGCAGCGCAGGGGAGAAGAACAAATCAATTAAAAAGTTTACTTACCCACCGGTTGCCGCCTCGGTGCTCTGCTCCTGTCCTCGCAGTCCATAGGCTGGTGCACAGGCTCCTAGACTCTAGTGATCTCCCCTAGGCCAATCCAGACGCAGCTCTCATGCTGGGAATACTGTTGCCCAGCATGTGAGAAGCACCAGGATTGGTTCGTGGGGGCTGGTTTGGCGCTCACTCAGGGACTGGGAGCCTGTGTCTGTTCTCCATCTGACTATGCAACAAAGCTCGGGTTGGCGAGATCTATGTGCGCATGTTGGGCTGGCCGTCGTAAGACAGCCCACCACTCCTCCCTGCTGCAGCTGCTTTTCGTCAGGAAGGAAAGGGCCGCCCTGCCCTAAGACTCGGCTCGGCTGGCGGGATTAAAAAGAACATGATAATAAAATTGTTTTAGTGCCATTTTATTTGACTTTGCAGTTTGCTGCGCTCTCAGTAGTGGGCGACGCTCCTCCGCCCTAATGGAGGAGCCACTGCTGTTGGTCTCTACTAGAAGTAGAAGGCCAAAGCAAATTACAGGGGCCTATGTTCGCCTACTGGCGAAACAAAACAATATGGAATAACTTGGTGCACATATGCAGATTTAATATAAGATCAAAACTGTTGAGCATAGATGTAGGACAACCTATTGTTGCAGGGATTCTGCACATACACAGAACTATGCGCAGGAAAACAGGACCTCGTGTGTAGGGGCTGAGCCTTCCTACCGCGTCAGTACCCAAAATCCCAGAACCGACTACCTATAGTGTCTCATTCGCTCTCTTACATAATCACAAAGCTACAAATGATTAGACAACCCGGAACACAACACTCCCGACTCTCTCAGGAATCACGGTAGCAAGACATACCCTTTCGCTCACTCACTCGTACTTGTCCACAATAAGAATTGACAGAGTCACTGTTATAGTTCAAAATGTTTATTATAACTATAGTGCTCTATAATGCAGTATACGAGCCACTACCAGCAGCAAAACGCATAAACCTAAAACAGTTAGCATTGTTGCAATTCCATAGATTATAAAGGGGGATGTCATTGTATACAGACAGTGGATAAAGGACTATAAGGCCTAACCACCCTCCCCTTGGCTAGAAGAAGTTTTATTATATAAAAGAAGATCTCTGGGCTTTGTCAGCAGACCCCATACCTTAGTGCAGTGTTTCCCAAACTGTGGTCCGCGGACCCCCGGGGGTCCGTGACACATCCCCAGGGGGTCCGCAGGCAGCAGTTTTAAAAGCACTGCAAAGTTCCTTGTATAATTAGCAGTCTTCGAGCAACAATAAAAGTGTCAAGATAACTCTGGTGATTAATGTACCTGCTGGAGAGAGATGAGAGTTTTGTCCAGTGGCAGCTTTGACTTATCTAATGTAGCAAGAGGGTTAATATGCCTACTGCAAAGAGCGTGTGCCATGCATTTTAAAAAACAGTATTTTATGTGCATAGGTCAGTGGGTTACTGCTTTTGTCACAGAGATTCTTTTGTTACTGTGCAGTTCATAAGTGACAATCGTAATCTAGCACAGTGACATATAAACTGTCATCCAAGAACTTCTTGCAAACTGCATGGTACAAGTTAGTAACTTATGTTTTTTCCCAGTCTTTCATTATCCTGATGCTGCTAAAAAGGTTTATTTGGGTGGAAAATCATTTTTATTGTTAAAGTCAATGCTAACCACTGTGTTATGTTCTGAATCCTGAGTTTGTGCTTCTCCAGACCAAGCTCTCTTTAAAAATGCCTACCAGTATGAATGACAAATCCTACTCCTTGTAGTCCCCTTTGCCTTATGTAAAATTTTCTATACACTGATTTACACGTATGATTCATTGTCTCTATATGTGTGTGATGTAAAGTGCTCTGACATCCTACAATTGTATGAGAGATGCTATAAAAAAATGAAATACATGTGACAGAGGGGCTATGGAGAGATGAGAGGCACTGTTGAAGGGTGATAATAAGGGAATCATTGAAGAACCCCAACAAAGATTGTCGTATCCTGGTGCATAGTAAAGTCTTCATTTACTATTCTTTAAAAGCTAATTCAATTCTATATATAATGATAAATGTGTTGTAGACTGCATCATTGTTTCCTACATTTGTTGGGGGGGTGGGGGGGAAGCCTCCCAAAGCCCCCTTTGTAGTGGTCAGGCTCACTCACTGCACTTGGTGTGCACCGCATGGGGACTGGTCTGAAAACATTTGCCAGGGCTGCTTTAGGTTTCCAGTCTGGCCCTGGAATGAGCAGGGGCCTCGTACTGCGAAATGAAACCAATCACATGGTTTTTTGCAAATTCTTTTAATATAAAATACTAAGAGGGATATTTACAACAGAAGTGGCGGAGTGTGTCGTTAGCCTCCTTGGCTTAACGAAACGCTCCGCCACTTCAAAACACAGGACTGCACCATATTTACAAGAATATGGTGCAGACCTGCGTTTTCCCCTGCGCTCGCGCTTCACTTAGCAGTGTAGTGCCAACGCAGGCACCCTTGCACCATAGTGCAAGGGTGTCTGCATGCAGGGGAAGATTGTTTATGTGCAGGAAGGTCACCCTTCCTGCACATAAACAATCTTGAAATGCTGTTTTGTCACTTTTATGTGTGCTGCTTAATGCAGTACACATGGAAGTTACAAAATGTAATTTTTTAAAAAAGATTGTTTATGTGCAGGAAGGGTCACCTTCCTGAACATAAACAATCCAAAGCGTTTGCTTTTTCCATGTGTGCTGCACAAGGCAGCACACATGGAAAAAGCTAAAACGAGGAGAAATAAAGCATTTCTGATCGTTTCGCCAAGTTAAGACCAGGTTTTCCCTGGTCTTAATTTTGGCGCTGCCTCCTATTTACGCTGCCCTTGTAAATAGGGGGCAGCGTCAAAATCAATGGGTGTTGCGTTGGAAAGCCCACCGCAACACCCACTGCCCACCCCTTTCACGCTAAGCATTGCGTGAAAGGGGCCTTATTTACAAGGCAGCGTTAAGCCACGTTAAGTGGCTTAACGCTGCCTTGTAAATAAAGCGAAGCCTCTATCGCCACGGGAATGTCGCAAAAAGGGACGTTCCCATGGTGATAGGGGCTTGTAAATATGCCTCTAAAATCCTTAGTAATTCGAGTATTTGTTGTGTGTGCACACGTGTTTATTTGTTTCGAATTACTGTTTTAATGTTTGAAATTTAAATCATACAAATAGCTTGGGGGTCCCCGGCTTACAGTGGTGCTCAATGGGAGTCCTCAGGAGTCAAAAGTTTGGGAACCACTGCCTTAGTGCCTAGATGGTATTTTTACATCATAGGAACAGCATAGCTCTTCTCCCTGGAAAGGTCCCTCTCCAAGTGTCTGTTAGAACAACATGCATTCCCATAATATCAAAGCACGAGTTTACAACATTAGCAGCTGTGTTAGCACGTTTTGTCTAGGTACTAGGGACTGACCAGAAATGAATAACAGGGGGCATTGTTTATCGACCTTGCACACCGTGTTCAGACTAAACTCCAGGAACAGGCAGAGAATGCAGAAAGCAGACGGTTGTCATGTGAAAGGCACAAACAGAGTCCTGCAAAATAAAGTCATGTAGTAACGTGCGCAAAAGCAGCATCATGGCAGCAGAGCTCATGCTAACTTAGCAATGTCGACAATGACCCTAACGGCCATATGACACCCTCCCCTTGGTAAGGTCGTAGTATATAGACAAAAGATCGAAACAGAGTTCAAAGGTAAGCAGGGTCTAGAAGGGCCCCAAAAAACCAAATTGGAAAATTTCAACAAAACAATTGTTGTCATTTAAAATGTTGTTGTTCACGGAGAACGGGATTAATTTGGAGGTGGAAAATACATCAAAGTACGTGAACTTAAGAATACAATTCGTTCCAAAAGGTCATCCCTATCGTTCATAGCAAAAAGGGATGCCATCCAATCAAGTAGTTCGAAGGAACACACGTGTTCCTCATAATCCGATGCTTTCAAGAGCCTATCCGGGCAACTTGCGTGATATTCGATGAAACTCCGTTGCAAGAGGTTCTGCGCAGCCGCACAGATATCCTACTCAGCCAACACTCCAAGTGCAGCCGCACGCGCCATACGGTCATCCCGAGAACAGGCCTCGTCATGGGTCACGAATGGACCCATTAACAGATCATATTCCGGGTCTGTGTATGACGTATTGGAGAGGCATAAATCCAAGGCCCAGTAGAAAGGGCACCGCTGGCAGTAGAACACAGGTTGCATGCAAGTAAAGTAGGCAAAGCGAAAAGTTAGTCCATAACTCACGCTAAGCGGCGCTAATGGCAAGCATCTAAAAAGTTGTTACATTCGATCACGATACAGTTGCAATTGGCCGGGTTATTGCATCACCACATGATGGGCAGCCATTGCGTAACAGGAGCAGAAGAATCAGGACGCCACATGCCAATGCTAGTATTAAGGGGAAACCTCCAAAGGCGCTGGAAAAAATAGAATGAATAGATTTATTGTCGATCAATCGCATGATCATAACAGCATACACACAGTCATAATTAACAATACTACAAAATTTTAAAAAGTAAGATATTCCAAATAACAATTTAATATCCCTTTTTGAGCCCCTGTCTCTTGTTCAATAAAAAATGAAAATTTTATAATATTTGTCATCTAAAAGATATAAAAGAAATCAAGAAATCGAAGCTATAAACATCCCCAAAAATAGTTCAAGTCAAAGCTTCTGATCTCTGCCACCATGCATACAACAAATATCGTGAAATAGCAAAAACAAGCCATTGTGTGGAATCGGATAGAAAAATACGTATTGCTTCTGTGGGCGTAGCAAATGAAAGCAATCGACAAGCTGAAATAATCCATGATTTCCTAATGGCACTATAAGCAGGGCAGAAAAAGAGAAAATGATCAATAGTCTCTTCAGCATTGAGACATGTTGGGCACATTGGCAAAGTTCGAGCATTTGTCCATTTATGTTTCCATGCATTCAACGGTAATGTTCCAAGTCTAAACTGGATGTAGAGTGCTCTTGCCTGAGGGGGTTCAATTTCATCCATAAATAATTCGAAATTAGAACAAAACTTAACATCTAAAAATTGCATCGTTAAAATTCCATAAGTTGTACTTTCAATGTTAAGCCCAAAATCTCTTTTTTAATAAAGGAGCCATATTTTTTGTTATGGAGCCCGGGTTCTCCCACAAAGATTCCAGACCCAGACGATACAGCCATTGTTTAACCTTTTTGAACCAGTGAAGAGCGCCTTTCTGTTTTTGTAAATTTAGGAGTTCCACCACTCCATCTTTTACATTAATCTCTGTGATATTAATCCATATCCTTAACCAGAACATCAAGGCTCTGAGGACAGCATAATATGAAATGGATTTAACTCCCAAATCAAGACGCAAGGGTAAAATTGGGGTATTTGTTGGAACATTGAGTATAGCTCTAAGGAATTTGTTTTCTGCTATCTCAAGTTTTTAGTGCACTCCATACCCCATAATTCAGCGCCATATAAGGCTGCACCATGACCTTTAGCCCTATGTATCTCTAATACAGGGGAAATGGGGCGATAGGATGAACCTCTTAGTCTCCTCGCTATGGCACAGTCCACCATCTGTAGTGATAATTCACTCTTTAAAATTTGGGAAGACCAAGCAAGGTTATCACTTATTCTAACGCCAAGATAATCAAAAACATTAACCTGTTCCAGTTGTTGAGTACCCAATGTCAACTTGATTTTAGAGCATTTATAAGGAATAAAAACCATATATTTAGTTTTGGAACAATTAATTTCCAAACCTCGGTCCTTGCATGCTTCGGCAAATTTATTCACAATGTTTTGGATCCCCTTCGGTGTTTTAGAAATAAGAAGTGTATCGTCCGCAAAAAGCAGGGCCAGCAGGGGACTTCCAGCCAGTCTTGGGGGATCACCATCACAGTCATATAGAATGAATAAAGGCGGGTATTACACCAAAAATCGTCTGAAAAGATGTCACAAGGCCGGATCCCACAATTTTAAAAAAATGATCAGGGCCTTCTGTTTCAGACGCATTAAATATTTGATGTATCAGTTCCCCAAAATGAAGTGGGAGATTCGTGTTCAGCAGTGACTGAATCTCACTAGATGTTCTAGCGACCTGCAATTCGAAGGTCTCTCGAGCCGAAGTGAGAGCTACTTCTTGTTGAAACAAAAGCGCTTTGAGTCTGCTTAATTTATTGAAATCTGTTTCAAAGTCGGAATGGAAGGCCAAATAGAACTATCTACATTCCCATGCGGGGGTGGAAAAAGCACATTGCTACAACAAGTAACACGTTGTGAAACTGTTACTATAAACGGGATGCCTGCCCGTAAACCACAGCAGTCGTGGTTATTCAAAATAAGATAACTGCCGTTAAAAAACAACGTGAGAACGGGAATTATTGCCGGGACAGGAGTTCCTTTAAAAAAACAAGCAAGATTAGGTGCGGACACATTACAAGGGCCGTGCAACTTAACATGTTTACAAACTAGGGAATGTCCTACTGTAGAATCGCAGTCCTCCCCGGTTAGGAAAACTTCCTTACCCTCTCGTTGACATCTGTAGGTGAAAGGTAGAGACCATAATTCATGGAGAAACGTACTACCCAGGGGTTCAAAGCTGCCAATTGGGAAATGTTTCATGCAAGATTTAAATTGAAACAGCGAAAATGGCAGAGAGATAACGCCATGAATTAACCATACAGCCGAATCGGTCTCCGCCACAGAAAAAGGCAAGTGTTCTAACTGTTCAATGTGTAACAGCGTGTATGTACCACCTTTCATGGACATGAATCTCTGCTTATCAGTTAGATTAAATGGTTAAAAACAATGCAGAAGCGTTCAAATAATCCCATGGTACTTTTCCCATTTTGAGAGTTTGTAACGTCCATGCAAATTGCATCACAGATCGTAATTGATTTTGACCATGATATAACACAGAAACATCACTTTGAACAATATCAATAACAGATGAAACAATATTATCTAAAGTATAAATGCGGGAAGACAGTGTATTTATGCTATTGTCGACTACTGCAAGGACTTTTTCTAAATTTGCTTTGTCAAACTAGCGCAGACGGAACGTTGCTTCCATCTGCGAAAGTTTCCATAATTCATTGTAAACCTCATAGATGAATCTCTTTGATCTGGGAGTTTTAGGACCCAAGATAAAATCAGTCAAATTGATGTCGCTCGACAAGAGGGATAGGTGTTGTTTCACCGACGACAGAGTAGAGTGTTCCAACCAGTGTCAGCATAATTTTCCCACTGAATATGTGGTGACAGAGTGTGAATGTGGGTAACGGGGATCAGGTCTAGTTTGTGTGAAACCTGTTGTTGCATTATAAAAACGCAGTTGACATGCATTTGAATTGGTTTGCCACAACAACCATCCCGAGGGGGTCAACATCAGAGATATTGAAACTGTCATTTCGAAACAGAGCTTGTAATACATCAATGGTACTGTTGGTGTGATTACGCCAATTATCATACTCCGCCATTGACGGAATGGATGGAGTATTCAGATTCTTGGCAGTAGCCAAGCCAAAACAAGTAGTTTGGTGCACTGTGTCATTTAAAAATAATATTTGAGTCGGAATTAGGCATGCACAATGCAAAACTTCGGTTCCCTGGACCTGCCAAGCCTTAGTGCCCCAAATCGATTTCAAATCAATGGTATCTTTCCAGTGATCATAACCCTGTAAGGCCAATTCAGTTCTAAAGGAACTGGAATAGATAAATTTTGTGTGTGTCAGAATGAATTTAGATTGAGACGGCAATTTCAATTTAAAGAAATAGGATTCTGGATTGGACGTGTTGTAACTAGAGAAATAGGCGAACTTATTTCTAAGCGTTTTCGACTGCCCTGTAAGGGAGTTGGACAATGTTCCCATTGCGTGTAATTAAAAGCAGGTCTTAACGTATTTGTTTTGTGCAAGAAATGATGGCCATAATGTTGATAACAAAATAAATCAGCATATTTGGCAGAATTTAAATATAAATCTTCAGCATCAAAAGCAGCATAATACTTTAAGTCAGAAAACAATGAATGTACTGCTAGTACATCCCAATCATCAGAATGTATGTCCTGTGTCACCACATCTCCTAACGAAAAGCAAAACACGTAAGGTATCTTGAGGACTTCCGTCGGACCACGGATTTCGAAAGCAACTTTATCCCAAACGATGCCATCTGTAATAGGAAAAGCCGAAATGTTCACAAGGGCTTGATCACGTTTCATGATATGGGACGATGTATGGGGAGCCAGAATTCCGTCGACCAACTTTACAGCAGAGCGTTCTGGTAAATAGTGACCATTGATAAGCAAGAAGAATACTGTCACAAACCCAATCGACATGAAGAGGAAAATGAGGATAAGCACCAACCAGATGTAGGTCCAGGGTGGGACCAGGTAAGTCTTTTTGAACCAAGAGTTGAAAATACTCGTTTTTGTTGGTGGAGGTGCCACAGAGGAAGAGTCATAAGAGAAGCTCGTACGGTCACCAAAATAACCGCTTGCTCCCACATTCATTAACGGTGGTAGCGCAGCATCAGCTTGATGATGTAAAGGACTGTCTGGTACTTCAATGTGGGACTCATCCGCAGGATAAGCATACTCGACGTCTGTGTGGGAAGAGGATGAAGGCACAACAGGCAAAAGGTCAATAGTAGTCTCCATCTCACCCTCAACGACATGGGCATTAGTCGAAGAGGCTGAAGCCATCGGATTCACAGAAATAGCGTTGCATGAAACACTAGGAGTCACACTATTCAGAATCGGCCAGATGGTGTAGTTTGACATTGTCGACTGAAATGTATCTGTTTTCTTTGCGACCAGGCAAAGGTGGTAGAATCACTGTACAAGTACCCTTCAATCCAAGAACTAGGACTGGTGCACGATAAGAGGGACCAAATTCTTTTTTTTCTCTCCAGCTTTTCTCATACCAGATCTCCAATCTTAGGAAGCCAGCGGGCGACCAGAATCAGCATTGCTGTGTCATTGAAAGAGGGTATATGTTCTGTTGCGTAGCTGTCACAGGTCTTTTGAAGGTCCTGTAACATAGTAGAATGGTTATCTACGTCAAATGTTGCAGCCGCCGCCACAACGTCTAGACCATCAAGGTCTGGTACAAACAATTTAATGCCAAAGAGCATTTTGTATGGTGTCCGCCCACCCAGAGATCTTCGTGGGAGATTATTAAGTGCACGTTGAACTCCATACAAATTGGCCAGCCAGTTCCGGCCAGTACCTAAGACTCTAGCTGTAAAAGATTGCTTTAAGTCCCGGTTCATTCGCTCAACTATGGAATTGCCCTCAGGCCTATATGGAGACAAAAACTGCACCAGCACCCCATAGACTTCATTGCGTCCTTGTACGCCTTAGAGGCGAACGCTGGACCTTGGTCAGAATGGAAGGTGCCACAGGCAAACGTCCCGACAAAGACATGCAAATCTCTAATGACATTTCGAGCGTCAGCACTGCGTTGTGGCCATACCCATAGGAATCTAGTGCACGAATCAACTGCAACAAAAATGTATTTGTATGCAGTATCAGAAGACAATGGACCGCAGTGATCAAGATATACACAGCCAAACGGCTGATTTGATATATATAGCTGTGTTTGTGGTGGACGTGAAACCGTAGATGGTTTGATTTGTTGACAAATGTCACAAGAAAGCACATAAATACGGGTTTGTTTACATAAACCACGCCACCAATAACGTTGCTGTAAAATAGAGACAGTCGCAGACACCCCGGCATGTGCAGAAGCCATGCCTTCGTGTGCAGCTATGATCAAAGTAAGTCTGCGGTCCATGTTGGGAATCAGCCAATCCCCAACTGACGGAATTGTAGCATAAGGAACTTGTTTGGGAGATAAATGATAAGAATACTTTGAAGGGAAGCCCTGCGGGTAAGCCGTTCCATCCTTCATAGCAGCTATAGCTGCCAAAATTTCATTATCTATCTTAGTCATGGATGTTGTAACTGCTGCAATGGAACACATGGCTACTGCAGATTTGGCTGCCTCGTCAGCCAAAGAATTACCAACAGCATGTGCTCCCACACGTTGATGGCCAAGAGTATGTATAACCTGTGTGAGGGGCAGACGCTCTTTAAGCTCTGCCACTCGAACCCAAAGCATTTTATGCTTTATTGCGCTGCCTTTAGAGTCCCGATAATCATTCTGAGACCAAAAGAATAAGTTGTCATTAAAAGACTAGACACAGTAGTAAGAATCGCACACAATAATGGTATTCACATCAGGATCAGCAAACTCGAGAGCTAGAACAAGAGCACACAGCTCCGCCAATTGCGCCGTACAGTCCCCAAGTGCCTGTGTATGCACAACGGAAGACTTAAATTCCCCATTTACAATTGAACCAGCCACAATAGTGCAAGCTGCTGAATAAGCATGTTTGGACCCGATGGCCGGTTGAGCTGAGCCGTCAGTATAAATGATACATTTGTACTCATCCAAAGGAAGCAACGACAATGGAGGAGGATGAACATGTTCATACTGTAAGAACTCCTGCGTCTGAAGAACAGGATCAAAGATAAACGTGACATCAGCCGATGTCAAAGAAGTAGCCCATTGTATCCAACGGGGATGTAAAGCTTTAGAGTTTGGTACACTCGCCTTAGTCACTGCCTCTAAAGCAGGTATAGGCGAAACTATAAGAATGCGTTTCCCTTACGCCAGCGAGCGTTCTTTCAGAATCGCCATTTGGACCGCAGTCAAAATCTTTTCAACATTCGAAAATTAAATTTCTGCTGCTGCGTACAAATGTGATTTGTATGCATTAGGCACTATGTGGCCTTCTTTGAACGTCAAGTAAGTGAAACCCACCGTCCCCGGTACAATACGTATGACCAGGTTAGTGGAATTATCACGCGTCAACAAGTAGTTAGTCGCGAGCAGATCTGACTGCAAAGATTGTAAAATAGAGGTATGTTCCCGGAAGCCAGCAGGCAGAAGAATATGTAGGTTGTATCAACGCATAGCGGTTTGATACACTGGGCATAATCGGGGATGTATGTCCTCCTGAAATTTTAAAATCCCAGCAAAGACTGAAGCTTCTTCAGTGTAGACGGAGGTTGCACTTGTGCACATTTCTCAAGAAAGTGGGGGGCTAACCCCCTACCTTCATTATTGAGCTCGTAGCCCAAAAAGAGCACCGCAAAACAAGCGATGTGTGATTTAGCAAAACTGAATTTGTATCCATAGTCGGCAAATGACAGAATAATTTGGTCGACTCGGACAAAATGCAGTATTAGTTCGTTGTCCGTTAGATAAATATCATCTACGTACGAGAACGCATCTGGATCTATGCTGTGCAACAACGACACAACACGTGCAGCAAAGGCTCCTGGGCTGTTCTTATACCCCATAGGCAAGCGCGTAAATCTTTTTTGATTTTCGACGGCGTTAAATGCTGTCAAGTCACGGCTCTCAGGAGCCAAGTTATGACTGTAGAAACCACTGGATAGATCCAGTGTGGTTTTGTATTTTTTACGAATAAGGCTGAGGCTGTTCACTAGCGCAGAGCTGTGTGTGTTCTGTACCGCAAACGTACGACAATGACTATTCAAATTTCGATAATCTAATACAATGCGATATGAAACGTCCGGTTTTGTTACCGTAAAAAGAGGATTATTCATCGGTGATACACAGGATTCAATTACTCCTTGATATTCTACTTGAGGCAGAATGTCACAAACGGGAGCTTTAGCCTCTCGTCTGATTGGATATTGTGGTTGGGGCTGTGGCATAGACCGTAATGGTATCTCATGCGCCGGTGAATCTCTATCCCAGCCCACCTGATTATGGTACATCGCTGGGGCAAGGGCCAATGCCCACTCAGATGCGTAAGCCTGTTTAGCTTCCTCAGGGACGTAATGTGAAAAAGTCGGAAATATCACGGTCTCCTCTCTAGAAGCGACCAAAACAAATGGTGGAGGCCAATCTGCCTCCGCCAACAAAATGTCATACGAGGAGGTGAAATTTTCCCAGAAAACCGCTGTAATTGTACGCTGTATATCACCCTCAATTTGGAAGACAATTTCATAGAGTCTATCCGGGGGCGCAACTCGAGTATCTGCTGTTTCTACTGTAATAAATGTATCAGTTGCTCTCGCCTCCAGACAGGGACGCACTGCCTCCCGCACTATGGTAACCTCTGCCGCGCTGTCGAGCAGAGTCACTGCCCAGTCCAGTTTAGGAGTAGCGTTCTCACCGTCTGAGGCATACTTCGCTGTTAAAGCAGCAACTTTTTTCTTTTGATACGGGGCTCGAAAACGAGGCAGTCCCTCTTGTTCGGCTTTTACGTCACACTGTCGAGATTGATCCCGTCCCTGTTGAGTGGTCACACCTTTGCTGCGATGCTGGTGCTCCCCACCACCGACTTGAGAGTCCGATGTGTCCTGTAAAGAACGAGGAGAGCGTTGATCAGGGACTTTAAATCTATCAGGAGTCTTAATTTTTGCGGGTTGCGCAAATAATAAGTCCGCTCAGAAGTATCAGGTGTTGGTGAACCAGCACGCGACCCTTGCTTCTGTTGTTGCTGCCACGGTTCCTTTTAAGGTGCGCGCCTGCGCACCTATGGGAATCTGAGCGCGCACTCACTTCTTTGAAGCGCGCACACCACCAGAGGCAAGTATTCATGTTAATCGCAGCGCCCTGTAGAAGCATGATGGGCGCTGCGATTAACATGAATACTTGAAGAAAAGCAGACAATCTGCCCCCCTCTGCGCTTTATCAAGAAAAGTCATGCAGCAAGCCTAAAAGCACGATGTGTGCTTTCACAATCATTAACATATATTAGTGATTGTGAAAGCACACGTCTTGCTGTTGGGCTTGCTGCCTGCCTTTTCTTAACAGAGCGCAGCAGTTTATGTGCCTTTTTGAAAGTTTTCATGTTAAATGCAGCCCCTTGTGTAAGCATGTCGTGCCCTGCAATTAACATGACAACTTTCAAAAAGGCACGTAATTTGCTGCGCTCTATTAACAAAAGTCATGCAACAAGCCTAACAGCACAGCGTGTGCTTTCACAATCACTAATATGTATTAGGGATTGTGAAAGCACACGTCGTGCTGTTGGGCTTGCTGCCTGCCTTTTCTTAACAGAGCGCGGCAGTTTATGTGCCTTTTTGAAAGTTTTCATGTTAAATGCAGCCCCTTGTGTAAGCATGTCGGGCCCTGCAATTAACATGACAACTTTCAAAAAGGCACACAATCTCCTGCGCTCTATTAACAAAATGCACGCAGCAAGACTAACAGCACGACGTGTGCTTTCACAATCCCTAATATATATTAGGGATTGTGAAGTGCTGTTAAGCTTGCTGTGTGCCTTTTGTTGATAGATAGGACAACCAGAATTTTAAAGCCAAAAACCGGGACATTTCACACAAACAGAAAATGGACTACACATAGCTGCCAAGGTTTCACATTGCTATGTGTGACATTTTCAAAATTTCAGTGCAATCAGGGCACAAGTCCTAAAAAAAGAAGTGGGGGGACTAACCTAGTTAGGCAGTATGCAAGTGACATCAAGGCGCGCGACATCACGGCGCACGACATCACACATGGCATCACAGGAATTGACATCACACATGGCATCACAGGAATTGACATCACAGAAAGTGACATCACACATGGCATCACAGGAATTGACATCATAGAAAGTGGCATCACAAGCCACGACTTTACAGGAAGTGGCATCACAAGAAGTGACATCAGATCTAAAGCCTTCACATATATGTTTAGCAGGTCTATCACGTGTACGTTTGAGCGCATTGCGAGGATAATAGCACAGTGAGCTATGGAAGAGGATATGTGACTTCTACACCTCGCAATCCCCCAGTTTTATGTAACACATCCTGTACATTAATTTACAAACTTATATAATTTATTATACATGTAATATGCACGTGTTGATGTAAAGCACTTTGACACCCTGCATTGGAATGAGTAGGGCTATACAAGAAAAAATAGTGGTACTTAAATTATTTCAACGCCGCCTCAGGGGAAGTAAGCTCTATATAAATGCAATTTGCTCTGTGTAAATACTGGGAAAGACCAACACATCTGATATTCTTACAGTGCATACACATCTCCTAAACAGGGACTGAACGGAGTGAAAAGCTGCCTCTCTTAAGTAAGTGTGAAGCGCTAACAAGGTTTGAGCCTTTGTTTCCCCTCTGCTTCATTTGCATCAGGTGTGAGGCTCCTGACTGCTCACAGCCTAGAGACTCGAACAAAAGGAGGCCTGATGATCCCTCAAATTTCGCCTTAGTTAAGGGCCCAGCAGGAGTCTTAAATAAGACAGCCCCGTCCCCGCCTGCACGTTGTAGCTTGTTGCAGATGGAAAGCAGACAAATTGCAGGTGCTTCTGAAAGTGTCCCGGTGTTTGAATTTACACCAGGACGAGTTCAGCACATTATTCAGTGGGGCCAAAATTCTTGGCAGGGTTGACGGCATTCACCCTGTGAAAAAAGTGGGTGGACGCCGTCCACACGCGTGTACCCCCGACTCATGCCCTGAGTGCAATTATGAGTGACATTTCAACGGCTTTGAGTGACACTTTTTTGAGAGCAAAATCAGCTTGATCCTACCCAGTACACTAGAACCCCATTCCAAGTATGAACCAACTTGCCCCACACAGTGCATTCAAACACCACACAGCCATTAGAACTAACTCCAGTCATATCCACCAGAACCAACCTGCTCCTTCGCAGTTCATCTTAACCACATTCACATCCGCAGTGTTCAGCTCACCTGTGCCAAGCAAGATTCGGGCCAGGTTAAGATGGCGCTAGGTGTCACTGGTGTTGCTATGCTGATTATTGCAGGAGAGAGGCCAGGCCTGGCCTTTCAGGACTGGCCTCAGATTGTAGTGCTTCGTTATGGGTATTACACGCAGCTTTGGTCTGTGTCAGCAGAGAGGGGCTGCTGCCTGTGTGTCCTAGGAGCTGCACTGAGTCCGAGTCCCAATGAAAATTGCACTGGGTAGCTCCAAGTCTCAGCTCGCTGTCACCCGGGCGGTGATGGTGACCCTGGTGCCAGTACACTGTAACTGTGTCGCGCGATTGAAAAAGGGCATGGGGTGAGCGGTTGTTCAGTCAACAACTGAACAACGTTCGGCAAAATTAACCTGTCTGTGAGGCTGCAGGGGACTGAGGAAATGAGCAGGTAAGATTTTAATTAAATTATTTCATATCGCCATCCTGGGCTGCGCCATACTTTCTCAGTTTCCAGCACAGTCTACCAAGGGCCTGCAAGTGACGGGCATGGCAGGCTGTACAGGAAAAAGCATTCATAAGTGCGCTTTGTTTATGTAAATGTCACAGTGCTGGGAAAGTTTAATCACGGTCCTCGGTATTCACAGCCTGCGTTACGGCCGACGTCCTTAGGCCGCTTAAATACCATGTCTGGTATGCGTCTGGGTGGGCAGGGTTTACTATCAACATACCAGACTCAAAGCTAGTTGCACACCGGGGTCTCACCTGTGACTTTTGAAGATGCCAGCAGCCCGCCACGACAATTCCCCCTGCACGGGCCAGGCAGCGGGCAGATGCCACGGTGCAGGACGCGACGACTCGTGCAGGCTGTCTGCTAAACATGAAGTAGCACCACTTCCGCGGAGGCCGCAGTCTGGGTCGGGTCGCGTGGGGCCATAGGCACATTTGGACCACATGGGTAGGCACAACAATGCACGGTGCCCACTGCCAAATGTAAACTGACTGTCGTGCCACATGCTTGCACCGCAGGCGGCAGGGCGCCGATAGGTACGTGCGTAGTTGGTCTCAGTCTATCGGACCTTGGGCGCAGGGTAAATATCGTAGACACTGATTCGCTTGCATTGTCACGTGAGGTCAGTGAAGCTGAATGCGGCGCCAGCACACTACGGGTGAAGTTGTTACATTGTAGCCCATAAAGCCAGCCCAAACTAGCTGAGCCAACCCACAAGTCTGTGCAAGCAGGGCTGACCACGCGCTGCCAGCTATCTGTAAGTGGTGCTAATAACCAGCTGGCACTGGGCTTGACATCGGAGGAGTATTTATAAATGCGTGACTTTGCATTTCAGTGCAGTGATGCGGACCACCATACTGAAATGCATTAGTCTAACGCCTGATGCCTGGTACTTGGCAGGGCTGACTACAATTTTTACTTTAATGGAGCACACAGAATAACAGCGCTCATCAGCATAGAATTACAGAAGAAGCAGTAAAAACATTGATAAAATAAAGATTTTAAAGCCAGTATCATGCCAGTTAATTACATTCATTTTTTATAACAGCTGCTAACCGTCCCTGCTTTGGAAAACATAAAAAGACACCTCCCACCGTTTTCAGTTGACCTGCTCTAAAAACCAGGACATGAGCCAAATTTACCGAAATCTACTGGGAAAGGTGGTGAAAAACCAGGACTGTCCCTGCAAATCTGTGACATATGGTCAACCTATTGATAGAGCGGTGTAGATTAGGTGCCTTTTTGAAAGTATTCAAGTTAATTGCAGCGCTGTGTTTAGGCAAGACGGGCGCTGATATTAACATGAAAACTTTCAAAAAGGCACACAATCTGCCACGCTTTATGAACAAATGCATAGCTACCAAGGTTTCAGATTGCTGCGTGTAACATTTTCTTAATTTCAGTGTATTATGAGTGCCATTTCAATGACTATGACTGACACTTTCTCGCGAGCAAAATCAAGGTATGAGGTAGTCGGACCAGCACCACTGCGGCGTGCTTGCTCTATTAATAAAATTTAAAAGCACATTTTGAAGCAGAGTCACTGAGGCACTACCTCCTGCAATCCGTGTTGCTCTTTCTCTTGTATGCTTTCCTGCTCCATGTTGCTTTCCTCTCTGTGTGTTTCTCCATCTGCAAAACACTCCTGCTCTCCATGATGCTCTCTGTCCCTCTTGTGCTTTGCTCTGCAATCCCAACTGCTCCATGCTGCTTTCTCACTCCTTTGCAGCTGCAGTTCCAGCTTCTCCCTCAAGGCGCTACAAATGTGTGATTAATGCATTTTAGTGTGGTGATGCAGACCACCACACTAAAATGCGTTAGTCTAAGCCTGATGCGTGGTACTTGGCAGGGCTGCGAAAGGCATGCAAGAAATGTAACAGGAGATAAAACGCATATAAGGAATGTTCTGTGGTTGGCCAAGAATAGGACACAACAATGCATTTTTACAGATTCCATTGTGGTGCAATCTTGAATAACACAGACACCTCTCAGGGATGTAGCATTCACATTTAACAAAAGTGATAGTAAGGGACACATTGTTACATTAAAAGACTTTTAATGGAGAATATGCTTTTGAATACTGTATCCTTTTTATGTTTGTTGTATGTTGCAAACCTGCCTTAAGACCCTCATGTGGTGCTATATGTGTAGAAATACACTGTCTTTTCCCTTTATTAAGCAAATGTTTGAGTGATATTTGCACTGATATTTGTCGCTGCACCCACACATGCGGTTGGGTTCTTGGCGCACATAGCCTTGACTGCAGCGCACAGAGACCTTATACTGCCGCACACAGAAGAAAAAAATTAGAGGGAACATTGGTTGCTGCCTCTGTTTTTTATTTCTCCAGTTCTTTTTAGGGAAGAACGGGCACCCATCCTTCTCAGTCTAGGCTTTTTGTTGAGGTTGAGTTTGAGTAAAAGGCTTAATTCCCAGACTATTGCGCCCAAAGGTTTTATAAGCTTTAGCAATAATCTTTGGCAATTTCACGCTGTTTGTCTGCGTCAGCAACAGCCTCCAAATGTTGTGCCACTTGTAAGCTTACAGCTTCACCCTTCACATTAGCAAGGATCATATCGCAAACAATATTGAACACTCCCACCAGTCTCATTCCCAACTCCAGGGCCGCTTCGGCCCCATGTATATCCTGAACACGTTTTATCACGGAAGGGAGAACGGTCATTGAGGGAGTGTCAAAACACATCGAATACACCGCTGCAAACACTCTACCCCAAGTGTTACAATCAGCTAACTCGGGAACAAGGCCTTTAGGTAAGCTCATGGTCAGAATCCTGTGCTTCTCCAAAGGTGTGGTATTTGGAAAAACAGCTTCGAGTGGCCCAAATTTTTCAGCAAGCCAATAAGGAAGCTCGTCCTTATTTTGTGGACGCTTGCCCATCACTGAATTAATCATGACAGGACTGATAACTACACCACCGGGTCCCAGTTGTTGTGCAGCAACTCCAGGTGCCCCCACCTGCATGTTGCGCTACATGAACTGTATAACAGCTCTATGTGCACGTATTAACGAAGTATGCAACAGCGTAGCTCTGCAACTGTAGCATTAAGATAATTTGGGTGTGGGGTATACCCAGCCAAAACGGGCCATGTGGCCCCATCAATCGATGAGGGGCCTAAACGGACCGCTGTCATGGGGTGTGGAAGGGCGCCACTAAACCATATATTGTGTTGCCAAGCCGTTAACGGAACTTCAAGAGATCGATAAGGTCGATAATCCAGCGGTATCGCGGTGGCAGTATACTCGTGAAAGAAATTATCAGTTCCATCCACGGCCGGAAAGGTGACCCAAGAATAAAATACCTCGAAGCGGTGCGCTGCATCTGCCTCAACAACAAAAATAAGATCAGCACCACCATTAGGGACTCCATATTGAGTCAAATAAGCGGTAACCGGAATGCGGTTAGGAGCCGTTATGGCAACTGACATAATGGAAGAAAAATATGACAACTGACTTGCGGCAGCGCAACACTGGGTTAGAGAAAGAGAAAGACCTTTTAGAATTCAAGCTTGAAAAACCTATAATTTCACAATATAGGAGGCTACACCGTCACAACTGTCTCCGGAAACAGATGTGAGGGGATTGTGGACAAGCACTACTCAGGAGTCTCGCAGATAAGTACCAGACCAAACGTTGGCGGCGCCAGGTTGCAGGGATTCTGCACATACACAGAACTATGCGCAGGAAAACAGGACCTCGGTGTGTAGGGGCTAAGCCTTGTTTGAGAAAAAAGTAGCTAAGAATCAGGACCAATGTCTGGTTTGAATAACCAGTTGCTCCAATGTAAGCAATAAGGTCCAGAATTTGATAAATAGGAGTTGGTGTCCAGTGGTGACTACTGTCAAATGCAAGTGGTAGGGCAGCGCAGGGAAGAAGAACAAATCAATTAAAAAGTTTACTTACCCACCGGTTGCCGCCTCGGTGCTCTGCTCCTGTCCTCGCAGTCCATAGGCTGGTGCACAGACTCCCAGACTCTAGTGATCTCCCCTATGCCAATCCAGATGCTGCTCTCATGTTGGGAATATGAAGTAATCAGGCAAACACAGGTGAGAGTAGAGACTTCATGTTTATTGACCGTTAGCCTCCACAGCTCCCAAGATACTCAGGTAATTCACATTCAAACAGGAACATTCTGTTGTCATAGCAATGACATCATAGATGCAACTGGGGAGGTGAAGGAGATTACTACAACATCTCTCTTCTTCCCTAAAAACACAATGAATGGAGTGAAGAAAAAGGAACAAACGTGGAAGGAGGGAGAAAAAATAAAATAAATAAATAAATAACTGGAGAAGAAGAACAACATAGAAAATAAAATAAGGTAAAGGATATGCATGAGATTACATTTAAATTCACAATGCTTTGCGACATAGAATTACAAATCTATGCGATTAGGCGGAAAAGAAATCCTACCACTTCTGCGTGGCGGAACATATTTCAAAGACGAGTCAGCAGAATCCAGACTCACTTTCTGAGACGGTGTGGATTGCACTGTGAGACTGTCTGCAACATTTACAGAACCAAGATCAAGTTGCAAAACCACCCTCTTAGGAAGCTTATAAACCCTAGAAAGATTCCACCAATTCTTCCCATTGACCCGTACAGCACAACGAGACACAGCATCAACTCTGACAGGAGGACCAAACTTTGATAGGCCTTTAGGGACATTGTGAGGGGACTTGATTTTGACCCAATCACCCACAGAGATATTTGACTTGAAACCTTTTAACCTTGGCAAAACGCTGGGCAAAACAGATTGATCAACTGAACCAGCCCCATCATGTGACATCCCACTCTTGGTACGGGAACCCCATTTTTTCATCCAAGCAGGGCACATGTGAAAGGAAGCTTCTCTGCCCCTGAGGAGTTTAAAAGGGCTGGAACCTGTAATGGAACTGGGAGTCGTGCGATGTGCCCAGAGCATGCTATGAACGGCTTCCTTAATCTCAATTCTCGAAGAAACAGCCCATTGTATACATTCAACAAGAATACGGTTGGTACGCTCAATAAAACCATTAGCTTGTGGGTGATAGAGAGCCACACGCTTGTGAGCAATACCCGACTGGCACAAAAAATCAGACATTTCTTTTGATGTAAATTGGACCCCGTTGTCGGATACAATTTCTTTTGGGAAACCCTCTCTTGCAAACAGACTCTGAAAGAATTTGATGACTTCCTGTGAATTGGGATCAGTCATGAAATGTACTTCCCACCATTTACTGAAATAGTCGGCCACAACTAAAGCAAATTTATACTTTTTAGGAAGAATGTTGAAAGGGCCCACAAAATCAACAGCCAATTTCAACCAGGGACCATCAGGAGCAATGACATCTTGCACAGGAGGAGAAACAAATTTTACGACCTTGTCGCTGGAGCAACATGTCAGACAACCTTCCACAACATCATTGATTTGTCGGTCCATGGAGGGCCACCAATAAAAGGCACAAATTCTTTTTTTTGTATTAGTTTGCCCAAGATGTCCCTCATGTCCAAAATCAATAATACGGCTTCTCAATGACTCAGGAGGAACACATTTTTCTCCTCGCATGATCATTTCACCCCCCTCCAAGGTGAGCTCATCTGCAATTTTAGCAAAAGGATGAAAATGACTCTCAAGATGTTTTTCTTTGGGCCATCCTGAGACAATGTACTCTTTAACACTCTTGAGGATGGAATCGGACTCCATTCCCTGAAACCATTCCTGTTCTGTAAAACAACCCAAAGAGCAGGCATCGACCGCAGCTATCAAACGCTCCTCATCAACATCATCATCAAGGGCATGTTTGGGAAGGGGAAGAGGAAACCTTGATAGAAAATCAGCCCTGGTATTCTTTCCCCCAGATATATGCGCAACATCAAAATTGTATTGCAGCAATTTTGAACTTAGCCTAGCAATTCTTGGGGTATGGTCTTTTACAATTTTACCTTCTAGAATGGGAACAAGTGGTTTATGGTCAGTGAAAAGATTAAAAGACTTCCCCCACAGAAAACACTTAAACCTCTCCACTGCCCAACAACACGCCAAAAGCTCGCGCTCGATAACAGAGTAGTTCTTTTCACTTGGCCGTAAGGCCCGTGAAGCAAACCCCACTGTGTATTCTTTTCCCTGTTTAACCTGAGAAATCATGCTCCCCAGACCGTATAAGCTGGCGTCCACAGACAGCGTACACTGAAATTGAGGATCAAAGGGTATGAGGATCTTGCAGGACCCTAATTCTTTCTTGATTTGATAGAATTCATTTTGACAAACATCATCCCAAACAAAAATGGCTCTCTTCTTCAATAACTCTCTCATGTGTGCAGTCTTTGCCGCAAAATTTGGAATAAACTTAGTGTAGAATTCACACATTCCCAAAAATGAAGACACCAGTTCTTTTGAAGAAGGACAAGGAGCATTCACAATGGCCTCGATGAGGCCTTCCCTAGGGACGATCCCTTCTCCAGAGATGCGGTGCCCCAAATACTCAATAGATTCGACAGCAAAAACACATTTCAGTTTATTTGCCACTATGCCTTTACCCTCCAACTTCTCCAAAACCTGAGTAAGATTTTTATCATGTGATTCCTTGCTCTTCCCTGCAACCAAAATGTCATCCTGGAAAACGACCGTGTCAGTGACACCTTCCAACACCTTTTCCATAATGCGTTGAAAAACGGATGCCGCCGAAGCCAGTCCGAACGGCATCCTCCTGAATTGGAATGTTCCTATGGGTGACACAAAAGCAGTTAAGTGTTTGGTTGTGGGGTCTAGTTCAACTTGATGATACGCTGATCCTAAATCGATCTTGGAGAAAAATTTCGCACCAGCAAACTTGGACAAAATATCGTCAATACGAGGGAGAGGGTGTGAATCAACCCAGATCTCTCTGTTTAAGCTGCGTAAATCAATGCAAACCCTAAGACTCCCATTTTTTTTCCGCGCTACGACCAGGGGGGACAACCAAAGGGAGGATTCAATGGGTTCAATGACCCCTGATTCACACATTCTCCTAAGTTCTGCTGAAAGGTCATCCCTGACACTAAAAGGTACATTGCGTAATCTGTGCTTAATTGGCACTGCACCCTCTTTAACTTTGATTAAATGCTTAAAACCACTTATGCATCCTAAACTGTCTCCAAAGACTTTGTGAAACTTTCTGAACCAAGGAATAGATGTATCACCTAGAGCGTGTTCATCCACCACCGAAACTTGCTCCAAAGTACCGGGTCTGAGTGTCATCCCAAACAATCCCTGTGGTACCACCCAAGAATGTTGAGCCCTTTCTTAGCTACATACACCTTTCCTCGAATGTGTCTGTCCTTAAAAACGAGAAGCGTTTCAAAAAACCCAGATAACTCAATTTTTCTGCCCTCGTAAGAAACAGGACTCCTATCTGGTGGATTAAGGGGTTTGTCAATCCATGTCCTCTCAAAAAGCTCCTCCGTGATCATTGTCATGCGTGCCCCTGAATCAACTAATAGGTGAAGAAGCTTACCATCCACCATAATCTCAACAACAGGGTCGATACAGTCTTCAGAATCATCCTTGACGACTACTACTAGGTCGGTTAGGGAGCTAACGACCTCACACACAGCATTAGATTTGTCTTCTTCGTCATACACCACACTCACACTTCCCCTAAAACTACACACTTTAGCAAAATGGCCCTGTTTGCCACATTTGCGACAGGATGCGTTCCTGGCTGGACAAATCCTCGAATTGGGGAAATGAGCTGGAAAACCACATTTATTACACACATTCTTTGAGAAACCACCCCTCTTCTCATTTCTGTTAGGAACATACCTAATACCTTTGGACTCAGTTTGTGGTTTATCACTTGAAACCTGCGCTTTGTCACTTTTATCTCTACTATCTTTGACAGCACCTACAGCATTTTTTTCTGTTTTCAACTCTCGCGACGCCTTTTGCGAAAGCTCAATGCTCTTAACTATGGAAATCGTTTCTTGTAACGAGGGACCTTTTTATCATTAGAATGAACAACAATTTGATCACGAATAAGCTGTGACATAAAATGTTCAAACTCACATTCTGACGCAAGTATGCGAAGAGCTGCCACGTAAGATACAATGCTCTCATCCATGTCTTGTTCCCTTGTGAAAAATGTATGTCTGGCTACAACCAGGCTGCTCTCTACGTCAAACTGTTTCTGTAGCATTCTAACAGCTTGTTCAAATTCATCTAATTCATCCTCACCCTGAACTACGTCCAGAGGAGGAAGATGCTCTAACACAGCTTGTCCTTCAAACCCTAAATTGTGCTCCAAGATGAAACGTTTCCTCTGTGCGCTAAATCTGCTACCTCCCATAGCGCCTAAATATTTTTCAAAGGCCCTGTACCAGACCTTCCACCTAACTGGTGGGTCACCTGGAAGCTGTAAGAAGGGGGGAGGAGCTTGTACATTTTGCATGTTTCAAATTAATCAGTGATACACACACTGCAGTAAAATACACAAATTACACTTTTTTTTTTCAACAAAAAAAATGTAAGGTTAACGTCCACACGCAGAGTGAGCGTCAAAAGACAGTATTGAAAGTCCACCTGTAAAGCAAATAGTACATGAACTCCACCTGCAAAACAAAGGTAATTTGTAACAACAGAGCAAAAAACAGGCAGGATAACGACCTCTTATAGATTCAGGTCTAGCTGAAAAACAAAAGTGACAAGAAAAGCACTCGAATATTAAAATGTCACACACAGCAAAATTATGGATTCTCCAAAGTTGAAGGGAAAAAAAGAAGAACACTTTAGTAAATATGCTGGGTTGGTGAGTTCCTTTTTTTTTTTCTTATTTACGCTTGCTTCCCAGAGCGTGATAATTGTCATAAACTTTTGCTTCACTATTTTCAATATCGACACGACCCAAGAAGATGCTTTCCTTACTTGTGGGTGAACACTTTTCCGTTTCTTGAACAACCGCTCCACTTGAAACGGTCCTTTAAATCGCGCTCCCCTACACCGTTTGCTGGGATGCCACTACTTGAATGCCGAAGACACTGTGCAGAGCGCATGCGTGACTCTGACACGCAACGCTCTGATTTGCGCAGAAAATCGTGGAACGCACATTGCAAGCACGAACATCACAGTGCGCTACTTCAATCAGCACACTCTTGCGCATGCGTGACTTGAGGGGCCCAGTGACGACAAGAAAGTCAGTTGCCTAGCACCACTGCGTAACAGGCAAACCCTTCGCTGCTTCACTCTACACGTTCCACCACGTCATCAGAAAGTGGCGGCCGTGAGATTGAGAGGATCTCTGAGCTCCGAAACGGCGACAGAAGAGACGGAGCAGCAGCGACAAAGTACAAGCACACCCGCAAACCAAACACCCCGCCGGAGACCATAAAGACTAGAGGGTCACAAATGGCGTCCGTAACTCACTGTTCTGTAGACAGGAACTTCCCGCAATAGCCAGAGAACAGCTGGGAGTGAAGATTGCGGTGCACCCACGCTCTGCTAATTACCCAGAAACAACACCGAGATCCACGATCCCATCGGTGTGAAGGTTAAGGGTAATACTGGATGTGCTGAAGGGTCGGTGGGCTCTTCACAGGAAAAGCAGCATCAGATGGAGCAACTGGAACGCCGGACTGGCAAGGCACTGGAACACCGGACTGACAAGGCAGGCAAACACAGCGGGAGACTTCACGCGTGGATGGAGGTACTTAACGGTCAACCAACTCGTCGCCAAATTGAAGTAATCAGGCAAACACAGGTGAGAGTAGAGACTTCATGTTTATTGACCGTTAGCCTCCACAGCTCCCAGGATACTCAGGTAATTCACATTCAAACAGGAACATTCTGTTGTCATAGCAATGTCATCATAGATGCTACTGGGGAGGTGAAGGAGATTACTACAGAATACTATTACCCAGCATGAGAGAAGCACCAGGATTGGTTCGTGGGGGCTGGTTTGGCGCTCACTCAGGGACTGGGAGCCTGTGTCTGTTCTCCATCTGACTGTGCAACAAAGCTCGGGTTGGCGAGATCTATGTGCGCATGTCGGGCTGGCCGTCATAAGACAGCCCACCACTCCTCCCTGCTGCAGCTGCTTTTCGTCAGGAAGGAAAGGACCGCCCTGCCCTAAGACTCGACTCGGCTGGCGGGATTAAAAATAACATGATAATAAAATTGTTTTATTGCCATTTTATTTGACTTTGCAGTTTGCTGCGCTCTCAGTAGTTGGGCGACGCTCCTCCGCCCTAATGGATGAGCCACTGCTGTTGGTCTCTACTAGAAGTAGAAGGCCAAAGCAAATTACAGTGGCCTATGTTCGCCTACTTGCAAAACAAAACAATATGAAATAACTTGGTGCACATATGCAGATTTAATATAAGATCAAAACTTATTAATGGAAATACTAATCAAAAAATTTATAATAATGAATAGAAGTAAATAAGAAGCGGAGACAGTTAGTGCAACACCAAATGTGTTTCTTTTTTTAAAAAGAAAGTGAGCAATTAGATCTAGTTGCCAAGTGCACGTATCCAATGTGCTAATGTAACAACAACTCACCACGAGCAACGATATCTGTGAGGATAATTTAAGTGTAGGCCTCTGCCACGATCAATTGTCAACGTCTCAAGAGTCAGACAGTGTCCTATAACGGTATATAAGTAAAGACCACATTTAACTTATATCCGCTTAATTAAATACATGCAAGCAACTACTTAGTTGGTTATGTTCATGTAATGAACCCACAGCGTAACGTACACTCACCGCCATCAGCAAAATCGCGGAGAGATACAGTGTAGTATCATCTATCAAGGACAGTCTCCATAAATTCAAGTTTCCTCCTAAAAAACCACAAGAATAAAATCACTAAATACCTGGCCACTTAAGAACAAGACCATATCACCGACCAACGTATTAAATCGAACACAGCGCAACCACAATAACGTGTAACTAAGCAAGACCTTATTTTCTCGTGTCCGTAGTTTAGTCGCAAACTGATTTACTCTGCATCGTCCATCCAACTTAACTACGCATTAAGTACATGCGACAAAAGTCCAGACAAAGTGTATAATTAAAACTAATATAAAATGTTACCTGAAAAATCTTAATCTCTCGACGGAGAGTACTCCGCTCCAAATCCTGGCGTGTTGCATCGGCGCCATCTTTGAGTGGCTATTTATACGATACCACTTCATAAACAGTAAAAATGTACTTCCACAATTGGAACTCGACAAAAAGCGCTACTCAAGCGCCATCTTAGAGGTATCTCATACAATTAAATCAGGTTTATCTATAAGAGAATTGCCAGATATTTCTATTAAGAGTTCAGAGTTGACATTTTCAAAGGGTATCCTCATAAGTATAAGTAAAATTAACTATAAAAGACTGTCTGTCAAATTCAAGTAAGTAGTATCAACGTTCTCGAATCTTTAGAGACTGAAAAACGAGTACGTGAACCTGCTAATCAGGCATAATGTACTTTTACGCTAAACGTGTGTGTATTGTAACCAGTAGAATGCTCAATTCAGAACATATCAAGATTGCAAACAAAAACGCGGCGAGTGAATTACTTCACAGCAAATAAAAAATATATAGAAAAAGTGATTTGCTAAAATATCACCATCAAAACCAAAGAGAATCATAGTTAAGTCATCTCAAGGAAAGGAGGCAGGAGTAAGAAGAAAATCCAGATAGGTATTAGGCTAGATAGACAGACAGATACACCACCCGTCCACTCAGAGAAAGGTACAGAAATCGGATCATATATATACCTTGCAACAATAGAATGAAATATGTACTGGTAGTATAATCTTAATATCCAATACAAGTAATCAGTGACATGAAAAAATATATACATCCCCTGTTAACAAGCCATCACAATTATGTTCCCAGAAAATATTGTAGCTCAGAATCAATGTTGATGCCCATCTCCACTGCATGCAATCACCTGTATCCCTTCTGCATTACTAGACATCATTGTTTGATCCTGTTCCAAGAGCGAGTGTGCATTCCCTCTCTTGTCTTTTGATTTTCCTCTCCCCCTGCTCCCTCTTTTTGTCTTCCCCGGGAATCCTCTCTTTGTCTTATATTCGATTCTTTGTTCCTCATACGGATTCTTTGAACCTCTCCTAAAAAGCATTACCAGGGTTTGCACCTGATGTTCCCTCAATTACACCCTCCTCACCGGTACTAGAGAAATTGCTAGAGGACGCAGTACTGTGACCAGACAGTAAAGAAGTTTTACTCTCAACTCATTGCAGGTCAAGCTTAACAAAATTATCAAATCTTTTGGCGAAAGTGAATTTTCTTCTTACGCCTGCCTCCTTTCCTTGAGATGACTTAACTATGATTCTCTTTGGTTTTGATGGTGATATTTTAGCAAATCACTTTTTCTATATATTTTTTATTTGCTGTGATGTAATTCACTTGCCGCGTTTTTTGTTTGCAATCTTGATATATTCTGAATTGAGCATTCTACTGGTTACAATACACACACGTTTAGCGTAAAAGTACATTATGCCTGATTAGCAGGTTCATGTACTCGTTTTTCAGTCTCTAAAGATTCGAGAACGTTGACACTACTTACTTGAATTTGACAGACGGTCTTTTATAGTTAATTTTACTTATACTTATGAGGATACCCTTTGAAAATGTCAAATCTGAACTCTTAATAGAAATATCTGGCAATTCTCTTAAAGATAAACTTGATTTAATTGTATGAGATACCTCTAAGATGGCGCTTGAGTAGCGCTTTTTGTCGAGTTCCAATTGTGGAAGTACGTTTTTACTGTTTATGAAGTGGCATCCTATAAATAGCCACTCAAAGATGGCGCCGATGCAACACGCCAGGATTTGGAGTGGAGTACTCTCCGTCGAGAGATTAAGATTTTTCAGGTAACATTTTATATTAGTTCTAATTATACACTTTGTCTGGACTTTTGTCGCATGTACTTGATGCGTAGTTAAGTTGGATGGAGGATGCAGAGTAAATCAGTTTGCGACTAAACTACGGACACGAGAAAATAAGGTCTTGCTTAGTTACACGTTATTGTGGTTGCGCTGTGTTCGATTTAATACGTTGGTCGGTGATATGGTCTTGTTCTTAAGTGGCCAGGTATTTAGTGATTTTATTCTTATGGTTTTTTAGGACGAAACTTGAATTTATGGAGACTGTCCTTGATAGATGATACTACACTGTATCTCTCCGCGATTTTGCTGATGGCGGTGAGTGTACGGTACGCTGTGGGTTCATTACATCAACATAACCAACTAAGTAGTTGCTTGCATGTATTTAATTAAGCGGATATAAGTTAAATGTGGTCTTTACTTATATACTGTTATAGGACACTGTCTGACTCTTAAAACGTTGACGATTGATCGTGGCAGAGGCCTACCCTTAAATTATCCTCACAGATATCGTTGCTCGTGGTGGGTTGTTGTTACATTAGCACATTGGATATGTGCACTTAGCAGCTAGATCTAATTGCTCACTTTCTTTTCCAAAAAAGAAACACATTTTGTGTTGCACTAACTGTCTCCGCTTCTTATTTACTTCTATTCATTATTATACATTTTTTGATTAGTATTTCCATTAATAATTCTTGCAGTCCTTACATGAATTTTCTCCTTTTTCTCATTTGTCCTATCTCACGAGGAACACCTTAATCCTTTTAAGTCAATACACACTCCCTTTTTGGATTGAATATTGGCCTCTCACTAGGTGCTTTTACCTCAATTTTACTCTGGTGGAGGTTCTTTTTTTGATTCGAGTGGATTTTTACCTTATGGATTATAATGTAATTCATGTATTTGTTTGTCTTAGCCCTGATGAAGTCTTTGGTCAATTCCAAAAGACGAAACATGTGTTGGCTCAATCTGTGGCTATCTGTTGTTGTGATGAAGAACTGAAGTACAAACTATACAAGTTTTGGAATAAATCATCAAGAAGAATATCTGAGAAGACTACTGCGTGGACTGATTTTGGTTGAACTTTATGACTGTGGCTCAGGGAATTGATTTTACATTTGTGTGGACATTGTTTACACTCATCTCACAACGCTGGGTGGTCGTTGTTCAATTTCCTTAGAGCACTCTCATAGAAGAGAAAAAAGAATTGATGAGTTTGAATTATACAGCTACATAATCTTGCGCAGACTATACCCCACTGCCCCCTTCTTTTTGTTTTAGATAAGATCAAAACTGTTGAGCATAGATGTAGGACAACCTATAGTGGGAAATGTCCCATGTGAGGTGTGTAACTCTTGTGGTCAAGCAATAAATGGTTAAGAAATCAGAGTAGGTAATGTGACACACTACATTCATTTTATTGGGAATTGTAAATCAGTGAATGTAATTTACTTAATGTTTTACCGTTGCAATAGAGGATATCTAGGTGAAACAGGGAGAGAATTCAGAATGAGAGTGGAAGACCATAAATCAGCAGTACGTACAAAGAAAAGGAACACCCCACTTGTAGAAAATGTTTGTGAAACGAACCACTGAGAAATGGATATCAGATGGTTCATAGTAGATAAAATCATATCTATCCCAAGGTGGAGACATGGGTCTGAGGAGAAAACAAACCGAAAAATGATTTATGCCAAAGTTGAATATATATAAAATGGGTTTAAATAACAAGGAGGAATGGAGAAAAAAAAATCAAAGTTCAAAGGGTTGAGTTTAGGAAGCAATGGGAGGACTATGATTATCAAATGGAAATATGTGGAACTATGATAAGTGAAAATTAGACGTCAATGAAAGATGAAAAAAAATAAACCAGACTTGAATAAGAGATAGAACTAGGACTGAATACATTGAGAACTATATAATAAATAGTGTGACCCAAATCGAGAGAGAAAAGGGAGGGGCGTTTAATTACTGAGAAGTGATTAATAATATGCTATTTGTACCCATATTAGAATGAATTTTACTAGTAATAAGTTTACTAGTAGTAAGGTTACTAGTAGTATGTTTACTAGTAGTAAAGTTACTAGTAGTAACTTACCTTTGTGAATACTGAAAAGTAATAAAGTTAGACTTTTGGTCTATCTTTAATTTTGTGAATTAAGCCCTTAGTATTTGCTCCTTTGAACCAATGAATGCCCAAGATACATATATCAAAGGAGGGATGGAATTGGTAGAAAAGAACAGCAACAGGAACCATTGGAAAGTTATATAGGAAACAATAAAGGACGTCTCTGACTGGACAAGACAATAACCAATAGAAATAAAGATAAGCATTTAGCATTTGCTTCTTTGAACCACTGAAATACCAGGATACATATATGAAAGGGAGAAAGGTATTGGTAGAAATTAATGGAAATGGGAACTAATGGAAAGTCAAATATGAAACAAGAGAGGATGTCTCTAATTGGGCGAGACAATAACCAATAGAAATATAGATATGGTTTTAAAAACGGCGGGAAATAGTGAGCATGGCCTTGACTGATTTTACAAACGGGGACGAAGTGCACGCCGATCTAGAGATCTTTAAATACGAATATTTAAGGTGAACGGGGACCAAAGAGGGAAAGGGTATAAAAACAGACTAATAGTGATAAAACTAATGGGGGTGTTTTAACTCTACAGCTCCTGCTGACTGAAGTGTGTCTAAAACCCTGAATAGAAAGAAAAGGGTTATAGAATATACTGGACTTGCCTGAACGTACGCATAACTGAGGTGAGCGTGGTTAAGACTTGATCGTATTTGTGTGTAACAGAGTTATAGAGCAAATTGGACTAAATCAATAGTCTAAAGGTGAGCAATTTCTAGATATATACATAAGTGTAGAGAGTATTTATAAGACTTAGAGTATATATTAGTACAAATGGGATGACTAATGGGTAAGTTTAATGTTATGTTATGTTATGTTAAGAAATTTATAAGGCGCGCGAATACCAAAGGTGTCTTGGCGCTGTCAGACGAGGCAGGTGAGTGGAGACTTCTTGTTAAATAGCCAGGTTTTTATCTCCTTCCTAAACGATGTTAGTGAAGGAATAGCTCTGAGGTGGGTGGGAGGCTGTTCCAGAGTTTGATAGTGTTGAGGATTATACCTCTACCGCCCCATTGCATCTTTTTAAATGTCGGAACAACTAATAGATTGGCATTAGCCGATCTAAGTTCTCTGTTGGGCTTGTATCTCTTAAAAGCCGTCCGGAGGAATTCTGGGCCTAAGTTATGCAGTCCTTTGTGGGCCAAGCATAGGACTTTAAATTTGGCCCGACTGCGCATGGGAAGCCAGTGCGGCTCGCAAAGTCCCTGCTTAATGGAATGAGATTTAGGAAGATTAAAAATCAGTCTTGCTGCAGCATTTTGGACTAATTGTAATTGACTCATATGTTTTTCTAAAACGGTTAGATAAAAACTATTACACTAGTCCAGCCTGGGAAGTACAAGCAGGGTTATTAAAGTTTTTCTATGAATGTCTGGAATACAAGGAAGAATTTTTCTTATCATTTTAATGATATATTTAGCTGTGGATGTGACAGATGATATTTGTGCGCTCATATTAAGGTTGTCATCCGTGATGATTCCCAAATTCTTCACTTTGGTGATGGGGCGAGGTGGTTGTGGCAAATTATCAGGCCACCAATTGGTGGACCAAGCCGGGGAGGGATTGCCAAACACCATAATCTCGGTTTTCCCTGCGTTAAGTTTAAGGCAATGCCCACTCATCCAGCCACTGATTGCATTGATGCAATTACAGCATCTTAGGGGGCCTGATGTGTCATTATGAGCTGCTGCAATTATTAGCTGAGTGTCATCTGCATACGACGTTACCTCCAGATTGAAACTTCTTATGAGCGAGGCCAGTTTAGCTACATAAACGTTAAAAAGTATGGGGCTAAGCGACGATCCCTGCGGAACTCCACAAGGCAGTGAGGAGGGTGGGGAGTTAAAATTCCCTAACATTACTGTTTGAGATCTGTTTCTGAGAAAGGAGGAGAGAAGCTCGAGCGCGACCCCCTTAACTCCTATTTCCTTTAGACAGCCAAAAAGAGTGGTATGATAAACAGTATCGAAGGCAGCAGATATAATGTATGGATCTCTTCAAGCCAAATAACTCAAGGTGAAAATTCCACTCGAAGTGAGAGAATAAAGAGAGTAATCACATGGAGATTATATGCTGGGAACTTGTTTGGTGAGTAGATAAAGGACACCAATATTTTTAATGCTTTCACCATTAGGGAAATAAAGCAGAGAGTAACAGAATAGTAAATGCAGGATATACTTTTAAATAGGTTTAACAACGGTTTAGGAGACTACTCGTCCTTAAAGAAAAGACTGAGTGTTAAGAAAGCTGATGAGGCATAACCTACTTAGCACCAGGAAGTATGGTAAGGTTGAAGGGGAAATGTTAATATTTCTGTTATAAATTGTTTAAACATAGCGCTCCTATGAGTATTTAAATGTATTTATAGAGACTCATTTTAAATTAAATCGGTATTTTAGTGTGGAGTCATTTAAGTGCAGAGTGTAACATTGACTATGAATTAGATTAGATCCCTGAATGATACATTACATGAGAGGCCTGCCTAATTAAGCAGAGTGCCAAATCCTATTTAAAATAAAGAGCAATAAGGGAGGAAATAGTCTGTGATGAATTCCTTCATGTAGTAAAATGGGTGATATGTAGTGACATACATCTAGTAGAATGAAGAACGCCCCCTTATGATATTTAGCACGTGGGGATGTTGATGTCATCTCAAATACATAATTTAGAATGGGTATTTGAGTAATGATATACAAAGAATAAATAAATTGAAAAAACACTTATGTAAGAAAAAAGAAAATAATGAGAGGTTCTGTACTGCACACTCATACCTGTGTTTTCTTTTTTGTATTTAACAGTGCAATACATTTTAATCATTATATATGTCCTGAAGTAGGTGGAGTGAATCTTGGAACCTGCTGAAACACTGCATCGACATTCCTGTTAAATATATTCATGATTGTTTTTTATCATTTGTTTTTTAATACTGTGTATTATTATTGTAATGTTTTTATGAATTGTGATTTGGGGGGTGTCTCGAAATACGAACTGTTGTGAGAAATTCCATACTAAAACGTCAATGCAAGGTTATGTTCAATACTGAGATTCATGCTAGAATGAAGTCAATCAATCAATCAATCAGGGTTGGTAAAGCTCAGCTACTCACCCGTGAGGGTCTCAAGGCGGTGGGGGGAGGGGGGGAGGAGTGCTGGGGTCATCTGAAAAGCCAGGTCTTGAGGTCCTTCCTGAACTGGGGCAGAGTGGGAGATTGCCTGATGTGGAGGGGGGGGGGGGGTTCCAGGCTTTAGCTGTGAGCTAGAAGGACTTTCCTCCCCTTCTAGTCTTGCGGGACAGTGACCAGAGAAAGCTGTGCTGATCGGAGGTGTCTTTTGGGAGCGTGGAGGGAGAGGCGGCTGTTCAGGGATGCGGATCCGGTGTTGTGAAGGGCCTTGTAAGCATTGGTGAGGAGTTTGAAGGTTATTCTTCTTTCAACTGGAAGTCAGTGCAGAACGCGTAGGTGTTGGCTGATGTGGCTGCGACAGGGGATGTCGAGGATCAGTCTGACTGCGGTGTTCTGAACAGTCTGGAGTTTGCAAAGGAGCTTCTTGATGATTCCGGCGTAGAGAGTGTTGCCGTAGTCCAGTCTGCTGCTGATGAGTGCGTGCGTGACAGTTTTTCTGGTTTTCGTTGGGATCCATCTGAAAGTCTTACGAAGCATGCAGAGGGTGTTGAAGCAGGTCGAGGAAATGGAGTTGATCTTGAGGTTCATTGTGAGGGATGAGTCTAGTATGATGCTGAGGTTTTGTGTGTGGTCCGTCGGGGGATTTCCGGGGGCGGAAGGCCACCAAGAGTTGTTCCATGCGGAGGGAGTGGTGCCAAGGATGAGGACTTTTTGTCTTTTCTGAGTTGTTTCAGGTAGCTGTTCTTCATCCAGGTGGTGACAGCTTTCATCCCTTTTTGGAAGTTGTGTCTGGTGATGTTGGGTTCATTGGTGATGTTGGGTTCATTGGTGAGGGAGAGGATCAGCTGGGTGTCGTCGGCGTAGGAGATGATGTTGAGCCTGTGGCTCCTGACGATGGTTGCGAGGGGTGCCATGTATACGTTTAAGAGGGTGGGGCTGAGGGAGGAGCCCTGGGCACTCCACAGTTCTTCTCTGTCGGTTCCGAGAGGTAGGAAGAGAATGTAACCCGCTGAGTTCTGCCGGTGAGGAAGAAGCGGATCCAGTCGAGGGCCTTGCCGCAGATGCCGGCGTTGTGGAGTCTGGTGGCTAGGGTGCAGTGGGAGACAGTGTTGAATGCAGTCGAGAGGTCCAGGAGGATGAGGCCTGCTGTTTTGCCCTGGTCGAGGAGAGAACGGATGTCATCGGTGGCGGCGAGTAGGGCTGGATCGGTGCTGTTGGTTGCTTCGGAATCCAGATTGGGAGATGTCCAGGACGTTGTTAGCTTCAATGAAGTTTGTCACCTGGGTGTTGATGGCTTTTTCAATGACCTTGGCTGCGAAGGGAAGCAGGGAGATGGACCTGAAGTTCTTGAGGTCTGTCAGGTCTGCTGAGGGTTTCTTCAGAAGGGGGTTGACTTCGGCGTGTTTCCAGTCGTCAGGGAAGGTGGCGGTCTCGAAGGAGCAGTTGATCGTCCAACATAGTTTGGGTGCGATGGCCGAGTCGGCTCTGTGGAAGATGTGGTGAGGGCAGGGGTCCGAGTTTGCTCCAGAGTGGATGCTTTTCATGGTCTTCACAGTGTTTTCTGTTGTGAGCGGGATCCATTTGATCAGGGTCTGTTGGGTGGTGTTGCATGAGGGGGGAGCTGGAGCGGTGAGGTGGTCTTGGTTGTCAAAGTTGTCGTAGATCACCTTGATCTTGTGGTGGAAGAAGGTGCTGAGTCTGTTGCAGAGGTCTTGGGAGGGTGGGACGCCTCTTGTTTCACTGCAGGGTTTGGCGAATTCCTTGATGATGAAGAAGAGCTCTTTGGTGTTGTGTGCGTTGGTGAGGATTCTGCCTTGGAGGGATTTCTTTATTGTGGATTTGATGAGTTGCTGGTGTGCGGTGGTGGCTGTTTTGTAGGCAGCGAGTGTTTCCGGGGTTTTGTTGTTCCTCCATGTCTTTTCGAGTCATCTTTAGGAGCGTCTGGATTCTTGGAGTGCAGGGGTGAACCAGCTTGCTTTCTTGCTGTGTCTTGTGGACATAGCGTTCTTCACCGAAACCTGGACCAACACCACCTCGGGGCCAGACATCGCCATCGCCATTCCCCAAGGATACAAGATCTCCAGGAAGGACCGCCCCACCCGCCCGGGAGGAGGAATCGCCATCGTCCACAAATCCACCCTCCGCCTGAGCACACTCCCCGACGGAACCACAGACCTGATGGAACACCTTCGCTTCAAGATACTGACCAGCCCTACCACCACCCTCCTCGGAACCCTCATCTACCGACCCCCTGGACCATGCGGACCGTTCACTAACTCCATCACAGACATCATATCCCCGCATGCCATCGCATCCACCAACTACACGCTGCTGGGAGACCTCAACTTCCACCTCGACAACCAACTGGACCCCAACACCACATCCCTCCTGGACAACCTCCACAACATTGGACTCCGCCAAATCGTGACCGAACCAACGCACTCAGCAGGACACACCCTCGACCCCCTCTTCACAACAGGAAACTCCATCACCTTCAGCCACACCACCGAACTCCCGTGGACTGACAACCGATGCGTCCACTTCACCTTCAGAACACCCACCATCCACAGACATCAGCACCTGCTCCCACGAAGAAACTGGACCAGAATCACCGACGACCAGCTCACCTCCTCACTCAGCAACTCCACCCCAACCATCGCAGGAAACGACGACCACAACACCGCAGCCCGAACCCTGCACAGATGGATCTCCAACAGCGCCAACACCATAGCCCCCCTCAAGAAAACCAACAACACCCAAGCCAAGAAAGCCAGATGGTTTACCACCGAACTTCGAGAGTCCAGACGCACTTGCCGCTGCCTCGAAAAGGCCTGGAGGAACACCAAATCCACAGAAGCACACAACAACTTCAGAGCCGCTACCAACGCCCACCACCAACTCATCAGAAAAACAAGAAAAAAAGCGATTAAAGACAGAATCTCCACACACGCACACAACAGCAAAGAACTCTTCAACATCATCAAGGAGTTCGCACAACCCACCAGCGAATCGACGGACATTCCTTCCTCACAAGACCTCTGCGACAAACTCAGCACCTTCTTTCACCACAAAATCAAGAGCATCTACGACAACTTCGACGAAGACAACCAACACACTGAACCCCCGCCAACCACCCCTGACACCCTGAAGCCAGCGATTGACAACTGGACAGCCCTCACCACCGAAGACAATGAAGTCAATCCACTCCGGGGCCCCCACAGACCCCTGCCCCCACCACATCTTCAACAGAGCCGCCGATACCATCGCACCCATACTCCGCCACACCATCAACCGCTCCCTGGTGACCGCCTCGTTCCCCGACGACTGGAAACACGCCGAGGTCAACCCCCTCCTGAAGAAACCCTCGGCGGACCCCACAGACCTCAAAAACTACAAACCCATCTCCCTGCTCCCGTTCCCAGCAAAAGTCATTGAGAAAGCCATCAACAGCCAACTCGCCACATTCATCGAAGAGCACAACATCCTCGACTCCTCCCAATCCGGCTTCAGAAAAAACCACAGTACGGAAACCGCCCTCCTCGCCGCAACAGACGACATCCGCGCCCTCCTGGACAAAGGAGAAACAGTAGCCCTCATCGTCCTCGACCTCTCAGCGGCGTTCGACACAGTCTCTCACCGCACCCTAATACGTAGCCTCCTCGACGCAGGGATCCAGGACAAGGCCCTCGAATGGATCCGCTCCTTCCTCTCCGGCAGAACGCCTCTCGGACCCTACATCAACCACCTGCGGAGTCCCTCAGGGGTCCTCCCTCAGCCCTATGCTCTTTAACGTCTACATGGCTCCACTCGCCCCCATCGTCAGAACCTACGGACTCAACATCGTGTCATACGCAGATGACACCCAACTCATCCTCTCCCTATCCAACGAACCCAACACCGCCAGACACAACTTTCGAGAAGACATGATAGCCGTCGCCAAATGGATGAAAAACAGCTGCCTACCACTAAACACCAACAAAACAGAAGTACTCATCATGGGCCCAAACCCCGATGCCTGGAACGACACCTGGTGGCCCCCCGCCCTCGGAAACCCGCCCACCCCCACGGACCACGCACGCAACCTGGGAATCATCCTGGACTCCGAGCTCAAAATGGACCGCCAGATCAACTCCGTCTCGTCCTCCTGCTTCCACACCCTCCGCCTCCTACGTAAGACCTTCAAATGGATCCCCCTCTAACACAGAAAGACCGTCACTCACGCCCTGCTCACCAGCAGACTCGACTATGGCAACGCACTCTACTCCGGAATAAACAAAAACCTCACCCGCAAGCTACAGAACATCCAGAACGCCGCCGCAAGACTGGTCCTCAACCTGCCAAGACACTGCCACATCTCCCAGCACCTGCGCACACTCCACTGGCTCCCCATCGAGGCCAGAGTCACCTTCAAGATGCTCACCCACGCACACAAGGCCCTCCACGACACCGGACCAGCATACCTGAACAGCTGACTCAATTTCCACGCACCCCAAAGGACCCTACGATCAGCCCAGCTCTCCTACGCCATGGTCCCCCGCACCAGAAAGACCAGATCGGGAGGCCGCTCCTACTCCTTCCTCACAGCCAGAGCCTGGAACGCCCTTTCGCTCCACCTCCAACAGACAACATCGCTTCCCATCTTCGCAAGAAACCTCAAAACCTGGCTCTTCGACAGACCCCCTCCTTGATGGACTGGAACCTGCATCCCCCCCTCCCCCAGCGCCTTGAGACTCTTACGGGTGAGTAGTCGCGCTTAACAAACGCCTGATTGATTGATTGATTGTGGTGGTTTTCTTGAGGGGGCGATTGTGTCGGTGCAGTTCATAATCCAGAGGTGGAGGTTGCGTGCTGCGATGTTTGCGTCTGACGTGGTCGGTGGGGGGTGCTGATGAGGGCAGAGGTGAGCTGGTCTTTGGTAATTTTGTTCCAGCTCCTGTGGGGGAGGCGGTGGGCGTGCTTGTGTACGGTGGGTTTTTTGAAGGAGAAGTGGATGCAGTGGTGATCTGTCCAGAGGAGTTCTGAAGTGTGGCTGTAGGAGATGCTGTTTCCACCAGTGAAGATGGGGCCAAGTGTATGTCCCGCTGTGTGCGTAGGGGGCGGTGACTCGCTGTTTCAGTCCTATGTTGGCGAGGTTCTCTAGGAGGGAGGTGGTGTTTGAGTCATCGTGGTTGTCCAGGTGGAAGTTAAGGTCTCCGAGTAGGATGTAGCCTGTGGAAGTGAGGGCGTGGGGTGCGATTAGGTCAGTGATAGTGTCGGTAAAGGGAGCACACGGGCTGGGTGGCCTGTAGATGAGGGTTCTGCGAGGGTCGTTTTGGGGTTGGTCTGGATCTGGAAGTGGAAGTGGAGGTGCTCCATGAGGGTCATTGTGTCGTCCAGGTGGGTGGTCATGCGGAGGGTGTTTTTGTGGACAACGGCGATGCCTCCTTCTAGACGGATGGGGTGGTCCTTCAACAAGATCTTTTATCCGTCGGGAATGGCGGTGGTGATGTCAGGTGCAGGTTGGCGTTGGTCCAGGTTCCTGTAAGGAAGCCGCCGTTGAACGAGCAGGTGGTGAGGAGGTCCCAGATTTCTATGGCGTGTTTGTGTAGGGAACGTCCGTTGAGGAGGATGCAGTTGAGCGGTTTGTGAGCATTGATGTCCGGTAGGTTGGGAGATGCTGCTGGGGTACGGAGGTGGATGAAGGTGCAGCAGCACTGTAGACAGGAGAGAGGGCCGTGGGTGTTGTTTGGCTTAGAGAGCTGGCAGTTGTTGTTGTGTCCTCGATTGAGATCGTAGAGGGTGCTGGAGTTGTAGCGGTGGTAGGTCAGAGGGCCAGGGTCCCTGGCGCTTGTCACGGACGGGTCGCGAACGGGCGCAGATGGGCTTGCCTTTGGAGCACCAGCAGCACGCCCGCTGTACGGCCACGTAGGATCGGGGAAGGGCGAGTCAGCTGGGAGGCGGGAGCAGGTAGGACACACTGGAGGGGAAAGGAGCTGCAGGGGCAGCAGGGGGGAAAACGAGGGAAAAATGAAGGAGAGAATGAAAAGAGAAAAGTGACAGAAGGGCAGATGAAGGAAGAGAAAGAAGGAGAAGGAAAGGAAAGGAAAGAAAAAGAGGGCACAAAAGGAAAGAGGCAAGAGACGCAGAGGCAGAAGAGCAGAGTGCTCTCCCACTGGACCACCAGGGATGAGCGCAGGCAGGAGCCTGCGGGTGGGGGATGGCCTCGAACACCCTGCAATAGTGAGCTCAGGGGGCAGCACTTAGTGGTGGAGCTGTGCGGGGCGAGAGCAGTCACACTGACTAGGTCAGTGGTCTTGCTCTTCTTGCTGCGCAGTGGCCGCCATTAAGTAGGGATAGGAGGAGGATGGGTCAGCTGAGAGGTAGAAGCGGGATGGACACACTGGAGGGGGGAGGGGCCGCGGGGGCAGCAGTGGCAGGGGGAAAATGAAGGAGAGAGTGAAAAGAGAAAAGTGACAGAAGGGCAGACGAAGGAAGAGAAAGAAAGAGAAGGAAAGAAAAGAAAAAGAGGGCACAGAAGTAAAGAGACAAGAGAGGCAGAGGCAGAAGAGCAGAGTGCTCTCCCACTGGACCACCAGGGATGAGGCGCAAGCAGGAGCCTACAGGTGGAGGAGGGCCTCAAACACCCTGCAACAGTGAGCTAAGGGGGCAGCCCTTAGTGGTGGAGCTGCGCAGGGGAGAGCAGTCACACTGACCAGGTCAGTGGTCTTGCTCTTCTTGCCGCGGAGCAGCCACCATTAAGTAGGGATCGGGGGAGGGCGGGTCAGCTGGGAGGCGGGAGCGGGAAGGACACACTGGAGGGTGGAGGGCCGAGGGGGCGGCAGCAGCCTGGGGAAAACAAGGGGAAAATGATGGAGAGAGTGAAAAGAGAAAAGAAAAAGTGACAGAAGGTCAGACAATGGAAGAGATGGAAAGAGAAGGAAAGAAAAAGAGGGCACAAAAGGAAAGAGGCAAGAGAGGCCGAGGCAGAACAGGAGAAGAGCAGAGTGCTCTCCCACTGGACCTCCAGGGATAAGGCGCAGGCCGCAGCCTGCGGGTGGAGGAGGGCCTCGAACTCCCTGCAACAGGGGGCTCAGTAGGCAGCACGTAGTAATGGAGCTGCGCGGGGGGAGAGCAGTCACACTGACCAGGTCAGTGATCTTGTAAAATTTGCGAAACCTTTTTAATATATTGTAGTACTTTATGACATAGATGGAGTTTGGAACATTGCCATGTGGCAAATCCATGCTCCTTAGTTTTACGTAGTGAGTGTTGACAGTTGTGACAGTTGCTGCCTGGCTGTTGGCCTCTGTGTCCCGCTGTACTCTTTATTCTTAATGAAGAAGCTCTGGATTAAACTCACCGCTCATTTCTCTGCGTGAGTTACCACATCCTTTTTGGCGATGAGCGAGTAGGCTGCCTGCTCTGACCCTCCTGCAGAGATAGGCCAAAATTGTGTGCTGATGACAGGACGTGCATTACGCACAGCTGGGCACTGTTGGAGGCTCACTTCAGGCATGATCGGCTTCGAGACGTAATCGGAGCATATGCAGTGTTTTTGGCTGGCTGCAGGAAGTTATTAGGCTGTGGGCTGGCACTGTGAAACGCATTGCAGGAGTTGCGTTCCAGTTCCGGAGCTGACGTACACTATGTACGTAACATGGCGGCCATCTTGGTGAGTGCCAGAACTGCATTGTGATCGTTGGTGTGCAGCGGTCAAGTTTATCGAGGCGTCACTTGGGCTGGCACTGTGATACGCATTGTAGGAGTTGCGTTCCAGTGCCGGAGCTGACGTACACTGCGTCCGTAATGCAGCAGCCATCTTGGTGAATGCCAGAACCGCATTGTGATAGTTGGTGTGCAGCGGTCAAGTTTATCGAGGCGTCACTTTGTTGAAGGTGCCAGCCTTTGAAAAATGTTATGTTAATGAAGTTGGAGCTCACAGTAGTCAGAAATTTGGGTGGGCTGAGAAAGAAATCTACACTGATTCGCACAGCGTGTGCGCATCAAAATAAAATAAAAGGAAAATGTTGGCATTAGGTGTGCACACAGCTGTATGTGTTGTGCTCAAGGCTCTGACTTCAGGAACAGGAAGCAGGCAGCCAGGCTCCCTCCCTAAGCCAATCACAACGCTGCAATGCAGCATTGTGATTGGTCTGAGCGCCGTGACACGGCGCTCAGCCAGGGGCTGGAGGGGTAGGCATGTTCTCCATGCAGGCTGTAATGCAGCCTGCATGGAGAAGTGGGAAAGTGTGCATGACTGGCCGACCAAACAGTCATTGCACACTTAGCAGACCCCCCTGGATCTTGCGGCTAAAAAGCAAAAAAAGCAAAATTTGTGGCCCAAAACCTCAAAATTCGCTGTATTTTTGCGGTGGGCAAAGAATGTACCCCCCACAAAAATACCGAAGGCTTGTGCTCTGTCACTGCTGGAGACTGTGCTATGTCACAGTCTGTAACTTTGCAGAGTCTCCAGCAGTGCAGAGCCTGGAACTGGAGGGTGTCTGATACCAAAGAGAGCAGATTATAATATGAAAGCTGCTCTTTTTGGCATCAGACAACTTATGCATGCAGGGCAGCAGGGGTTAAGGGCTGGGAGGGGTGGGGGATGGGGGTGGCGGCAGAGAAGGTTGCGGGTAGGTAAAAAAACAATAGGAGACCTGTGAGGTTAGGGGTCAGTCCGCAGGGGACACAAACGTGTGAGGCGGCAGGCTAACTGCTCAGGAGGGGGCTAGCTGCATTTCTAAGGCAGGCAGCAGAGGCATTTCACACATCTGCTGCCTGCTGGCCTGTTGCTCACCCTCTCTTTACTGGCTCAGTGGCCGCACAGAGCCAGTAAAGAGAGGGTGAACAGCAGTTTTTAGTTTTTTTTAACATATTTTGCAGCCACTTTTGTAAAAATCGCGGCATATTTACAAAAGTGCTGATTTCGCAATTTTTATGCAAATCGCGAAGTCACAAAAATCCTGGGGGGTCTGACTTAGAAGTGGGCAAACCACTCCTCTCCGGCCCTGCTCCGTTAGCAGAGCAGCCCCACCCACCCGCCAACCCGCCCGCCCGCAAAGGAAATATAAAATGATAATAACTGAAAGGTATTATCATTTTATGTTTTTGCTTCTGGCACTGCTTGAAAGCAGTGGGGCGACGCTCCTCAACCATAGTGGAGGAGCCGCCACTGATGATCTGCACAGTTGAGCTATATGGTTCTGCAGGACATCTTGAGACATTTGTGAGTGCAGGATTAAGGACATCTTTATTTTCAGTGAGATTGTTTTGGGGTGTTTTTTTGTCCTGTTTCTTTCCTTGTCATCAAGTTGCAGGTCAGATTGTTTTGCTTCATTCCCAGAATTAATGTGGTAAGCATTCCTGACTTTGGTAGTTGCATTGCATTGTGAGAGTGCAGGCTACACTGTAGGTATGCTCACAGTAAGTTATCTTGTGAGTGTTCTATTCTACAAACTATGCAGGCGATTACTCCACCTTTCTTGGAAACGCCTAGTGATCCACCAATACGGTGGAGACAATCGTTCGATGCTTTTGAGACATATTTGAGAGCTATTGGTGCACTACGGTTCCGACTGGAAAGAAATACATTTCTACTACTCCATTCCGTGGGGTTTGAAGGAAGAGCCATATTGAAACATTTACCTGAAATAGTTGCTGAAGGGGATGAAGATGTAGATGAATATCAAGAAACTGTCAGGAAACTCAAATAGAGGTTTGGTGTTCAACCAAGTTTGGTAGTGCTGCCCCACAAGTTTTTTTTTTAAGAACCCAAAATTCAGGGGAGGATGTGGACACTTATATCACTGCCTTGAGGAGACTAGTGGCAGAGTGTCAGTTTGAAAACTTTGCAGATCAGTTAGTAAGAGATCAATATATGTGTCATCGTAATTACAAAATGATAAAGCAAAAGCTGCTGTCCATGGGGAATCCAACTTTAGAAGAAACAATTAAACTGGCAAAGAGTATTCAGATGTCACAAGTGTCCGCAAAGGAATTAGAGGGCAGAAATACTGAACCAGTAGCAGTAGTTAATATGAGAGGCAGAAAAGATAACAAAGAGTGGGAAGTCATGTTCAGTTTACTTTCACAAATCTAACTCCTTTTTTTTCCCAACACAGTGTTTGTTTTAGGTGTGGTTATAAGGCACATGGCAAAGGGGGTAAACGCTGTCCTGCAAATTATGTATCCTTGTAGGAATTTAGCGCAAAAAGAAGAGCGTAGGGTGTTTTCTGTCTTATCACTATTTTATTTCATAGTGAGTCTCATATATACAATATAGTGATTTAGTTGGTGTTCGCTTCTTGACAGGCGTAGGAGTTGTCTTCACCTTTCTCCACCGGTTCCTCGGGCGTGCCTCAGATAAAAGAAAGGCCGGAGTAAGTGGTGATGTTGGGAACTGTATGTGCAGAGGGGTTGGGTAGTGTTGGGGTATGCGCACCTTACTTAAAAGCCTTCACCAGTGTCACAAAAAAAAGGGAACTATTTGTCAGGGAGATACGGGATTCCCTTCCCTTTTTTTTATGCTAGTTGCTTTTACCGGGCGTTAAACCCCACCTCCCTCCTAATCCCCTCAGGCGGCTCCGTACCTGTGTGAGCCACGCTCCTCCTGGAACGTGGCTGGCTCCTGCGTGGGGTCTTTGTCTCTCTTCTGCGGTCCTCTGGAATGCTTCGGACGAATTCCTGCTTTCCTCCGAATACGGGCAGGTTCTCTGTGTCTTTCCCAGGAAATAACAACAGGATCATTCCTCTCCTCTGGAACCGTTGGTGTCTTCTTGAAAGCTGACTTAGCTTCAGCAGTCGTGCCGCGTTCTCCGTCTACTCCCTGCTTTGAACTTCCTGGTTCTTCCCTTTTGGCCGTCATTGGTGGAGACACAGGAACACCGTAATCGTCATAGGCGGGGCATGCTTCCAGGAGGTTTCCTGAATTAAAGGGGCCGCTGTCTCGGTTCTCAGGCATAGAGGAAGCCGTAAAGGGATGAGACGGCTGTAAGAAAAGAGAAGGTACCACATGAGAGGGGAAGGGATCTTCCTCCACATCTTCAGGTCCATTAGAACACGCATGGAGACGCCATTAACGCGAAGCGTACTCGCTTCCAGATTACCTACCCCTCTAAACTACTGGGGCATTCACCTGCTAGGATTCCCCCAGCAGTAATACGAAGATTACCACACTGGGATTATAGGAACGAAGCAACCTATAACAAGTATAGAAACCTTGGAACCGGGGGTCAACCTATTTACGGCTGGGACGGAAGTAAAACCGGCGGGGAGAATAGGATACATCACTTCCACCTGCTCAACAGCCCTGAAGAAGTTGTTTGGGAAATCTCCCATGACGAAACACGTGTTGGCTGGGCATTCAAACTGAATAAAAGAACGAAAGAACACTCTACAAAGTTGTTGTGTTTATAAGAATATATATTTTATCTATATGTATATGTCACTAAGGTGGTAGAATTACGCCATAACTTGCCGAAAAAATAGCGTGTGCACAGGATCACAGTTTGTTTACAGTGGACCTCGTCTAGGGTCCCCGATTGAGGGTTTAGGGTGTTAGTCTCCCTCACCTCTGCACAGCACAGATAATTTTTACAAAGAATAGAGCATAATTGGGAGGCGCCAGCTCCACACTTAGAAAACGCCCCGAAGGTATTGTACATCTTCAGGGCTGTCAACCGGGGAGGGGGGGGAGACCCTGTGACAATCCTGTAGGCTGTGCAACAGGCAGGGTCACTTTGCGAAGGTGTGTCAATCAACCAAGGCGAACAGACTGACATCAGTTAAATGTGTAACGGATATTGGTGTTCAATAAGAGGAAGACGTAAGCATCACTAAAGGTCTTAGGGATATGGTTTTGGTTGTCCAGAGTGAAGAGATAATAACGGGTGTTCCTGAAATGTGTGTGTATCCTTATATGGGGATCATGGTGGGTGACAAACAGTTGAAGTTGTTGGTGGATTATGGTGCGCGCATCACGATGATCACATAAGAGCTATTTGAAAGTGTGTGGCCCACCAGACCGCTATTACCACCAGATCGTAAAGCACTGTCATATGAAGGAAGGGACATTAATTTGTGTGGGTACATCGAGGACATCTTAGAATTCAAAGGTCGTAGAATAGCGGGAAAGGTATATGTAGCCCACAAGGGATTGAATATCTTAGGCTGGTTCCAACAGGGGTTGTTATGAATGATTCTCAGACCGGGGGCGGAAGAGCAGGTGTTGGCTATTTGAGACAATCTAGATTTGGAAAGGGTCATAAACAAGTTTCCCAATGTATTCTCGGGAGAGTTAGAGAAAATTCAAAATTACAAACATAAGATCATAGTGAAGGAAGGAGCGAAGACAGTGAAACATAAATTGAGGAATGTCGGTTTTAGCATAAGGCAGGATTTAGAGAAAGAGTTAGACTCTTTGTGCAAAAGAGGGATAATTGAACCCATTGATTCGTCTTTGTGGTGATCTCCCATAGTTGTTGCCTGCAAACAGAATGGCGAACTGAGGGTTTGTGTGGACTTACGTTGTTTGATTAGAGAAATTTGGGTGGATTCAAATCCTTTGCCCAAAATCAATGAACTGTTAGCTGGTTTAAAGGATGCCAGGGTATTTACGAAGTCTGACCTGGCTTCAGTTTATCATCAAATTGAGTTGGAGCCAGAATCTAGACATTTGACAGCTTTTGTCTCCCCTTTTGGTTCCTATCAGTATTGCTGCATGCCCTTCGGGCTTGCTTCCGCTGCATCAGTTTTCCAGCATGTGATGACTAATATGTTGAAGGGTATCAAGGGGTTGTCTGTTTTTCAGGATGACGTGCTTATTCATGCACCTGATAGACAAATGCACAACGTGATTCTGGAGGAGGTGTTAAGTAGATTTCAGTCGAAGGGTGTGGTGTACAAAGGTATAAGTATGTTTTCCTCACTGACAATGTTGAGTACCTGGGCTAGCAAAGGTATTACACCCAAAACAAATTTGGTTGACTGTATTACTCAGACCAAATCACCTGTAGACATGGCTGGTTTAAAGTCGTTTTTAGGTCTGTGCGAATTCTATTCACGGTTTATCCAAACCTTTTCTATTAAATTGAGACCTTTATCAAGAATGCTCATGAAAGGAGTTACCTTTGAGTGGGATGCTGAATGTCAAGAGGTGTTTGATTGGATGAAATAACAACTGATTTCACCAAATGTATTGAAGCACTATGATCCTGAGTTGCAGTGTGTACTGACCGTAGATGCCAGCAATGTTGGAGTAGGAGCAGTTTTGAGTAAGGAGGTTGGAGGTGAGATGATGACTATTGGGTATGCTTTAAGAGTCTTAACAGGGGCGGAGAAACATTATTCGGTTATTGAAAAAGAATTGTTGGACTGCTGGTGGGCGGTTTTGAAATTCAGGAACATAATCTGGGGAAGGAAATTCAGAGTTCAAACTGACCACAAACCGCTAATTTTTATACTGAGTGGAAGGAATCCCAGAGGGTTTACGCCACGTATTGCACAGTTGTCATCCAAGTTGTTACAATTTGACTTTGACCCAGAATATATCCCAAATAGCAAGAATGGGTGTGCAGATTTTCTGTCACGCTCTTCAGAATCTATTGAGTTGGATACTGAAGGGGGTGATGAGGATAAGGAAGATTGCATAGTAGCAGCAGTAGACTTACCACAAATGTGTGAGATTTCTGAACAAGAGTGGCGGAAAGCTGTGGAAGATGATCCTTCCATGCTGGCGTTCATGGGATAAGGTGGAGTGCCTTACATAGGCCCTGATTCTGAGTCAGGTGGAGAGTCTTACATAGGCCCTGATTCCGAGTCAGGTGAGTGAAATTACCATGTAGAACTTCACTCCATCCAATTCAGAGTGGGTAGGTTTTCCACACTCGGGGCCATATGTACAATGAAGTGGCAGAGAGAGGCGTTAGCCTTCTTGGCTTAGCGCCTCTCTCCGCCACTTCTGAAACGCAAGGCTGCACCATATTTACAAGAATGTGGAGCAGACTTGCGTTTCCCCTTGCAATGGCGCTAAGTTTAGCAACTTAGCGCCAACGCAGGCACCCTTCCACCATAGTGCAAGGGTGTCTGCATGCAGGGGAGGATTGTTTATGTGTAGGAAGGTGCCGCTTCCTGCACATAAACAATCCTAAAATGCCATTCTGTCACTTTCATGTGTGCTGCTTCATGCAGCACACATGAAAGTGACAAAATTGCATTTTTTTTTAAAGATTGTTTATGTACAGGAAGGGACACCTTCCTGTACATAAACAAACCATGGCAATTTGCTTTTTCCATGTGCCCTGCACAAGGCAGCACACATGGAAAAAGCAAAAACATTTCTCCTGGTTTTGCCAACTTAAGACCAGGATTTACCTGGTCTTAATTTTGGCACTGCCTCCTATGTACGCCTCCCTTGTACATAGGGGGCACCGCAACACCCACTGCCCAACCCTTTCACGCTAACCATAGCGTGAAAGGGGGCCTTATGTACAAGGCGGCGTTAAGCCATGTTAACTGGCTTAACGTTGCCTTGTACATAAGTTGCAGCCCCTATCGCCACTACAACGTCGGTAAGTGACGTTGTGGTGGCGATAGGGGCTTGTACATATGCCCCTTGGTTTTACTGGGTGTATTAAAACTGTACCCCTTTATTCTCGCTGGTAATTCCTGCTGGAAAAATTGCATGGGCTGTGGCAGCAGCAAATCCTCATTCGCCATTTCTTTCTCACGGCGGAGCATGCAATGGTCCCCTTTGCTAGAAAACACAGCCCCTTCCTTCCCCTCAATCCCCCCCAATCCTTCTCCACTCCCTTCCCCTGCTCACACATCCCCACATACATTTACTAGCTTCTCGGAGCAGGTGCTAAATCTGTGTGGTAAATCTCCACGGAATTCAAAATTCTGTGTGGTTTTATGACTGGAAAAAGTGGTCCCACCTGGTAATTCCCAGTCCATGGTGTTTTACTCGTAATTGCATGGCACTGGTGTGGATGTACTTCATGGTAAGGGTAAAATTACATTTTTACCCTATACCGTGTAACTTCTAGTCAGAGGCATAAAGTGTAGCCTGTGCTACAGCACACCCAATTTTCCCTCAATTGTCTCTAAATTCATACACATGCAGAGAAACAGACCAGAAACACCTTTTTACCCTAGGCAATATGGCATCTGCTCTAAGACCCGATTAATCTGTAGAGGGCTGAGGTTCCTGACACAATCAGCTCGCTGATAATGATTAAATAACAGAGTAGCGGCTGCTACCAGACTCGAATGATGAGGCGGATGCGGGGGCAGGGGGTGGTGGGGGGGGAACTGTTAAAAAACCACCTACCTCTCCTTCGTCCTCTTCTTCCTGCTCCAGTCCTGCAGCAGGATACAGGAAGCAGCAGGAAGCACCCGGCTCCCAGGCTCCTGATAGCCAATCACAATGCTGCAGCGTTGTGATTGATTTGATCGCCGTGGATCGGTGCTCAGTCAGGGAATGAGGGCATGGCATGTTCTCCATGCAGGCTGTAATGCAGCCTGCATGGAGAATATGGGAAGTGCGCATGACTGTTTTGGGCGGCCCGAGAGGGCTGACCAAACAGTCATGTGTACTTAGGAGTGGGCAAACCACACCTCCCCAGCTCCTCTGTCCTCGGAGCAGCCCTGCCCAGGAAGCTGCCGCAGTAGAAGGAAGCATAAAGTGATATCCTGCTGCGAAGCAGTGGGGCGACGCTCCTCCGCTTGGCGGAGGAGCCGCCACTGAAATAACATGAGAGCAGAGGTAATCAATCCACCATGCAATCAGGACCTACAGTTTAAACAGATAATAAAAAGCAGAACCTTGCAGCATTAAACATATTTTAAATAAACAGCAGCTCTTTTTCAGTCCCCTTGACCTTGCCAGGTAGGTCGCTCCCCCACCACACAGCTCCGCCTGTGTTGGCCGCCCGCTGCTGCTGCTGCTAAGATCGCCGTTCCGCTTGTGGCCTCGGTGCCCGCATTTCTTGCTTGTCTCCCCTTTTCCTTCTGTACCCCTCGCTGCCCCATTTGCATTGTGCCCGTATTTGTGTCTGCTTTTCTCTCCCCATTTTCCCTTCTGTACCCCTCGCTGCCCCATTTGCATTGTGCCCGTATTTGTGTCTGCTTTTCTCTCCCCATTTTCCCTTCTGTACCCCTCGCTGCCCCATTTGCATTGTGCCCGTATTTGTCTGCTTTTCTCTCCCCATTTTCCCTTCTGTACCCCTCGCTGCCCCATTTGCATTGTGCCCGTATTTGTGTCTGCTTTTCTCTCCCCATCTTCCCTTCTGTGCCCCTCGCTGCCCCATTTGCATTGTGCCCGTATTTGTGTCTGCTTTTCTCTCCCCATCTTCCCTTCTGTGCCCCTCGCTGCCCCATTTGCATTGTGCCCGTATTTGTGTCTGCTTTTCTCTCCCCATTTTCCCTTCTGTACCCCTCGCTGCCCCATTTGCATTGTGCCCGTATTTGTGTCTGCTTTTCTCTCCCCATTTTCCTTTCTGTGCCCCTCGCTGCCCCATTTGCATTGTGCCCGTATTTGTGTCTGCTTTTCTCTCCCCATCTTCCCTTCTGTGCCCCTCGCTGCCCCATTTGCATTGTGCCCGTATTTGTGTCTGCTTTTCTCTCCCCATCTTCCCTTCTGTGCCCCTCGCTGCCCCATTTGCATTGTGCCCGTATTTGTGTCTGCTTTTCTCTCCCCATTTTCCCTTCTGTACCCCTCGCTGCCCCATTTGCATTGTGCCCGTATTTGTGTCTGCTTTTCTCTCCCCATTTTCCCTTCTGTACCCCTCGCTGCCCCATTTGCATTGTGCCCGTATTTGTGTCTGCTTTTCTCTCCCCATTTTCCCTTCTGTACCCCTCGCTGCCCCATTTGCATTGTGCCCGTATTTGTGTCTGCTTTTCTCTCCCCATCTTCCCTTCTGTGCCCCTCGCTGCCCCATTTGCATTGTGCCCGTATTTGTGTCTGCTGTTCTCTCCCCATTTTCCCTTCTGTACCCCTCGCTGCCCCATTTGCATTGTGCCCGTATTTGTGTCCGTTTTCTCTCCCCTTTTTTCCTTTTGTGCCCCCGCTGCCTCTCGCCATTCCCGCCGCTGCGTCCCTGCGGCCCCGCCCCCGTCTGCCCATTCGCTGACCCTGCCTCCCGCCTCCCAGCTGCTCCTCCCTCCCACCTCCCCATAAATGGCGGCCGCTGCGCGCGTGAGGAGAGCGACCCTTGACCTTGCCAGGTAGGTCGCTCCCCCACCACACAGCTCCGCCTGTGTTGGCCGCCCGCTGCTGCTGCTGGTAAGATCGCCGTTCCGCTTGTGGCCTCGGTGCCCGCATTTCTTGCTTGTCTCCCCTTTTCCTTCTGTACCCCTCGCTGCCCCATTTGCATTGTGCCCGTATTTGTGTCTGCTTTTCTCTCCCCATTTTCCCTTCTGTACCCCTCGCTGCCCCATTTGCATTGTGCCCGTATTTGTGTCTGCTTTTCTCTCCCCATTTTCCCTTCTGTACCCCTCGCTGCCCCATTTGCATTGTGCCCGTATTTGTGTCTGCTTTTCTCTCCCCATTTTCCCTTCTGTGCCCTTCGCTGCCCCATTTGCATTGTGCCCGTATTTGTGTCTGCTTTTCTCTCCCCATTTTCCCTTCTGTGCCCTTCGCTGCCCCATTTGCATTGTGCCCGTATTTGTGTCTGCTTTTCTCTCCCCATTTTCCCTTCTGTACCCCTCGCTGCCCCATTTGCATTGTGCCCGTATTTGTGTCTGCTTTTCTCTCCCCATCTTCCCTTCTGTGCCCCTCGCTGCCCCATTTGCATTGTGCCCGTATTTGTGTCTGCTTTTCTCTCCCCATCTTCCCTTCTGTGCCCCTCGCTGCCCCATTTGCATTGTGCCCGTATTTGTGTCTGCTTTTCTCTCCCCATTTCCCCTTCTGTACCCCTCGCTGCCCCATTTGCATTGTGCCCGTATTTGTGTCTGCTTTTCTCTCCCCATTTTCCCTTCTGTACCCCTCGCTGCCCCATTTGCATTGTGCCCGTATTTGTGTCTGCTTTTCTCTCCCCATTTTCCCTTCTGTACCCCTCGCTGCCCCATTTGCATTGTGCCCGTATTTGTGTCTGCTTTTCTCTCCCCATTTTCCCTTCTGTACCCCTCGCTGCCCCATTTGCATTGTGCCCGTATTTGTGTCTGCTTTTCTCTCCCCATCTTCCCTTCTGTGCCCCTCGCTGCCCCATTTGCATTGTGCCCGTATTTGTGTCCGTTTTCTCTCCCCTTTTTTCCTTTTGTGCCCCCGCTGCCTCTCGCCATTCCCGCCGCTGCGTCCCCTGCGGCCCCGCCCCCCTGTCTGCCCATTCGCTGACCCTGCCTCCCGCCCCCCCGCTGCTCCTCCCCCCCCCCCCCCCATAATTGGCGGCCGCTGGGCGGCCGCGCCGCTGGCGCGCCAAAGGCGCGCCTAAGGCAAGCCCGTCTGCGCCCGTCCGTGCCTGGACCGCGCCCAGCGCCAAACCCCTGGCTCCCGCAGCAGCCAACCCACCCACCGGACTTACGACACCGCCACCCTCAACGCACTCAACACCGGCCGTATCCCCGGCTGCCACCGTGCCACCCCAGGTCGCACCCACGGACCCTTCGGCTGCCAATCCTGCAAGTTCTCCTGCCTCCGGACCTGCACCGCACCCGCCAAGCCGAGCACCAGCAGCAACCACCTGAAGTGCATCCTGCTCAACACCCGCTCCGTCCACAGACACGCCGTGGAACTTTGGAACCTGCTCGACTCCACATCACCAGACGTCGCTTTCCTCACGGAAACATGGATGAACGCCTCCTCAGCGCCCGACATCGCCATCGCCATCCCGGACGGATACAAGATCACCCGAAGGGACCGCGCCAACCAGACCGGAGGAGGCATCGCCATCGTCCACAAGAACACCATCCGCATCACGACCAACTCCGACGACACCTTCACAGCCGGCGAACACCTGCACTTCCAGATACACACCGACCCCAAGACCACCCTCAGAGGCACCCTCATCTACAGACCCCCAGGACCACGCACACAATTCAGCGAAGACATCGCCGACCTCATCAGCCCGCACGCCCTCCCCTCGGCTGACTACATCCTCCTTGGGGACCTCAACTTCCACCTAGAGAACAACAACGATCGCAACACCACCACCCTGCTGGACAACCTCGCCAACCTCGGACTCAAGCAACTGGTGCCCACCCCCACACACCACGCCGGCCACACGCTTGACCCCGTCTTCTCCTCCAGCAAGGACATCTCCTTCAGCCACACCACCGGACTCCACTGGACAGACCACAGCTGCGTCCACTTCAGCTTCAGCAGGATCACCACGCACCACCACCCGCAACAGTTTCCGCGCAGAAGCTGGAACAAGATCACCACCGACCAACTCACCACATCCCTGAGCCAGAACCCTCCCGCCAGCTCAACGAACCCCAACCAAGCCGCCAGCAACCTCACAAGATGGATCACCAACTGCGCAGACGACCTCGCCCCATTAAAGACCCCCCAGTCAGACCCGGCAACAAGAAAGCATCCTGGTTCACCGACGAACTCAAGAAATCCAAGAAGAACTGCCGGGCCCTCGAGAAAGCATGGCGCAGAGACCCGACTGCAGACAACATGACCACCCTCAAGCACGCCACCCGAAAACACCACCAGCTGATCCACACCACCAAGAAAACCGCATTCAAGGAACGACTGGACAACAACGCCCACAACAGCAAGGAACTCTTCATCATCGTCAAAGAACTCTCGAACCCCAGCGCCGGAAACAACTACATCACTCCCTCGCAAGACCTCTGCAACTCGCTCGCCTCGTTCTTCCACAGCAAGATCGCAGACATACACAACAGTTTCAGCACACAGCCGACGTACCCTACGACCGTTCCAACGTCCCCCACCTCCACCCTCCGAGCCTGGACCCCGATCAACACCGAAGACACTATCCGCACGTTGAACTCCATCCACTCCGGATCACCAACCGACCCCTGCCCTCACCACGTCTTCAACAACGCCGACGCCGTCATCGCACCCCACCTCCGGGACATCATCAACACCTCCCTCGACACCGCCACCTTCCCAGAGAGCTGGAAGCACGCCGAACTCAGCGCCCTACTGAAGAAACCGTCAGCGGATCCCACCGACCTCAAAAACTACCGCCCCATCTCGCTCCTTCCTTTTCCTGCCAAAGTCATCGAGAAGACCGTCAACAGACAACTGGCCGCCTTCCTTGAGACGAATGGATCCCTCGACCACTCGCAGTCCGGCTTCCGGGCCAACCACAGCACCGAGACCGCCCTCATCGCAGCCACCGACGACATCCGAGCCCTGCTCGACAACAGGGAAACAGCGGCCCTCATCCTCCTGGACCTCTCAGCAGCGTTCGACACAGTCTGCCACCGCACCCTAGTGCAACGCCTGAACAACGTCGGAATCCAAGAGAAGGCACTGGAGTGGATCATCTCCCTCGCCGGAAGAACCCAGAGAGTCCGCCTCCCCCCGTTCAGTTCCGAGGCCACCGAAGTCATCTGCGGCGTACCACAAGGATCATCACTCAGCCCCACCCTCTTCAACGTCTACATGAGCCCCCTCGCAGCCATCGCACGCCAACACAACCTCAACATCATCTCCTACGCCGACGACACCCAGCTGATCCTCTCCCTCACCAACGACCCCACAACCGCCAGAACCAACATACATGAAGGGATGAAGGATGTAGCCGAGTGGATGAGGAACAGCCGCCTGAAACTGAACTCAGATAAGACGGAAGTCCTCATCCTAGGATCATCACCCTCCGCCTGGGACGACTCCTGGTGGCCCCCTGCCCTGGGCAACGCACCCAAACCAACGGACCACGCACGCAACCTGGGCTTCATCCTGGACTCCTCCCTCTCAATGACCCGACAAGTCAACGCCGTCTCCTCGTCTTGCTTCAACATCCTACGCATGCTGCGCAAGATCTTCCGGTGGATCCCCACCGAAACCAGGAAGACGGTCACCCAGGCCCTCGTCACCAGCCGAGTGGACTACGGCAACTCCCTCTACGCCGGAACCACAGCCAAACTTCAAAAAGACTCCAACGCATCCAGAACGCCTCAGCTCGACTCATCCTGGACATCCCCCGACACAGCCACATCACCGGACACCTGAGAGACCTGCACTGGCTCCCCGTCAGCAAGAGAATCACGTTCCGACTCCTCACCCACGCACACAAAGCTCTCCACAACCAAGGCCCCAGATACCTCAACGACCGTCTGACCTTCTACACTCCCACCCGCCAGCTACGATCGACCAACCACGCCCTCGCCGCCGTCCCCCGCATCCGAAGAGCCACAACGGGAGGAAGATCCTTCTCCTACCTGGCTGCCAAGACGTGGAACTCCCTACCCATCCACCTCCGCCTTACCCAAGACCACCTCTCCTTCAGGAAGCAACTCAAGACCTGGCTGTTCGAACAGTAGCGGACCCCCCCCCCCCTAGCGCCTTGAGACCCTCCGGGTGAGTAGCGCGCTATACAAATGCTTGATTGATTGATTGATTGATGCACTGTGAATTGATGGGTGTGAAGCAGAGCGGCAGGGCTGCTAAGGAGTGCACCTGTCTGGGCATTGAGATGCAACGAGGGCCATTATTCATGCACTGCAGCCGGCAGTATGTGAATGGGCTTACAAGGCGTCTGCTGTATGCGGGAGAGCTGTGAATCACTAAAATCAATAATGGTAAAGGCAGCAGCCCTGCAGCTCCTGGATACGCGCGCGGGCACTAAATCCAAGTGTCTGAGATTTCGTAAATCTATACTTATTTGAAAAGTCTTCGGATTCAACAGCATCTGAAACGCTGACAGGCACTTGGCACAGTAAAGCCGGTGACGACAGACAACCGCGTGAGCTGCGAGGACGTCACTTGCCTGGTAGAGGTTTGAGAAATATTCAAAGCTGAGTGCATTCTGCAGCATGCATAGAAAGAGAAAAATGCCATTAATGATTGTTTTTGTGCATGAAGGTGTCCCTTTTCTGCACAAAAACAATCTTTCCTGCAGCACAGACACCCTTGCAAAATGACGCAAGGGTGCCTGGACTGGCGCATGGCAGCCAATTGTGCACCAGTGCAGGGGAAAGCACAGGGATGTGTCATATTATTGTTAATACAAAACATCCCTGTGCTTTATAAATGACGCAGCACAGCGCAGTTAAATGGCTTGCAGCACTGCGCTGCGTCATTTTCTTGCAGATGAGGCTCTTTGTTTCTAATTCAAAGTATCAAAAGTTACTAAAAATGCGGTGACACATGTTGCCTTACATGGAAAGGTCAGTTGCACAGGATGACTCGTCACCTTTCAGTTGCTTAATGATGTGTTTGGGTGTTATTGTGGTACTAATGGGGTGAAAACATTGCCTACACCGGGGGTCTTCAATATTTCTGTAGTGAGAGCTACTTCTGATCAGTGAAAATCATCGTGAGCACTGAAGGATAAGCAACTCGCCCATTGTTACCCGATGTCCCCACACCCATCTTAATATACTTTAAGCCTAATGTCCATAGAGCCCGATGCTATGGTTTGAACAAAATACTTCAACTATACAGTATTAACATGAGTGAAAATAACAAAATAATAGGGTAATACTATCACAAAATGTCCCATATTACGCCACATCATTTTCCTTTTCTAACGCATCATATAGTCAACCTGGCCGCATAACTTGGCTCTTCCCTACCGCATAATTCCAGTGGCCTTGAGTATATTCTAGCTCCCACAACACCTAACCAGGGATACAGTTTGGACTTTTCCCTGGGTTGTGTGCTGGTCATGTTGCTCTCTTGACGGTGACTTCAGGAGTAATGCTCTCCTTCTGATTCACTCCTGTTATGTTATGTTATTTGGATTTGTATAGCGTCAGCTCAGCCTGAAAGGGAGTTCATGGCGCTGCAGAAGTGGAAAAAGAAAAGAGCTGCCTGAACTGAGAGACTATCCACCAGCTAAGCTGCGCCAGTCCACATTCACTGGTGTAAAGCAGGACCAGAAAAGCCAGGTCCTTAGCTTTTTTTTGAACAAGTGGAAGCCAGGCGGTGATGTAAAGGGAGAGTGTTCCAGTCATGTGCTGTGAAGAAGGAAGAGGAGCGCTCCCCATATCTTTACAAGACGGATACGAGGGACGGAGGCTAGTGCTTCAAGGAGCATCTGAGAGCACTAAATGGTTTGTTCAGAGAGATTCTGTTTTGCAGCTAGCATGGACCATAGTGTGGATAGCTCAATGTGTGTGGCACAGTAGCTTGGAGATGGCCCGGTAGTGTGGATAGCTCCATGCGTGTGGCACGGGAGCTTAAAGATGGCCCGGTAGTGTGGATAGCTCCATGCGTGTGGCACGGGAGCTTGAAGATGGCCCGGTAGTGTGGATAGCTCCATGAGTGTGTCACAGGAGCTTGAAGATGGCCCAGTAGTGTGGATAGCTCCATGCGTGTGGCACGGGAGCTTGAAGATGGCCCGGTAGTGTGGATAGCTCTGTGAGTGTGGCACGGAAGCTTGAAGATGGCCCAGTAGTGTGGATAGCTCCATGCGTGTGGCACTAGAGCTTGGAGATGGCCCGGTAGTGTGGATAGCTCTATGAGTGTGGCAAGGGAGCTTGAAGATGGCCCAGTAGTGTGGATAGCTCTATGAGTGTGGCACAGTAGCTTGAAGATGGCCCGGTAGTGTGGATAGCTCTATGAGTGTGGCACAGGAGCTTGAAGATGGCCCGGTAGTGTGGATAGCTCTATGAGTGTGGCTCGGGAGCTTGAAGATGGCCCGGTAGTGTGGATAGCTCCATGCGTGTGGCACGAGAGCTTGAAGATGGCTTGGTAGTGTCGATAGCTCTATGAGTGTGGCACAGGAGCTTGAAGATGGCTCGGTAGTGTGGATAGCTCCATGTGTGTGGCATGGGAGCTTGAAGATGGCCTGGTAGTGTGGATAGCTCTATGAGTGTGGCACGAGAGCTTGAAGATGGCCCGGTAGTGTCGATAGCTCTATGAGTGTGGCACAGGAGCTTGAAGATGGCCCGGTAGTGTGGATAGCTCCATGTGTGTGGCATGGGAGCTTGAAGATGGCCTGGTAGTGTGGATAGCTCTATGAGTGTGGCACGGGAGCTTGAAGATGGCCCGGTAGTGTGGATAGCTCTATGAGTGTGGCACGGAAGCTTGAAGATGGCCCGGTAGTGTGGATAGCTCTAGGAGTGTTGGACGGGATCTTGAAGATGGCCCGGTAGTGTGGATAGCTCCATGCGTGTGGCATGGGAGCTTGAAGATGGCCTGGTAGTGTGGATAGCTCTATGAGTGTGAAGAGGTGTGGTGCAGCGGCCAGGGCAGCTGACTTCGGAGCACAGGGTTCACGGTTCGATCCCCGGCTCCGGCGGCAGCTCAGCACCATGTGACTCTGGGCAATAGCTCACTTAATTTCCACAACGGCCCCCAGCGCCTTGAGACCCGTAAGGGTGAGTACCTGCGCTATATAAAAACGGACTTACTTACGGGAGCTTGAAGATGGCCCGGTAGTGTGGATAGCTCTATGAGTGTGGCACGGGAGCTTGAAGATGGCCTGATAGTGTCGATAGCTCTATGAGTGTGGTACGGGAGCTTGAAGATGGCCCGGTAGTGTGGATAGCTCTATGAGTGTGGCACGGGAGCCTGAAGATGGCAGGTAATGTGGATAGCTCCATGCATGTGGCACGAGAGCTTGAAGATGGCCCAGTAGTGTGGATAGGTCTATGAGTGCGCACGGGAGCCTGAAGATGGCCGGTAATGTGGATAGCTCCATGCATGTGGCACGAGAGCTTGAAGATGGCCCAGTAGCGTGGATAGGTCTATGAGTGTGGCACGGGAGCCTGAAGATGGGATCGTGTGTGCATGGGCAACCAGAGATTTTGGTGTGGGTATCAAGAAGGTGTGGGCTGGAAGATTAAGAACCATCTAACCATCCAAGCAGTGGCATTTTGGATGGTCTAGAGTCTCTTCAGTAGGTGATTGGAGATGCATGCAGAAGTATACGGTGGGAGCCGAACAGATTGGGATCTATTGGATAGAAAAGCCTGAAACCATCGCAGGGCCATAGAATACGTGCTAATCTCAGACAGAAATTAATTCCATATTTGCGCAAACATATCACCCCCTTAAGGGTTTCAAGGTGCTGGGGGGGCGTTGGGGAGATTAAGTAAACTATTGCCCAGAGTCACATGATGCTGTGCTGAGCTGTCGCCGGCGCCTGGGATCAAACCGTGAACCCCACGCTCCGGAGTCAGCAGCTCTGGCCGCTACGCCACACCTCTCCCTCGCTTGATCAGTGTTGCATGGGATACCATGTTGCATGCTGCGGAAAGGTCAAGAAGGATAAGGGCGGGCGCTGTACTCTGGACAGGGACATCTGCACTGAGCACTCATGTACCTGTGTATAACACTTAGGGTACTCTGATCACTCGAGCACCTGAGCGCGGCACAGGCACTGAGTGCACGCGTTCTTGTTCTGAGCACTCTCACTACTTCAAGCACTCGGGCACCTGCACTGAGCAAAAAGCATCCCTGGTAAAAGGACACTCAATACTTGGAGCACTTGTGCAGTGCACTCTTCTCTGTCCAGAGCACTTTTACTACCTGAGACACTTGCAATGACACATGAGTTCTTGCTGCACCTGCGCTGGGTGCACGCCTACCCCTTCAGAGGATTCTCAATACTTGGAGCCCTCGCACACCTTTACTAAGTGCACACATCCAAGCATGCTCACTACTTGGAGCACTTGTGCACCTGTATCAAGCACTCATACTGCACTCAGAACACATGAGTTACTCTGAGCACTCGAGCACCAGAACTGAGCAGAGCACTTGCACTACTTGGAGCACCAGGGCACCTCCACTGACTGCACACATCTCTGTTCAGGACCCTCGCACTACTTGGAGCACCTGGGCGCCTCCACTGACTGCACACATCTCTGTTCCGAGCCCTCGCACTACTTGGAGCACCTGGGCGCCTCCACTGACTGCACACATCTCTGTTCCGAGCCCTCGCACTACTTGGAGCACCTGGGCACCTCAACTGACTGCACACATCTCTGTTCAGGGCCCTCGCACTGGCGCCTCCACTGACTGCACACATCTCTGTTCCGAGCCCTCGCACTACTTGGAGCACCTTGGCGCCTCCACTGACTGCACACATCTCTGTTCAGAGCCCTCGCACTACTTGGAGCACCTGGGCACCTCCACTGACTGCACACATCTCTGTTCAGAGCACTCGCACTACTTGGAGCAACTGGGCGCCTCCACTGACTGCACACATCTCTGTTCCGAGCGCTCGAACTACTTGGAGCACCTGGGCACCTCCACTGACTGTACACATATACGTCTCTGTTCAGAGCCCTCGCACCACTTGGAGCACCTGGGCGCCTCCACTGACTGCACACATCTCTGTTCAGAGCACTCGTACTACTTGGAGCACCTAGGCGCCTCCACTGTCTGCACACATCTCTTTTCTGAGCGCTCAAACTACTTGGAGCACCTGGGCGCCTCCACTGACTGCACACATCTCTGCTCAGAGCCCTCGCACTACTTGGAGCACCTGGGTGCCTCCACTGACTGCACACATCTCTTTTCAGAGCGCTCAGACTACTTGGAGCACCTGGGCACCTCCACTGACTGCACACATCTCTGTTCAGAGCACTCGCACTACTTGGAGCACCTGGGAGCCTCCACTGACTGCACCCATCTCTGTCAGGGCCCTCGCACTACTTGGAGCACCTGGGCGCCTCCACTGACTGTACACATACACATCTCTGTTCAGAGCCCTCGCACCACTTGGAGCACCTGGGTGCCTCCACTGACTGCACACATCTCTGTTCAGAGCACTCGCATTACTTGGCGCACCTGGGCACCTCCACTGACTGCACACATCTCTGTTCAGGGCCTCGCACTACTTGGAGCACCTGGGCGCCTCCACTGACTGCACACATCTCTGTTCAGAGCACTCGCACTACTTGGAGCACCTGGGCGCCTCCACTTACTGCACACATCTCTGTTACGAGCCCTCGCACTACTTGGAGCACCTGGGCGCCTCCACTTACTGCACACACCTCTGTTCACAGCACTCGCACTACTTGGCGCACCTGGGCACCTCCACTGACTGCACACATCTCTGTTCAGGGCCTCGCACTACTTGGAGCACCTGGGCGCCTCCACTGACTGCACACATCTCTGTTGAGAGCACTCGCACTACTTGGAGCACCTGGGAGCCTCCACTGACTGCACACATCTCTGTTGAGAGCACTCGCACTACTTGGAGCACCTGGGCGCCTCCACTGACTGCACACATCTCTGTTCAGAGCACTCGCACTACTTGGAGTACCTGGGCGCCTCCACTGACTGCACACATCTCTATTCAGAGCCCTCGCACTACTTGGAGCACCTGAGCGCCTCCACTGACTGCACACATCTCTGTTCCGAGCCCTCGCACTACTTGGAGCACCTGGGCGCCTCCACTTACTGCACACACCTCTGTTCACACCACTTGCACTACTTGGAGCACCGGGGCACCTCCACTGACTGCACACATCTCTGTTCAGGGCCCTTGCACTACTTGGAGCACCTGGGTGCCTCCACTGACTGCACACATCTCTGTTCAGAGCCCTCGCACTACTTGGAGCACCTGGGCGCCTCCACTGACTGCACACATCCCTGTTCCGAGACCTTGCACTACTTGGAGCACCTGGGCACCTCCACTGACTGCACACATCTCTGTTCAGAGCCCTCGCACTACTTGGAGCACCTGGGCGCCTCCACTGACTGCACACATCTCTGTTCAGAGCCCTCGCACTACTTGGAGCACCTGGGCACCTCCACTGACTAAACACATCTCTGTTCAGAGCCCTCGCACTACTTGGAGCACCTGGGCGCCTCCACTGACTGCACACATCTGTTCCGAGCGCTCGAACTACTTGGAGCACCTGGGCACCTCCACTGACTGCACACATCTCTGTTCAGAGCCCTCGCACTACTTGGAGCACCTGGGCGCCTCCACTGACTGCACACATCTCTGTTCAGAGCACTCGCACTACTTGGAGCACCTAGGCGCATCCACTGACTGCACACATCTCTGTTAAGAGCACTCGCACTACTTGGAGCACCTGGGCGCCTCCACTGACTGCACACATATCTGTTCAGAGCACTCGCACTACTTGGAGCACCTGGGCGCCTCCAGTGACTGCACACATCTCTGTTCAGAGCACTCGCACTACTTGGAGCACCTGGGCGCCTACACTGACTGCACACATCTCTTTTCCGAGCGCACAAACTACTTGGAGCACCTGGGCACCTCCACTGACTGCACACATCTCTGTTCAGAGCACTCGCACTATTTGGAGCACCTGGGCACCTCCACTGACTGCACACATCTCTGTTCCGAGCGCTTGAACTACTTGGAGCACCTGGGCACCTCCACTGACTGTACACATACGCATCTCTGTTCAGAGCCCTCGCACCACTTAGAGCACCTGGGCGCCTCCACTGACTGCACACATCTCTGTTCAGAGCACTCGCACTACTTGGAGCACCTGGGCGCCTCCACTGACTGCACACATCTCTGTTCAGAGCACTCGCACTACTTGGAGCACCTGGGCACCTCTACTGACTGCATACATCTCTGTTCAGAGCACTCGCACTACTTGGAGCACCTAGGCACCTCCACTGACTGCACACATCTCTGTTCCGAGCGCTCAAACTACTTGGAGCACCTGGGCGCCTCCACTGACTGCACATATCTCTGTTCAGGGCCCTTGCACTACTTGGAGCACCTGGGCGCCTCCACTGACTGCACACATCTCTGTTCAGAGCGCTCGCACTACTTGGAGCACCTGGACGCCTCCACTGTCTGCACACATCTCTGTTCCGAGCGCTCGAACTACTTGGAGCACCTGGCCACCTCCACTGTCTGCACACATCTCTGTTCCGAGCGCTCGAACTACTTGGAGCACCTGGGCACCTCCACTGACTGCACACATCTCTATTCGGGGCACTCGCACTACTTGGAGCACCTGGGCGCCTTTACTGACTGCACACATCTCTGTTCAGAGCACTCGCACTACTTGGAGCACCTGGGCGCCTCCACTGACTGCACACATCTCTGTTCAGAGCACTCGCACTACTTGGAGCACCTGGGCGCCTCCACTGAATGCACACATCTCTGTTCCGAGCGCTCGAACTACTTGGAGCATCTGGGCACCTCCACTCACTGCACACATCTCGGTTCAAAGCGCTCGCACTACTTGGAGCACCGGGGCACCTCCACTGACTGCACACATCTCTGTTCAGAGCCCTCGCACCATTTGGAGCACCTAGGCACCTCCACTGACTGCACACATCTCTGTTCAGAGCACTCGCACTACAAGGTGCATTCAGGCATCTGCACTGAGCTCACGTGTACTTGTTCTGAGCACTCTCGCTACTTGGAGCACTCAAGCATCTGAACTGAGTGCAGGCATCCGTGTTCAGAGCACTCATACTGCTTGGAGCACTCAGTCACCTGCACTGAGTGCAAATGTCCTTATTTTGAGCACGCTCACTACTTCGAGAGCTCACGAATCTACGCTAGGTGCACGCATCCTTGTTCGGAGCAATCTCACTACTTGGAGCACTCAAGCATCTGAACTGAGTGCAGGCATCCCTGTTCAGAACACTCACACTGCTTGTAACACTTCCTGCCTGATTTAGATCTTGGTGGACGGGTTACTCCTTCACAACGGTGATGGATATGCTGTCCGTCAAAACATAAATTCCATTGTATCGTATGGGATTTATATTTCGGCGGACGGGATATCCATCACCGCTGTGACGTAGTAACCCATCCGCAAAGAACTAAATCTGGCCCTTAGTCACCCGCACTTAGTGCATACATCTCTGTTCAGAGCAAGCACTATCACTGCTTGGAGCACTCAGTCACCTGTACAGAGTGCACACATCTCTGTTCAGAGCAAGCACTATCACTGCTTGGAGCACTCAGTCACCTGCACTGAGTGCATACATCTATGTTCAGAGCACTATCACTGCTTGGAGCACTCAGTCACCTGCACTGAGTGCATACATCTCTGTGCAGAGCAAGCACTATCACTGCTTGGAGCACTCAGTCACCTGTACAGAGTGCATACATCTCTGTTCAGAGCACTCTCACTGAATGGAGCGCTGCACTAAGTGCACATGTCCCGAATCTGAGCACGCTCAAATACTTCGAATACTCAAGAATCTATGCTAAGTGCACGGGTTCTTGTTCTGAGCAATCTCACTACTTGACGCACTCGGCAACTACACTGTGCATCCCTGCTCGGAGGATTTTTACTACTTGGTGCTCTCAGGCACTTTCAGTGAGCACACGTGTCCTTGTTATGAGAACTCCCACTATTTGAAACACTAGGACAACTGCACTAAGTGCACACATCTCCGCTGAGAGGACTCTCGCTACATGGAGCACTTAAGTACCTGTACCGAGCACAGGCATCTCAGTTCAGAGCACTCAGTCAGCTGCACCGAGCACATATTTCTGTTCAGAGCACTATCAGCACATGGAGCACTAGGACACCGTCGCTGAGTTCACACATATTTTTCAGAGCATCTTCACTACTAGGAGCACTCATGCACTTGCACTGAGCACACGTGTCCTTCTTCTGAGCCTTCTCACTACTTTGGAACACTAAGCACCTGCACTGAGCCCACACATACCTGCTCTCAGTCACCTGAACTAAGTGCACACTCTCTGTTGTGTGATTGTCAGGATTCTGCAATCCTGCCACCAGGTGGCACTCACAAGGACCCTGTGGGGTAAAGCTGTTACACCTAAATATGACAACATTATTTTCAACCTCCTGCATTTTAAACTCTACATTACATTCCAGTCAAGGCAACCGCACCACCTTCCTGATGCATCATGGTCCCTGCAGTCCATTATTGTCTCCAAACGCAGCCCCGTTCATGCCCTGGTGGTGGTGCTCTATTCTTGCTCTTGATTCCTGGATCCTACAGCCTTTCCGACCCTTACATAGCTGCCTGCTGGACTTTTCACTTTCTTGGCTCCGACTAGTACTACATTCTTGGCTTTTCTGTGTCCTGTCTTGTGCCTCCTTGTTTGCTGCTCTTTCCCTTTCCAAGTCCCAGTTCTGCCTTTCCTTCATTAGTGGTTCATTGATTCCTTGCAGCTGATTAATCCCTTGCCACCATCTCTCTCGCTGCACCTGTGCTTCTCCTCACAGCTTCCTGCTGTTTTTGCCTGGTGAACCCAGAGTACAGCAGCTCGCAGTCGACCTTCATGCTGAGTCTCATTTCACTCCGTTTAATCCTGCTACTATATCCCAGGCTAGTCCTTTGATTTCTGGTTTATTGTTGTTGGATTCCATGTTATGACTGCACACATCCATCCAGACCTGTTTTTGCATATGCTGAATCCTAGATCCAGATTTATCAACATTTGGTGCAACGCAGCAAGACAACTTGCTGCACTGTGTCAAATGGAGAGAGCAGACTTGCACCATATTTACTAACATAGGGCGCTTTCCTGCTCTCTTTCTGCACTTGCGACTGACAAGCGGCAATGCAGGCCCCTTGCGCCACTCTACAAGGGTGTCTTCCGGCACAAACACAATCCTCAGGGGCATTTTCCTCTTTCTATGCAGCACACAGGGAAAGAGGAAATAACAGGAAGAAATTGCCATATTTCTCCTCGTTACGCCTAACCTGGGAAGGCGTAGCATTTTGATGCTTCCCCAGGTTCACGACTCTTAGTAAATCTGGGTGGATGCCTGGGAACACCTACGTTCCACCCATGGAACGCCTTCTCAATGCAGAGCAACGCAAGGTGGCGACCAGCGATGTCTTGCGTTTCTCCCAATTTACTAAGCTACACAGAGCCACAGAAGTTCCCTCTGCGTAGTTTTCTAAATCTGACTTAAGGGGGCTTGCGTTGCTTTGCATCGCCTTGTGTGATGCAAGGGCAACGCAAGCCCTTGAGAAATCTGGGACCTAGTCTTGTATTCCATGTTACTGTTCCGACCGCAAATTCCTGTCCCGTCCTAGTTAATGTGCAGTTTCCCAGTATTCACAGTCCTGTGTATTCCAGTCCTGACCTTGACCCTTATTCTAGTCTAGCTTTTCCCAGTGCCGAGTTCCAGTTTCAGTCTACCTTTCACTGTTCTCCATGTCTTCTTGGGTGTTATATTATTATCATGAGTTTCATTGCTTCGAAAGATGCCAGTCAGGCTCCAAGGCGTGTGCCTTTGGCACAGAGAACCACCCAGCTCTTTTTTTTTTCTTTCGGAGTTTTATATAGCACAAACGTGACCCAAAGGTATCAGGTATCAGAGCACTTTACATGAGCCCCAGTTGCATTACACAAGGACATTCATTTTTGTTAGCTCTTCTTTTCCATAGGAGCTGCTGTGTGTCTTTCTGAACTCAGTGAGATTAATCTGCTCTTTGCCTTCTTGCAAGATCTTTTTCACCTCAGAGAGAGATCACTTCCAAAGATCAGCCAAATCATTTATGATTCTTTGTCTATTGTTTCCTTCTTTTACCTTCCTGTTATTTGTACTCATGTTACCTTCATAGTTTTCACTGCAGACTTTCCAGTTCCCTGCCCATGGCCTGTTTCAACCTGCTTCAGTCCTCAGCTTTAGTCCTCCTTTCCTCCCAGCCTTCAGGTACTCTTTTGTTTATATTTAGTCCTTTTTCTAGAAAGCTTTTGTCCCTGCATTAAGCAACCACCCCCTCTTACCTTGCCTTTCCCTGAACAATGCTAGTGTCCCTGACAGATTGTCCTGAACTTCCCTTAATCCTTGACAGTGATCACATGGGAGTATAGAACGATATGCTTTTCACAATGTGTGTGTGTATATTCACCAATCTCAACATCATCATGGACATTTGAAGTCTTTCTGTCTTCTTTGAAGAGAAAATATTATCAATTGATAGATCTATCACCAACGACAATGAAAGGACGTGTTCGAAACAGCCATGTTCAACCCGCTCATATTAAGAATACAATTGTTTCAATAAATGTTTGAAAAGCCAATTCATATCTGTCTTGTATTTACCTTGGGCATGCATAAGTGACAACAAAAGGGTAGATCTGTTTCCACAATTTCCAAGGAGATTAAAGAGTGGTCATGTTCGAGGCTGCTCATACCATCTGGTATCCTAGTAAGTTAGGGGTTCAGATGGGGCACTGTGAGCTAGGTAGGAATTAGGCCAACTTTTCCTGATAATATGTGTGAACTGAGTTCATATATTCTGACGTTTAAGTTGTCCAGATACACAGTCCTACTTAATTCGTAGGAACCGTATAACACTATGAAGCCAACATCACATTTCAGTTATCCTATACTCACTGCAACCATAAAGGATCTCAGTCATCTTGTCTCCCACATTTGGACAAAAATTATAAACACGTCATTAACACAAGTCATCATCCCAGACTGCTTGAAGGTTGTCCAAGTGACTCCTCTCTTGAAAAAACATGATGCCGATCTACCACATCTAAATCATTTTCATCCAGTATCTAACATCCCTTTCCTTGCAAAATGGTTAGAAAAATGTGTCCACAACCAACTATATCAACATTTTGAACAATTCAACCTATTGGATGAATTCCAATCGGGCACAGCACAGGATCGGTCATACTGCACATCATGGACGATGCGCTCAGAATTATGGACCAGAATGATTCCTGCCTTCTCATCCTACTTGACCAATTTCAGCGTTTGACACACTCAATCTCGACTGATTTATGGACTGGGTCAAACTGGGAGTCTCAATGTCAAGTGTGGACCGGATCAAGATGGGAGTACCTCCAGGCTTCACCATATCCCCACACTTTTCAATCTATACGTGGGACCTCTGAAGGAAATACCATATGTACACAGCTGGCACACAGCTATACTTAAAAATGTTCTGCAGAGATGATATCACGAGTCTCAATGACATCCTTGGGAAATCCCAAACCTGGCTGTCACAAAATCCCCTGAAACTGAACTTCATGAAAACAGATTTCCTACTCGTCTCTTCTACTCACTGACCATCCCAATACAAGACTGGGGGCCATATCATCAAGAACGGCGCAAACATTATCGCCGCTTTAGCGGCAGGAAACTGCCGCTAAAGTGGCGATACGGGGCTTGATAATATGCCCTAGAGAATTCCAATAGAAGCCCAGGTTCTGGTGTCAAGGACATCAAACCTGGGCTTCTATTGGAATTCTATAGGGCATATTATCAAGCCCCTTATCGCCGCTTTAGCGGCAGTTTCCTGCCGCTAAAGCGGCGATAATGTTTGCGCCGTTCTTGATAATATGGCCCTAGATGTCCTCAACTGCATATCCATCACCATTGGATCTACAAAATCCCCAGAGATAATACTAGCTAGAAACCTGAATATGCAAGCAAACATCAGCTCATCCATTTACAGTGCATTTCCCCAGCTTAACTTCCTTAAGAAGGTGAAATCTTTCATACTGACACATGACACAGTTCAATCATTGGTAGTGTTAACACTAAACTACGGAACTGCAACCTTAATGGGCCTACCAAATGCACACACAGAGGGGGCGTGGCCACGGAGGCCAAGATGGCAGTCGCAGTGTGAAACTGCTCCCGACCTCCTCCGCCATCTGACTTTAACCTCACTGATTAGCCTGGGCTCTGCTCCGCTCCCACATCCCCGTGGGTTCTGTGGCTGCCCTACCTGGGCTGGGGCTCTGAGAGTATTGTGGTGCCTGGCCGTCTGGGGCTCTTGCGGCACGGCCTGACACCTCACTCTTGTGACGCGGCCTCGAGGGTCGGGAGTGGGCCTGATGCCGAGTTCATGCTGTGATCCAGCGCTAACAATAAAAATAATTCTCCTATTATGCTTTGGTCATCCAGGTGCAACTATTCCTCTAACACACACTATATCCATATGACGGTGGGGCCCATAACACCGCATATACATTCACTTACTCATTTGTTCCGTGGATTTCCTCCGTCATGAACCTAGGAGAAAAACGATTCGCTGGAAGGAGACGGGATACCTCTTTTATCATGACATAATATTTCTCATTTGCTTTTAAGGTATTCCGCTCATTGGTCGATGGACCAACTAGTAGGAATCAGTTGATGGTGATTAAGACCAGCTCAATCACAATAAACTCTTTAACATTTCATTTTTAATCATTGAGCTAAAGAATCACTGAGTCATTTGTTTAAAGAATAATAAAGTTTATATAAAGTTTTGAATGCAGGAAATGAGGTTAAGCTTATTATTCAGATCATTACATTTATCATCAATATAAGAATAAATTGAAGTTGCAATGCATATTTATTAGACGGAAAAATAAGGTTACCATAATAAGAACTCTAAAGATCAATCTATCTACCTATCTGGGGAAAATCCAATAATTCTAAAATAAAAATCTATCAGGAAAAAGTTCTCCTAAAGCAGCATCTTTATACTCAACTGAAAAAGGAAAATAGCAGCAGCAGCATCAGCTCGTCAGCATCAGCAACCGCAACTTCACCCATCTACAGCATCTAACTCCCGCAGCATCTCTCTCCCGCAGCATTCTAACCCCTCCCACCAAGAGTAGGTCTTCTTATACCCTAATTCTAGCTTACAGCATAAAATGTTTCTTCTTCATGGCGTGATTCTTTCTCATTGGTCAAAACTCAGGCCCATATACATTTTAATCAAACTTCCTGGTCTTAACCAGTTCCGTGTGGAATGTCCATGCAAGCATCGTTTCCCACAGTTCATGCAATTGCTCATCCGTTTCGATCAGTCCAAATTGTATCTTTTTCTGCTACATTTTGTGTTAAACAGTTCCGTCTATTGATTCAGTTGGACTTCTCACGCTTCTTGCTGATCATCTTGGCACACATCTGCTCAGAAAGGTCACAACAGCCTTGACCATACTTCCATCTTAGCCTCTCAGCATCAGCACGTGATCATCCCTTTTCCACAGCCTCTCTCCTCTATCACATGGTCCCCTGCTCATGCGTACTCTAGCAACTGGCGGCCATTTTATATTGCTGCTCGACAGGACTAAGCGCACTATTTTCAAAGATAAACAAAATATTGTTAAAACAAAGAAATATAAACCCTTTCGTTTCCCTCCCGTCTTTCTACGTACCCCAATTAGGTATTACCTAGCAAAAAGCAACATATAAAGCTGTCCCTTACTTACCATCGCTTTATTTTGCAACCACACGTTTTATTTAAAAGCACAGATCATGCGTTTATTATTGAATTAGTACGCAAATATTATGTTATGTTAGACACGTAAACAATTATAAGTTGATTAATTTGCACACGGAATAGCGTGTTACCTTTAACCCTTAACATGTAACATACATTGTTGGTTATTTACTTAAACGAACATGTTTATTCATTATTTAAAAGAAAATATTAGGAGGTTAAAATTTTTTCATTTACCCTGCTCCATCACTGCGTCTAACTCCCCTGCGGGGAGGGCCCACTTGTTAAGCCAGCATCCCCACATCATCTTGACATTCTCATCTCTTCCGCAGGGCTTGCCGGCGGCGAGCCTGCCCAGCCTTGGCCGCAGAAATTCCAGTGGCCTGGGAGGCATCTCGGCGCCGGGGCTGGGCTGCAGCTGCCGTCTCTGCAGGGAGGGCCTGCTCGCTGTGCCAGCCTTCCTGCCTCCTCCAGACACTCTCCTCTCCTTCGAGGACTGCCTGCAGTCTTTCCACCCGGCCGTGGCCTGCTCTGCCCGGGCCGGTGGGTGGAGAGCCACCTCCTTCTCGTCTCTTCCCACCGGGGCCAGTAGCTGGTGCCGTGACTCCATGGGGCGCTGGGCCTACCATCGAGGGACTGCATGGCTGCTACGGCCTACCACAGCACCCTGTGAGTCCTGGAGGCTGGGCTCATACCAGAAAGGGGAATGGGTCACCTGCCCAACCAACCTCCCCCGACACTCTCACACTGAGGGTCTTCCCCCCCTTTCCCTAAAGAGATGCTCTGCTGTATTGGGGCCGCCCTTCTCACCTGCAATTTGTCACCCTCTTCCCCACCAGTGACCAAGCCACTTCCCCTCACCCCACAGTGTCCCTGGGACATCGTGGCTGTCGTGGCAGAGGGGTATTCCAGCTACCTGGGCCACAAACTTCTTTACTGGTAAGAGGATCCCGGAGAGGAGCTGTGGGGTGGTGAGAGACACCTGTTCTTCTTTACTTTGTTCAGAGAGATGATCTTGCATCCCTTCCTTCCCCGTTCCTCCCTTATTTTTGGTTGTTTCCCCTCCTGGAGCCCTAACCAGATGCAATGGTGCCAAATCCAAGTACCAGACCGGCCCCGGGGGTTGCCTGGCTGGTCGTGCTGCCTGAGGGCAAGGGGGCCAGTGTGGGGCTCAATTTCCACTTTCAGTCACCAAACTCAGCCCCACGACAGCCAAGAGCGGCAAAGAGAAAGCCCAATAGCCCGCCCAGGCCCAGACCAAAATGGACCGCTTTACCACAGCATCGGCGGGTAGTGGAGCTTATCTAGCTCCCCTCAGACGTTGGCCCCCCCAGGAACACACACAGCCCGACCTGGCCACCATTCTCAAGGCCATACAAGACTCGAAATCTGAACTGGAGAGCATAGTGGGTGAAGTTCAGGTGGATATTGCACTCCTCCGCCAGGACCTCAGAAATGTCGCTACCCGTGTCACAGATTCTGAACGCCGAGTATCCTCGGTGTAGGATGATGTGACTGTCCTGAAGAGGCAGGTCGCTGGTCTACTGTGCTCTGTGGTGGCCCTAGAAAAGAGAGCTGAAGACGCTGAAAACTGCTCCTGTGACAATAATATACAAACTGTGGGTTTCCCGGAGGGGTCCGAGACGCCAGACATTGCTAAATCCCTGGAGACTTGGTTTCGCTCATTGGTCCCGGACACCGCACTCTCGCCATGGTTTGTGGAGGAGCTGGCCCACTGAACGTTGGCCTCGTGCCCCCTCCCGGCTTCCCAGTGCGCTAACTGATTACTAAAAAACGAAATTTCCAAGATAGAGATGCTTTCCTTAGAGAGGCTTGTCTTCAATATCAAAATACACGCATAATACTCTTTCTTTTTTAAACACTTTATTTTTCAAATAAAGGAGAAAATTCACATTGCATTGCATATAGTCTCTTCACCACCCAAACAAATCGTGCCTGACATTTCTGGTACAATAATGGACAATATATCGACCAGTACAGTGGCAACATCCAGCAACCATCAGTTCCCAACCCTCCCCCCCACCTCCACCCACGGTCTCACTCCGAGCTGTAATGCTAGGGCAGTCAATGTATTGCAAACACCCTGAGCAGTGGCCTCGCATCGTGGTCCCGCCACGCCGTGTCGTGCAGCTGCATGGCCAGCACCTTCCCCTCAACCCACTCCCTCCGGCACTATGCCATTATCTGCCTGTGTGCTGGAAGCCTGCTTAGCTGCGTCCAGGTGTGCCCTCAGTGGTCCCCATATGTCTTTGGGGCGGGATGTCGGTGGCATAAGACTGGCATATAATTCTGCGTTGGTGTTGCAAAATACTAAGCTGCTCAGCCAGTCTTGTAGTTTGGGGGCTGTCTTCCAGCCCCAGTGAATGGTCACCTCCCTCTTCGCTAACAATAGCCCCAGGGACGCCAATCTCCTTACTTTCTTGGGAATCTGAACTGTATAGCCCAAGAGGGCAATTTCAGGAAGGGGGACAAGTGGAATCCCAATTATTTTCCCTAGTGTCTCATGCACCGCTGCCCAGTAGGTCTGTAAACGAGGACAGGTCCAAGCCAGATGCAGAAAGTCAGCATGTGGGGAGGTGCATTTTAAACAATTGTGTGACTTAGTAGCATCAATCTTGTGGGCCATGGCTGGTGTAAAATAGGCACGTCGGAGAAATTTGAAATGTAATAACTTATGGCGGCTGTTAAGCGAGATGTCCCTGGTGACCATACAACACTTCTCCCATTGTTCGTCTGTGATCGCTCCACCCGTATCTGCCTCCCAGTCCTGTCTAATCTTGGAGTCATCTACAGGGAGCAGTTGGGCGCAGGTCTTGTTCATTTTGGAAATGAGGCGTGCGCCACTCGTGCTCTCCAGGACCAAACCAAGCGGGGGGAACGAATCTGGTTCAACCGGGTATGAGGGAAACGCCGCACGCAATGCGGATTTCATTCTGCTCATTAGGAAGCGGGTCATAAAGCTGCAGTCAGAGAATCTGTCGTCTTCGTCTATGGAGAAAATATGACCCCCAGGGAACAGATCGCCCATCTTAACTATGTCTGCTGCTGCCAGTGTACGCTGTACTATTCCTTCTCCAGTGAGTGGGAACCATCTAGTATTGGGTAATGGTAGGGCAGAGGAGTATAGAGATGTAGCACCCATGCGCTTTATCAGCTTGTCCCAAGCCCAGGCAGTAGTTGACACCGTCCGAATGTCCCACCTGTCCCGTGGGAAACCACCCGGCAGTATTTCACTCAATTTGTCCGGGAGAACCAGGTCCGCCTCTGGTCTTAAAAACGGGATACGGGCGTCAGGGTGAAACCAAGTGTGCGCGTAGCGACATTGCGCTACCAAGTAGTACAATTGGAAGTCTGGGACGTTAAAACCCCCTCTGTCGTATGGCAGGGTCAGTATGGACCAGCGCACGCGGGGCCGTTTACCACCCCATACCAGTCGGATCATGAGTGTCCGTAGAGAGCGAAAGAAACCGTCCGACAGGGGCACAGGGATATTATTAAAGAGATATAAGAATTTGGGGAGAACCACCATTTTTAATATGGCCACCCTGCCCGCTAGTGACAAGGGTAGCCTCAACCATTTGTCTACCTGTTCTTCTAGTTTTGAAAAGGTCTGTCCATAGTTTAAGCGTATGCTCTGAGTGGTGTCCAGGTGGATATGGATGCCAAGATATTTCACCGAGTCCTGGCACCATTCAAGAGGGAATTCGCAATCCCATTTGACTATGCCCTCCGTTAGCGGGAATATGATGGACTTATGCCAGTTGATGCCCAGTCCCGAAAATCTACCAAAACGGATAATTTCACGAATCAGAGGAGCCAGGTTTAAGTGGGGCTCACGGACATACAAGATGGTGTCGTCCGCGTACAGGGAAGCTAAAAGGGGGCCCGTTTTGAATTGTAGCCCTCTATGTAGATGGCGTTCTTGGAAATGCCTAATTAGCGGGTCCATTGCTAGAATGAACAACAGAGGGGACAGGGGGCATCCCTGTCGGGTCCCACGGTATAACCGAAATGGCCTTGACAGAGTGCCATTCAAGCGGAGTCGTGCCGAGGGGCCGCTGTATAGCAAGGAAACGGTTGCGATGAAGCCATAAGGTAGACCTATTCGCTGCATCACCTCCACCAGGAACGGCCACTCCAAAGAGTCAAACGCCTTCTCTGCGTCCAGTAATACCGCCGCCGCCGGCACCTCAGGCTGTATTCTGTGCAGCACAGTGAACAGTGTTCGGAGGTTCAAGGACGTGGAGCGTTTGGGGACAAAGCCAGACTGCATTGGGGAAATGATATACTCCATCAGCTGTGAAAGCTTGTTGGCGAGTACTTTCGCCAAGATTTTGTAGTCCAAGTTCAATAAGGACAGCGGCCGGTAAGAGCCGCATTGTTTGTGGTCTTTGCCTGGCTTCGGAAGGAAGATAATCACAGCTTCACGCATTGTGGGGGGGAGACTTTGCTTTTCCAATGCCTCCGCATACACCTCAATTAACTGGGGGCCAAAATGTCTTTGAACTCTTTATAGAAGTCCCCGGTAAAACCATCTAATCCCGGGGCAGTAGATCCCCGCAGGGTGTCTATGGCTAGAATGACATCAGCGACGGATATTGGTTCTGCCATAAAGTCTAACATGTATTTCTCCAAGAATACCAATGCGATTTCATCTAGGTATGCAGTCTGGGCCGTGCCGTCGGGTCTATTCTAGATGTGTAAAGTGTAGTATAATAATCTAAGAATTCATCCCGGATATCCACTGTGGAAGTGAGAGTGGTGCCGGCTGCGGAGTGCAATTCGGTGATATAATTTTTACTGTAAGGTGGTCTCAGCATTTGCGCCAGGACTCTGCCAGGTCGTTCGCCCTCCCCGTATCGTCTTGCCGTGTGGTATTTACCCATGTACAGAATCTCGCGATCCGCTGTGTCCCTGTATTCAGTCAGTAGGGCAAGTCTCGCAGCCTGAGCCGTTGTGTCAGGGAGGGTCGCCAATTGGGAGTCTATCGCAGCTATTTCACGCTCAATGCGGGTCATTGTCTGTCTAAGCTCTTTAAGCACCCCCGCCTGTTTGGAGATGCACACTCCCCTGATAACGGCCTTAAATCCCTCCCACAGGACAGCCACTGTGTCCACCGAGCCGGCATTAAGTTCAAAATAGTCCTCTATCGCTTCCCGAACCTCAGCCTTGAACAGGTCGTCTTGGAGGGCTCTCCCAGGGAAACGCCACTGCCTCTCGTACCCTTCCGGTCGTGGGAGCATTAAATGTAAAACTATCGGTGAGTGGTCAGAATATGTGCAAGGGAGCGTAGTATGGGAGTCAAACCAGTTCGCAACCACGGGAGAAATCAGCCAATAGTCTATCCTGGACCAGGTTCCGTGTGGGCCAGAGTGATGGGTGTATTTGGTGAGGGTGGGGTTGTGTTTTCGCCAAATGTCGATTAAAGTGTGGTGCTCACAGAGGTCCCTCAGGGCGCGCCGCGCTCGCGGCTTGGTGTCTGGTGCCTTAGAAGTGCCGTCCAGGCCGGGGTGTATTAGTAAATTGAGGTCCCCTCCCAGGAGTAGTGCGTGGGGGTCGTGTTGTGTGATCCGCGCATTTAGGTCATGGAAAAACTCGGGGGCATCGATATTGGGAGCATAAACATTTGCTAAGGTGACTTTGTGGCCATAGAGGTTACCCGTGACTATCACATATCTGCCCTCAGGGTCCAGGGTCGCATCTATGAGTGTAAAAGGGACTCTCCTGTGGACCAATATAGCTGTGCCCCTAGCGTAGTTGCTGTAATTGGCGAAGAATCTGTGTGTGCCCCAGCTAGTGCCAAAGCGGGCCAAATCTGTAATGGGGAGGTGTGTCTCTTGTAAGTATGCTATGTCGACCTTATGACGAATAAGATAATGGATCACCTGCCTCCTCTTACGGGTATTATTGAGCCCTCTAACATTCCAGGACATGAAGGTGACGGCCGAGGGCCCCTGTATGTTACCTAACCATGACATCTGACCAGTGTGTAAACCCTTGCCTGTCAGGACTTGTATGCAATGGCGATGCGATAAGCAATGCTACAATAAAGTGTAAACAACAACTCAAACAATACGTAAGTCTGATCCCTGCCCCCCTCCCCCCACCCAGCCGCCTTCCAACCCGAAGGTGGCCATCACCCTCAAAAGTCTCCAGCCCGTGGGTCATAGGGACCGTAAGGCTAACAATCGAGGCCCAAGAAGTGGACTCCAAGAATGCAGTGAACCAAACACAGAGGATACACCCGGGGGGGGGTGGCAGCCCGCAATCAGACCGGCCAAGTGATATATCAGATAATTACGTTAATCAATACGAAGTCCCCAGAGCAAAGTAGCCATACAAACAAATATGATCAAACCATCATCCAGTTCCGGAGTTTGAGAAAAGTTCCGCGCTAGCGTCCGATCAGCTGTGTGGCGGGGAGGCGAGCGCGCCCTCCGCCGAGTTCTGCGTGCTCCGCATCTTATACGTGTGACAACATTCCTGGGCTTCCGTAGGAGTGTCGAATATTCTGGACCTGCCGCCGAAGTCAACTTTCAGTCTCGCTGGATATAACATTCCGTATTTAAGTCCAAGGTTGCGGAGCGTGGCCTTCACCCCCTGAAATTTCCGTCTTGCCTCCTGGACCATTGGAGTAAAGTCTGGATAGAAGGACAGTTTCGATCCCTGCCACTCAATTGCTCCTCGTTCTCTCGCCAGTCTCAACGCTGTGTCGCGGTCTCGGAAATTCAGGAGTCTCGCAATGATGAGTCTCGGGGGGTGGCCAGGATTCGGTCTGGGGCCAAGCGACCGGTGTGCTCTTTCAACAACAAAGCCCGGAGTGAAGGCTTCGCTGCCGAACAGTTCTGTAAATAGCTTCTCTACGAAGAGGTCCATCCGGCCTGTGGACGTTGTCTCCGGGACACCCATTATGCGAACATTATTGCGTCGCCCACGTGCCTCCAAGTCCTCGTTCTTAATGGCGACCTCTTTTAGCAGGCGTTCCGTCCGTTCCAGTCTCTTCAAAGATTGGGCAGTCCCATCCTCCAGGTCCGACACACGTGCTTCCACCACATCCAGCCGGCGGTCGTGGGCCTGGACTTTGGTGCCCAAGGACGCGATAGTTTGATCCAGAGAGTCAAAGCGGGAGTCCAGCGCCTTGAAGCCTGCCCTCATCTCAAGTAGTAGTGACGCAACCGAGGCCTCGGGAGGCTCCGGCGCCTCCGCATCGGGCGCCCTCTCCGCCATCCCAGGGGGGAGTGTCGCCGTTCCCTCAGTCGTCTTCCCGAAAGGTAGGGTGCTCTGCTTAGGATCTTTGCGACCCATATCTTCAAGGTGGCGCAGTTTGGAAAGTGGGCCCAGATAATCCCGTGAGTTCTAGATGCTGCGTGGGCCAATGAAACCGGCTTTGCACGCCACAAGCCACTTGGGTACACCGGGGCTGAAGGCAATAGCTGTGTGCAGACAGATATAGGTAATGGCCCCCGGCAGCAGAGGAGCTCAGGAGGCCTGCAGGAGCAATCTCCTTGGCATCTGGACAGGTGGATCGCACTCAAATTCCCGCCAGGGCCGGACTGCCAATCCGTGCTGTGCAGCAGGCGGCGCCGGCGACGTGCAGGCAACGTGGGGGGTCTTAAGGCCCCATGCCGTGTGTTTCAGGCTTTGCACACCTCGCAGCGATGTTGTGGCACTTCAGGAGGGCCCCCCCGGGCGTGCGGTGATGGCGCAGTAAGGGGCAGCAGGCGGACGCACCAACCCTCCCCGCCGGGCCCGCACGCCACCACAGGCCGGCGCCCCAGCCCCTAACGACACCGGCGCGTGGGCCCTATCCCCACGGCGCCGGGTGTTATCTCGCTGTACCTACAGGGGCAGGGCAGCCGGCCCAAGCGCAGACCGCGGGCGTCGGCAACCGGGGGGGAGGGGGAACCACAGTGCGCCGCCCGACTCACCCGGGGCCTCTCCGATGCAGCTCTTGACCTCGGCGAGTCTTCGCGGGGCGCTGTGCCGTGCGGGCCCGCCCGGCGCTCGATGCAGCAGCGCCGGCAGGCCCGGTCCTCTCGTCGCTCGGTGTTACTCCGGGTCAAGTTGAAGCTGGAGCGTTGTGATCGGCCCTGCAGAGTCAGCGCCGCCTCCACTGTCCGCGAAGTTGGAAGTGGTGCAGGCTACCTCGCAGCTTACGGGGAAAATCGCCGCTGGGCCAGGCTGATGTTGAGAGCCTCTCTAGCTGGCGGCCATCTTCGCCGCCGGCTTGGCCACGCCCCCCGCATAATACTCTTTCTTGATCATACCACGACAGTTCAACAACGTCGTCACTCTTTTACTGAGGTCAAGCAAAAATTCAGAGCGCAACCTCCAGTACATGTGCCTCTTCCCTGCTAAATTAAAAGTACTTTTCAACTCTAAATCCTACTTCTTCGAGACCCCTGAGCAGGTGTGGGAGTGGGTTGAGGAGGGACCTGCATGCACTGCCTGGTGATGCAGGCCGTGCCGAGGTGCCGCCAGCCAACACCCAAAACCACAGAGGAGGAGGCAGACCCGCTCATACAAGCCCCATGCTTGGGAGCTGGTCCAGTGTTACTATCGAGCCTCACCGTTGATTGTCATAAATGATTGGTGCAACAGCGAGTGGGATCACCCTACCTACCGCAGACAGCTCTCCCTACTGGGTCTGGATATTATCTTAGGCATTTTCTGGAAGGGGAGGTGGCTACACCACACATCTGGCCTGGAGGGGTTTCACAAATGGAATACAATAGGCATTTCCGTTCTTGGGGACTTGTGGGTGGGGTCCCATATCCTGGCCTTTTGGGACTTACAAGACCGCTACCACCTTAATCAAACACAATTCCATAAATATCTACAGTCATGCCACGCCCTCGCTGCTGAAATTCCACTGAATACCGAGATACCAGAATTCAGCCCCCTCGAGGCCAGACTACTGACAGGACATATTGGCAGAGGTGTCATCTTCCAAATGTACAGTTCACTTATTGTTAATGCCCAACATTGTTTTGATGAGCTCAAACACCACTGAGAGGAGTGGGTTGGCGAACTGGACGAGGTGGATTGGAGGGAGGCCGGATTGGCCCGATGCGTGTTGACTGTTTGAACACGTCTCCGTTTGATCTAGCTAAACTATCTCCACATGATGTATCTAACCCCAATACGGTCGTACCGAGCTGGTAGAATCCCTCAACCTTCTTGCTTCAGGTGCTCCGCACCGACTTCTGATTTCTACCACATGGTCTGGACCTGCCTCGTACTGCGACCCTAGTGGCAGATAATAGATGAAAACTTTCAGAAGTACTGGGACAGCCCCTTGACCTGACTCCCAGTGTGGCCCTCCTGGGCATGGTGGATGACCTTGGGGGCCCTCGGGTGGACCGTACGTTTATAGGGATTGCCTCTTTAATTGGAAAGCGAGACATCGCCTGGAGGTGGAGGTCCCCGTGCGCCCCTTTCCTAGCGAAGAGGAGGGCGGGTGTAGATTGGTGTGCCCAACTAGTGAAACATATACATGCTGCACAGGGCTGCCTGTGAAAACACGTAAAGACCTGTGGGAAATGGGGTGCTTACTGTGATTTCGCCTTGTGATTTTTCAGACTGACATCTGTACTATGGTGGTGTTGTGTGAATGTAGATGTCCTTATTGGTGGACTTGTTAAATTAATAAAGTTTGCTATTAAAAAAAAACACAGCACCACTAAAGGCACCACTTAATGCTGCAGTGAGACTAATAACAGGAAAGAGGCGATTTAACCACATCACCTCCTCTCTGAAATCTCTACATTGGCTCCCAGTAGACGCTAGGATCCAATTGAAAATAGCTTACCTGTCACACAAAGCCTCGTACCATGATACACCCAGGTGCCTCAAAAATAAGCTCACAATATCAGGGAGCAGCCGCTCCTTACAGAGCACAAACTCCCTCCTGCTGGAACCTCCCAGATTAAGGAAGAAGACTTATGCCCCCACATTCTCCGGATCTGCACTGAGAATATGGCACTCCCTACCTTTGGAGATCAAGTCAAACCCTTCAACATCCACCTTCAAGAAAGAGGTCAAAAGGTTTTACTCAACAGATTCCTGAATTAAGGCTTCTAGACTAAGCTCTCCTCACCATCAGTGCATCTGTCCCAAACAGACTCAGCTATATCAGGGAGCAGGTGCTATCATGCCCTGATAAGGGTTGCTATGGCATTGAACATTTGATACACGTTGGGTAATTTTTGATTCTTAGGAAGTCGAGCTCACCCATTAAGCTAATCTTATGTTTAGGACGTGAAACGGGATCTGTTGAACTCTGATACCCATAGGTCATGTTTGTGCTTTCTAAAACTCTCTAAATAAACAAATAAATAAAATACATTGTTCACCTTTTAATGTACTGATAAATTCTTTCTATTTTTGTCTTCTCTATTCGATCCAGTTCACAATCTACCTCCTTTTATCTTGAGCCCAGAGGATGATCCCACACGGGATCGAAACACCATCGACTTTTGAATGTAATGAATGCTAACAACTATTACTTTGTAATGTATGGTTGTATATGCAATAACGAAATGTGATACACCAGCTCATATATATCTTTATGTATCAGGCTTGAGCACCAAGCTCCTTTTCTTGACTGATATTGACAATTTATCCTGGATTATATGCTTTTATGATGTTTGCAGTTAAATGCTTTTTTCATTGATAATTTAATGTTATATGTTAATTGTTCCTTTTCTGAGAGTCACATCTCTGTTCAGGGCACCCTTCCTACCTGGAACACTTAGGCACCTGTAATGAGTATGAGGCTCTAGTTGTCCAAGCTCCAGGTCACACTTTCCAAAGTCCAATCTTAAAACTGAAGTCTTGCATCCCAACCTGAAGATTGATATGCAAGTCATGGGTCTTGGAAATTATTCTGTTTGACTCTCTGCTCAGTTCAGATTCCTGGATCAAAAATGCAGGATGTCTGTGTGTACTGTAGAACTTCTTTTGGACTCCTTCTGTCAGGGACTGTCCGGGACTATGTGGGGAACACAGTCAGGGACTTGGGCAAGGACTGGGAACTGGGTAGAAAATGTACACAGAAAGAGGAGTACAGCGCTGCCCAGGATCATACAGGGAGCCAGAGGAGAAAAAGGGATCCAAAGGGGAAGCCTGTAGAAGTGAACAAGATGGGTAAGACTCAGAAAGGAAGGGCACTCACGAGGCAATTTAGCATTCAGAATAACTACACCCAGGACGAATGTGCAAGACATATATATGAAACAACATTAACAATAAAGGGGAGTGTGGGGTAAAGCACTCAGGAGCTCCACACGGTAAGACTGAAGCTCAGTAAGTTTCTCACCCACAATTGCTGTTACAGATACTGACTGCAAATACCCACATGTAGGATACGCATGCAAAGGCAGGGTCTGTGGAGCTTATACCTATGGTGATGTTATAAATGTAACTCAAAGACAATACTCACAGTGAACAAGAAACACCACCTAGGTAGTCAGCTGTGCCCACGGATCCTGGCGATCAAACAGGAACACGCAAGGCAGTAACAGCAAGGGGGTAGAACTAAACACAAGCACAATAGACAAGGAGCTAGCAAGGAGGAGTGCTTAACAGGAAATGAAGATAATCACAGAGCACACTTGGCAGAAAGCAGGTAGCAAACATACAAGGCAACAGAAGCAAGACAGCAGAATAGAAGGACAGCAAACTAGAACTGGAACCAAGGAAATGGGAAGAAAGGCAGGGATGGGAAAAGGATATACAGAAGGGGAGGCTACAAGGGTATACTAGAATAGTGCAGGTTCAGGAATCAAGAAAACAAAGTAGCATAGAAGGCAGTGCTGGGGCAGGAACAAGAATTGAGCTAAGGCTCAGGAGTCAAGGTAGCACTGCAGGCAGTGCTGGTTCAGGAACAGGGAATTTCTAAAGCTTCAGGGGTCAAGGTAGCACTGCAGGCAGTGCTAGTTCAGGAACAGGGAAATTCCTAAAGCTTCAGGAGTCAAGGTAGGACTGCAGGCAGTGCTGGTCGAGGAACAGGGAAATTCCTAAAGCTTCAGGAGTCAAGGTAGCACTGCAAGCAGTGCTGGTTCAGGAACAGAGATTTACTAAAGCTTCAGGAGTCAAGGTAGCACTGCAGGCAGTACTGGTTCAAGGAAACAGGAAATAGCTACAGCTCAGGAAACAAGGAGTCAAGAGAGCACTGCAAGTAGTGCAAATCAAGAACAAGAAATAGCTGAAGCCCAGGAACAAAGAATAACTATAGCTCAGGAACTCAGGAAACAAGGTAGCACTGCAGGTAGTGCTAATTCAGGCACAAGGAATAGCTATAGATCATGAATCAAGGAATATCAAAAGCTCAGGAAACAAGGATCGGTCTCACCGGAAAACAGCTACAATGACCAACCCTGGGCTGAAGGGAGCTGGGGCTTAAAAGAGCTCACAGTATTCATGCGCATCAGGTGTGAGCAGGCTAGCAGTAGCCAGCCACAGGTGAGCTGAATTCCTCAACCCATCCTTGGCCTGCAGGGGTGGAGACAAAGCAGTGAGCAGGGGATTATAGGTAATGGAGTTTCCAGCATGAGCAGACTGGCTTCCACAAAACCCGGCATGGATTGGGAATGGATGTCAATTCCTAAATGATGTCCAAATGCCTGGAAGTCAGGATTTGCATACAGGGGAGTGTCTGGAAGCATATTAGAATACTGGAAAGCCCCACAATTCGGCCCCCTGGTGGTGGGCACGAGAATGCAGGGAGCGAATCGTGACACCTACACAGCCTATTCGCTTCCTTGTGGACTCCTACACAGCTTAGCCGCCTCCTTGTGGACTCCTACACAGCCTATCCGCCTCCTTGCCTAGTTCAACATTAAAGAAACTGCTTAGTCCCTAATTCTGATTGGACAGTAAGACTGAACCAGGCGCAAACGTGTTTGTGCTCAGTTTCTGATTCTGAGTTGGCTCAATTTGTGCAATGATTAAAGGTTTACCCGCACATATTGTTCAAAGAGAATTAGCACAATGAAAAAAAGGTCAGAACAAAGGGAAACAATTGGTTTCACTGTGTGGAAAATCCTTTTTCTGCATGTTATCGTTAATTCTGATCTGTGAAACTTAGACTCAGGAGTTTAAGTACAGAGTGTGGCACCCATATTTCCTGAGGCCCTGATAGTATCTGCCTTCATATTTGCTAGTATTCAAGCATCATTTCTTGTCTCTCTCAGGGGCATTCTTGAATTCTGTTTCCTCTGTTTTCCCCTTGCGTTTAGGCTCCACCTCACAACCTTCAGCCCAAGCCACACTCCAATGAAATGTATTTGTATTTTATTGTGGTATTTATATAGCGCGGAACTCATTGCATGGCTAGAACAGCGCTTCACTGAAATATCATCAGCTTTTTTCTTCTGCGTCAGAATGACTCAAGTTTAGCTGATAAAGATATGTTCATACTGACAATGAATCGCATACTGTATGATATAATGTTGTTCTTTTATGCAGTGGTGGTACTTTTTGCATATTTTTGATTTTGGTGATATTTGTCCTTGGTAGACCTAGCAGAAGCCCTTCTCGCCTCATCCTAACACTTTCAATTGACTGACTAGGTTGATAGTTTGGGTTCGTTCCGTCTGTTTGACTGCATGTGCCAGGTGTTGCTATCAGTAGCACAAGGACTGGTTCAATGAGGCACAGGGTCAAGACTGATTTGCATATAGCTGTGTCTGAACTGGGGTGGCGAAGTGAGCTAAAGAATGATGATGGATTCAACCCAGATCTGTGACTGGGGGGTGAGTGTCTGAAAAGTTTCAGCGCTCCGTCCATCATCTCCTTGTGTTTGCTTTGTTCGCCCTAAGTTGGCAGGGTATGCCCAGACGTGAGTCCCTTGCTCACTTTGCCACTGGATTGAAGCTAGCCTGGCTGATGAGGAGTGTTACCCCGAAACCGGTCCCAGGGTGCTTGTTTCCGGTCCAGGGAAGACATGGCTTGGCAGTTCGGTCTGGACTGTTCTCATGAGGCACAGGGTCAAGACTGATTTGCATTTAGCTGTGTCTGAACTGGGGTGGCAAAGTGAGCTAAAGAATGATGATGGATTCAACCCAGATCTGTGACTGGGGGTGAGTGTCTGAAAAGTTTCAGCGCTCCGTCCATCATCTCGTTGTGTTTGCTTTGTTCGCCCTAAGTTGGCAGGGTATGCCCAGACGTGAGTCCCTTGCTCACTTTGCCACTGGATTGAAGCTAGCCTGCCTGATGAGGGGTGTTACCCTGAAACCGGTCCCAGGATGCTTGTTTCCGGTCCAGGGAAGACACGGCTTGGCAGTTCGGTCTCGACTGTTCCCATGAGGCACAGGGTCAAGACTGATTTGCATATAGCTGTGTCTGAACTGGGGTGGCGAAGTGAGCTAAAGAATGATGATGGATTCAACCCAGATCTGTGACTGGGGGTGAGTGTCTGAAAAGTTTCAGCGCTCCGTCCATCATCTCCTTGCGTTTGATCAGTAGCACAAGGACAGACTGAAGCCCCAGAGGTTTGGGTTGTTGTGCTTGCGGCAGTGTAGGGTGTAGGTGGTAGTATGGTTGGTGTGAGGTGTGTACGATGTCTGGGAATTCTGTATTGAAAGGCGTGGTTGAGGGAAACAGCTTTTACAACACAGGCATTATCACACAATGCCCTTTACGACACATCATTTGCCACGCATTGCCTTTACAACGCAATGCCTTTATAATGCATGCCTTTATCACGCATATTAAGAGACTATTTACCCAGGCTGAGTGGCTGTTACATTGTTCAAGACCATTTACGCAAAATCCCGAGATTGTATTCCATATGGTGTGTACTTTCCAAATATGACCTACATCAAAAACCTCTAGGTAAAAAATATGTTTTTGATTGCAACCTTTAGTACTAAAAAAACTGAGCATTGCAAAAATATATGTATATGTCAAATATTGAAATATTTCTTTGATTTTTATTTAAAAAAAGTGTATTGAACAAACAGATGTATATGTTAGACATTTTTCCCTTTTATCGTTTTTTTTGTTGTTCTTCTAAAGTACTGACACATAATACATTTTTCTACTTTAGTTTTCTTTTTATATTTACTAATGAGATTATCTAATGTTTTACAAACATAGATTCTAATTCATTCAATTATTGGATCTACTGACCAGACATCACAATAATTTGTGTTTGATCAATTCTTTCAGACGTTTCTTTGTTGTTTGTCCATGTGTGTCATAACCATCACAGTGCAACAGAACTCTCCTATGCTCATTATCAGTGCAGCAAAGAATAGATCAACCCACCAAATGCACCTCCCCACCAGGGACCCAACTGCCCTATTTGTTAACATCCACAATTGCTGGTAAACTCATTGTCTTGTCGTCTGTCAACATGGAAAGGCTGACTGTGTGATCTGTCAGTGAAATCACATCTACTGCCCTGCTGCTCAGCGAAACATGGTCAGACCTGTGTTCAGTGGCCTACCCTTGATCCTGGAGGAAAAAGCAATCACAGGAGCTCTTTTAGGTGTAAAAAGGCCTCTTTACTGAAAGCAAGCTGGGCATGTAAACAAAACCTATTTTGGTTTCTTGTAACATAAAATAAAAACGCCCTGAACAATGAATTAAACAATAACTGACTAACCCATAGCTCCTCCTCTAACCAGTTCCTGCCTCCTTTAAATGTCCCTGTTCCCCTCCACTATACCATATCCGTCCTTATACGTCTGAGGCTCCTCTGGTGTCTCCTGATCCATTCTGCTTTTCCCGCCTGTCAGACCTGCCCGTCCATGGATCAATGGACCAAGCTGCCATCCTTCTGTTCACTCTTTTCCTCTTGGCCTTCCCTGATACCCCAAATCAAGTCCTGATCGCCCTTCTGGCTGCCACCAGAAGGAAGCCTCGCTTTAGGTGGTGCTTATGCCCCCCCACGCCCAGCTCCCCAGATAACTACAGTTTCTCACTTCCCTTCCGTCAGAGTCCCCAAAGCCCTCATTATTCTTTCTAAGTATCAGCCGTCCTCCAGATGTGATATGTGCACCCCATTCTCTATTAACAACTCTGGCTTCTCAGAAACTATTTCCGGCTGCTTTAACTCTTTGAATCCTTGTGCCCTGCTGAATCCCAAAACTTCCCTGTTGACTTCCCTCCTGACTATATTGATGGCTGTCGGGCTTATCACCCTGCTATACTCTTCTTGGTAGCACTTGGGTCCACCATATCACAGCCTCAGACCACCAGTCCCTCGCTGTTCTCAAGTCCCTCTTGATCATTTTCAAAAGTTCTAGCCCTTTAATCTTCACAAGATCATTCTCCTTGTATTCACACATCCCGCTGTCTCCACAGCTCTTTGATGTCCAGCAACCCCGATATCAACTGCTCTGATCTCATCCAGCTTCTTGCAAAGCATCTCACCATTGCCTTGTCCCAGTCCACTCCCAGTTGAACTCCTTCCTGTACCTGTCCGCTTGCATTCTAGACCATTTCATCATGGAGTGTCCGCATGTCCATATTTTCTCCTTACGACCTTCCATCCGCTACCCACAGGTCAAGATGTACCCATAGCCTCATAGTCTCACATACCCTTATGTGCAGTCACTCCACCTCCCAAAACACTTTAATTTCCTCCCATTCATCTCTTTCTGAAAGCCCACCATTGCCGCCCATATCCTAAAAAAGTGAATCCTGCTGTCTGTTCCTTTCAAATCCTTTAAGCTAAGTCGTAAAACTCCCAGCATTTGCTGAGCATTACCATGCACATATAATGGCCCATCTCCAGGCCCTCTTTACTTCAACCATTTTTTCAATGCCCGCTCTGGCCATGTAACCAACCCCTTTGTTTTTCCCATAGGCACCCACGTGGATTTCCTTCTTTGATCTGTTTTTCTTTTATGAAGATGTAACCATACCTCTCACCCTTGTTTCCTCACATTCTCCCTTTGAATTTACTCTAAAGGCCGGACTACCATTGTGACACTCAAAGCCTCAAAAACGCAAAAACTGATCGGAACAGGAGGAAATCCCAAGTGGATGCACATATGTGTCTTGCCAGAACCACCACCACCTTCAAAATGCCTTCAGTTATAGGCCTCCTCTCATCTTTTTCTCTTGCTGGTTCTCTCGCCCAACCTTCCAGAATCCTTCGTACCAATTTATCGTTTCTGGGTTCATAGCCCCAAAAGCAAGTGCCAAAAAAGGAAGGGGGCTGCCATTTATCCAGCTATCTTAACTGAAGAGCATCCCTTCTCTACAATGCTATGACGTAGAGAGCTGCATCTTCTTGTCTCAGCCTGAACCTCACCTGATCCCTGTCTCTGTGTTGTGCTCCAGACTGCAAAGAAATAAAGCCATGCAGCCCTACATGTCCTCCAGGTTGACTCTGCCAATGACTGCTACGGCAGACTTCTTGCTGTTGCCCAAGTTATCACATCCGTTTTGGGACTGTTGTTGCCCTGGTATCAGCTCCTGGGGCCAAACTATGGAACTTCTTCTACTGTGAATGAGACAGAGAGAGGTTTCTAGCCCCGGATTATGTTGTGCTCTGAACCAAATGTTCCAGTGCAAACACACTAGGACAAACTCTCTCAATAAACAAAGAACACACCAATCCTTCGTGGTTTGACGGTTTATGACATGAACTATAGACTCATTGTCTATAGAAACATTACCTTTCTATGTGACAGGCCTTCGCCCCATAATCTTACTGCCACCAAAACTGGAAAAACTCCAGGACAGCTTTGTTCTAACTCTCTTTCCTCCGTATCTCTGCCCAGCTTCTGCAAACCATTTCCCTTTCATTTAATTTAAACCGTTCAGTCAAGCCGATAGTCAAGCTGCTACACTGTCACTCCACCGGATGTTGTTATAAAATGTTAAACACACAAAAGGGGATGGGAAGATGCTTGCCGGTTTTGCCATGATTGGGGCTCTTTAGTAGGGTGTAGCTTGGTTCCAGTGGCTCAGTGAACAAGGGACCCACATCTGGGCATACACCTAGCTACTTATAGCGTTACATCAAGCACACAAAAGGTGATAGGAGGATGCTTGTGATACATCTAACCACTGGCAATCGTTCGGGGTAGCATTCCAACCCATCATTCTTTTGCCCACCGTGCCACTTCAGATTAGAACCAGCTATATGCAAATAAGTCTCAACCCGGTCCTTATTGAAACAGCCTCAACCCTCCCATCTATGAGGAAATCATCAAGATAGTGCAGCAGATGTTCTGATCTTTCTACCTTCTTCACTGCCCATTCCAGGAATTACTGAAATTCTCAAAAGCCACACAGGCTACTGCACACCCTATTGATGTAATACTGACCTTGAAATTGAATGCCCCACAACGGCATGTCATTCAAGTGAAGGGGTACAAGAAAAAAAGCTCAATTAATATATGATTTGCCCATTTCAGCTCCTGCTCCACAGTTGCTGATCATCCATACTGCTTGCTAGCATACTCTACTGTACAAACATTTTGGTCAGTGTTATCATTAATTCACCTGCCCTCCGACCATGACAAATAATGAATTAGCCAGGATTCACCCTCCACCTTCCAAGGTACCAGACCAACCAGTGATATAATCAAGTTATCAATTTGGTGTTGAGTCAAATGGGCCACTCATCACGTCCCCACCACTTCTTTAACTAATTCTTCTTGAATCAACCTCTCCTTCTCCAGACGAGATTATAAATTTTCCACCCAACTTTTCTGTCTTGGTCCTGAATAGTGAATCCTAAAACATTCTGTGAGCCCATGCTTTAAGTACCTTGCAGCTCTGTGGTTAGGGTACAACTGTAACCATGTCCTCAATATCTCAATTTTAATTGGCATAACTGCCTTTTCCTAAGTACCCCTCTACCTGTACCCCCTTGTTGCATACCTTGCCCACCATAACACTGTATAAGCGGGTGATGCCCGCTACATTTCTGGCACTCTTGCCTGAACGTATAAGGGTACCTATACCATGATCCTTTATTGTAGTTCCAACAAGCGCCAATTGGCTCTGGTCTCCCTGCCTGCCTATCAGCCACCCCGTCCCCCAACTCCCGGGGTGGGACACCCCGGCAACTGTTGTATAGGGAGGGCCAGACAGCTCACTGTATGCTGTGTAGGTAGGAGCCTTGTAGGCATCATTTGATTTAGGCATAGTTCATTATCCAAATCCCGCATGCCTTTGCCAGGGTCAAACTTTTCCTAGAATTAAACTCTTTGTCATGTCATAGCCAAGCCAGAGATGCCAAAGCTGACACTGGCTGTCCTAATTACTTCTAAGTATTCCCACAGTCCAACACTTTCTTCTGGTTGTTTCTCGCATTTAATGCTAACATAAATATTGAAGGCCGCTGTCAATGTATCTATATTTATGAGCACCTTTGGCCTTTTAGCCAGCTCTCTCTCTTCCCTCTTTGACCACTCCTTCCCTTTCTTACATCTTGTTTCTCTATGTAGAAGTTTAAATATCTCTATGTACTCTCCTGCGAATATCTTTTCCTTGGTACTTACCAGCAAATGGGAAACCAGTACTTACCAGCAAATGGGAACCCAAAGCATCTTGTAAGCCCCATGTACTAAAGCTTCTTGTTACCTCCTCCCCCGCTATCCTTGTCTGTGTCCTTGTCCCCTCTACCTGGTCTGCTGGAGTATTAGGGGGTCCCAATCTCACCATTGTCCCCTCCTGTGTCCTGTACATCTCCCCCTTTATCCTTTGTATTCTCCGTTCTTTGTCCCTCCTGTTCTTTTTCCCCATTCCGTTTGCTACTATCTGTCGACCCATCTGTTATGCCATGAAACCAACCTTTGTCTCAAATATATTTTTCAAATGTCTCGAAAAGCGCTTTCTGAAATTAAGGTCGCCGTCTCCTTTGTTATGTTGTTGTTGTATTGATTTGTATAGCGCACTAATCACTCGAGAGGGTATCCATGCGCTTGGGCAGGTGTGTAAGTTTGGGGTCCCCAAGGTTCTTGTATGAAGAGCCAGGGCTTCAGCTTCTTGCAGAACTCAAGAAGTGAGGAGGATGCTCTGATGTGTTGAGGTAGGTCGTTCCATTTCTTGTGTGCTATGTAGGAGAATGAGCGACCTCCAATTTTGCTTTTGTGGATACGGGGAATGTGTGAGTGAGGCAGAGCGCAGGTGTCTGGTGGGTTGGTGAAAAGTGTATGCGGCTGTTCAGGTGTTTTGGCCCTGTGTTGTGTCGGGCTTTGTATGTGTGCGGTAGACGCTTGAATTGGCTGCACTTGTGAATGGGTAGCCAGTGAAGCTTCCTGAGGTGTGGTGTGATGTGATGTTGGCGCAGCGTGGGAGGTCAAGAATGAGTCTTGCAGCAGTGTTCTGGATGGTCCAGAGTCTGTGTAGGAGTTGTTTGGAGATTCCAGTGTAGAGAGTGTTGCCGTAGTCCAGCCTGCTGGTAATGAGTGCTTACATGACGGTCCGTCTGGTGTTCTGAGGCAATCATTTGAAGATTTTGTGCAGCATGTTTAGGATGTGGAAGCAGGAAGTGTACACTGCGTTGACTTGAGCCGTCACATTGAGCTTGTCATCCAGGATGATCCCTAGATTCATTGCGTGGTCTGTGGCTATGGGTGTTGGTCCTAGCTCCAATGGCCACCAGGTGGAGTCCCATGGGGACGTCTTGTTGCCGAAGACCAGTACTTCTCTGTTGTCGGAATTGAGCTGCAGACAGTTGGTTCGTATTCAGTCTGCTACTGATCCAGCGGTATACTAACAACAGATACTCCGCTACCATATACTCACCTGGGCCCATAAACACAACACACTCTGTATCGAGTAGACCGCTGGGGTTTAGTTTATAATTTCATATTTCTCAAGATTAGTTATTTTAACATTCCTAACTAACCTTCACTGATCAAAAAGTTCTTTCCTCTGGTCGATGGACCATTAGTTGAACTAATTGATGGTGATAATTAACATAACTCTTAACTATTCTTTTAATTCTTAAAGTAAATAACCACAGACTCGGGAAGTTTTAACATTTTTATCTAAATTAAATGCATGTGAACCGTCTCAAAATTACAGTGCATTCACCATCATCTAGGAAAAAGTAATTCAATTGATTAAACATCAAGCATATATTTCGGACTCATTCAATGACAAATGCTCAGGAAAGGAGAGGACAGAGAGAAAAGAACATCTACAATCGACATGAAATTATATTTACCAAGAATGGTGTGAAGACCAAACCCCTGGCCAAAGGGCTGGTAAGGGTCCCCCGGGATAGATCAGGAGACAAAGACTTCAGGATAGGATTCAGGACAGGATAGTTGGCCTCTCTAACTACCGACGTCTGCGTCGCACCCCTCTCTTCCTCCTCGAGATTCTTCCGCGATCTTCTTATCTAACCCAATTAAATTAGGATAGAAGGTTCTGCATTCGGTTTCTTCATCAGCATCTCACAGCGTCTCTCCCAGCATCAGCACCACCCACAGCACCGACAGCATACCGAGCTCTGCTAACTAACTAACTAAAGCTACCTCAATTATACCTTTCGTTCATCATGTACCACCCACTAAAGTTTCAATATCGTAAAAATACGAAATCTAATTGGTCAGGCAAGGGGATGACCATCACACCATGCTTACATATTACTTTTATTCTATCAATCCATTGTTTGCAAAACCCATCCCCTTAAACTTTATTCATTTATTTCGTTCCCATACATGTCCAAACTTTATTTGTAACAAATTATAAAAAGCATGAATAGAAATCTTCAGAGTTGAACTCTTCACCCTTTGTTCTCAGGGCACATCATTCTCGTCCTTGGCCCGTATTCAGAGTCACGGTCATCCTTCCGGGTAAACTTCTCATGTGAGCATGCGCAGACTTGAATCAGTCGGCTCAATTCGGACAAACGTGAAAGGACCAAATGCGCACTAATAATAAAGTCAAAAGAACAAATATTAATTTCACAAATAAATGATCACACTGTATACCACCCATCTCTACTCTTAACCCCCTTTACTTATTAATACTTTCCCCGCATTAGTAAAATAGCTTGCTTTTCATTTCGGCTAAGCAGGTGCCATGCATGTGGGTCTTAAAGACGCCATTTTAGTGCTTTCTGCTCATGCGCAAGAATTTCCCTCCAAGCCTTATTCCGTCATACTGCGTAGATGCAGTTGACGCATGTGCAGTAAAGATTCCCCATTAAAGCGGTTTTAGTCCTTTATTCATGTTAATAGCATTAGTAAAACACATACGCAAGCTTCACTAACCCACGTGTTTCTGTGGTGCGTGTTATTATTTACGAATCATTAGTAATTCGTTAATAAGTTAAACGAGAGGATTACTTCCGAGCAAGTCTCTTTTCTTACGAGTCCTTGCTCCATCAATCCCCTCTCTGATGGCATTTTGAGCCATCACAAAATTACCCATCCCATTCCAGATGCCAACTTTAGCACATCTCAGTTTCTCCTTCTTTTCTCTTTATGTCATCATTTACTTCTTTCCCTTCCAAATCTTTCATCTTTTTATACAGTTTTCCTTTCAGCTCTTCTAGCTGAATTTCTTCATATTCTCTCTTTCGTTTCTTTCCTTTTCCTTCCCTTTCTACATGTATCCTTCTCGTTCCCTTACTTCTGTAACATTTGCATGTAATCATCACTATCATAATTATTGTTATTATTATAACTACGGGCAATATTATTTGACCTAGAAAACTCTTCCCAAAATCAGTAAACCAATTCCCTATTGATGTTATACTTTTTGTTAGTTTTCCCCATACACTGTCAACCTCCAGTTGGGTCAAGTCATTATGCAATCTTGTAATATTTCCAATATATTCCTTAATTTCCTTGCTTTTGTCCGGAATATATGTGCAACAATGTTGAAATTTCAACATACCACAGACTCCGCCCTCTTTTGCCAATAAAATATCAAGAGCAAGACGATTTTGTAAAACCATAGACCTTATTGCAACCATCTCTGTGTTAATCATTAAGAATCCTCCTGCAGTATCTGTAGAAAGACGATCAACTATGGTTGATAATTTACAAATTTTCTGCGAATTTAGAATGACTCCAACTGAGGGTATCAATGCACTAAATATATCACCTATTATTTCAGAAATATTAGCTCTTCTTCTACGTGTTAGTCCATTAGACTTTCTATTGATTCCATTGATTCTGTCCACATGGTATATTTTTGGAAAAACTATTCCAAAATAACAGCTCCCGTACCATCTTGCGGGAAACCTATAATAGGCATTGTTCCCACAAACATAATAGATACCTGGAAATACAGGATCAGTTCCCCCTTTTAGTCCCCACCCTCCTAAAATTAGGAAGTTGTATTCACATTCACTGGAACCAATGAAAATGTTATTGTAACCTGTCTTTAATCTATGGAGGCAGAATTTTCCCTTCTTCACAAAGTCTAGGGACATCGCAGCATGAGCTTCGCCCTTTGCATAAATTCCCTCTTTCTCAGCCCATGGAGGTACATGGGTTTTCTGTTCAGCAGCTTTCTTTATTAAATCCTGTCTCCTTTCTTCTACTAAATTCAAAAACTCTTTTTCTTCTTCACGTAATGTACAAGTTAAGTTATTTTCGTGTGCCTGAGCTATATCTATTGAACTCATTGTTAAAAAGAATTCACCCGTAAACTGTGCATTCCTACTACTAGCTACTGGATTCATTTTCTTTCTAATAGGCAATTCTGAAAATACTACATCTAGATTTGAATAAAAATACTGAAGTCTCCCTGTTGCATAAAATAAACTTGATAAAACACTACATGACACACCATATGTTAGAGGTATATGGTGATATGTCACCCCTTCTGATACTGATGAGGGTAACTTCATACAAACATAACAATTACTAATCTCCATTGTATTAACATACTGAAATAACAATTTAGTAAACACATTTAAAGACGAATCATTGTTTGATTCATTATGATAGTTTGTTTCATCTTCTACCCCTATTTCTATTCTAGTTTCTTTTATTCCATCTACTTTCTCCTTATTAATCGTATTGTTTTTGTTACTTATTTCCATCAACAAAGGTACTCCTATTGTTAAAAATAACCATACTAACACTACTAATGAAATGCTACATAAGCAAAATCTTAAACATTTTCTTTTCAAATTTCGTTTTGGTCTTCCAGTGCCTTCAACTTCTGCCATTTTAATCTGAGAAAATTTCTTTTCTCTTTTTTCTTTCTTTGTCTGTTTAATTTTTCTTTTATTTTAAGGAGGTCTTAATTTGCTTTCATCAATCTGTGCAACATGAAACTGTTCTGATCCTTCACTTAAATCTAAGTTTTCAAATTCTTCTAGTATGACATAGGTCCACTCAGGGGCCTTGTATTTTCTGTTCAGATTTCTCAATCTTGGGCTTCTTCGCGTAACTTTTACTAAGGTCTGTTTAGATTGCGTCTGACTCGTAACCTCATTCACTTGCTCTGGTTTCTTTTCTGATTTTCTCAGATAATACCTTAATTTCTTCACTCCTTCTGGCCAATTGTCTCCTTTTCTAACTCTTTTGACCTGAACTGCACTTTTACCTTCTCTGTCTCTTTCTAAAGTTCTTTTATTTTCACTCAATCTAGGCACAATCTGTCCTTGTTCTCTATTCTCTGTGCTTGGACCTTCTTCTACTTCTACCTGTTCAGGTCTTATTATAATTTGTTCTACTTCTTCTGCCTGAACTTGTTCTTTTAGTTCTACCTGATCCTGTTCAGGTCTTATTTCAATTTGTTCTTCTTCTGCCTGAACTTGTTCTTCTAGATCTGTCTTTCCCTGCTCAGGTTCATCAGTGTCTTTGTTTATTTCTACCTGAGTGTGTTCTTCTTCCCCTGTCTTTTCCTCTCTACCTTCCTGTCTCTTCAATTTGGTTATTCTTCTTGTTTCAACAGTATCATCAGGTATTTCAATTACTGGTATCCACTCTTCCTGACTTGTACTTGGCTGTTCGTCATATAGTTGTCTTTCTGAATCTATCACTCTAGATTCTTCAATGTCACAGTTTTCAACTTCTGACCTTTCAGCCTGCTCAGTCAGTGGCTGCTCTTGTTGTTCAGATGGGCTCGGAACTCTTCTGGTATGGCTAGCATGAATCCAATTGGGTAAACCTGCACACTTCACTGCTGTGGTAGTGACTAGTATAACTTGACGTGGTTTATCCCACCTGGGTGCTAGGCACGATTTCTTTGCTCGTTTCTTCACTAACACCCAATCTCCGGGATTCAAATCATGTGCATGGTCTGGCTGCCTTTCAACTGCGTCTTCTCCAACCTGGTGAGAGACAGAATGCACCATTTCAGGCAATAGTCCAATACCAGATCATCAGTTATATTCATTAATTTATTTCCAGGAACAAATGCTTGTCTCATTGCCCTTCCCATGAGTACCTCATGAGGACTCATTCCTGTCTTTCTGTCAGGAATACTTCTGAGACCCATCAGTACAAGAGGTAATGCATCTGGCCATTTCAGCATTGTGGATGCACACACTTTCCCTAATCTTGACTTGATTGTGCCATTTAGCTGTTCAACTATTCCAGAAGCCTCTGGACGATAAGCACAGTGCAGTTTTTGTTCAATGTTAAATGCAGCACAGATTAATCGAATTATCTCATTATTAAAATGAGGTCCTCTATCTGATTCCAAAGTGACTGGAAAACCAAAACGAGGAATCAACTCCCTCAACAGTAGTTTAGCAACTGTAAGACTGTCATTTCTTCTGGTGGGGTACGCCTCCACCCACCTCGAAAACAGGCACACTATGACAAGATTTTAGTCCATTACAAGGAGGCAACTCAATGAAATCTAACTGCAATCTTGTGAAAGGTCCTTCTGCTTTTCCAATCTTTCCCCAACTGACCACTGTCTTCCTGCCTGGATTTTGCTGCGGACATATTAAACATCTTTGGCAAAGGCTCTCTGCGACTACCCTAAACTTTGGATTATACCAACTCTGTCTGAATAATCTGATCATCGAATCCCTGCCTATATGAGTTGTCCCATGGTATACTCTTGCCATTTGAGAGAGCAGACAATCTGGCATGACTGGTCTGCCATCTAAGTACACCCACACTTCATCTTCTGCTCTTTTTGTACAAGCCGATTTTATCCAAATTTCTTTTTCCTCAGCTTCTTCCTGCAACTGTCTAATCTCATCCCATGTTTCTGGAACTGAGAAAAACATAAGTTGGCAGCTGGTTTCACCCGTTTCAATTTTTCTGTTAATTGCCATTGTATTTCTTGCACAGTTTCGAGCAATTTGGTCAGCATATCTATTGCCAGCTGCCACATAGTCATTTCCTGACTGATGTGCAGCGCATTTAACAACTGCTACTTCTTTTGGCAATTGTAATGCTTCCAATAAATCCTTTACATTTTTACTGTTTCTGATAGGAGATCCTGAAGAAGTCATGAATCCCCTTTGCATCCAGAGTTGGCCAAAATCGTGCACAACCCCGAAACCATATTGACTGTCCGTAAATATGGTTATTCTCCAATTTTTCCCATTTTTGCATGCCTTTGTTAAGGCCACCAATTCGGCTACTTGTGCAGATTTGACTCCCGGTAAACAGGATGCTTCAACCACCCCTGTTATTTTACATACAGCATTTGCAGCACTTAATCCTCCTCCTTCAATTCTTAGACAAGACCCATCCACAAATAATTTGTGATCAGCTTCTTTCAATGGTGTTTCTCTTATATCAGGGCGGGGCTTTACGCACAATTCAGTCACATCCAGACAATCATGATCAATTTCATCTTTCACTTCTTCATTACATGGATCTGGCAATAATGTGGCAGGGTTCATGATCGTACATCTTATCACTGTCACATTATCTGCTCCCAAAATCACTCTTTCATACTTAGTCAGTCGACTAGGAGTGAGATGTTGCGTTCTTGTTCTTGTCAAGAGAATTTCAACTGAGTGTGGAACGTAAACTTTTACAGAATGTCCCATCACTATTGACTCACTTTGCTCCAGACTCATACAAGTAGCAGCTACTGCTTTTAAGCAGCCAGGTAAAGCTGAAGCCACTGGATCCAAGGTGGCAGAAAAATATGCCACTGGACGTCGGCTCAGTCCATGTCTCTGTGTTAAAACTGAAAGTGCGCAATTTTCTCTCTCACAGCAAAACAACGCAATTTTTTTTGAATAATCAGGCATGCCTAAGGCAGGGGCCTCACACAGACAATTTCGTAATTTTACAAAAGCTTCCAAACATTCATCATTCCAATCAATTGGGTCTTTCGCTCTTTTCCGGGTCAATTGTATCAATGGCTTCGCTAGCATGGAGAAGCCATTAATCCATTGTCTACAATATCCAACCACTCCCAGAAACATTCTTATTTCTCTTTGTGTCTGAGGTAGCTGCATCTCTTTGATTATTTTTATTCTTTCCGGTGTCACTTTTCTAACTCCTCTTTCTATTTTATGCCCTAAATACTTAACTTCTTGTTGACAGAATTGCAATTTTTCTGGAGACACTTTGTGTCCTCCTTTGGCCAAATGGTTCAGTAATGCAATTGTATCAGTGACACAATCTTCTCGTGTTTTTGATGCAACCAATAGGTCATCAATGTACTGAACCAGAACTTATTTCTTGGGCATGACTAATGACTCCAGACACTTTTTCAGTATTTGATTGAAAATTGAGGGACTTTCTGTGTACCCTTGAGGAACTCGGCACCATGCCAAAATACGGTCCTCAAACCTAAAGGCGAAAAGATACTGGCTATCTGGGTGCAATGGAATAGAAAAGAATGCTTGGCATAAATCAATTACTGTAAACCAACCAGCATTCCAGGGTATCTGATAAAGGATCACTGCTGGATTTGGCACTATTGGGCAACAAGGCACTTCAATTTTGTTAATCTTTCTTAAATTCTGCACTATTCTGTATTTTCCACTAGGCTTTTTAAGTCCCATTATTGGCGAATTACAAGGACTACTCATTATTTCTTTTAAAATGCCTTGATTAATCATTCGATCAATTTCTGGAACTATTCCTGCTTTTACTTCTGGACTCATTTTGTATTGTCGTGTGTTTGGATAAATTGCACCTTCTTTCACCGTCACTTTAACTGGATCTACATTCGCCATTAGCCCAATATCTTTTCCTGTAAAATCCCACACTTCTGGGTTCACTTTGTTCCTCAATTCTTCCGGCAAATCACCTTTAGTCACTAATGAAAACATCCCATCATCTTCTGTACCTTGCTTGGCTAGCATCATTTTGTATATAACATCTTCATCAGGGGTTTGGAAAGTGACACCATCTGGTGTACAGTAGATCTTGCAATTCATTTTGCACAGTAGATCTCGTCTCAACAGATTTACTGGACTGGAGTCACAAACCACAAACCGATGCATTTCATTAAAATTTCCAATATGCACCTCCATTGGTTTTGTGATTGGGGTTCTAATCTGTTGATTTGACACTCCTACAACTTGGATGGATTCTCCCGAGAGGGGTAGGTTAGGGATGTCTGCTGTCCTCACAGTAGACCGGGTAGCACCAGTATCCAATAGAAAAGTGATGTCTTTACCTTCCACTTTCCCATCACAAATGGACCTGACTGATCTACCGGCAAGGATGCGCCAAGCACGCACTCCTCTTCCTCCCCCCTCAGGCACCGTCATTGCACACAGTCCAAATTTCCTTCATCATTCTGCAAAAAATATTGTGTAACTGCTCTATTATTCTTACCACTTTCTCCTTGGAATCCGGCGTTCGCACTGTACTTTTGTACGTTCACAAAATTTGGTATAGGAGCTGGTGGCACCTGATATTGTGGAGTAACTACCTGCTGCTGATTCATAAATACTTCATTCTGCATCTGTGGAATTAAATTTTGATTTGGCCCATTATTATTCTGAATACTCTTACACTCGTTCTTCCAATGTCCAAGCTTTCCGCACGCATGACAAGGAAACTTCTTCGCTTCTTCTCTATTCATTCGTCCTCTAAATTTGCTACCATTCGCTACTTGATCATTCTGACTCTGCTCTTTCACTTGATTATCAGTCTGGGTATTTGTTTTATTCTCCTGCTGTTCTGCCAATTTTACCTGTGCTCACATCATTTTCTCCTTTAACTTTCTACGCCTCGCCTCAATATCGTCGCCGCAATATTTTGCATACTTTAAAATTTCATCCACTGTCTTGCTTTGCCAGCACAACATGTGCTGCTGAATCATCTGACTAATCTCCGGTTTCAAACCGTGCTCTCCATGCCACTGGAATCAAGCTATCCTGGCTGAATAGGGGTGAAACCCAGAAACCGGTCCTAGGATGCTTGTTTCCAGTCCAGGGAGGACCTGGCTTGGCAGTTCGGGCTGGACTGTTCCCATGAGGCACAGGGTCAAGACTGATTTGCATATGGCTGGGTTCAAACTGGAATGGCAGGGTGAGCAAAAAAACGATGGATTTAGGCCCAGATCTCTGTACTGGGGTGAATGTATGACATTGTTCTGCATTCTGTCCATCAACTGTTGTTTTTGCATTTGTCACCCCGAGTGGGACGGGTATGCCCAGACGTGGGTCCCGTGCTCTCCATGCCACTGGAATCAAGCTATCCTGGCTGAAGAGGGGTGAAACCCCGAAACCGGTCCTAGGATGCTTGTTTCCAGTCCAGGTATGACCTGGCTTGTCAGTTCGGGCTGGACTGTTCCCATGAGGCACAGGGTCAAGACTGATTTGCATATGGCTGGGTTCAAACTGGAATGGCATGGTGAGCAAAAAAACGATGGATTTAGGCCCAGATCTCTGTACTGGGGTGAATGTATGACATTGTTCTGCATTCTGTCCATCAACTGTTGTTTTTGCATTAAACACCTGTAACAGCCGTTCATAATATGCATGTACGGATTCATTTGGTTCTTGTGTTGTCCTATCTATCTTTACCCAATCTGTCTCTTTAGGAGGAATTTTCCCTTTCAGGAAAGTAATTACTTGATGATATTTCTTCATCATCTCCTCTGAGGGTGCTCCTATCTTCGAATCTCTAGCATACTCCTCACTTGGCCAATCAATTGTGATCTTACACTCTGTCCATAAATCAGCAGGTACCACAATGTCAAATAAACCATCCAGGTCTTTCAATAAAACTTTTGAAACCTTCACAAATCTTTCCACTTGTTTATACCATTGAACTGGCTTTTCTCTCAATCTGGGGAAATCATTCGTAAATGATAAAATATCCTGTCTACTCCAAGGAACATGAACATATCCACCTCCAGGAACTTCTCTCATTGGACAAATTTTCTCAACTTTATCTGATTCTCTTACTGGGAATGCAGCTGCTGCTTCTCTTGCTTGCACCTCTTCTTTCTTTCTTATCCACCTAATTCGCCATTTGTCAATGTCTCCCCATTTCCTCAAAATATTCATCAACTCTTTTATCTGTAGTCTCTTTCCAGACGCATTAACACTTTCTAAATCTTTGTCAGTAAAATCCACTCGATATGGTTTCTGCAACAATTTCGATTTCCCTATATCTATTCCAATCTCTGAAGCGACTTCTGTTAATTTCTCATGAAATACTCTTGCTCTCCTGGTTATACTCTTACATAAGAATAATAATTCTTCATCATTATAAACATTCAATCTTTCTATGCTCACACTTCCCACTAATCATTTCTTCCAATTCCACTTTCAATCTGCTGATATCTAAAATCTTTGGTGGTGGGTTTCGATTATCTGTTTCCTGTGCCCATCTTTCTATATCTTCAGGGGTAACTACTGTTGCACCTCCAGTTCCTATAGGAACCAAAGATCTCTTCTCTCTCAAATTTGTAGGCGTAACTCTTTTAGGAGTTTCAGTTGAAGGTTCTACATTCGGGAGATCCATTAATGAAATAACTGACTCACTTTCACTGACCGGATCATCTGTAATTATTACTTCTTTTCTGGGACTATTCAACGGAATTGTTACAGTTTGTGGTTTCTGGCAAGTCTTTTTATCTCCATATAATGGGATTACCGGACCAATGGTCACTGGTACTGTCAAAGCTTCAGCATTTAAATTCAACTGACTTATTTTATGAACTAATTCTTCTCTTGTTTTATTCAAAACATCTCTCTCATTATCCTGCAGTACCCTATTAAATGATGAATCATGTAAAATTTGTGGGGTCAAAGGCATTCCCATCACTGGTGCACTTGGGGTAACCTTACTAGTTGCTTCTTGATACGGTGGTGGATTTTTAATTAAAATATCTTCTAATAACTCATCATCTGATTCACCATATCCTGTTGCATTCATGTGTTTCGTTTTCTCTTTACACTTTCGTCCAGACTGTTCCTCAGCCATTATCACTGGATATAAACCTTCTGATACCATAGCTCTTCTCCATTGTTTCATTTGACCTTCGCGTGACTCATACAAATATCTGGGGTAAAATCCTTTATATCTCCCACTTCTGCATTTCTCACGTTCATATGACTCAGTCTCCCACTCTTCTAAAGCCTCGTATTGAGTTAACCTAGGTCTTGGTTCTAAATCATTCATTCTCACATTCTGAAGAATTCTCCCGTTAAACGTACCATTTTCAGGAAAAGCTAGCACTCCATCACCTTTCGTATATTCTATCCAATTTTCCAACCACACACAAGTATGATATCCTCTTTCCATCATCATAAAAGAAGCAGGTGTCTTCAGTGGCGGAATAGGAATTCCCTCCCTAGTCAGCACAGGCTTATCTTTCTTAAAGAAATTCTTAATTTTCTTTATTAAGGACATCTTTCTCTTTTCTCCATACATCCTAGATGAACGATATATAAAATTGTATTCTGCAAATCCTTGAAATCTTTTATCTGCGCGTCTCACACTGGCAGTCAAATCAGAATCCTGCATACAATTTCTCTTTCTACCAATCCTAGCGCGTCTTCTAACTAATTATCCAATCAAACTCAGGCTCACGCTCGTGGTCTGACCAATGCTAGCGTGGCCCTTTTTGTTGACGTCAGTTCTGCTCCTTACTACTGACCCCTCCTTTACAATCTGCTTCTATCACACGCCCGCTGTTTCTACCAATCCCAGCGCGGCTCACTGTGACGTCAGAACAACTCCGGCGACTGACCCTCCCATCACAAGGTAATACGGAAACTTATTTCTTAATACTTTTCATTAAATTCTTTGTTAATAACAACATAGAAACATTCGCTACTCTGTCTGTTCCACTAAACAAAAGGATAGATTTCAACTTATTCTTAAGTTTCGGCTACTGCGAGTAAAAACCCCTGTTTACCTTTCACTCAAGCTCCGGAGAACCTGCTACTCCTCCAGTGTCACCCGTATTGGGAAATGAGACCAAAGTTTCACCAGCGAACCCCTTCTGCTATCATTCGCACTCTACTTTTATACGAAATAGTCCCTGATTTAACACCGCCAGCACTACCTAGCTTCTCAGTGTTATTCCAACAAACGAGTAACCTCACTGCAGTATGGCTTCTGTCACCACCTGCTAAACATTCACCGGGAATTCTGGACAACATATAACAAAGACGCTAACTATTTTGTTAAAACATAAATCAATAATCTATACTTATCACCAAACTAGTCAATAATAACCATAACTCTGCTACCAGAAAACTGATCCAGCGGTATACTAACAACAGATACTCCGCTACCATATACTCACCGGGGCCCATAAACACAACACACTCTGTATCGAGTAGACCGCTGGGGTTTAGTTTATAATTTCATATTTCTCAAGATTAGTTATTTTAACATTCCTAACTAACCTTCATTGATCAAAAAGTTCTTTCCTCTGGTCGATGGACCATTAGTTGAACTAATTGTTGGTGATGATTAACATAACTCTTAACTATTCTTTTAATTCTTAAAGTAAATAACCACAGACTCGGGAAGTTTTAAAATTTGTATCTAAATTAAATGCATGTGAACCGTCTCAAAATTACAGTGCATTCACCATCATCTAGGAAAAAGTAATTCAATCGATTAAACATCAAGCATATATTTCGGACTCATTCAATGACAAATGCTCAGGAAAGGAGAGGACAGAGAGAAAAGAACATCTACAATCGACATGAAATTATATTTACCAAGAATGGTGTGAAGACCAAGCCCCCTGGCCAAAGGGCTGGTAAGGGTCCCCCTGGATAGATCAGGAGACAAAGACTTCAGGATAGGATTCAGGACAGGATAGTTGGCCTCTCTAACTACCGACGTCTGCGTCGCACCCCTCTCTGACACTCTCTTCCTCCTCGAGATTCTTCCGCGATCTTCTTATCTAACCCAATTAAATTAGGATAGAAGGTTCTGCATTCGGTTTCTTCATCAGCATCTCACAGCATCTCTCCCAGCATCAGCACCACCCACAGCACCGACAGCATGCCGAGCTCTGCTAACTAACTAACTAAAGCTACCTCAATTATACCTTTCGTTCATCATGTACCACCCACTAAAGTTTCAATATCGTAAAACTACGAAATCTAATTGGTCAGGCAAGGGGATGATCATCACACCATGCTTACATATTACTTTTATTCTATCAATCCATTGTTTGCAAAACCCATCCCCTTAAACTTTATTCATTTATTTCGTTCCCATACATGTCCAAACTTTATTTGCAACAAATTATAAAAAGCATGAATAGAAATCTTCAGAGTTGAACTCTTCACCCTTTGTTCTCAAGGCACATCATTCTCGTCCTTGGCCCGTATTCAGAGCCACGGTCATCCTTCCGGGTAAACTTCTCATGTGAGCATGCGCAGACTTGAATCAGTCGGCTCAATTCGGACAAACGTGAAAGGCCCAAATGCGCACTAATAATAAACTCAAAAGAACAAATATTAATTTCACAAATAAATGATCACACTGTATACCACCCATCTCTACTCTAACCCCTTTACTTATTAATACTTTCCCGCATTAGCATTAGTAAAATAGCTTGCTTTTCATTTCGGCTAAGCAGGTGCCATGCATGTGGGTCTTAAAGACGCCATTTTAGTACTTTCTGCTCATGCGCAAGAATTTCCCTCCAAGCCTTATTCCATCATACTGCGTAGATGCAGTTGACGCATGCGCAGTAAAGATTCCCCGTTAAAGCGGTTTTAGTCCTTTATTCATGTTAATAGCATTAGTAAAACACATATGCAAGCTTCACTAACCCACGTGTTTCTGTGTTGCGTGTTATTATTTACGAATCATTATTAGTAATTCGTTAATAAGTTAAACGAGAGGATTACTTCCGAGCAAGTCTCTTTTCTTACGAGTCCTTGCTCCATCACTACCGTGGTTATGCTGTTGGTGAAGTTGGTTCTGACAATGGCTGTTTTGTCCATCAGGGAGAGGATGAGTTGAGTGTCATCGGCGTAGGAGATGAGGGTGATGTCTTGTGATCCGATGTTGGCAAGCGGTGTCATGTATAGATTGAAAAGAGTGGGTGTTGGAATTGGCCCTTTTTGCATGGTTATCCCCAAACTTTTTGTTTCTTCGTCCTATTTTTTCCTGACCTGTGTTTGTTGGCTATAGGACTTTACCACTGCTGATCAGTGCTAAAGTGCATATGCACTCTGTGTAAATTGTTATTGTGATCGGTTATCCATGATTGGCATATTTGATTTACCAGTAGGTCCCTAGTAAAGTGTAGTGAGTGTGCCAGCGCTGGTATATCAAATGCTACTAGTGGGCCTGCAGCACTGATTGTCCACCCACATGAGTAGCCCTGAAAAGAGGTCTCTGGCCTGCCACCGCGGTGCCTGTGCGCAGTTTGTTAACTGACATGTCGACTTGGCAAGTGCACCCACTTGCCTGGCCCTACCCTTCCCTTACACATAGGATGCCCCTATGGTAGGCCCAAGGTACCCCCCTGGGCAGGATGCAGTGTATGTAAAAGGTAGGACATGTACTGGTGTGTGTAACATGTCCTGATAGTGAAATACTGCCCATTTCGTTTTTCACTATTGAAAGGCTATCTTGCTCATAGGACAGAATGGGGAATGCTTTGTAACATTTTACAAGCACATCTTCCCATAGGGATAAGATGGAAAAATGGAGTTTAGTATACCTGAACTCAGAATTTAATAACACATCTTTTAGCAAAGATGGTTTTTAAATTGTGTGTTTGAAAATACCACTTTTTAGAAAGTGGCTATTTTCTTGTTCAACCTTCCTGTGTGCCTCTGCCTGTATGTGGATTGACTGTCTGGCTCTGGAGTGACAGGGGCTGGGGAGGTGCAGTGGCTCCAGGAGTCTGGATGAGTCAGCACTAGGCTGAATAGGCCTGATCTGCATTTGGAGTGGTGGGAGGAGTAGCACCTGTACCTGAATAGGGCTGTGTCTGCTTTCCACAATGCTGGCTCCGCCCCCTGTGGTGTGTCTGGAGCCAAGGCTCACACTGACAATGGATGTTGTTGTGCACTTGCAGAGTGCCACCCAGAACTGGTTTGAACTGGGCTCAGAGCCCCTTACACAAAGAGAACAAAGACATTTTGGGGTATAAGTATCAGACCCAAAACCCCAGACTTTAGATCATTCCTGGAATTCAAGAGGAACCTTTGCCAAGGAGAAAAGCTGGAGAGACTGAGGAGAAGTACTGCCCTTGCTGTGTGACTGGGGTTGGCCTGCAGTTGCTGTTTCTGCCAAGGAAAGGAGAAGGGCTTTGCTGTGTGCTGTGTCCCCTGCTTGAAGGAGATCTCCAAGGGCCTGAAGTGTGCTGGCCTCCTGTTCTGAAGTCTCAGGGACACAAAGACTTTACCCCCAGCTCCCCTGAACTCTGCTGCTGTGAGTTCTAGCCTGCCAAGAGGTACCTGTGCCAGTTTTGGGCCTCTGGAGGTTGTTGCTGATGTTTGGAAGCTGGAAGAAAGAAGAAACTCAAAGGACTACAGAAATCAACGCATCGAGGGATCGCGGCTGAAGAGGACAGACGCAGCAATGCTCGACGACGACGCCGCATCGATCGCCGACGCATCCCGGATTTCCACGCATCGTACCTGTGTGGCAAGTTCGTCCGACGCATCACCTGCGTACCGGAACCGTCTCGAAGAATCGACGCATCACTCCCCATACAGACCGGATTCGACTCAACCCTTCTTCTGCGTGCAGCAGGACTGTCGTATCACCTCCCCAAGGTCTCAGGAGTGTCGCATCTCTTTGTTTTCTGACTCTGCGGCTGTTTGGCTTTTGGAACTTTGACGCATCTACAGGTACTTTGGTGAAAAGTCACACATCCATAGTTTTCTATGGTACAAGTTCTTGAAACCTTTTGAAAGTCATATTTTTAACTGTGTATGTTGGATTTTTGTCGTTTTGGTCTTGTTTAGTTTAGATAAAGATATTTTATTTTTCTAAACTGGTGTGGTGTCCATTTGTGGTGTTTTCACTGTGTTACTGTGCATGTTGGTACAAATACTTTAACATTGCCTTTGGGTTAAGCCTGTCTGCTCGTGCCAAGCTACCAAGGGGGTGAACAGGGGTTATCTAAAGTGTGTATCCCCCTTACCCTGACTAGAAGCAATGGTCCCTATTTGGACAAAGGTACCTACCTCTGCCAACTAGAGACCCCCATTTCTAACAGTGGGGCTGAGGGACGATCCCTGTGGGACTCCGCATATCAATTTCTTGGTCTCTGATGTGAAGGGTGGCAGCCTGACCCTTGGCTAACCCTTGGCTTCTTTTCATGAGGGAGGAACAAATCGATTTGAGAGCAGATCCTTGAATGCCAATCTCATGGATTCTTTTGATGAGGGTGTTTTGGGAGACAGTGTCGAAAGCCGCAGAGAGATAAAGCAGGATGAGGGCCGCTGTTTCTACTCGGTCCAGGATGATTTGAATGTCATTGGTGGCCGCAATGAGTGCTGTTTGGTGTTGTGGTTCTTTTTGAATCTTGATTGAGTGCTGTCTAGAAGATGGTGAAGTTCCAGGTGGGTTGTGAGTTGCTTGTTGATGGCCTTCTCAATCACTTTGGTTTGAAAGGGAAGCAGGGAGAAGGGTTGGAACATGTACAGTTGATTCAGGTTTGCTGTGGGCTTCTTGAGGAAGGCGTTGATTTCTGCAAATTTCCATTAATCTTGGAAAGTGGCGTACATGGTGGAGGTGTTGACGATGTGGGTTAGGATAGTGCTGATTGGTGATGTTCCACGGTTGTAGACGAGGTGAGGGCATGGGTCTGTTGGGGCCCCAGAGTGGATGGTCAGCATGATTGCCACTGTGCTGTTTCTGGTGAGGGTTGTCTATTTGGTCATGTGGCCGTCATGGTTGGTGGTGGGTAGGTTAGCAACATGTTCTCTGGAGTTGGGTTGGTGTGCGAAGTTGCTGTAGATATTTGTGAATTTGTGATTTTGTTGTGGGAGAAGTTGGATAGGTTGTCGCAGAGGTGCTGGGAAGCAGAGATGTTAGTGACAGTGACTGAGGGTGAGGTGAAATCCATAACCATCTCCTTGCAGCTGTTGGAGCTTCCTTTGATGCGTCCACTAGTGCTTTTTTCTTGGTGTCTCTTATTTGCTGATGATAGAGCCTGAGTGCAGCGTTGTAGGTTGTTCTGTTGGTGGTGTTGTGGCTGGCTCTCTATTTCCTTTCTAGCTGTTTACAGTGTCGTTTGGTGTCTCTGAGGTCTTCTGTGTACCAGCTGGCATGCATGTATGATCTACTGTGCTTGTTGGGTTTGATGGGTGAGGGAGTCCGCTCAGTTATTGAAGTAGTTGATGTCCTTGTCAAGGTTGTCTGGGGGGTTAGGTTGATCCTTGCTGAGGGTGCTGAGCCAGTCTGCTTCTGTGATTTTGCACCAGCTGTGGCTTGGAAAGCTTAGCCTGGTAGGGGTTTTGACTTGAGGTGTGTTGATTTCGAAGTGGATGATGGATGGTTGGTACATATGAGTGGTGTGGTGGAGTTGTATTTCATGTTGTCGCTTGTGGTGAAGATGGGATCCAGTGTGTGTCCTATGGTGTGGGTTGGTTCTGGGACGAGCTGGATAGGTCCAATGTTGCTCACGCTTTCGAGGAGTACTGAGGAGGAGGGGTTGTTTCAGCCTTACAGGTGAAAGTTGAGGTCACCGAGAAGAATGTTGGCTCTGGAGTTGGTGGTGAGCAGACCAAGTTAGTGATGATGTTGGTAAAGTGGCTCGTGGTCCAGGTGGTCGGTAGGCAAGGGTTCCGTTCAGTGTGAAATTTTCTGAGATTTGCAGCTTGAAGTGCAGGTGTTCCATGAATGGGGTGGCGTTCTCTGTAGATATTGTGCATTTGATGGATTTCTTATAGACGATAGCGAGTCCTCCTCCTGGCTTGTGAAGGTGGTCCTGTCGAGTGATCTTGTAGACCACTGAGATTGCTGTGGCGATGTCAGGAGCTGATGAGGGGTTGAGCCAGATCTCTATGATAAAAAGAATGTCAGGTGTGTCGCTACTTAGCAGGTCCCATATTTTGGTTGTGTGTTTGCTGGTGATCATGTTTTGAGAAACATGCGAGTAGTTGTTGACTTGTGGGTTTGCTGTGGCGTGTGGTATAGGGTTCGGGTGTAGTCATTGTTGGCGCTTGTGTGGGAGGGGGTGTTTGCGTGGGGGTTGTGGGTGTGTGGCTGCTAGAGTACTGGCAGTGGGTGCGGGTGAAAAGTCCTACCGTGGTGTGAGGCACAGCAAGGCAGCAGGTGGGGAACGGCGTCCAGGGTCTAGTGACCTAAGGAGTGCTGCAGAGCATCGCTGGGCAGTGATCAGACCAGGGTTCCTGGCGCTGGACGCTGTCCAGGCGCAGATGGGCGCATACAGGCTTGCCTTTGGTGTGTCTTCGGCACTCCAGCAGCGCACCCACTGCACGTCCATGTTACAGCTGCCATTAAGTAGGTCCTGGGAGGGGGGAAAAGTGCAGGGTGCGTGCTGTCATTTCCTGTGCTGATATGTGATAGGAAATGAATTCCTCTTGCTTGGCTTCTTCTTTCAAAGACAGTTTTGGCAGGAAAACCAGTAATGTCACTTCCTGTCCAGATGTATGATAGGAAATTCAGTGATGTCACTTCCTGTGTAGGTAGATGATGGGAGAGCCAGTGATGTCACTTCCCGTGCTGATGGATGATGGGAAATGAAGTCCTCTTGCTTGGCTTCTTCCTTTAAAGACGGTTTTGGCTGGAAAACCAATAATGTCACTTCCTGTCCAGATGCATGATGGAAAATTTGGTGATGGGTGATGGGAAATAAAATTCTCTTTCTTGGTTTCTTCTTTTAAAGATGGTTTTGGAGGGAAAACCAGTAATGTCACTTCCTGTCCAGATGTATGATGGGAAATTCAGTGATGTCACTTCCTGTGTAGGTGGATGATGGGAGAACCAGTGATATCAATTCCTGTGCTGATGGATGATGGGAAATGAAGTCCTCCTGCTTAGCTTCTTGTAAAAATGGTTTTGGGCTGGAAAACCAGTAATGTCACTTCCTGTTCAGATGTATGATGGAAAATTTGGTGATGTCGCTTCTTGTGTAGGTGGATGATGGAAGATCCAGTGATGGATGGAAAATGAAGTCCTCTTTTAGAGACGGTTTTTGCAAGAAAACCAGTAATGTCACTTCCTGTCCAGATGTATCATGGGAAATTCAGTTATTTTACTTTCTGTGTAGGTGGATGATGGGAGATTCAGTGATGTCAATTTCTTGGCTGATGGAAAAATCCCATTCCCTTCTCGCCATCCTCTCCTGTACGCATCTCTTACTTTGTGCCTCTTTGTTATCCCGGCCACAGTACCTTCCCCAGTACACCAATCATCCCCATTCTCTGAACGGTTCTCCTTGTTCTGTTAATGTCTTACTGGGCTGTTTCTGACCACTAATTTGCTGTCTGCCCATGCTGTCCCACATGTCTGTCTCTTGTCTTTGTCTTCTGGTTTATGCTGCCTTTGCTGGGTACCCTCACTAAGCCCTCCTTTCACTTAGGTTTCCCCTTCGTGGTCCCCAATGGGCCTGTCCCTTTATTCAGCCACCCATTCTTTCCTCATGTCATCCTTGCGATCAGATAGGGATGTGAATTCCCCCTCACACAGCTTACCCCTTTCACTGACTGACACACTCAAATCCGCCTTCTTTTCTACTTCACCTATGTCCCTCTAGCCTGCCTGTTTGCTGCTCTCTCCTCTCCCAGCTCTCACTCCCGTCCTAGCACCATTGTCTTTCATAGAGCTCCCTCTATCTCCTTGACTGTGCACCACTGCAACCGTTGATCTTTTTTCACACCGGTCTCTCACCATTGTCCTATGACATGCTTCTATTGGTGTGTGCGCCGCAATAACTCTGCAGCTCTCTGTAGACTATGGTTGTTGAACAAAAGTAATCTTTTCTTCATCATCCGCAACACTGGAAGCTGACGCGCCTTCCGTTTTCAAACATTGCTCACTTAATGTTGTCTTCTTGAATGAGGTCACTTGGAACCTCTACCCTTTAAAACCAGAATGTTGGAAGGACAAGTCAGCTGCTTGCTTCGGGTACCTCGGGCCGCTCTTGGAACGTCCATGGGTACTGCCCCTGTCTGTTCTGTTAACAAGGCCTCTCTCTGGGTCGGTACCTGGGTACTGTGATGGGTATGTAGGTGCCCGCTCCGGCCAGCTCTGTTCCTGAGGACCTGCTTTTGTTCCCTCCATTAACTGTTGCTGCTCTGCTCAGTATGAGTCTTTCCTGTGCTTGGTGTCCCCTATATGGTTGGCCTCCTCCTCGAACCAACTCGTGCCGTCCTCATCATTCTGCTGGCCCTCCTGTCCTAGGGGGCGGTGAATCTTCCTCACCTCTAGTCTTTTGGGAGTCTCTTTGGGGGACATTCCTGGAAGGTCGCCCACATGGCCCTCCTTTCGCCCTCACAAGGCTGCACTTCCTCCAGGGGGCCCTTCTCCGTTGCACTGGAGGGCCCCAGACTCTCTACCTGGAATAGCATAATAGGTGGAGTCACCTAAAAGGGGGGCCCCGGTATTTCATACCCTCCTGGAAGGAGTGCAACATGCTGCTGTAGCAGCTAACACTCTGACCGTTGCTGCGCTTTACGATCTCATAACAGCCCCAGTGGGCCCCAAAAACAAGTGAAAAAGCCCTGGCGGTGTAAATCCCACAGGGTTGCCTGCTGAAAAACTAAGCAGTTGGCGAGGGCGGCGGCAATCTCTTCAGCAGAAGTAACGCACGACGGGTCCTTCTCTGCCTCCTGAGGAAAAGCTGTTCTCCTCAGAAGAGACACAATGATGTGGTTACAACTGCCCCTCAGCCGTCTTGTCATCGCGCCTGGCTTCCTCTAATGATTCAGGTACAATGAGGACAGAGGTGGGGTTGGGACCCCTGGGACGCCACTCCATCTGCGGGGGTGGGGGGGGGGTGGGACCACCCGCGGAGGTGGGACCCCCCCCCCATCCGCATGGGTGGGACCACACCTCTAGAACCCCACCCCTTCCGCCCTTTGTGCCTCTGGCCCTGTATCCGGTGACGACGTTACACACGTGCTGTAGAACCGGATGCCTCCAGCTAGACAAAAGTGGGCTGATTTGTTGCCAGTTTATTGTCTTGACCTAGGTACCACTGACACTAGAGTGCAGGCAGGCTACTTTCAACTTAATTATCTATAAATTAATCATTAAGAACTGCGGGTATTATAATACTCCATAGTTTAGTGGTGGACAGATGCAGTTTCGTGCTGTCCCGCTTCCAAAGTTTGCAACCTTTGCTCCAGGAGCATGCGCACCGGAAGTGCATCATGTGTGCGTCACCATGGCAACTTACAACAGGGAGGTTAGCAGAAGCTTTCTGACAAGCCCAAGTGAAGGGAAATGGGCCTGCCTGCTGTGATCTAATTCTGATGCAGTGTTTTAAGCTTCTTCTGAGGTCTGCTTTCGACGCGTACAATTTGCAACACACAGAGAAGCAAAGACCATGTGGCATAGCATTGTAAATGCGAAGCAGATATGAAAATAATGAACCCACTAGAAGGGGTGGCACTCAAAAAAAGACTCTGCACAGGAAGCCTGTTGATGCCACTGACACCCCCTGCTGGATTATCAATAGATGTGGACTGAGGGAGGCAGGCGGGAAAGGAATACTCTGCCAGCAGCAGCCAGACGACATTTACAAATGTTGTTTTTCAGTCACTTGTGTTTTAATGTCAAACATTGATTCAATAAGTCAGACTTTAACTTCTCTTGTAGATCTCTTTTGCGAACACATAAACATGCACCATTACACAAATATATACAACATCTGACAGAGAATGCTAGCATCACTCCTGGATGGACTGTAGGACATATTGCCTGACTGCCTGTATCTAGAGCCTACTGTTGGTTGTTCCTGGCTGTCTGTATGACGAGAACATCTTTGGATTGCTCCTCCAGTACTTCTGGTTAGGATCTAAAGAGCATTTATCCTCAGTGCCTCTATGTAGACCGATGATGCTATTGGTTGCTCCCAGGTGTGCTTTAGTGAGCATTTATCCTGGCTGTTTGCATGACGAGAACATCTTTGGATTGCTCCTCTGGTACTTCTGGATGGGATCTAAAGAGCATTTATCCTCAGTGCCTCTATGTAGACCGATGATGCTGTTGGTTGCTCCTAGGTGTGCTTTAGTGAGCATTTATCCTGGCTGTTTGCATGACGAGAACATCTTTGGATTGCTCCTCTGGTACTTCTGGATGGGATCTAAAGAGCATTTATCCTCAGTGCCTCTATGTAGAGCGATGATGCTGTTGGTTGCACTCAGGTGTGCTTTAGTGAGCATTTATCCTGGCTGTTTGCATGACGAGAACATCTTGGATTGCTCCTCCGGTACTTCTGGATGGGATCTAAAGAGCATTTATCCTCAGTGCCTCTATGTAGACCGATGATGCTGTTGGTTGCTCCTAGGTGTGCTTTAGTGAGCATTTATCCAGGCTGTTTGCATGGTGAGAACATCTTCAATTGCTCCTCTGGTACTTCTGGTTGGGATCTAAAGAGCATTTATCCTCAGTGCCTCTATGTAGACCGATGATGCTGTTGGTTGCTCCTATGTGTGCTTTAGTGAACATTTGTCCTTGCTGTATGACAAGAACATCTTTGGATCGCTCCTCTGGTACTTCTGTATGGGATCTAAAGAGCATTTATTCTGACTACCTGTGTCTAGAGCATATCGTGGGTTGCTCTGCATTTGCTCCTGGGTGGGCTAAAGTGAGTATTTATCCTGGGTGTCTGTATCACGAGAACACGTTTGGATTGTTCCTCTGTCGTACCAGGGTGGACTCTAAAGTGTACTTATCGTGGCTGCTGGTAACAAGTGCATGGCTGTGGCTGGCCCCTGTGCTCCAACTGGATTCTCACAAGCAATATCTGAAGCTTCCAGGTACTCCAACTCTGGATGAAATTGGGGCGAGTGCCTTCGTATGACCTGGGCATTAAGTCCTAGCCTCCTTCATCTGCCCCTCACCGCATGTGATTGTCGCGTTTGTCCTTATTGTTGTTTATGGGCTAATGGCTCCGAGACCCCACTGTCTGTAACCAGGATATGCCTACAGATTGCTCTTTTGAATCTACCAAGGAGTGATAGAAGGGCAATCACTATGGCTTCATTACTCCTATGCATGTCCATAAGTCACTTTTGTTAAGATACTCCTTAGACAGTGTCTGATACCTGACTCTACTGTGCCAAGTTGTTTCTCTGCCTCTCCTGGCTGGACCCTATAAAGCAGTTCCCCTGAATCCCCACAACCTGAGCATGTCTACAGACCGCTCTATCCTCCCCCTTTGATGGACCCTATAGAGACTCACTTCTCTAAGTCTGCAATAACTGCATGCTTATGGATCACTATATCCTCCCTCCTGGGTGGATCCGACAGAGACTTACTTCTGAACGCCTGTAACCAGTGCGAGCCTATGGTTCTCTCTATCATCTCTCCTGGGTGGATCCAACAGAGACTTACTTCTGAATGCCTGTAACCTGTACATTTCATATGAATGCTCCATCCTCCCTCACAGGCAGACACGACAGACACTTTTGTACAGAGCTGGCTGGATTTTTTCAGGCCAAAGTCAATGATGTCTATAAATAATTTTCTGTAAATCATCTAATTGAGCATTGTTCCCTTTGTAAAGGAAGGCAACAGGGACGTAATTTGTCTGGAAAATGTTTCCCCTCTTACGGAAGATAAAGTCAGTAGGCTATTGGAAGCCACTAAATCGTGTTCCCCTATGGACCCATGCCCCCTTATGTTTTACATATGGCTTCTAGCAATATCTCTATGCATCTGACTCTATTAAATAAAGTCTTACTCTCAGGACACTACCCAATGGAGTGGAAAAATCATTCATATGCCCTCTCCTACTGGACTTGTCCGCGGCCTTTGAGACGGTCCATCATGACATCCTGATGGATCGTCTAAATGCATGTGGGATCCAGGATAAAGCATGGGACCTGGTAAAATCCTTCTTAACAGACAGAGTACAAATTGTGTCTCTGGGTGAATACCTGTCCAAACCTTTTGCACTGCCTTGTGGCGTCCCGCAAGAGTCCTCACTGAGCCCTACACTTTTTAATGTGTATGTTTCTTCATTGGCCCCTCTTATTAGCGCTTTTGGGTTTGTTCTCACCTCATATGCTGATGACACCCAAATCGTGGTGTCTCTGCTTCCAGGTCAGGAGGTGGGAATGGACAAACGCTTCCAAGACTGTATGGAATCAGTCGGGAGATGGATGTCCAAAAATTGCCTAAAGCTTAATTCAGGCAAAACTGAAGTCATATTATTTGGGAATGATACCAACTTTTGGACCACTAATTGGTGGCCGGACTCTCTGGGCACTCTTCCTACACCCTCAAAAAAAGTTAAAAACCTAGGAGTAATAGTGGATGAGAGACTCACCTTTGGTGACCAAGTAAACGCAGTGGCATCGACAACAGCGCATGTTCTTAGCAAGAAAATATTGCCATTTTTACCCCCTGTTAGTCGGCAAACAGTGGTCACAGCACTGGTCATGTCAAGGCTGGATTATTGCAACAGTCTCTATTTAAACATTCAAGAAAGATTCATGAACAAACTCAAGCTGCTGCAAAATGCAGCCGCTAGATTACTCACTGGCACGTCCAAGTTTTCCTCAATCTCCAAAGAAATAAAAAAATTGCACTGACTTCCAGTAAGGAATCGAGTGCGGTTCAAATCCCTCTGTACGGTTTTTAAAGCTCTCCAAGGTATAGGACCCGACCATTTAAAACGCCAGTTCCAATGGTACACACCAAAAAGAACTCTTCGCTCACTGCGAGCCAAGTTGGTCATAGTGCCATCCACAAAAAAAGTAATGTGGGGTGGAAGAAGTTTTGCTCTCTGTGTGGCAAAAGCCTGGAATGACCTTCCATTCCACCTTAGAAATACCACTGACCTTTTGGCATTCAGGAGGGGACTAAAAACCTGGCTTTTTGATAAGTAAAACCTGTTTCTACCGTGTAGTGCTCAAAGGATAAATGACTAGCGCCAGGACACCCTTGGGTAACCGCTGCGCTCGAAAAATATTTATAACATAACAAAGATTCACTGGACCCGAGTAAAGTTAAACATTACTGACCTATCTCTAGGCCCCCTCGTCCTGTAAAAATATTAGAAAAGGCCATTAATGAAGAACTTAGGGACACACATGAGGTTCTTGAACCTTACCAACATGGGTTTAGACTGCAACATAGCACAGAGTCAGAGTTACTGATCGCCGCAGAGGAGATACAGCAATTGGTAGATGAGGGAGATAGGCCTGCGTTGATACTTCTCAACCTCTCAGCCGCATTTGGTATGGTAAACCACGCTAAGCTTGTCAGATGGCTGGAGAGTGTCGGGATTAGAGGTGCAGCCCTGACCATCCTACGATCATTTTTATCAAACAGAGTACAAAGGATGTCTTTTGGAGAATTTACATCTGACCCTTTCTCTCAACCTTGTGGAGTACCACAAGGGTCGTCTTTGTTACCTACATTGTTTAATTTTTACGTTATCTCTCTGTTGGAACTTATCAGATGTTTTGGGCTGATGGCGGTATCCTATTCAAATGATACACAAATTGTGGTATCGATTTCATCTGATGCTGATCATGCCGCCATCAATTTTCAGAATAGTCTGTTGGAGATAGTGACCTGGATGCAGGATAATTGTCTAAAGTTGAACTCAGAAAAGATGGAAGTAGTTCTTTTTGTTTCCAATATGTTCTTGTGGAATACACCGTGGTGGCCGACAAATCTTGGGCAGCTCCCTTGCCCCGTGTTGAAGGCTAAGAACCTGGGAGAGCTATTTGATAATCAGTTGAATTTTTCTACCCAAATTAACCAGATCACCTCCATTGGTTTTCATCTCCTCAGAGTCCTGTGGAAAATATTTCTGTTTATTCTAGCAGAATTACAAAAAACAGTGCTGGCGACTCTGGTATTGTCAAAATTGGACTACTGTAATGCATTGTACCTAGGCACTCAAAATCGACTGCTTCGTAAACTTCAATCCCTCCAAAATGCCATGTTTCGTCTACTCTTGGGAATTCCGTAATTTGTATCTGTCTCACAAAGTATCAAGAATCTTCACTGGCTACCTGTCAGTGATAGAATTAAATTCAAAGCTTTGTATATTGAGCACAAAGCAGTGCATAGAAAGGGACCTTTGTACTTCCAAGAGACTTTTGTTTGGCATTTACCCACTCAAACTGTTAGATCTAGTTCAGCGAGATTGCTCTCGGTCAGGAAAATAAAAAGAGAAAGATGGGGAGGAAGAAGTTTTTCTTTTTTAACGTGCAAGCTTTGGAATTCGATTCCATTTGAATTAAGAACAGAACAGAATCACTCCTTCTTTAGAAAGTCTTTAAAGACATGGCTATTTAAAAGCAGCATGGCCGGTCAACATCTGTAACATATTTTACAACCTTTCTCCAGTAACCACTAGCACCAAGACACCTCGGCAATTGCGCGCTATATAAAGTCTGTTACATACTTAACTCTGGATGCCTGCAACCAGTACGAGCCAATGGATCGTTCTATCCTCCCTCCTGGGTGGATCCGACAGAGACTTACTTCTGAATGCCTGTAACCAGTGCATTTCACATGGATCGCTCCATCCTCCCTCACGGGCGGACCCAACAGACTCTTACCTCTGGATGCCTGTAATCAGTGCAGGTCTATGGATCACTCTATACCCCTCATTGTGGATGCTACAGAGACTTACTTCTGAATGCCTATAACCAGTACATTTCATATGGATCGCTCCATCCTCCCTCACGGACGGACCCGACAGAGACTTACCTCTGGATGCCTGTAATCAGTGCATGTCTATGGATCACTCCATACCCCCTCATGGTGGATGCTACAGATACGCTACAGAGACTTACTTCTGAATGCCTGTAACCACTGCATTTCATATGGATCGCTTTATCCTCCCTCACGGGTGGACCCGACAGAGACTAACCTCTGGATGCTTGTAACCAGTGTGAGCCTCTGGGTCACTCTATCCCCCCTCATGATGTACGCTACATAGACGCTACAGAGGCTTTCTTATGGATGCCTGCAACCAGTGCATCCTATGGATCGGTCTATCCTCCCTCCTGGGCGTACTCTACATAGACTTACTTCTGGTTGTCTGTAACCAGTGCCAGCCAATGGATAGCTCCATCCTCCCGCCTGGGCAGACTGTACAAAGACTTACTTCTGGATGCCTGTAACCAGTGCATGTCCATGGATCGCTCCAACCTCCCTCATGGGCGGACCCTATAGAGCCTTCTGGATGCCTGTAACCAGTGCATGTCCATGGATCACTCCAACCTCCCTCATGGGCGGACCCTATAGAGCCTTCTGGATGCCTGTTGCCAGTGCATTTCACATGGATCGCTCCATCCTCCCTCACGGGCGGACCCAACAGACTCTTACCTCTGGATGCCTGTAATCAGTGCAGGTCTATGGATCACTCTATACCCCTCATTGTGGATGCTACAGAGACTTACTTCTGAATGCCTATAACCAGTGCATTTCATATGGATCGCTCCATCCTCCCTCACGGACGGACCCGACAGACTTACCTCTGGATGCCTGTAATCAGTGCATGTCTATGGATCACTCCATACCCCCTCATGGTGGATGCTACAGATACGCTACAGAGACTTACTTCTGAATGCCTGTAACCACTGCATTTCATATGGATCGCTTTATCCTCCCTCACGGGTGGACCCGACAGAGACTAACCTCTGGATGCTTGTAACCAGTGTGAGCCTCTGGGTCACTCCTATCCCCCTCATGATGTACGCTACATAGACGCTACAGAGGCTTTCTTATGGATGCCTGCAACCAGTGCATCCTATGGATCGGTCTATCCTCCCTCCTGGGCGTACTCTACATAGACTTACTTCTGGTTGTCTGTAACCAGTGCCAGCCAATGGATAGCTCCATCCTCCCGCCTGGGCAGACTGTACAAAGACTTACTTCTGGATGCCTGTAACCAGTGCATGTCCATGGATCGCTCCAACCTCCCTCATGGGCGGACCCTATAGAGCCTTCTGGATGCCTGTAACCAGTGCATGTCCATGGATCACTCCAACCTCCCTCATGGGCGGACCCTATAGAGCCTTCTGGATGCCTGTTGCCAGTGCACTTCTGTTGGTTGTTCCTCGCTTGCTCCTGAATCGTCCCTAAAGAACAATTATTACAGATGTTTCTCGCGTGCACGCGTGTCCTGATAGCCTTGAGATCACTTTCCATGGCTGGTTGCACACAACCCCATGCTCTCAAAAACCATGGTTGATGGACGATGGCCCTACGCTCTGAGATCAGGGAGGCACTTTTCTAACTAAACCAAACTAAAAACCAATGTGGTGACCCAGTATGGTTTTTACCTAGCAGGAAACCACTTGGGAGGGGGTAGTACATGAAACACACAAAAGGTGATGGGAGGCTGCTCGCAATAAGTCTAATCACTGGCAAAAGCTCGGGATAGTACTTCAATCCATCATTTTTTTGCTCACAATGCCACCTTTGTTTGGAGTCAGTCATATGCAAATCAGTTTTGACCCTGCTCCTCATGGTAACAGTCCAGCCCGAGCTATTGCCAATGATTAGACTGAGTTGGCATGGTGAGCAAAAGAACGATGGGTTGGAATGCTACCCTAAGCAATTGCCAGTGGTTAAACAAATTGCAAGCATTTCTCCCCTCTCCTTTTGTGTGTTTCATGTACCACCCTAAGTGATGTTGGAATGCCCAGACGCGGGGGCGGCTCCTCTGTTTGAGCGGAGGAGCATCGCCCTACTTAAAAATCCCCCCAAAGCCCCAGAGATGAAAAATAAAATGGTAATTAATTACCATTTTATTTTTCAGCCCCCGTCCCGAGCTGAGCGTCAGCACGAGGGCGGGGCCGCTGCTAAGTACAGCAGCAGGAAGGAGGGTGGGCTGGTATTGCACTGTTTAAAGTGCGCATGACTTTTTGGCCGGCTGTCTTGCGACGGCCAGCCACACATGTGCACTATAAACATCTCTAACCCAGCTGTCTTAAGTCAGCTGGGTTAGAGCAAGCCAAAGCATCCAGAGCGCTGTGAACGCCGAGGGAGGCTGCTCCCACCAATCCTAGCGCTGCTCTCATGATGGTGAGCAATTACAAAACAATGGGGGAACCCAATGGACCATAGGACCTGGGTATAAGTAATTACAAAACAAAATGGTCCCAACGGGAATATTTTAAGAAATTAACAGCAAGTACCAAAGTGACACACACAGTAAAGTGAAATAATTCACCGTTTATATAGACATAAATGAATTAACACATTGAATGTATCGATTCTAAGTAAAAAAAAAAAGAACAATATATCCTTTGAGAAACAACAGCGGACGGATGCGGAGTGGCGCCACCATACTTAAGGATTTAAGACCCTATCAAATGAAGGGCATATAGGAACCATGTGATATATCATTTAGGCCTAAGTAGGCAGCATTATACCAACATTGGAGGTTATCCCCTAATGGTGCTGGAGATTCCATGACGAAAGAAGGACAGTGAGGCTAGCTGGGGAGACAGCGTTTACAACGCTGGTAATACCACGCGGGTAGATAACGCGGACGTTACATCGTCCGCGTTACCACGCATGGCATTACATCGCAAGTCGTTTCAACTACTTGCGCTAGATGGCGCGCAACACCAGGGAATGTGTTGGATTTTAAATCCAACACCTTCCCTGCTGTTGCGCTAACTGGAGTAGGAATAGTAATTTATACTATTCCTAAGTCCAGCGCGCCATCTAGCGCAAGTCGTTGAAACGACTTGCGATGTAATGCCATGCGTGGTAACAACGCGGACGATGTAACGACCGCGTTGTTACCTACCGCGTGGTATTTGCTCGCGGTGTAACATCACATATTCGGCTAGCTGTTGTTTAAATCTGCATTTCGTATTGATCCTTATACAAGGTGTTTTTTTAAAACATTCTCTGGTGTTGGGAGAAGCATTTTATATTACCCAACAAGGAGTTTCAGGATAGAAGTGACTTCTGCACTTTGCTCAAGGTACTTTTTAAGATATCATCAGAGAGTAATATCTTTAGTCTTGATAAAGATGGTTTAAATCAAGATAGTACCATTGAAACGCGTCGACGCAATAGAACCATAATCCGCACAGTGGGCTGCCACACTAGATATTGATTGTCTTTTGTACATCAGGGTCCAGCCCCAACGTTCTCATACGGATATGGTCTCTTTATGACAAAGTGTAGTGTCTTTTTAATACTCTCATCTAATTGTCTTTGTTATCGAGTTTGTTCATTTATAGTGTGATGTTTTTTGATTTTGAACATAAATATACTATGTATGATTAACTGTTTTTTAATTTGCTACAATTGTTTTATATGCTTTTAATAAATTGATACATAACATTTCCAATATTTTTTTCTTGTGTACTGGCAGACTGCTTTTACAATTGGAACTGTATCCCCCATGATTGAATGTGTGTGATTTAGGTGAGTGGATGAGTAAGAGTTCTCTCAGTATTTGCCAACCAAAGGATATATTGTTATTTTTCTAGATTGAACCCTAGTCCTTTGGTGCACAAAGGGTCCCTCTCATTTTTTCAATGGATTCAAAGTTAAATCAATATAGGTTGATTTCAGTATTGATTATATAATATATATTTATTAATATGATGCAGTTTCACTTTAGTGTGTGTGTCACTTCTTGGGCACTTGCTGTTAAATTCTTAAAATGTTCTTATGCTGGTGAGAGCAGCGCCAGGATTGGCCAAGGGAATTCCAGCATCCGGTTCTTGTGTCGTCGAAAAAATAGGTCCAATGCGAGTTCGCTAAGTTTTATTTTATTATATTATTTTACACGCTCTCCCTCCTGTAGATGCCAGCCGCCACTGCCCAGACATGAGTCCCATGCTCACTGTGTCACTGGAACCAAGCAGTACTTGGCTGATGAACCCATAACTAGGGCGTAATTGGTCCTGAGTTGCTTGTGGATCCTGAGCGATTGCCAGTGGTGAGACAAATTGCAAGCATTCCTCCCCTCTCTTTTGTGTGTTTTCTTACCAAGTAGTCCCTGAGGGTGCAGCATTATTCGTTTGTTAATCCACTCGGCGCCTGGCCAGGGGTATGACACGATATACAAATACAGTTACAATAAAATGGATAAGCAAATGCTGCATTCATTAAAAAAATTAAACACAAGTACCGTTTGGGAAGCACAGATGAATGCTCAGCACTGCAAATTAGGGGAAAAGTTAGTTAATTAAATAGCAACATGCTGAGCCAGCGCTTCCGTTTGGAGACACCGCGGAGTTCGTCACAGGATGTAGCAAATCTCACTTCCTGATGTGTGAGCACACACGTGTCAGAGCTGATGAAAGACTTCTAACACTCGAGTCCTTCAGAACTGGGTCGAGCTGCTTCTGTGCCAGAGTGTCATGAGGCTGGTGCACTGAGGAGAGATGCAGGCGCTGGTCTGTGACGTGCGCAGGCAGCAGGCATGCGGCCTTGATGTATCAAAGGGTTTACCGATTCTGTGTCTATGGGGAAATGTGTTCATACATAAGGGACTAATCCCAGGGCTACAGGCATTTGTTTTCACCTGCTGGCCATAGCGGGCATCGGGTGTGACCCCGGGAGGCTGGAAGGGTGGGTGCCGGTTTTGCGGCAGTGGGGGCCCTTTTTTTGTTACTGGGGGCTGGTTTTGCAGCGGTGCTGCAATATCAGACCCCAGAAACAAAAGCAACAGTGCTTCACACTTGCACCCCCATCGCCCCGCCTCCCCCTAGGGGGGGGGCTAGGGGGGGTTAGCGTGGAGTGGGAGGCTGGTCCTACAAAATTGCCAGGGCTGCTTTGGATTCCCAGTCCGGCCCTGCATGAAAAGTGCCAACTTTTGGGAACAGACCTGCATTGACATGGATGAGGTCTTTAGCAGGACAGAGTTACAAATTCACGAGTCTCCCGCTTAAATTAAAAAGTGTTGGGGTGTATGGCCAAGTGCCCGTGTATGCATATGTGACATTTCAATGTTTGCAGTTTGCCTATTTCTATGTGGGACATTTACATGCCTCAAGTGTGTTATCGCGAACCAGAAAAGTGGTGAAAAGCTGAACTGGCCAGCCCTATTTTTGATTTGCATCCAGGGACACATGTCTTGCTTATGATGTTAAACTCACAATTATAAGCACAAAACAAAATGACTTCATGAACTACTCACATTTACCATGAACAACCAGAGGTAGAAATGGGTAGGATCTAATCATGGGAACGACGTTTTCAAGCTTTTTTAATTGTATATAAAGAGTTCCCCTACTTTTTGCCACAAACAACTCTCCCTGAATGGTTACCATACTTTCTTTAATGCCCCTCAACCACTGGTGACAACAGGACAAGTCGAAATCGCTGCAGTTGTCCTATATCAGGTCCAGGCCTACTTTCTTGTTTGTGCTTATTTCTTTGGTCCATATTTACTAAAGATTGTATTTACCACTTTAAAGGCCCACGTGAGAAACGCTGCTAAACTGTGCTGTTGCACGTCCATCTGCGTAAACTATAGAAAATGTGACATATGTGTTTCGAGCAATATATATCCTGATATTTTTGAAAACATATAATACAGAGAACTCAGACTCAGTTTGCTCCATGTCAGGTGCGGGCAACTCAGCCACTGCTGCTTTTGTCTTTACAGTCTGATATACGTTTTGCTTTTCCCATTCCAAATGCAGAACTACAAGTACTAGAATGCAAAGTAAAAAAAAAAAACGTGATGTCTGCTTGCAAACAGTAAACAATAAGTAGATCTCTCCAAAATATATGTGCGGGTTTTTACATGTATTTAAACTTCGTGTTCCTGGAAACAACAGTACCAAACAGGAGAAAACAGAAATGACCCCCAAAGCTCTGTGAGAAAATGTTCAGCGCACCAGGACCATTTGATTTAGTTTTTTCAATAACTAACTCCTGCTTTTCCAGTTTTTGGTTGAAAAACAAAAAAAAAATTGCTGAGTGAGTCCAACGAGTTTGGTGCCCGCTCAGCCATCTCTTCAGCCCAACCCTCACAGCGGTGGTTGCCTTGAAGGCTCATAGATCGCCACTGGGCTGGTGGAGATCTTTATTTATGGTGAGCGGTCCTCCTCTACAGGAGCAGAGGTGATAACCTCCACTGACCGGGTTGATGTCCACTGAGGAAGCTCTTTAGCCTTCGGAGCAGGCGTCACAGTGATGGTTGCTCCGAAGGCTCATGGATAGCCGCTGGGCTGGCGGAGATCTCTAAATCTTGTGAGCGGGCCTCCACCAGAAGAGCAGAGACCATAACCTCCACTGACCGGGTTGGTGTCCACTCAGCAAGCTCTTCAGCCTTCGGAGCAGCCGTCACAGTGGTGGTTGCTCCGAAGGCTCATGGATAGCCGCTGGGCTGGCGGAGATCTCTAAATCTTGTGAGCGGGCCTCCACCAGAAGAGCAGAGACCATAACCTCCACTGACCGGGTTGGTGTCCACTCAGCAAGCTCTTCAGCCTTCGGAGCAGCCGTCACAGTGGTGGTTGCTCCAAAGGCTCATAGATCGCCACCAGGCTGGCGGAGATCTTTAAATCTGGCAAGAGGTCCTCCACCAGACGAGCAGAGGCCATAACCTCCACAGCCCTGGTTGGCGGCAGGCAGCCCCCTGAACTGTAAATAGGTACCTAAGATATTATTAAATCCAAGGAGGCAGATTTTCTAAGCCTCTCGCCATGACAAGCGTTTGAATGTCACACTCTTTCAGGTGGTATGTTGCGTTACCTGGTGGCGTATCACCTTGTATTTGCTTAATCTCTTTGCTTACGTCAGTGCTGACCACGTTGTATTTTTCCCTCCTCAGGCTTATGATGCCAGGCTGTGACAATCTTTGCCTTATCTGTTTCTTGACCCTTTCAGGTTGCTGTACTCCGCTAGGGCAGAGACCCCGATAGTTTCTCCTCCTGGGTGGAGGGGCGGAGCCAGGTGGACGCGAGTCGCCTCGGCTCCGGCACCCAAGAGCTGTTCGAGGTGCTTCCACTGCGCGTTCTCGACCCTAAAACGGAGCGGAGTGCAAGGGGGAGACAGGCGATGAAGTGGATGCCTGATCGAGAGGGTGAGCGGTGCCGGAGCTGAGGCATCGGGCAGATTCGGAGCGCAAGAAGGGAGTTGCGCGATCCTCAAAATGGCGGCGGCACTCGGGGCGCACTTTAATGTTTGCTCTCTCGGCTGCCGGCTGCCCCGACTTGCGAGGTGGGTCCCCTCTGCAGATTTGGAGTGGCGGTGGAGGGCGGCGAGGAGAAATCGAGGAGTCCGGAGGTGCGGGCGGCAGAGAGACTGTGTTGGTGTTCACGCCCGCCTGATGCCTCGTGACCGCTGCTGGTGGGAGCTTGCAGATTGCCAGCGCGAGCGACCCCCCTTTTTGAAGAGGACGGACTGGAGGCAAAACGCCCATGGTTGAGGTTTGGGAGCCTGGGGGGCTGAGAGGTGCAGCGGGGGCGCCCAGACACGATCTGCCTGACTTGAACATGGCGCCCGCCGCTTGCAATGCCTATATGCGGTTTTGGCGCGCTGGGCCTGCCGGGGACTCACTGCGGGTGCTTGAGCCAGGCGGGAGACCTGACTTTGTGGCACAGTTCCGCCTGCCCTTGAGCGCCCTCCTCTATCCACAAGATGGAGCCCAGCATGGCCTCAGGATCAGCCCGGGGATCCAGCATGCTGCTTCCCCCACCACCATCCGGCCTTCTACCCCTATGGACATCTCCAACTCGGGGATCCCTCCAGACCCAAGACCACCACCCTTGAGTGCAACACCACCTGAACACCTAGCTGAACGATGGCAAGAATTTCCTGCTCTGTAAATATGTAATATATAATTGTCCAAGCCTAATCGCTGTTAAATGTAATCCTGAGTGAATTTGCAAATAAATAAATAAATATATATATATATATATATATATATATATATATAACTCAAACCACTAGTATATGTGGTAGACCTTTGTACTTACTACCATTCCTATGTGATTTCAGAGTTTATATGTTTGTATCTCTTCCTTGAGTGGCTTTACAACTTGTACATTTGCAATTTTTTCTGTTTGTATCTCTTATGTAACTCATGTAATCCAAAGTCCTTATGTAACGCAACTGGTTCTTTTGTAAAGCGCTCTGACACCTTTGGGTAATGTTCGCGCTATATAAAATCGCATTAAATAAATAAAATTAAAAAATTGCTTGTCCGCCGGCCTCTTCACCTGGTTTTCCTCTTGGCATCCTGCACACATGTAAGAGGCTGGAGTCCTGAGGATGTGAACTTTTTGTTGCACTGACTTCAGTATGACGTCACAGTGTCTTCCTTTATTGCTGCTAAGTGTTAATAAAGAGATGTTTGTACTATACCCAGCTACTTGTCTTGTCTTTTATAACATCTTGCATTTTCTCTGCATTTGAACTGTGGGCGCATTCATCTGCCCTGTGCACAAACTTTGAACTTGTGATCTGAGCCAGTGGTGTGGCAGACAGGTACAGGTGTGTGTGCATCTCTCGTTCACAGACCCTGAGCTGTTGGGAGTTGCTCCATTTTTGCGTCAGAGCGCTACATTCCCCTGTTCTCCCACCCCCATGGCTCATGGGGGCAATGCAATGAATACTTAAGCCGCAGGGGGGCGCACTTGAGTCAGGCACGTGGAGTCATGACAACATCAAAAGGGGTAGCAACCAGGCCCGGTTCTAGCATGGGGGGGGGGGGGGGGCATGAGCCTTGGCCCTAGGCAGAGACGGCACGAAGGCCAGTAGTAAATGGCCTCTCATTTAAAACGTTCCTCCGAACGTTGTTTTTTTTTTTTCCTGTTCTGAGAGGTGCGTGATTGGGCCTGGGCTCTCTCTCACAGGCACCCCCAATCACACATCTCGTTATAGAAAGGTGGGCTGTGTACCTGCCCACTCGTTCAGGTAGAATAGGGGCATATCGAAGGGGACAAATCCTCTCTTTGGCACCGGGTAACAACCGTTGTGCTGAGTGGATATTTCCTTTTCTATTCCACGCTGGAGAAAAAAAGTTTGTTTCTCCGGATTCACCTTTCCTGGCCCCTGCAGCTGCTTATCAGATCGGGCTGTGACGAGGAACCGAGCAGGTCAGAGAATGACTGGCTATTTGTTCTCCTTTTTAAAATCATCAGGGAAGGCCCAGCAAGACACATACTTCCTGTTTGCTTTATTTAAACAGTTTTTATCATTATCAAGGCCTCTCTGCCATGGATGTAAGACAACAATAAAAATGTCCAGATAACTGATGATTAATGATCCTGCCAATCCTTTGTCTGTTGGTGGTTTTGAAATGCAGATAAACTGTATTTTATGTGGATAGCTCAGTGGGTTACTGCCTTTGTCACAGAGATTCTTGTGTTACTTGCAGTTCAGAAATTACAATCCTATCATAGGACAGTTACCTATGAATTGTCATCAAAGAGCTGCATGCAAACCTGAATGATATAGTTATAACTTAGCTTTTTTTTGTGTTGTAATATAGTTAGAACTTCCCTAGTCTTTCACTATTCTAATGTTGCTAAAAAGAGTTTGTTTGAGCAGATATATATTTTTATCAGTAAAGCCAACCCCTAACCACTGGGGTATGCTTTAAATCCTGAGTTTGTGCTTCTCCAGACCAAACCCTCTTAAAATATACTGCCCACCAGTATGGATGACATGTGATTCCTACACCTTGTAATCCTCATTGGCTTATGTGACATTCCCTGTAGACTGAATTACATACTTGCATGATTGATTGTCCCTGTATAATGTGTGCGTGATGTAAAGTACTGTGACACCCTTCACCAGCGGCGTCACTATAGGGGTGCGGGGGGGGGTGCGGACCGCACCGGGTGACACCATCACATGAGGTGACACCAACAGGGCCGGTGTGTGCAGTGCAACCTAACTTTTCAGGAGGAGGTGCCTGTGCGCAGTGCGCACTGTCTCCTCCTCCGCCACGTCTGCGCGCCTCTCTAGGCCCGGGTGCAGGCGGCTGATGTCATTCCCGCATGCGCATTGGGCCCTAAAAGTGCACATGACTGGCCTGCAGCAGCATCACAAGTGACGAGGAGCAGAGGCACTGTCTTGACCACCGGTTTCTGGGCCGCCATAATTTAATTTTATTCCTAGGCTAGCCCGCTGGCCGCCGACGTAGCCCCCCCCCCCCTGTCTGCCACCAACACAGCAGGTGAGTTTCTCCGGCACCAATTGATTCATGATCATGGGTGGTGGTCAAGCGGTTATGAGGCCTGTGCTGCTGTGTTGTTGTGAGTGAGTGAGTGACTTGTGACTTCTTGAGCAGGGCGGAGCGAGGTGGCCTGCCTCTGATCACGTCTTCTACGAGTTGTGGGCCCATCTTTTGAGCTGTCGGGAGGCCTGCGAAGACGACTTTCAGGCACAGCTCTGTGTACATGCTGAGGCCTCTAGTCTCGCCTGCTAGCGCGGCAGTTCTTCTCTTACTGAAAACCGTGACTTCAAGATGGGGTTCTCACTCTCTTTCCTCTCCCTTCTTTTATTTGCTCCCCTGTGAAATGGATCCAAAAAAGAAAATCACTTTTGCTGGAAATCAATGTCGTATTTTTCTGGCATTTAATTCCAAAGTGCAGCATCGGGAATAAAAGTTTACAAATATGAAAAATAAATAACTAAATAAAGTAAGACAGAGTGGTAGCAAACTGGCCAGATTGATTTTATTCACACCCAAACACATTAGCGCCACTTTTACAGAGTTTGCCAGTGAAGCGCTATTTTTGTTGTCTTGGCTTTGTTTTCCCTGGGCTTGGAACTAGTGCACCAATCCTGGAGGTACTGCAATGTGAGGATTGAAAAACAAAATTTGTACTGCTGCTCCTCATCTAGGGATGTTGTCTTTTTTACCATACTGCTTACGTTTTGTAAGGATATAAGCAATGGCCATTGAAATGGGTCCATTCAGGGCCCTGTAGTCATGTCCTTAACTTTTCAGGCAAAAGCACTCACTGATTTCTGAACAGTGAGTGTAAAAGCGTTAAGGTAACCATGTTGTTCCTGCTTACATTTCACATGGTTTGCAAAATTTTGCATTCCCTATGATTGTTTGCTTTTTTCAGGATGCTGTCACTTTTTTTTGTAGGCCACATATTGCTCTTGCCTAGTGCGTAATTTAAATTGAGCCGCATCCAGGTGTTTATAGCTGGCAACAATTGGGTTGTAGTTGAAGGCAGTCTGAGTTTTTCTCAGTGGGGCAGTATGGTGTTCAGTGGGGGAGAGGATGTGGCACTATGGCCAGAGCTGCTGAATTTGGAACTGGGGAACCAGGTTCAGCCTTAATAACCAGTCCGCCAGACCACTCTCCTGAGAGAGCACTAACTCATGCTAGACCTTAGAAGGCTTCGCAAGACATTAGAAGCCCCGGTGTCGTAGCACCAGCAGGTGGACCCTAGCATGACAAGTGTAGGTTAACCTTCAAGGCTTGTCTACCACTATTCATACTGAAGTTCACCTCCAGTCTTGCGGGCAGGCCTATGAAGCAGCACACCCTAGAACAACAGTGACCCTGTCACTGAGATCACAGGACCCTTGAGAAGGGCCAGATCTAGGGCGGTGTGACCGCACCAGGTGCTGACTTTAGGTGGAGGCATCATTTTTGCAAGTATATTATGGTTTTTAAAAGCGCTTGCTGCCTCCTTCCTGGACTCCAGCAATTTTTGGTAACAATAAAAATGTCATGACTCTGGTGATTAATGTTCTTCCTAGAGAGAGAGATCGGAATTTTGTCTAATGGAAGATTTGACTCATGGAAAGGTAGCTCAGAGGGTTACTGTACCTGCTGCAAAGAACATGTACCATGCAGATCACAAAGTGCACATAATGTAAATAGGCCAGTGGGCTACTGCTTTTGTCAGAGAGATCCTTTTGTTACTTGCAGTTTATAAGTTAAAATCCTAACATAGAACAGTGAGCTATTAACTGTCATCTACTCCGCAGCAACACAAGTCACATTTTTTATTAGCATTTTTTATTGAGCTACAAACAATTTATTAGTTTAAATGGTCAGATCATGCTGCAGATCTTGCATTATGAGGCAAATATGGCAGAGCCATTATTATTTAGAAAACATTTGCAAACTAGGATATTTAGCCATTCATGTTTGAACTGCTGTTGTGGAAAAGGGAGAAGTGCTGATGAAAGAAACTCCATGGCTCGGAGACAAATGGCTTGTGCTTCCACATTTTATCGTATTTGGTCCTGCATCAGCACATGAAAATTCAGCAAAATTATGTGAAATTGTGCATAATAATGCGAAATGCAAAACTGGCATATGCGCTGTATTTTAAATAAACAGCAGCTCTTTTTCAGTCCCCTTGACCTTGCCAGGTAGGTCGCTCCCCCACCACACAGCTCCGCCTGTGTTGGCCGCCCGCTGCTGCTGCTGGTGGTGGTGGTAAGATCGCCGTTCCGCTTGTGGCCTCGGTGCCCGCATTTCTTGCTTGTCTCCCCTTTTCCTTCTGTACCCCTCGCTGCCCCATTTGCATTGTGCCCGTTATTTGTGTCTGCTTTTCTCTCCCCATTTTCCCTTCTGTACCCCTCGCTGCCCCATTTGCATTGTGCCCGTATTTGTGTCTGCTTTTCTCTCCCCATTTTCCCTTCTGTACCCCTCGCTGCCCCATTTGCATTGTGCCCGTATTTGTGTCTGCTTTTCTCTCCCCATTTTCCCTTCTGTACCCCTCGCTGCCCCATTTGCATTGTGCCCGTATTTGTGTCTGCTTTTCTCTCCCCATCTTCCCTTCTGTGCCCCTCGCTGCCCCATTTGCATTGTGCCCGTATTTGTGTCTGCTTTTCTCTCCCCATCTTCCCTTCTGTGCCCCTCGCTGCCCCATTTGCATTGTGCCCGTATTTGTGTCTGCTTTTCTCTCCCCATTTTCCCTTCTGTACCCCCTCGCTGCCCCATTTGCATTGTGCCCGTATTTGTGTCTGCTTTTCTCTCCCCATTTTCCCTTCTGTACCCCTCGCTGCCCCATTTGCATTGTGCCCGTATTTGTGTCTGCTTTTCTCTCCCCATCTTCCCTTCTGTGCCCCTCGCTGCCCCATTTGCATTGTGCCCGTATTTGTGTCTGCTTTTCTCTCCCCATTTTCCCTTCTGTACCCCTCGCTGCCGCATTTGCATTGTGCCCGTATTTGTGTCTGTTTTCTCTCCCCTTTTTTCCTTTTGTGCCCCCGCTGCCTCTCGCCATTCCCGCCGCTGCGGCCCCGCCCCCCTGTCTGCCCATTCGCTGACCCTGCCTCCCGCCTCCCAGCTGCTCCTCCCTCCCACCTCCCCATAAATGGCGGGCGCGCCTAAGGCAAGCCCGTCTGCGCCCGTCCGTGCCTGGACCGCGCCCAGCGCCAAACCCCCTGGCCCCCGCAGCAGCCAACCCACCCACCGGACTTACGACACCGCCACCCTCAACGCACTCAACACCGGCCGTATCCCCGGCTGCCACCGTGCCACCCCAGGTCGCACCCACGGACCCTTCAGCTGCCAATCCTGCAAGTCCTCCTGCCTCCGGACCTGCACCGCACCCGCCAAGCCGAGCACCAGCAGCAACCACCTGAAGTGCATCCTGCTCAACACCCGCTCCGTCCACAGACACGCCGTGGAACTTTGGAACCTGCTCGACTCCACATCACCAGACGTCGCTTTCCTCACGGAAACATGGATGAACGCCTCCTCAGCGCCCGCCATCGCCATCCCGGACGGATACAAGATCACCCGAAGGGACCGCGCCAACCAGACCGGAGGAGGCATCGCCATCGTCCACAAGAACACCATCCGCATCACGACCAACTCCGACGACACCTTCACAGCCGACGAACACCTGCACTTCCAGATACACACCGACCCCAAGACCACCCTCAGAGGCACCCTCATCTACAGACCCCCAGGACCACGCACACAATTCAGCGAAGACATCGCCGACCTCATCAGCCCGCACGCCCTCCCCTCGGCTGACTACATCCTCCTTATAATAATAATTTGTACTTGTAAAGCGCACTGTTACCCTAGGGTGTCCTGGCGCTGTACGCATACCGCTGTGGAACCCTTCCTGTCTTTTTCCCTGTGAAATGTCTTGGGGACCTCAACTTCCACCTAGAGAACAACAACGATCGCAACACCACCACCCTGCTGGACAACCTCGGACTCAAGCAACTGGTGACCACCCACCACGCCGGCCACACGCTTGACCCCGTCTTCTCCTCCAGCAAGGACATCTCCTTCAGCCACACCACCGGACAGACCACAGCTGCGTCCACTTCAGCTTCAGCAGGATCACCACGCACCACCGCCCGCAACAGTTTCCGCGCAGAAGCTGGAACAAGATCACCACCGACCAACTCACCACATCCCTGAGCCAGAACCCTCCCGCCAGCTCAACGAACCCCAACCAAGCCGCCAGCAACCTCACAAGATGGATCACCAACTGCGCAGACGACCTCGCCCCATTGAAGACCCCCCCAGTCAGACCCGGCAACAAGAAAGCATCCTGGTTCACCGACGAACTCAAGAAATCCAAGAAGAACTGCCAGGCCCTCGAGAAAGCATGGCGCAGAGACCCGACTGCAGACAACATGACCACCCTCAAGCACGCCACCCGAAAACACCACCAGCTGATCCACACCACCAAGAAAACCGCATTCAAGGAACGACTGGACAACAACGCCCACAACAGCAAGGAACTCTTCATCATCGTCAAAGAACTCTCGAACCCCAGCGCCGGAAACAACAACATCACTCCCTCGCAAGACCTCTGCAACTCGCTCGCCTCGTTCTTCCACAGCAAGATCGCAGACATACACAACAGTTTCAGCACACAGACGACGTACCCTACGACCGTTCCAACGTCCCCCACCTCCACCCTCCGAGCCTGGACCCCGATCAACACCGAAGACACTATCCGCACGATGAACTCCATCCACTCCAGATCACCAACCGACCCCTGCCCTCACCACGTCTTCAACAAGGCCGACGCCGTCATCGCACCCCCACCTCCGGGACATCATCAACACCTCCCTCGACACCGCCACCTTCCCAGAGAGCTGGAAGCACGCCGAACTCAGCGCCCTACTGAAGAAACCGTCAGCGGATCCCACCGACCTCAAAAACTACCGCCCCATCTCGCTCCTTCCTTTTCCTGCCAAAGTCATCGAGAAGACCGTCAACAGACAACAGACAGCCTTCCTCGAGACGAATGGATCCCTCGACCACTCGCAGTCCAGCTTCCGGGCCAACCACAGCACCGAGACCGCCCTCATCGCAGCCACCGACGACATCCGAGCCCTGCTCGACAACGGGGAAACAGCAGCCCTCATCCTCCTGGACCTCTCCGCAGCGTTCGACACAGTCTGCCACCGCACCCTAGTGCAACGCCTGAACAACGTTGGAATCCAAGAGAAGGCACTGGAGTGGATCATCTCCTTCCTCGCCGGAAGAACCCAGAGAGTCCGCCTCCCCCCGTTCAGTTCCGAGGCCACCGAAGTCATCTGCGGCGTACCACAAGGATCATCACTCAGCCCCACCCTCTTCAACGTCTACATGAGCCCCCTCGCAGCCATCGCACGCCAACACAACCTCAACTTCATCTCCTACGCCGACGACACCCAGCTGATCCTCTCCCTCACCAACGACCCCACAACCGCCAGAACCAACCTACATGAAGGGATGAAGGACGTAGCCGAGCGGATGAGGAACAGCCGCCTGAAACTGAACTCAGATAAGACGGAAGTCCTCATCCTAGGATCATCACCCTCCGCCTGGGACGACTCCTGGTGGCCCCCTGCCCTGGGCAACGCACCCAAACCAACAGACCACGCACGCAACCTGGGCTTCATCCTGGACTCCTCCCTCTCAATGACCCGACAAGTCAACGCCGTCTCCTCGTCTTGCTTCTACATCCTACGCATGCTGCGCAAGATCTTCCGGTGGATCCCCACCGAAACCAGGAAGACGGTCACCCAGGCCCTCGTCACCAGCCGACTGGACTACGGCAACTCCCTCTACGCCGGAACCACAGCCAAACTTCAAAAAAGACTCCAACGCATCCAGAACGCCTCAGCTCGACTCATCCTGGACATCCCCGACACAGCCACATCGCCGGACACCTGAGAGACCTGCACTGGCTCCCCGTCAGCAAGAGAATCACGTTCCGACTCCTCACCCACGCACACAAAGCTCTCCACAACCAAGGCCCCAGATACCTCAACGACCGTCTGACCTTCTACACTCCCACCCGCCAGCTACGATCGACCAACCACGCCCTCGCCGCCGTCCCCCGCATCCGAAGAGCCACAACGGGAGGAAGATCCTTCTCCTACCTGGCTGCAAAGACGTGGAACTCCCTACCCATCCACCTCCGCCTTACCCAAGACCACCTCTCCTTCAGGAAGCAACTCAAGACCTGGCTGTTCGAACAGTAGCGGACCCCCCCCTCCCCCCCTAGCGCCTTGAGACCCTCCGGGTGAGTAGCACGCTATACAAATGCTTGATTGACACGTGTCCACTTCGAATGTGAGAATGCATTTTGCGCTAAAAAAAGTACAAAAAAACACAAAAGCACCTCAAACAACAGCCGCTCGCTCAGTCATTCGCGCTGTTCCTGTGCAATGGGCATTCTCTGTAATTTTTTATGTCGAACAGTGCATTATTACATGATGTGTCATAATAGGGTATGACTGAATGATGACCAGTCCACCTCTACAGAGGGCCTTCCACTGCACTGGAGCACTTCTCACACGTTTTTATTAACTTTTGATTTGCTTCACCTAAAGACAGAATTTTATTTTTGCTAAAATCTACAGGGTATGCAGCAGGGCCACATTACAAGAGGCTTGCAATAATGCCATGATTCCCAACTGTGGTTAATAAAGCAGAAATAATCATTCTACTCAATTCTATATTGCAGTGCCTGTCTTTATTATTAAACCGTTGTACTGTATAATTTAACATGTTTGTTAATGATGCTTATAAAGAATAATGAGCATGTTTGCTCAGCGGGTGATAGTCAATCCCAGGTTCCGTCTTTTACAGGCTTATTACCATCGATAAAATAGGCGACAAGTATGAAAAACAAAAATGAACAGCGGCACAGGGCGACTCACAAAACGACCAAGATGAAAACCTCCCAAATCATTTGCACGAACCACTCATACTAGAGGTGACACTGACATCCTACATTTGACTGGACCCACCGTTTCATCAGCCCACGCCACGTGCTTAAAAACACGCTTTGTTTTTGTCGTTGCTGGTGTTTTTAAAGTCGCTGTTTTTTTTATAAGAATAGTTCAAGGATATATTATATCAATCATGCCACATGGAATACATACATCAAAGAGGCCAAGTGGATGCCAGCAAAGAAAAGCAAAAAATGAAAAAAATGAATCACTCTCAACACTACGTGGATCCATGCTTCAATATGTCAAGAGACCAGATGATGGCCAGGGTAAGGGTTCATCAAAAGACACAGTTCCTCGGCCACCAATTGATAACGCTGATCCTGATGCTAGTATGCATTCTGCGGAAGAGGAAGGAGTTGAAATAGAAGAAAATGAAGCAGAAAAACAAGGAATGGAAATTCAAATGGATGAATTTGAAGCAGAAGAGAGTACTGAAAGTGACTCTAACCATGATACTGTAAATGAGATGATTAATGAGGTTAAGGGGGAATATTGGAATATTTTAGATGATGCTTCTTTTTGGAATATACCAGTTCCAGATCATTTGCGGGTTGTAATCATCAAAAGAGGAAGTGCTTCTTTCCAGAACAAAGATGGCCCTTTCAGAATTGCGACAAGGCAAGATGCAAAAGGAGATGTTCGCCAGCTATCAAAAGAGTGGTTTTACAAGGTGATGCCAAATGGTGAGAAAGTGTTGCGATCATGGATGGTTTACTCACTCGTCAGTGAGAAATTATATTGTTTTTGCTGCGACTCTTTGCCGCTAATCATGCTACAGACACGACATCCAAATTTGTGACTGGGTTTCAGATGTGGTGGAAACTGAGCCCGAAAGTGCATAATCATGAGACATCCGAAGAGCACTTACATTGCCTTGAAAAATGGAAAACATTGGCAGCAGGACTTAGACTGCACAAAACAATTGACGCCGAAAGTATTGCTTTGTTGGACATACAGAAGAGAAAGTGGAGAGACATCTTGCACAGGTTGCTCGATATCACATTGTTTCTTGCCAAGCAGAATCTGGCATTCCGGGGCCACAATGAAGATGAATCTTCTTTGAATAAAGGAAACTTTCTTGAAATGGTTGAGATGCTTTCTAAATATGACCCAGTGCTGAAAGAGCACCTAATGAGATTAAAGCGAAGCACATGTAAACTCAAAGCATCAGTATCTTATCTTGCACCAAAAACTCAGAATGAGTTTATACATGTCCTAGCAAATCATGTGAAGGAGAAGCTTGTCATGGATATAAAATCTGCCAGGTATTTTGGGATCATGTTCGATAGCACACCTGACACATCACACACTGACCAAATGTCCGAAGTGATCAGATATGTGAAAATCCAAAATAGGAAAGTTGAAGTAAGAGAAGTGTTTCTGGGATTTTTCCCTTTAAAGGGGAAAAAAAGCTGTTGACCTCAGTTCTGATATTCTTAAAAATCTGGAAAGTGATGGACTCGACATTATGATGTGCCGCGCTCAAGGTTACGATAATGCTGCCACTATGGCTGGAAAAGAAAGAACAGGAAAGCTATTTTTAATGGATGTGTGGACCATTCGCTTAACTTGTGCGGCCAACACTCTTTTGCTGAAAATGCTTCGTGTGTGACTTTTTTGGGAACTCGAGACAATGTTTTCCTTCTTTGCTGCTTCCACTCACCGATGGGATGTTTTAATGGACCACACTGGAGTCTCAGTGAAAAGACTATCAACAACACGCTGCAGTGCTCATCATGCTGCAGTAAAGGCAGTGATAGAAAAATTCGATGAATGTGTGGCGGCAATTTAAGCTCTATGTGATCCAGATGACAATTTAGACACAAGAGGTACAGCCCGAGGTCTTTTGCCTGCTGTCTGCAATTTCACGTTTCTGTGCTACCTCTACTTTTGGTGTGATGTACTTGAAGAAGTTAATCTTACACAGCTGTACCTTCAGACTAAGGGCTTAACTCTTGACAAGGTGGTGACAAAGCTAGAGACGCTAAGACTTTTTCTGTACGACGAGCAGCGCAATCATCTAGTGGAGCAGGCAATTGAACAGGCGCTTTTAAAATCAGACCAATATGGAATTTCAGTAGAGAGCAGACCCAGGTTCAAGAAGAGGATGACAGGTGAGAAGACAAGAGATGCTGGACTAACTCTGCAAGAAGAAAACAAGAGGGCGATGCTTGAGTGTATTGATCGTTTCCATTCTGAACTCCAGATCAAGAGCCATCAAGGAAGTAGCAGCCATGTTTGAGGCTGTTCAAGCCAAGAGTTTGATATCTGCCACTGAAGAAGAGTTACTGGTGTCCATTCCAAAATTGTCCACTTTCTATGATGAGTTATCCGAGGGAGAGCTTTTATTAGAAATACCAAGGCTGAGAAGGCACCTGAAGGCAGCAGAGATTGATCTCGAAGAAGCCAAAGACTGGTCAGTATTTGACGTTTTGAAATTCATAGCTGAATGGGACTTCCTAGAATCTCTCCCATATCTCTCAGTGAGCCTACAATTATTTCTTACGATCTGTGTGTCTGTGGCTTCATGTGAGAGGAGTTTTTCAAAGCTGAAGTTTATAAAGAACTATTTGCGATCTACCATGGGACAGTCAAGGCTTTCTGATCTTGCAATATTATCAATTGAAAGTGATTTGGCGAAAGGAGTTGATTTCGATGAAGTAATTAACAAGTTTGCAGCTTTAAAGGCCAGGAAAGGAAAGTTCTGATTAGTCGAGATTTAATGTGACATTGTAATTTGTACTGTTGCATACTATTCTGGCAGTTGCTGATTGTGCAAACCCAATACAGAACGGTTACAACCTTATCTCCTGTAACAGTAAAATTTAAAGTTTAATGTTAAAATAAAAATGTAACATATTTTCTATGTAGTTCTTAGTTCTTAACTTCTTACAATCTTTTACCTCCGACCTTGTTGAATTCAATTTTTCTTCTATGGCCTTTGTAAATATAGGACCTAAATTTACAAACGTTACTAAGGATTCTGTATGGTCCCGTTATTTGCCAACTGTGTCCACTGGCGGACTTGGAGCGGAGGAGGTCCATGCGGTAAGTCGTGAGTGGGTGACACCATGAGTTACCCGCACCGGGTGACACCAACCCTAGTGACGCCACTGCCCTTCACTGATATGAATAGCGCTATACAACTAATAAAATTCATATGAGAGAGTGGTTACGGAGGGATGAGGGGTGCTGGTGGAGGGTGGTAGTGAGGGAGTCCGAGGAGGAGGTCAATAGGGGGAGGGGCTACGGAGAGTTAAGGGGCACTGGAGGAGGGTGGTAGTGAGGGAGTCCGAGAAGGAGGTAAATAGGGGGGCTACGGAGAGATGAGGGGCAGCTGATGGAGGGTGGCAATGAGGGAATCCGAGGAGGAGGTCAATAGGGGGGGGCTACGGAGAGATGAGGGGCGCTGGTGGAGGGTGGCAGTGTGGGAATCTGAGGAGGAGGTCAATAGGGGGGGGCTACGGAGAGATGAGGGGCGCTGGTGGAGGGTGGCAGTGAGGGAATCCGAGGAGGAGGTCAATAGGGGAGGGGGGCTACGGAGGGATGAGGGGCGCTGGTGGAGGGTGGCAGTGAGGGAATCCGAGGAGGAGGTCAATGGGGGGCAACGGAGAGATGAGGGGCGCTGGTGGAGGGTGGCAGTGAGGGAATCCGAGGAGGAGGTCAATAGGGGGGGGCTACCGAGAGATGAGGGGTGCTGGTGGAGGGTGGCAGTGAGGGAATCCGAGGAGGAGGTCAATAGGGGGGGCTACCGAGAGATGAGGGGTGCTGGTGGAGGGTGGCAGTGAGGGAATACGAGGAGGAGGTCATGAGGGAGAGCCCGAGAAGTGTCACTTGCCTGATACTCCCACCTCAGAAACCTCCTCTTCCCATCAAAGGGACATTACTTGGAAAAAAGCACTTTTTGAGAGTGATAACAAAAGAAAGATTTGGAAAGAAAAGAATGCGTTTTACTGGCCCTTGTAAGACTAATGAGAGATAAAGGAGGGCTCTGAAGCAGGCCTGGCTAGACATATAAGTGACAAATCGGGCCCGCAGTGGCCCACCCAAATCCATCCTTGGCCCACCCAACTAAAAATTCCTGGAGCCGGGCCTGGTAGCAACGCCGTTCACACTCTGCTACAGACGTGAATCTCCAAACAAACATCTACACACAATGAAACTTTACTTCGACAATGACAAGAGATGCGTCACTGGCTTCTTTCTCAAAACCTGTCCCCCATCCTCGTCAACACTGGTGTATGTCCAGATTGTTCGTTTACTTCTCAGCACGATAAATAACTTTTGTTGAATGAAGGTGCACTTAAACTGTACCCCCTCCATAGTTGAGAAGGCGAAGCCCTTGTGGCTCTGCACGGGGTGACTGGCGGTTTGTACCAGTGTGAGATGCTAGTAACAAGCTGCACAAGCCTTTCTCCCGGCACCCCTGGAAGATGGACCTACGAGCCCTGTCTGATGATAACTGAGGCCCTTCGTGTCCTCCTGGTCAGGTGGAATGAGATTAGACAGGCGTGGTCTGTGTGCGCTTAAAATGATGTGTGTCAATTAATGGGAAACGAAAACTGGGAAACCACATTGGAGGATGTTGTGTTGGTGTTTGTGTATGAGTTTGGTCTGGTGGGGGAACCGTAATTGGAATGTTAATATGTAATATAGAATGTTAGTATTTGAAGACTGGGGAGTTCTGTGAGGTTGGAAGAGGAAGCGCTGGTTCTTCAACATCCTCACACTGTACCAGGGTTTTTAAATAATAAAATACTTAAACAAAATTAGTACGAGGAGCGTTTTTACAATTTGGCGACGAGTTACCCTGGTACACGAACCCAGTGTGTGGGTCATCATCTTATCTGAATTGCATCGATGCTGCAGCCGCGATGAATATGCACATTGGAATTTTAGAGACATTTTGGAAGCTACACGAGACTCATTGCTACACTGAGTCACGATGCGTGTGAGTTTTCCTTGACTGGATATTACTAATCAGAAAATCCTTGCAGGAGGATTTTTTTTCTATACCGTCAATGGACAGCATTGGGCGCGAGCAATCTCGTGCACACACAGGCTACGGCATCACTGTTGGGAGAGTGGACAACACAACAGCAAAGCGCGCACCCTTCGGTATATCCACTGCTGTTGGTGTACGTGTTCAAGTCACTATGCTCAATGTGTCTACAACGTTTGCACAGCCATCTTGTATCAAGACAGTGGCATAGCAAAGGGGGGAAATCCGCCCCGGCAGCATTAGTTTTGGGGGCGGCAGCGCCCTCCCCCCTCTTACCTGCAGCCGTTGTGGGGCAGCCGATGCAGAAAACCACCAGCACCCTCCTCCCCGCTCTTACATGTGGTCACGGCGTGCGGCAAACGCAGGGACCTCCACGGGCGGCACAAGGTCTAGCTACGCCACTGTATCAAGAACATCGTACAAGATGACGTCACTATGCCTAATGCAGTTAATCACTTGCACAGCCATTTTGGATCAGGACATATCCATTCTGATTGCATATGTAATTCATTTGTTTAGTTACACATCGGCAAACTTCTGTACTTCACTAGTTCAGCAATCTGGTATTTAAGGTGCGTTTTACTATTATGTTTTAAGTTTTGTACCCAAATAATTCTACACACAATGGCAACAAATAATATGTTTAATCTCATTCCGCCTCGGGCATTTAAATCTACTTTTGGGGATTCTTCAGTGTCATGGGAGGAATGGAGGGAGTATGTTGTAAACCTCATTTTCACATTTGAAGATGAAGCCCTTTCTCCAGGAAAAAAAAGAAGAAAAAAAAAATACTGTTACACTGTGTAGGCCCAGGCAGCTTAAAAATATCTAATCAGATTGAGAAAAAAGGAGACTGCCAGGTCAAGAAGACGTATTTCAACATGCATGTAGTGTCGTGGTATGTATAGGACACGGGCACTGGGACCCGGGACGGGGGAACCTGGGACGGAGGAGAGGAAGTGAGGAAACTGAAAGGGAGGGGGCAGACAGGGATTGAATACGGAGGAGAGAGGTCGTGTAAAGGAGATTAAAACGAATCATAATCATTACTAAGTGTCCTTGTCGTCTGTGGCAATGAAGGGACGCGACATCTGGCGACGAGGGTGGACCCTGCCTGCTGCTCGCGCCACTGCTACACGGTGGAGTGCAGTCAGGTATTCACCCGTGTAATTAGCGACTCTCCATTTGCCTCTACGACGCGGCCTCAGGAGCCTACCACGGGCGCGCCCTCCTGCTGCCAGCACGACTCTTTCCGTGCATCTTGTGACGTCGGGAGCCTATCCCGGTCACACACTGCTGCCTGTTACGGTGTGCGCGTTTGCACCGTACCGCGCTATCAGGAGACCACCCTGAGCTCGTGTGTGTCAGCCTGCATGCACCTGTCTCCCCTGCCTACCGGAGTCCTGGATTGCCGTACCGCGCTATCAGGAGCCCACCCTGAGCGCGTGTGTGTCCGCCTGCATACACCTGTCTCCTGCCCACTGGATTGCCCTACCGCGCTATCAGGAGCCCACCATGAGCGCGTGTTTGTTAGCCTGTCTGCACCTGTTTACTGTTCCTGCTCGCCGGATCCCTGGTTTGGCCCTGCTCCACGGTGCTGCTTCTCCCGCTTCCTGTGCAGGGTACATCTTTGAATCACCGGCTGCATGTCCTGCTGTGACCCTGGCCTCCAGTTAGCCCCGCCCAGCGGCCATCTTGAGGTCAGGCAGGCCTGTCCAATCACCTGCCAGGCCCTGTGAGCGGCCATTTTGGAGTCAGGCAGTGTGTTGTCTACCATTTCTGGGACTGCATATCAAGAATACGTTCAGGTGAGACCACTGCCAAGATTTGCACTGCCACCTTATCTGCTGCTCTGCTGAGTCACTTGCTCCCTGCTTCTTTCACGCACCCTGGGTTTGCCACGAACAATACAGCCTTCACGCTGGGTCAGTTTCTTTGCTTCTGAGGACGTCTTCACCTCACGCCCATCGTTGCCTGGTTGGCCTCAACCATGTCTCTCTCACCGACTACCGGCCGACGTGCTGATTCACGGGACAAGGGAGCTGCGTCCCAGTCTCCCACCTCTTCGTCCCAAGTGGTAGGACATACCCTTGCTATGCTAGGAGTTCCATTTCTGCGTCCACCGGAACCGTTGACTCTCGTACCTGGAGGAGGTATGGGTCTTCGCTGGCAGGAGTGGCTGGAAGACTTTGAGGACTTTATGAAAGGCTCAAAAGTATCAGATCCTGGTCAACAACTCATCGCCTTGCGCAATCTTGTTGGGAAAGAAGTTGGCCAGATCAAGGAGCTTCCAGCTGCTGTTGCATCTTCTTACCCAGATGTGCGTGAAGCGCTCAACAGAAAATTTCTGCACAAACGTAACATTGACTACGAACGTTACACTTTCAACCTCGCTTCCCAAGAAAAGGATGAATCGATGGGATATCGCGCCTTAAACGGCTGGCGCGCTACTGTGCGTTTGACTCCTTTACGACTGAAGATGCTCTTCACCTACGCACAATTGAAGGGTGTCAATCTGAATCCCTACGCAGACGCCTTCTGAAGAAGAGCTACTCCTTGGATGAAATTGAGGAAATGACGAGAGTCGACGATCAAGCAGAGGAACATGCAAAACGAATGGAAGCTAGTAAAGGTGACAAACGGGAACAAGCTTTCCGAATCCAGTCTCGTCACACGGAGCGCCGCTCTTCTACAGGTCGAAGACAGTCCAAGGAATATCCTCAACGACCAAGTCGTCGCAGTCCGGACCAGGCTGACAAGGGTCGGGAGCGACAGATCAAATGTTATCGCTGCGGTCAAGATTTTCTTCACACTGAGCCATGTCCTGCACTAGGTCAGAAGTGTCGGCGATGTGGAAAAGAAAACCACTTTGAAAAAGTATGAAGGGCAACTCGCAGGGACACTCACAGGCCATCTAAACACTACAGCTCTCGCCATCACACCAAAGCTGTACGAGGTTACAGAGATAAGTCTTCCAGCTCGTCACGTTCAAGTCTCTATTCTCATGTCTCTCGCAGATCGCAACGTTCAGAATCTCGAGAATCAAGGTCCCTCACACCGGTATCGCAAGATAGTGAGGAGTATGTCTGCATGGTCGCAGACCCGGACAGACTCAGGAAATACCCCAGACTGCACCTCCAAATGGGTGAACACTCAGCCAAGTTTGTACTAGACAGCGGAGCATCTCTCAATTATATCTCAGTTGCAGAGTATAACAAAATGGATCCACGACCGCTCCTGCATAAAGCTGCGGTGCGAGTGTACACATGGATGTCAAAGGAACCACTTCCATGCTTAGGACAATTTCAGACCTCCCTCACATACAAAGACAGGACTGTTTCAGCTCGCATTCACGTGATCGAGGGGCCCGAAGCTGACTGCCTTCTTAGTTTGCCCACAGCAAAACAACTTCACCTGTTGGAGATACTGTATCGAGTGGATGATGAACCTGACATAGTTCACAAATTTCCAAAATTGTTCACAGGACTCGGAAAAATGACTAATTTTCAAGTTAGTTTACATATCAATGAACGGGTGACACCGATAGCTCAACACCACAGGAAAATACCATTTCATCTTCAACAGTCGGTGGAAGAAGAGCTGCAGGATCTTCTGAAGGCAGACATCATTGAAAGAACTTCTAGACCCACCCCGTGTGTCTCACCAGTAGTCGTAGTGCCAAAGAAAGGATCAGAAGGCAAAGTCCGACTATGTGTCGACATGAGAGCGCCCAATACTGCCATCGAAAGGGAAAGACACCCTGGACCCCATATCAGTGACATGATCACGACTCTGAACGGTGCACAAATATTTTCCAAATTGGATCTTAACAAGGGCTATCACCAGCTCGAGTTGCATGAAAGGTCACGATATATCACCACATTTTCGACCCACCAAGGTCTCTTCAGGTACAAATGACTCAGTTTTGGGGTCTCTTTGGCCGCTGAGATCTTCCACGAGGCAATCAGAAGAGTCATCCATCACATCCCCAACACTCTTAACTATAGTGACGACATACTCGTCTTTGGAGCAACAGTACAGGAACACAACAAAGCACTGGATCGCGTATGGCACGCATTATTGGAAGCAAATCTGACTCTCAAAGACAAATGTGAGTTTCACAAATCCACCTTGAAGTTTTATGGACACATCTTCTCAGGCACAGGAATGAGACCAGATCCTGAAAAAATTGCAGCACTGAACGGCACCCCTCGCCCTCGAGATGCTGGAGATGTGCGGTCATTTCTAGGAATGGCCAGCTACTGTGCACGATATATCAAAGACTATGCCACCATCAGCTATCCTCTGCGGAAACTGATCAAACAAGGTCATACTTTCCAATGGTCCACCAGCTGTGATCAAGCTTTCCACCTGATCAAAACAGCCGTTGAATAGGGCAAAAATTTGGCGTACTTCAACCCTCTTCGGAAGACAGAGATCACGGTGGACGCCAGTCCGGTGGGACTGGGAGCCATCTTGGCTCAGTATGACAAGGAAAGCGACCAACGTCACATTGTGGCTTACGCCAGCCGCAGACTGACAGACACCGAACGAGCATACTCCCAGCCGGAGAAAGAAAGTCTTGCAGTAGTCTGGGCCTGTGAGCATTTTCACATCTTCATCTATGGGAAACACTTCACACTCATCACGGACCACCAAGCTCTCATAACCATATTTGGAAATCCTCGAGCCAAAATGCCACCAAGAATAGAACTCTGGGGACTTAGTCTTCAAGAATATACATACACCATCATCCACAAGCCTGGAAAAGCAGCCAATCCAGCAGACTACATGTCGCGATATCCCAAGAAGTCCTCATGCTCGAATCCGTCGCTGGTGGAGGAATATATACACTTTGTCGTGGCTCAAGCAACGCCCCCTGCAGTGCCACTGGAAGCCATCATTGAAGCCATATCAGGCGATGCCACATTGCAGGATGTGAAACAGCGCATTCAGACAAACAGTTGGAGACACCTAGAAGAGCCTGGACGCAAACATCAGGTGGATGGCCATGAGCTAGCTTCTTTCCGACATGTAAAAGACGAACTGTCCTTTGCCAACGATGGCCTCCTGTTACGAGCCAAAAGGATTGTCATTCCCAAGCAACTACGTCAAGGCATCGTCAATCTAGCACAAAGGACACAGAGGCATCGTAGCTACGAAAAAAGCACTGAGGGAGCGGTCTGGTTCCCTTGCCTCGATCAGATGGTCAAACTCACCTTGAAACACTGCCCTCAGTGTCAGCTGGTCAGTAGAGAGGAACCTCCTGCTCCTCTACAAATGTCAGAACTACCGGAGGGTGTGTGGCAACATGTCGCTGTAGATTTCTTTGGTCCCATACAATCTGGCAAATACATCATCGTCATAATGGATGAATACTCCCGCTTCCCCATTGCTCACCTCGTATCATCCACCAGAGCAGCCGTCCCCATACCAGTGCTAGACGAAGCCTTCGCAGCTTGGGGAATTCCCAAAGTAGTCAAGACAGACAACGGCCCTCCATTTAACGGACAGGAATTTGCTGCATTTTCAAATCATCTCAGCTTTCGACATCAGAAGATCACCCCCCTGTGGCCACAGGCCAATGGTATGGTCGAAAGATTTATGGCCACTCTGAAGAAAGCCATACAGCAGGCGGAACTCTCCAAATGAGATATTCAATCAGCACTGAACGAGGTGCTAAGAGCATATCGAACCACACCTCACAGCACTACAGACAGATGTCCAGCAACTTTGATGCTGGGTCGCACAGTGCGCACAAGAATACCCAATTGGGAAGAGTCCACTGGGTATAGGGGTCAAAATCCAGAACATGATGATTTAGCAGCAATAGATGGTGCTAGAAAAGCCAAGATGAAAGAATACGCGGACAGTCGTAGGAGAGCCAAACTGTCATCCATCAAAGAAGGAGACTGGGTACTTGTCCGCCAAGAACAACAAAGAAAATCTGACAGTCGATATCACGCTCATCCCCTACTGGTAACGAAACAAAAAGGGACCATGATCACGACTGCCTCAGAGGACAAGAGGATAACAAGAAATGTTGCGCATTTTCAGAGATGCACGCCAGTCACAAGAGAGTCATTAGAAGCTTCAGAAAGTGCAGCAAAAGAGGACAATCAGGGGGCAGGAAGTGAGCATGTGTCTCCTTTTCTCCTGGCTGCAAGTGAAAGACCTGCTCAAGATGGTACCTGTGGGCCACAGCGTATTCATCGGAGACCTACGCGTCTAATTGAAGAACTGTAACTATGTTCCTTTCTTTAACTGCTTTGCTATATTGTTTGTTGATATCAGTTCAAATTGTGTAAGGGGAGGTGTAGTGTCGTGGTATGTATAGGACACGGGCACTAGGACCTGGGATGGGGGAACCTGGGACGGAGGAGCGGAAGTGAGGAAACGGAAAGGGAGGGGGCAGACAGGGATTGAATACGGAGGAGAGAGGTCGTGTAAAGGCGATTAAAGCGAATCATAATCATTACTACGTGTCCTTGTCGTCTGTGGCAATCAAGGGACACGACAATGCAGTGGAAGATTTGGATACTTATTTTAAACCAACAGTATGTGTAGCCATTGACAGATTTAAAAATTTCCACAGAAAACAGGGCAAAATGGAATCAATTGAGGAGTATGTTGCTGCTTTGAAAAATTTGGCGTTGACTTGTTTTTTGGTAGTTTGCATGACAAACTAATTTATGACCAAATAGTTATGCATGCTGCTAATTCAAGTATCCAAGAGAATCTTTGGGCTAAAGGAGAGTCTCTGCTACCAGATATTAGTGGCATAGTAAAGAGGGCAGAGTTAATTGGCAGATGCAAAAAAGCTATTCTAACGGAGCAAAAAGAAGAATCTGATCAAGAAGTTGTTGCTAAAGTTAAATCTAGTAAAAGAGCACATGGCAAACTAGACAATGTTGCACCTGAAAAGTGACTCCAAGACATTTACTGGTGCATGTCATAGGTGTGGAAATTCTGGTCATCTAATCAATGACAAAAGTTATCCTACACATAAACAAAAGTGCTCAAGTTGTGGAGTATTTGGACAGCTCGTTTATCATAAGAAGGAGAAAACAGTGAAAATTTTGGAGGAAAAATCAATTTCAGATTCGGAATGTTCAGCGGATGAGAGTGCCATTTTATGTGTTCCGAGTATGGATGAAATTGCTAATGTTACATCTACAAAAAAGCTATGTTTGACATGATTATTGGTGGAGGAGATATCAAAATAGTAGCGGATTCAGGGTCACCGTATACTATTGTGAATAAGGAAGTTTGGAAAAAGTGGTTTACTCCTCAATTGGGAGAAGTTCTCACTCCTCCAGACATTGCTCCTAAACGTTTTACGGGGGAGCCATTGAAATGGTAGGACTCAGTAAACTAATTTTCAAGTTTAAAGGAAGGGGAGCTGAATGTAAACTATATGCCTCAGTCTCTGGTCCATCAGTTTTAGGATGGAAGGATTTGGGACGTTAGGCATATTTTTGGACCCAAATAGTCTTTTGTACAATCTGAGGATGATTATAGACAAGATATTTTACTGTTGCATCCTAAAATCTTTTTGGGGAGGATTGGGGAGTTAGGAGGGTTCCAACTTAAGATCATTTTAAAACCAAATGCGGTACCTTGTGTACACATGGTGAGAAACATTCCTCTGACCATTAGGGAGGAGGTCCAGAGTGAGATAGAGAAATTGCAATTGGCAGGCGTAATAGAAAGCGTGGTATCGTCTTAATGGGTCTCCCCATTCATTAGTTGTTGCCAGGCGGGCCAATGAGAAATCGAGGCTATGCATGAATTTGAGGGAGCTCAATAGAATATTCTGGTGGACCAGTACCCGCTTCCTAAAATTAATGAAATGCTGGCTTGAACAAAAGGAATTAAATGGTTTACCATGACTGACCTTACTACAGCATACCATCAGGTGCCTCTACACCCGGACAGTAAATGTTTAACTACCTTTGTAATGCCTTTCAGGTGCTATACATTTGTATGAGTGCCTTTTGGGTTGGTATCAGCTGGTGCTATGTTCCAACAATGTGTGTACGAGCTGTTCAAAGGGGTGACAAATGTGATGTTTTTTCCAGAATGATACACTGATTATGTAAGGAGAAAAGCAGGGCATGATACCAGTTTAGCACATGTGCTGAATAATTTGGAGAAAAAAGGAACAGCAGAATACCGCAAGTGCAAATTTGCTAAATAAAGTGTGACGTATCTTGTGCATGAAGCAAGTGGTGATGGTATTAGGCTAAAAAAAAAAAAAAAGAACTTATGGAAGCCATCAAAGATTATTCCACTCCTAAGAATAAGGATGATGTCAGATCGTTACTTGGTCTAGCTGAATTATATTTGAAGTGTATTGACAATTTTTCAAGCAAAATGCATCCGATTCATCAACTCTTAAAAATCAGCATTTCAGGAAGTAAACGATGCAAGAGCTAAAGGTAATGGTGCAGTGTAGTCACAAGTGGATAATGTAGGAAAAGAATATGTGATTGCATTTGCTTCACGGTCTATAACTCCATCAGAGGAAAAATATTCATTAATTGAACATGAAGCATAAGCCTGTGTGTGGGGTTTAGAAAATTTTAGGCAATATATTTGGGGCACACATGTAAAATTGCGTACAAATCACAAGCCTTTAACAAAGATACTTACAACAAAGAATTTGTATAATTGATCTCTGAGCCTTGTCAGTAAGGTTGCTGGATTATAATTATGTAATGTTATACACTCCGAAGGTGAAAAACAGGGTGGCTGATTTGTTAAGTAGCATGCCACTACCTATGAAAAGCACACCTAAGAATGATGATGTGGAGAAGTGTTGTGTAGTCATTGTTGAGAATGACATCAATTGTACTTCACCAGAAGAGTGGGAGAATGTAAGTAAAGAGGTCATGGTTTTACTTGAAGTGAAGAGGATGATTAAGGAGGGATGGTCAGAAAACAAACATAGAAAAGATTGATAAATTTTTTGCTGTTGAGCAAGGAAAAATCATGAGGATTGGGAAAATTGTTCCACCAATTGGGGTGAGGATGAAGTTAATGAATATGTGTCATGAATGCCATCTGGGTACGGTATAAACTAAAAAAAGAATGAAAGTGTTATAGTGGTGGACAGGTTTACATTCTACCATTGAAAGGAAAGTGAGAGACTGTTTAATTTGCGAGAATTCTGACAAGGCACGAGTTACCTTCAGACCACCATTGTATCCCATGAAGAGTCCTGAGATGCCGTGAGAAAGGATTGGAGTAGATATAATGGGTTCACTTGAGGTTGACTGTAGTCAGAAGTATTTGATTGTATTCATGGATCATTTCTCTAAATGGCCGAAAGTCCAGATTGTGGACAAGGCTGATTCAAAAGCTGTGGTGATATTTTTGGATAAAGTACTCTTAGCGGAGGGTTTGCCTAAATATGTTGTGAGTGTTTTATCAGACATTTAAAAAAATATTTTGGTAAGGAACAGTGTATGCATAAAACTACTTCTGTGTATCATTCAGCAGGTAACGGTGCAGTAGAGAGATTTAACCGTGTACACAAGGGCTCCATACATTTAGCCATCAATAATAAACTGGATTGGAGGAAAGAGCTCTACCGTAAGTTGTGGGCATATAGAAATTTTCCATTTAATACCACTGGTTGCCATCCATTTGAGTTAATTAGAGGGCATCCCCCGGTTTCAAAAGATAATCTGGGTTGGATGTTAAAATCTCGGAAAGTGCATTGGTTTTCAGAGAAGATTAAGGAGAATATTGAAGCTCAAGCTATTAACAAGACTTATTATGATGACAAGCACAATAGCAGAGCTGTGAATATAAAGGTTGGAGATTGTGTGAAAGTGAAAAGAGCTGGTTTGCTGAAGAAGGGACCATCAAGGTTCTCACAACCTTTGCACATGAGAGAAGTGTTGTGCAATTCTGTACGTTTGTCTGATAGGAAGGTGTGGCATTTAAGTCGAGCTTCCATGTGTGGGAACAGGAGTGTAACTACGATTTATCCTCAGAAATCCTATAGAGATGATGACTGGCGAGGAGAATCAAAATACTACTCTAAGGAACAGTGCGAGCTTAAGGTACACAGGACGAAATGCCACAGAACATTCAAGGTGTGGGGTCTCAAAAATCACAAGTAATGTCACAAAACATCCAGGAGGATGGGTCATAAGAAGTGTTGGAGGAACAGGGAAAAGAAGGAGAAGAGTTATAAGGAAGTATGGAAGAAATGGGAAGTATAAAATACAGTGAATATGAGAAAAGGAGCAAGTGTGGAAGGATTATTTGTAAACCGGTGAACTATAAAGATTACAGCTGTGATTTTTTTTGTGTTTAGTACATATTTAATATTGAGAATGTGTAGTTACCTTATGTCTTGCAGAAATATTTCTGTTTTAGTTGTTAGCATTTACATTGTAAATGCTACCAATCCAATTAGAAATTTACTGAGTAAATTTCTTAGTGAAGAAAAGGGGATGTGTTGTGTCAGGGTTTGTGTATGGGTTTGGCCTGGTGGGGGAGCCGTCATTGGAATGTTAATATGTTATTTAGAATGTTAGTGTTTGAAGTCTTGGGAGTTCTGTGAGGACGGAAGAGGGAGCAGTGCTTCTTCAGCGTTCTACCTACACTGTACCAGGATTTTTGAATAATAAAATACTTCAGGAAATTTTGAAGAGGAGTCTTTCTACAGAGGGAACCAAATCATGGAAAACCAAAATTAAGGAAATTAAAAAAAAAAAAAAAAAAAATCGAAAATTAAAGGAAACATTTTAAAAGAAAGATCATTTTAAGGGAAAAATCTAAATTACATTAAACTTGGGTAGGACTACTGTGGAGCTTTTGGGTTCAAGGATGGGTAATGTTTAGGATGATAGGTTTTTTTTTTAGAGTCAGGAATAATTGGAGTTCGCATAGAAAGGGGTTTTTAGGGTTCAGAGATGGTTGAGTGTAGGGGTGGTGATGGGTTTTAGGTTCATGGATGAGTGGAGTTTAGGGCTGGTAAGGGTTTTTTTAGGTTCAATTATGGGTAGCAGCTGGGGTGGTGAAGAGTTTAGGGTTTCAGGATGGGTTGGAGTTTAGGGTGGTGAGGGGTTTTAAGGATAGGTGGCGTTTAGATGTAGAAAGGGGTTTTCAGGGATCAGGAATGGGTAGTTTAGGGTGATGAGGGGTTCTTATGGGTCATAGATGGCTGGTGTTTAAGGGCGATAAGGGTTTTTTAGGGTTCAGGGATGGGTGGTATTTGGGTGTGCTGAGGTGTTTTAAGGGGTATGGGATGGGTGGGGTTTAGGAGTAGAAAGGGGTTTTTAGGGTTCAGGAATGAGTGGAGTTAGGGGTAGTGAGTGATTGTATGGTTCAGGGATGGATTTGTGGGGTAGTAAGGGCTTTTAGGCTTCAGAGATGTGTAGTTTAGATGTGGGGAGGGGTTTTGGGGGCAGGGATTGATGGTGTTTAAGAGTTGTGAGGGGTCAGTGATGGATGGTGTTAACGGGTGGCGATGGGTCAGCGAATGAAAAGCATCAGAAGTAATTGTCTGATAGTGTTAAAGATATAATATGAAAGAATGTCCCCTGAAGTAAAGCACTGAAATGAATATCTCGTCACAACTTTTTCTGAGAGTAAGACCTGCAACCATTGCATTTAAACTTAAAAAATAAGCATTCAAAAGCCAAATTTCGACCAAAAAGACATTCTATGAATTGGTTTCTACAAAAAGGTAAATGACATTCATTCTGAAAATTTCCATTAAACAGCTTAGATGAAATGGTTTCTCAGTAATGGTGTTCCATGAAATCATTTTTCTACGAAATCACAAACAACCCTCTAGGAATGCTGCCTATTGTGAAACCATAGTGACTGGCACAAGTTGGATTGTCCATGCTGCTCCTGACATATAGTTGCCTTGTGGCCGCTCTCTTTTGTTGTTCATGTTTCGAGGCTTGGACTGGGATCTACGTATAGCCAATCCATATTCAGCAACGTGCCTTGGAGGACCCAATACTGTTGCGCCTCATAGGAGTAAGAGGAGCCGGTATACCTCAAGTAGGGTTGCGCTTGATCTGAGGACAAGAACCATGGCCCAGCTGAACCTGCAAAGAGGACCAGCTGGACAGACAATCAGCTACAGGGACCTGCGACTCAGATGATTAAGTCCTGCACGAAGGGCTGTCTTCCTACAGCCAGTCAAAGACCCATAGGTGAGGATGAGCAGTTCCTGTGAGTTTGTTCACTTGTGTTAACATCAGTCATTTGTCCAGCACACTACCCCACCAGAGGGCTGTAGAGAGCATTAGGACCATGACCCAGGCTGCATGGAGTGGACATGGCCTGAAGAACACAACGCCCATATCTTGATTCCAGAGTGAACCCCCTTTAATGTCTTGGGGTACCACAAGCTGCCATTTGCAGACGAATGCTAGATTTTTCCTCTTTCTTGCAGGATCTCTTGTATCATTTGGGGCCATCACTCTAGATTTTATGTTACCCTAAGCATAATCCAAGGGAGGCCTGCGTATTGTAAAGATGCATCCGGTTTCAGTTGTGCTCCTGCGTGTGTGAAGTTCACTAGCACTGGACAATCCTGTCTCCTGACTGACACAACCTCTGAAGTTTCTTGACACCCTTGGATGGCAATCATGATTTAACCAGCATGACACCCAGATGGCCTTTTATTGGGTCGCAAGCCCCTCTATGGGGTACTAGCAGGCAGGGCACTTCTATAGAGCAGGCACCCACCAATCTCTCCACTTTCCAACAGCTCCATATTGCCACCATAAATTATTTTACCTTATTTTACACAAATCTATTAGGGCATATTTTTTGGGTTGGCTCCTCGGGTTTAACTGGACCTCCCAGGCTGTCTTAGTAGTTTGTAGTGGGAGCTTGGTGGAAGGTTAGGTGGACTGTGATACATTTGTTGCAATGCTTTACCTCTCTCTTGTTGACTCATCTACTGACCCTACACTCCTGGATACAAGTCAGTGTCAGAACAGGTGAGCGGATCCAGAGACTGCCAGGTCTTCATAATCCACAACCCATAGACTAACACTGAGTCCTACTCTGGAAACATTAAATGTTTCTAATGCACAGAAGGAGGGACAAGGAGCTAATAGAACAAGCATTGGAATAGCCAATAGGTCTCGCCTTTGGGGCCTTATAAGTATTTAGTTATGCAGCACAATATCCTTGGTGCAACAACAGCAACTGTTGCATGGCTAAACACTTATAAGGTCCCAAAGGCGAGACCTATTGGCTATGCCAATGCTTGTTGTATTTAGCAGCCTAAGTGTGTTGGGGAATGCATGTGTATGTCTGTATGACTGTCTTTGTGTGTGTGCCTGCAACTGTGTGTGTGTGTATGTATGTATGCCTGAGCACCTGTTTAAGTGCATGTCTGTGCGTGCTGTTTGAAAGCCTGTGAGGTATTTGGCCCGGGGATTGGCAAGGCCCGAGGTCAGGTGCTCCAGAGGCCAGCAGTTAGCTGTCCTCTTAAATGTCAAATGAGACTGCTGCTCAGTGCTGTATTTCATGCTGTGCTTTTTTATTGCAAGAGCAACCCTAGCAAGTGCTTTAAAGCTGGGCCTCGAAAAATCTACTGCCCCACTCGCTATGGCGAGTCAGATTTAATCAGGTTGAGCTATTTTTAAGGCTCACTGGCCCGTTCTGGCAAGCTGACAAATAGGTGTTCTGTTCACTCACAAAGTGAATGAGGTATAAAGATGCCTTTAAATTGTGTTTTTGTCTCATCACATTTCGTATGCATTCAGAGACACAGGTCAAAAGTCAATTTGTCTTCTGCCATTTACTTTTCTTTCTCCGACTGAATTTAGAGGAGTTTGTAAAGAGAACTGTCTGACAATCCTGCTGTGCAAAGCAGATGTTAGGCTTTTATCTAACACAACCTTTAAATAGCTAATAGGCGAACTGCACAAACATTTCAAATATATTTCAGTAGCTATAAAAGCACATTTTTGTAATTCTGTGTGGAGAAAAAAAGATTATAGGATGAAAATACTTTCCTTTGTGATGTGCAAATACTAAATATTTTTACTGAAACCCAATTTCCAAACATTGTTTATGCACTACATAATTTTATCAGTAAAACTGAATGTTAATGGGAAGGCTTGTGGCCCTTTCAATGTGCTGTCTATAAATGACAGTGCACTACTGCATCATCCTTAAGTAATATATTTATTAAAAGTGAGCTTTTGAACATGAACTGAGAAATATTGGTGCCCCTCACCCTGATGACAATGCTATTAATAAACCATGAGGCAGGTCAGGGGTCATGTGTGCCCTATATATGGGCCGGATTCGTATAATACATGGAGCAAACTTTTAGTCTAATAAATCATAAAAGAGGTTTTTTTGTCCAGCAGAAATGCTGAGATATCATATTATGTAATGAAGAAAAAGGCAGCTCATGGAGAAAAAATATTTGCCTAGGATCACACAATTTGACACCGGTTTACGGGTCAAGTACATTACAGTTTGGTCAAGTAGATTATTCAAGTTACTAGACCTGCAGGTCTAGTAACATTTTTAGGATTTTGAGGCCTGCTCAAAGCCCAAAAGCACCGTTTATTTACAATACCATCAACTATGTGAGCAGATCAGAGGTCGCAGCCTCTTGCTGACTCTGCTCAATGCTGTCTTTGAAAACCCTGCCACATTTATGCAGTGGCATTTTTTTCCAGACTTTTATTCTTTCAACTCTTCCAAAGTTCAACAGTCATCACAGGAAATGCATATGCTCACTCTGGAGAACGTCCACACTTCTCATAAAACGTAAATGCTTAGACTGAAATGAAAGGGACAGAGGTGACTGGACATGTTGATAGGACCCTGTGGAGGCTGAAGACTCCAAAATATGTAACTTAAGCATGCCTAATCAATGTCTTAGTCACAAAGTGTGAAACTCCCGTAACTGTATGCAAGACGAGTACGCAGAGTACGCACATGTGAACACTACACTGATGCAGTTTTTGCAACTATGGACAGATGAACTGAAAGACTGACCACAAAATGTGGTCACAAATTGCGAACCAACTCTCTGTGACAACTCTTTAATTTTGTGATGCAACTAATGTACTTATAGGCAGTGGCATAGCTAGACCTTTGGCCGCCCCGTGCAGCCCTGGTGTTTGCCGCCCCCGGCGGCATTTAAGAGGGAGGGGCTGACGGATTCCCGCGCCGGCAGAGGGAGGGGGTGGGCTGGCGATTCCTGTGCGGCTGCTGCCCCGTGATGGCCGGAGGTATGAGCGGCAGGGTGGGTGAAGGCCGCCGCCTCCAAAACTCGTGTCACCCAGGGCGGTCCGCACCTTTCCATTGCTACGCCACTGCTTATAGATCTCATCGCAAAAACTCCCCAGTCACAGGGGATGTCAGATCGACCTGCCTAATGAATAATACCTAGGCAGGTCACTACAAACACAGGATAGGTGGCCTGCATGGAACAGCAGACCATCATCCTTGTGTTTCCATTTTCAAAAGTGTTTTCTACTTTTTAAAAGTAGTTCATGTTCTTCATAGAAACCGTGCTAGTTAAAAAAAAAAAAATCCTCTTTGGGAAAACTGGGGGACTAGGCAGTGGTACCCTTCCACAGTACCTCCTGGCTCCCAAAAAAGCCCTTTTGTGGTCGCAAACCTGTGATTTTACAAATTCAGGGTTTGTACTGCAAAGGGACTTTTGAAATTTAGCTCTTAGATAGCTAAATAAATATTGCAATTCTCTGGTAACACGTATCTACAAATATAACTGCCACATAAAAACGTAGGTGAGAGTTCACAAGAACATGGGTGAAAGTGGTTCAAATTGTGAACAACTCAATCGATGCTGAAACGGGTGATACTTATGAAACAAAGTTAATAAAAAAATACTTAAATTGAATAATTTTGTCTCCCCGTAAATGCGTACTGTAGGCAATATGTAAAGCATGGACCTCCACAGATAGGAAAACAGATTTGAGTCAGCATTTCTGTGAAATTCAAGCACTTAAAATGGTAATTTGAAAAATGAGTCAATTACACATCAACCAAACAATCACAAAAGATATAAGGGGGCGTGACATAATTTAAAACTGTTTTTGAGAATGCTGTTGCTTGTAATCCTGAATAAAATAGGAATAACGAGGACTGCTGCTAATATCAGAATGTTTCTCTTGCATATTTCGAATCCTTCTAGATTCTCATACAACTCATCTCTTGGAATAATACCTACTTTTCAAAGATGGCACCATTTGATTATGGTGCACGCTAACAAATATTGAACGGTTAACTCACTAAGAAACACACTTGCACAGTGACACCAGGGCAAGTAATTGCACAGTGACACAAGGACTAGTGGTTGCACGGTGACGCAAGGACTAGTGGTTGCACACGTTGGCTCGCGAGGTAGCTTCTTGGTTTTCTAAATAATTATCATCATATTCCATTCCAGGTGCTACTCAAAAGTAATTTGCATGGATTAATCTTGTGTGCTGGGAAGGAAGCCCGCTTTCAAACATTTCAGGCACTCACAAACAATTTCTTTCACGTGTATGCCATTATTTTGGCCCAGATGCATTCTGGTCTTAGTAGTCCCAATATAATTTTTTTATGTTCAAGTACAATTTTATTTTCTTCCACTGCGTTTAAGGAAAGTTTTTCAGTACAGAACAAATAGTTGTGGTACTTCTAAGAGCAGAATGCATCTGGGCTATAATAAATAAAGAAATTGTTCTCCGGGCCTAGTGGCTTGATAGTTTCCCTTCTCCCAAACAGTTATGTCTCTAATAAGCAAGTTGAGCAACAGGACACAAAGTTAGACACTCTGGGCCTCATTTATGAGGGATTGGCGTAGGGCAGCGCCGCAAGTCTTCTTGCCGAACTGCCCCAAACCAATATGAAAGGGCAGGAATGCACCCTACTTATGAAATACTGTGCATTCCTGTCCTTTCCCCCTGCGCTGGCACACCATTTGCTTCCTAGCGCCAATGTAGGCACCTTCAAGGGTGCCTCAGTTGCAGGCAGGATTGTTTTTGTGCAGGAAGGGGCACCTTCCTGCACAAAAAAATCCTGAGAAGCTTTTTCCTCTTTCGATGTGTGCTGCAGAATGGAATAAAATATTTCTCCTCGTTACGCAAGCTCTGGGGAGGCATAAGGTATTGGCGCTGTCCCAGGATTACATGATTAAGTCTGCGGCAGCGTCAAAATCCATGGGTTTTGCATGGGTACACCCACCACAACGCCCATGGACACCTCCTTAACGCAGACTAAGGCAACGCCGCGACTTGCGCTGCTTTGTCTTACTCCATATGTATGAGGCCATGCAAAGTCACGCAGAGTAGCTTCGCGTGGCTCATAGATATGATTGAGAGGCTTGCGCCACCGGAGCGTAAAAAAAGTGACTCTCCTGCGGCGCAAGCCTCTCATAAATAAGCCCTTCTGACTCTGCACAAAATAGTCGCCATGCGGCAGTCAGCAGGGGTTAGATAGCGCGGGAGTGGTGATGGAGCAGGGTAAATGAAAAAATGTTAACCTCCTAATATTTACGTTAAATAATTAACACACAAGTTCGTCTTAGTAAATAACCAACCATGTACGTTACATGTAAAGGGTTAAAGGTAACATGCTATTTATGTGCAAACTAATTTACTTATAATTGTTGACATGGATAACATAAGTCTAATATTTGCGTACTAATAGAATAATAAACCGCATAATTTGTGCTTGAAAATAAATTGTGTAGTGGCAAAGTAAAGCGTTGGTAAGTAAGGGATGGCTTTATATGTCGCTTTTGCTAGGTAATACCTAATTGGGGTACGTAGAATGACGGGAGGGAAACGAAAGGGTTTATATTCTTTATTCTTAACTATGTTTTGTTTATCTTTATAATAGTGCGCTTAGGCCTGTTGAGCAGCGATATAAAATGGCCGCCATGAGCTAGAATACGCAGGCGCGAGTGAGTTATGAAAAGAGAGAAAGGTCATGAACAAGAGGGATCATGTGATCGTTCCAAAGCCTAGGATGGAAGTATGGTCAAGGCTGCGATGAGCTTATGGTGTAAACGTGTGCCAAAGAAAATCAGCAAGAAGCGTGAGAAGTCGCAGTGAATAAATGAATAGGCAAAGAACTGTTGAACCTAAAAGTATCGGAAAATGATACAATTTGAACTGCAAGAGCGGATGGGTAATGTCATGAACCCGTGAGAAACGACAGAAGTATGAACTTTCCACAAAGAACTGGTTGGAACAAGGATATTGATAATGAGATGTATACTGACCCAAATGGACCAATTAGAGAGAATCTCGCCATAAAGATGTAACATTTTCACTTAGTAAGCTAGTATTAGGGTATAAGAAGACCTACTCTTGGAGGGGAGGGGTTAGCTGTTTTTAGCCACTTTTGGGGTTGCTGCCTTTAGCTGCTTATGGAGTTGCTGCTGCTGACGAGCTGATGCTTTATATTTTTGATTGAGCATAAGATGCTGCTTTTGGAGAACCTTTTTACTCTCAATAGATTTTTCCATTTAGAACTATTAGACTTTTATGCTTAATATACTGAAGGGGAAAGGAACGAGAAGGCCTGTTTTCCAGGACAGATAGATAGATCCTTTGGGAGTTCTTGCCTTGACAAACTTTATTTTTCCATCTAATAGGTATGCATTGCAATTTCAATTTATTCTTATAATGATGCTAAATGTAATATCCTGAATAATAAATCTGAAACTTATTCATGCTTCTAAAATTTATATAAAACTTTATTATCTTTAAAACACTGACTCAGTGGTTCTTTAGCTCAATGATAAATGTAAAATGTTTAAAGGTTTATTGTGATTGAGCTGGTCTTAATCACCATCAACTGATTCCTACTAGTTGGTCCATCGACCAATGAGCGGAATACCTTAAAAGTAATGAGAAGTATTATGTCGTTATAAAAGAGGTATCCCGTCTCCTTCCAGCGAATCGTTCTACTGTTTTTTCTCCTAGGTAAGGACGGATGAAATCCAGGAAATATATGAGAGAGTGAATGTATATGCGGTGTTATGGGCCCCACCGTCATATGGATATAGTCTGTTTCAGAGGGATATTTGTACCTGGATGTCCAAAGCATATAGGAGAAGAAATTTTATTGATAGCGCTGGATCAGTGGGGTGGATATTTTGCCAGTGATGGATGTATCTCTCTGCATATAGCAAAGCGTGAGCATTCTCCGAGTGATAGTCATAAATTACAGCCAATTTTAGGCATAAATTGTAATTTATGATTTATTATCATGATAGCGAGAATCTAGGTTTACAGGTGATTTACAGCTACTTACAGGTGATATTCGACCAATGAGTGATACCAGACATCCAAAGAGAGCTTCTCTGAACGGTGCAGTTTTCGTAGGCGCAAGGCAGTTTCAGGAGTAGCTCATCCATTGGAGCGGAGGAGTGTCGCCCCACTTACATGCCCCCAAAAGCCCCAGAGGTGAAAAATAAAATGTTAATTTATTATCATTTTATTTTCCATGCCCAGTACCGAACAGAGAGTCAGGACGGGGCCGCTGCTGAGTGACAAAGGCATGTCACTCAGCAGGGAGGAGGGTGGGCTGTCTGTGCGCTGTTTAATATGTGCGCATGTCTTTTTAGCTGGCCATCTTACGACAGCCAGCCACACATGCGCACTTTAGACAGCGCTAACCCAGCTGTCTCAAGACAGCTGGGTTACAGCAAGCCAAAGCCTCCAGAGTTCTGTGGAGTGCAGAGTGAGGCTGCTCCCTCCAATCAGGGCGCTGCTCTCATGCTGGTGAGAGTAGCGCCAGGATTGGCCAAGGGAGTTGCTGCATCCAGTTCCAGTTCCTGCCAAAGAAGAGGTCCGGACCGGTAAGGTAAGTTGGGTTTTTTAATCATTTATTTGCGCACGCTTGTTTTTAATATATCATTTGTACCCCGCCATCCCCCACTTCCCATAGATGCCAGTCGCCACAAGGCAGTTTAGTTGGTGGCTCAGAAGACTGCTGCCTTCAGTGCTGAGATCTGTATTTGACCTCAGGGGCACAGGGACGAATCTCAAATCCCTGTGGGCTGTTTCAGCCTTTCATCCTTCCAAGGTTGATAAAATTAATAGGCCATTGGGTTGGCTAACTGTAAGCCTCTACTTTTAGAGCAAAGATATCACTGAGAGCGTATGCATTTGTTGTTATATTTTGTTCTTTTTTCCCCTTCTGTGATTGCTATGAAACGCAATTTCGGAAACAGTGAGTTTTTTTCATGGACGAAATGTTCAGATTGCAGTGTTTGGCCTTAAGCACGTTTTTCTGTTACTGAGAAAATACGATTTTAAATGCCAGTTGAAACATTTCTTTGAAGAATGTGATTTCTTTATACGTGGCCCTGCATTTCATTATTGTTGTACATAAAAACGGACCCTGAATCTAAACCCCCTCTTTTGTTCTCATTCAACATGTACATTTTCCCAGGACAAAATATCTGTGGTTGGGCTAAGAGTCTGATTGTATGTTAAAGAACAGCTGTGAGAACGCATTAAAGGGCTCCATGCAGGATATTATTATCACCGTGGTGAATGTGGGGGGCTGGCAGGGCTGATCCAAGTCCAAGCAGAATCTGTTAAGTTCAACTAAGAGCTGCCATTAGGGTTTCTTAGCAGAACAGCAGACTGTAGTGTAGATTTAATAAAGGACTTTGCACTCCCAGTGCAAAGCAAAATACCTCGCAAAATGCCCATTTGTGACTCAAGAACCTGCCACTGCGTTCCACAAATGGCTTGCGGAAAGTCAGTACCCATGCTGCGAAATCTTGTGTGCACAAGGTAAAGGAGTGTTGCCCATTCCCTCCTTACAACTTAAAGGTATCAATGCTCTGCAACAGATCCTGTGGTCGAAAAGGTGGGCTGGTTACTAATTGCTGAGGCCGGGTGACCATATTTTCAGAACCAAAAACCGGGAGAGCCACTGACATCGAAGTAGGACACACTTCTCCCTCTCCAGTGATGTTTTTGGCCCTCTAGGCAGGCTTGTCCTTGGCTGATGGGCTCTTGTAATAATGACTCACCCCATGATCAAATCTGCCTTGGTGCTTAAATGAGACGAGGCAGCACAGCAGGTGACTTTTTAAAGAAGTGAACTTTTGTTCATGGTATGAGAGGAGTAAGCGTGAGAACGCATACCACTATAATTAGTGTGCTGCTCACCAGACCCCCTCTCGAACACCACGCCGGAACAGTCCTTTAACAAACATTCACAATGCCAATGTGGTATGGTAATGTGCAGCAATACAAGTAGATAGCATGGGAATAGATATGTCTTTGTGTGGAAGCAAAGAGACTATAGAATAATATTGGTGTAGGTTAAAAGGACCACACTAAGGCGGAAGATGTTTCTAGGCATCAGCTATCACTAGCACCATTCCTGCAGGGCGATGATCCACCATCCCCACTGGAAACAAAATCTAGCTGCAAATCTATTCCTTCAGGAGTTGATCAATTCTGTGCTCAAAGAACAGATATCCCGCTGACATTCTCACCTTGACAAGCGTCTATTTTCATACAAGACAAGTTAACTTTCCACCTTTTGTGATGACTCTACGCCAGTGGTTCTAAACCTGGGGACCGGTCTGCAACAACGTACTCAGGCGACTGTTCAGAGCCTAGTATAGACAATTAGTGGTCTCAACTGAAGCACTGATGTGCCCCGACGGAAAGAGAGCATGAACTGGGGGTAAAGAAAAGACAGTTATATATTAGAGTCTTCCATAACGATTTATCTTTTAGAACTAGCTCTACCTTGCTTTCGCAGATTATCTGTGAAGAAGTCATGGAAGACCTCAATGTCCAGTGCCTGGCAAAACAAAATGGCTGCAAAGAAACACCACTAGATCAGGGGATTATGAATGATGCCCCGAAGTGCAATTATGTTACTCTTAAAATACCATATTTTAATACTCCATATTTAAAACGAGGAAGATTCCTCTTATATCCAATCCTGATCATTTGTGGATTTTGCCAATTTTGTTTGCGTTTTTAGGAGCACGATGACCCCCCATACGGTTTAACTTTAAGCAGTTTCATTAGTCTAATTTGCAAAAGTGCTTGCTCGTGTCAAGAATTCAGGAAGAGAGTTGGTCTAGGAGCTCAGTGCTCAAGAGCATGTAGCATGCTTTGCCATCACCATTGTAACTGGAGGTCAAGGAGCAGGCATCCCACGTCAACGAGCTACACAATTATGGTAGAAGAATACGATTATTCCAGCAAAAATCAGGAGTCGAATGTGCGTTTGAAAGAGTGACCAGGACAGCTCTCCGGAGGTGAACAGTGTAAATGTTGGGACTACTTAAAGAAAGCGCAAAGATGTCAGTTAGGGAAGCAGCGCGTGCAGTGTTGTTCATGCCTCATTTAGCGGCTGAAAATTCCCGCGCTTGTTAACTCTGGCATATGAAATCTTTGATTTCTAACTAATTACGGTCTTGGGTGAATGCTAAATGACTTTCCTCTTTCCAGGTATTCTAGCAGACGCACATTGGAGATGCTTTTGAGTAGGGAAGGATGTGTAGAGAAGGGTACTGAGTACTGAAAACGTACTGGCTGTAGTTTAGTATTTGTTAATGGCTGCCCCTGAATTCATACAGGCAACCAGGGCCAGGTTTAACCTCATGTGCAGAAGTCCTCAATGCATTAGCTGCATAACTGATGGCGTATTGAACCTTTTTGCCCCACGTGTAATTAGGGGATAGGCAAAAATGGTACACAGTGGATCTCGCGCTGCATCTTTTTTGCGGTATCCACGTCTGCCTACCAAACACTAACAAAAGTACAAACAGTGGGCATTCCGCAGTGATCATCGAAAATCTGAAAATTTTCTGCCCCACATACGAAGACTCTGGCAGTTTGTGGCAGCAGCTAAAGAAAATTATCATAACAGAGCCCTGGTCTGCCAGTCTAATTGGTTGACATGGTGGCCTATCAGATTGCTGAGGCAACATGCTGCATCAGCAAAAGGTGAGGGATCGCAGCAATACCGGTCAGATCACAACCATGACTAATGTTGTACTCTCCCAAAAACACAAAGCTGATCATGTAAAAATGCCCCGATATTCACTGCCATTTTTGCATTAGGGAATATATAATTCTCAAGTCTGTATTTATTACGTATTATAAACACAACCTTAAAATGCAACGGTACATATCAATTCATAAAATTTACATCATCATGAAATATTGCATGGAAAAATTAGACATGAAATCTCCTACCAGTTTTCCATCCCTCAGGCTACTGTGGCATTCACCAATTGACTTGGGACTGAGGGAAAACCCAGTGGGTCCCTCCATCAATTCTTCTTTACAAGTTGAACTCACCCACTCGTTCAGAAGAGAGAGAGTTTAGGGCAGCATGTAAGATGGTTCTTCGCACTACCATGCCAGTGCCAAACCATCAGAGGGATTTCCCCTGGCACCCTTTGAGAAATGGTCCTGGGTAACCGGGTTGCCCCTTGGCGCAGCCACAAATCCCAGAGCATCCCTAGCTCTGTGTAACAGAGAATCCTGAAAGGCTAAGGGCAATCACTGTAGTTCATGTCCCTGGCCCTTCACTACAGACTGTAAAACCACTGCCCCTGCTTGAGCTAAGGCTTAAAACCAAATCCATCTTGAATTTGCCTGCAGTTATATTCCTATAGCGAATGTTGTCTGTTTTGTGTCTAAACATGACTCCTCCCCCATCCACGTCCCGACATGCTCAGCCATGTATAAACCTCTAATCACGAACCAACCCCCTACTGGATTTGCTTTCTGAGTAAAGAGGCAACACTGTAATAATCTCTCTCAATAGTGCTAACTACAGGGACGAGAGGGTGGGAAAAGAAGTCCTTCGGGTAGATATGCATCACCGGGTTCGCGTCACAGTCACCATGTACAGCGAAGCAGCAATGTGGTGAAAAGGTATATTTAAACCTGTCCTGGCACCGCTGCCGGCCACCCAGGCGACCCCACGCGCTCCTGGCAACCAATGGTTGCTGCCCACAGCAGCGGGTAAGCCTGCAAATTTTAAACAAGGAGGCGGCAGCTGGCCATGTTTGTGCTCTCATGGACGAGCGGGCAGCCTGCATAAAGCTGATTTCTCTGATGGGGCACAAATCCTGTCCTTTTATTCAAAGCGCCCGCGGACCAGATTTTGTCTGTCCGCAAAAGGAAATAACTCTTGGCAGGGGGGCATAAATGGATGTATTTGGCCATGTTCACATTTCAGCAAATAATAGAATTCACAGCTACTACAGAACATTAAAAAACAAGCACGCGCCTTGCGCAAGGGGTGGGGGGAGTGCGGCCGAGAGCAGGCAGCGTTTCCCTTGGGGGAGCGAGCGCGATAATTGCTACCACATGGCGCCACTCGCTCCCGCAAGGGAATCGCCAAACGTGCACGCGTTGCCATTCAAAGCAATGCAACGCGTGCACATTTTTGCCTGCAAAACCGGATCGATTTCTAAAGGTCTTTTTCCTATGCAGCGCATGCGCGCTGCGTAGGCAAGACCTAAAAAGGAGGTCCAGTACCCGTGCTCCCAAGACATAATGTTTAAATCACTGGAGGGTCACTGTTCCTAATGAAGATTGCCAGACCAATCGGCAGCTAGAGGTATAGGTGAAGAAGTACCCATCTACAAGAGTAGTGAAAGATTGGATACAGAAAGGGAATTCCTCCTGTTTGGAGAGTTGCCCTTACACACCCTTATGGGTGTCATGCTTGATCATTGGGCGTTTTGCTCCTCGTGGGGGTGGTGCTGCAGTCCATCACGGGCCCGCGAGAGGGCTCTTTGTCGGAGTACTTTTCAGATGAATGCCGCAGTGGTGAGTGTGGGGATTGGTGCAAGTGGGTTAAAAATACTGTGCTGGTACCTTCCAATGAATTTATTCTTGGGTCCATACGGTATAGGTAAAAAAAAAAAAAAAAAAAAAAAGAAGAAGAACAGAAACCCTACTGACAATGAAGAGGGTGTGTTCCTTTTTGTGCAATTTCTGAGTGAAGAATAAAGGTTATGGGTGGGGAGTTAGGTCTAGTCAGGTCGACACGTTTCACGCCTAGATGGTCCCTAGTGGATCCTATGGCGTTTCATCAGGAGCGTGGGTGTTTTTTTATTGTGAAGAAATCATAATGACAGGGGTTTGAGAAAGCAACACACAATACACCCTGTAGAATTACCCTGATTCAGGTATGTGGTCTGGGCGGCTCTGCACCCACTCGTTATCGACCACCTTAATGTGTAAATCCAAACTAGAGAAAATGAAGAAATAAACAAAAAACATGTCTGTTGATATACTCGTGGCGTTACGAGTGGTGAGTAAATTATCATGTTTGATCATAAAGGCACCTGCCCTCTAATACATTTCATGTGCAATTCTAGCAGACTTGATGAAACTTTAGTAAAATGCACAGTGCACTAAGCAATGCGCATCTGTGACAAGTAATCAGGCCCCATGATGTGAGGGGCTGCGTGAGCACACTATGAATAGTTAACACACATAAGTACATAAAAACATAACAACATTAAGACCCTACCCCAAGTATTATTCAGGGCGGCCTCCGCGGCGGTGAAAGCGGCTCAAGAGGTTACCTAAAGTCCAAATAGGGGCTGACAGGGTAATGGAGAGTTAAATAGTTACCGCGAGTACCCCTTGGTTCGGAGCTTCGCCTCGCCAGCTGTAGTCAGGGGGAAGAGGGACGTACTCACATTGAACTCCTGGGATACAGAGTAGAATGATACCTGCCCGCTGCCGCTACGTCGCCGGTGGCTTTACGGCTATCAGGTGCAGGTATTTGTACGAGAGATGATTGAAGGGCGGGGGTGTAAAGGCCCGCCTCCTCGTTGACTGCGTGAGCGTAGCTCATCGTCAACCACTAGTGCGGTCAACAAAGGGCCGTCATGGTACTCTGGAACTGTAGTGACTGAGTCTAGGAGGCCATGTTGAGGAAGGGGTTGTGGTGTCTCAGGTCTAGGCCTGGTGTTGAGGACACAAAGAGTCAGTACCAGTATGGGTTCGTTAGCAGCCAGTAACTCACTGACTCCGCCCAGCGTGACCTGGGCTATTTATTGGCAACACACACGTGCTGGCCGAGCGTACGCTGGGCCAGCCCATTACATGACGCAGTGGTGGTGCACCCGGGGCAGCCACCCCTTACTAATATGGGCAATGTGGAGTGGTCCAACATGGACAACATTACATTCCTCCTTTACCCAAAATACAAACAAAACAAATGAGAAACACCCCACGGTTATAAGCACCAAAATAACAATCGGAACATCTATGGAACAGTCTTACTTGGTCTGCCGACACCACCATGTCCTCGGCCTGGAGTTCGACAACAGGCTACAAAGTCTTGATACTTCTGAGACGGCTTGGGGTAGGGCCGCAGGCAATACCGACCCTGGCTGTTTCTGTCAGGGGGGTCAGCAACTGTTCTGTAGGACTGCCATTGTCTCGTGTTGTTTGACCGCCCCTGAGTTCCTTGTCATGGGCCTTCTCGGGAGCTGGGGCGCTTCTGTCCTCATCCGCGGTGACAGCGGTGGGTCGATCGTTCCCTCCCTGGGAGTCGTGAGGAATGTCTGGTTCAGCCACCCTTGGCTCGTCGAGGGTGGAAACTCCTCCGCGTCGTCAGCGGGAACTCTCCTGAAGAAAGATACGTTGCGGGTGACACTTTCGTGCCCTCGTGATGCCGTCACCATCGTACCTTTGACTCTGATCACTGTCCAGGGATCCAGTTCAAACGGCAGCCTGAACTTTCCGCCGGGGTGGCGGTCACGCACCAGTACACGGTCTCCGACCGTGATCGGGCTCACCTGCGCACGCCTCCTCTGGGACGCCTCCTGGTTGGTCTTCATCCGCCTTGCCAAGGAGTGGTTTGGAGGGTTCGGGGACTCTGCCCACAATGGGTGGTGCGGGATGGTGTCCGTGACTGCTCGACCAAAACACAGGCGGCTCGGGGAGATGCCGGTGGTGCAATGGGGGTGAGGCGATATTCGCGGAGAAAACTGTACAGTGCCTGTTCCAGGATGTGGCCATCGGCTAGGGCTATTTGGATCGTCTTGTTCAGGGTCCGCATCAGGCGTTCTACTTCCCCATTCGCCTGGGGCCACCTAGGTGTTATCCGGCGGTGCTTGATTCGGTGGGAGGTCAGGTATTCGAGTAGCTCAGCACTGGTGAACGGCGGACCGTTGTCTGTCCGGAGCTCTCCAATCAGGCCATGGGTGGCCATAATCTTCTCAAGTTTGGGAATGACTTCTCCTGCTGACGTAGATGAGACGATTTCGATTTCTGGGTAGCGCGAGAAGTCATCCACTACTACCAGCATGTACTTCCCTCCCGGTAAGCTGCCGAAATCTGCGCTGGCTCTTACCCAGGGAGCGTTGGGGCCTGCCTCGGTGATCACAGGCGCAGGTCTGCTGGGCAGGCTGGTTGCCAGGCAAACGGGGCAGCGTTGTATGATCGATTCAACTTGTTGATCTAGACCAGGGAACCAGACTTTGCTCCTGAGGCGGTTCTTTGACTTTACAATTCCTTGGTGTGCTCCATGTGCAAGGAGGGCTGCCTGATGAGTCAGACGTTCAGGCAGGACGAGGCGGGGGCCTCGCAGGAGACAACCATCTGCAGACACGGACAACTCGTGGCGCACTTGATGTAGAGCCTTTAACGTGGTTTGGGCTGTTGTCGTGCGGAACGGCGTTGGGTTCTGCAACCGCTTCCAGTCTCCCGAGGTGATTGCCTGGATGGCGATTTGGAGGCAGTCATCTTCTCTGGTGGCTTGTATCACTTCCTCCAACGAGATCGGGAGCGGTCTGGACCGTTCGATTATCATCCGCACGTAGTCTTCTGTTGCTGCCGCTTCAGCAGCTTCCGGCTTGGTGACAGGTCTGGCGTGCCTGGACAGGAAATCCGCTGGGTTTCGTGTGCCTGGTCGGTACTCTACGGTGAACTGGAATTCTTGGAGCTGTAACACCCATTTTTCTATCCGTGGGGAGGGACGCGATGAGGACCCTTGGAACAGCGGGACGAGAGGCTTGTGGTCAGTGACCACAGTGAACGGGTGCCCGTACAAGTAGATGTGGAAATGGCGGCACCCCCACAGGATCGCGATGGCTTCTTTCTCGATTTGAGAATAGCGCTGTTCCGTGGGCGTAAGGGTCCTGCTGGCGTAGGCTACCGGGGCCCATTCTCCGCAGGACTGCTGCTGGGCTAGGACCGCTCCTAAGCCTGTGGGGCTGGCATCCACCACCAGCTGGGACTCGTTTCGAGGGTCAAAATACACCAATGTAGTGTCAGCTGAGAGGGCAGCTTTCGTTTGACGGAATGCCTCCTCTTGCTCCGCTTCCCACGTCCAGTGGCTGGAGGTTTTGGTGAGGTCACGGAGAGGCCCTGTCAGGTCTGATAGGTTTTTGATGAAACGCCCGCAGTAGGTGACCATGCCTAGGAAGCTGCGGACGCCGGACACTGACGTCGGGGCGGGAGCATTCTGTATGTCCGTTACTTTGTCTGGGTCGGGGCCCACGCCTTTGTCGGAGAAACGGTATCCAAAGAAACTGATGTCTCTCCTCAAGAATTCGCACTTTTCACGGTGGAGGGTGAGTCCACTGTCTCGGATGCGGGATAGCACGGCCTGGAGACGCAGGAGGTGCTCTTCCAGCGTGGGTGCGTGCACCAGGATGTCATCGCTCACGTTGAGCACACCTTCTAGCCCCTGGAGGACGTTTTTGACGATATTTTGGAACACTTCAGCAGCGCTGGAGATGCCAAAGTTGAGACGGGTGTAGCGCCAGAGTCCTGCATGGGTGGAGAACGTAGTGATGGGGCGAGAATCCGGGTGGAGCGGGATCTGGTGATAGCCTGAGCGAAGGTCCATTTTTGAGAACCACTTGGAGCCGGCGAGTTCCCCGATGATGTCGTCTACTGTTGGGGTCAGGTGACGCTCTCGCTTGATTGCGAGATTCGGGACCCTCATGTCCACACAGATGCGGACGGCTTCCGGTTGTTTCGGTTTCTTAGCGACGACAATGGGTGACACCCATGGGGTGGGGCCACGCACCCGTTCAATGATGCCCGCTCTCTCTAAAAGGCGTAGCTCTGCTTCTACTTTGGGGCGGAGGTGGAGCGACCCTTGACCTTGCCAGGTAGGTCGCTCCCCCACCACACAGCTCCGCCTGTGCTGTCTGCCCGCTGCTCCTGTAGGTAAGATCGCCCTCCGCTTGTGGCCCCGGTGCCAGTTTTGTCTGCTTGTCTCCCCTTTCCTTTCTGTGCCCCTCGCTGCCCCACTGTTGTTGTGCCCGTGATTTGCCTGCTTTCCCCCCGCTTTTCCTTCTGTGCCCCTCGCTGCCCCACTGTTGTTGTGCCCGTGATTTGCCTGCTTTCCCCCCGTTTTTCCTTCTGTGCCCCTCGCTGCCCCACTGTTGTTGTGCCCGTGATTTGCCTGCTTTCCCCCCGTTTTTCCTTCTGTGCCCCTCGCTGCCCCACTGTTGTTGTGCCCGTGATTTGCCTGCTTTCCCCCCGTTTTTCCTTCTGTGCCCCCGCTGCCCCACTGTTGTTGTGCCCGTGATTTGCCTGCTTTCCCCCCGTTTTTCCTTCTGTGCCCCTCGCTGCCCCACTGTTGTTGTGCCCGTGATTTGCCTGCTTTCCCCCCGTTTTTCCTTCTGTGCCCCTCGCTGCCCCACTGTTGTTGTGCCCGTGATTTGCCTGCTTTCCCCCCGTTTTCCTTCTGTGCCCCTCGCTGCCCCACTGTTGTTGTGCCCGTGATTTGCCTGCTTTCCCCCCGTTTTTCCTTCTGTGCCCCTCGCTGCCCCACTGTTGTTGCGCCCGTGATTTGCCTGCTTTCCCCCCGTTTTTCCTTCTGTGCCCCCGCTGCCCCACTGTTGTTGTGCCCGTGATTTGCCTGCTTTCCCCCGTTTTTCCTTCTGTGCCCCTCGCTGCCCCACTGTTGTTGTGCCCGTGATTTACCTGCTCTCCCCCGTTTTTCCTTCTGTGCCCCTCGCTGCCCCACTGTTGTTGTGCCCGTGATTTACCTGCTCTCCCCCCGTTTTTCCTTCTGTGCCCCTCGCTGCCCCACTGTTGTTGTGCCCGTGATTTACCTGCTCTCCCCCCGTTTTTCCTTCTGTGCCCCTCGCTGCCCCACTGTTGTTGTGCCCGTGATTTACCTGCTCTCCCCCCGTTTTTCCTTCTGTGCCCCTCGCTGCCCCACTGTTGTTGTGCCCGTGATTTACCTGCTCTCCCCCCGTTTTTCCTTCTGTGCCCCTCGCTGCCCCACTGTTGTTGTGCCCGTGATTTGCCTGCTTTCCCCCCGTTTTTCCTTCTGTGCCCCTCGCTGCCCCACTGTTGTTGTGCCCGTGATTTGCCTGCTTTCCCCCGTTTTTCCTTCTGTGCCCCTCGCTGCCCCACTGTTGTTGTGCCCGTGATTTACCTGCTCTCCCCCCGTTTTTCCTTCTGTGCCCCTCGCTGCCCCACTGTTGTTGTGCCCGTGATTTACCTGCTCTCCCCCCGTTTTTCCTTCTGTGCCCCTCGCTGCCCCACTGTTGTTGTGCCCGTGATTTACCTGCTCTCCCCCCGTTTTCCTTCTGTGCCCCTCGCTGCCCCACTGTTGTTGTGCCCGTGATTTACCTGCTCTCCCCCCGTTTTTCCTTCTGTGCCCCTCGCTGCCCCACTGTTGTTGTGCCCGTGATTTACCTGCTCTCCCCCCGTTTTCCTTCTGTGCCCCTCGCTGCCCCACTGTTGTTGTGCCCGTGATTTACCTGCTCTCCCCCGTTTTTCCTTCTGTGCCCCTCGCTGCCCCACTGTTGTTGTGCCCGTGATTTACCTGCTCTCCCCCCGTTTTTCCTTCTGTGCCCCTCGCTGCCCCACTGTTGTTGTGCCCGTGATTTACCTGCTCTCCCCCGTTTTTCCTTCTGTGCCCCTCGCTGCCCCACTGTTGTTGTGCCCGTGATTTGCCTGCTTTCCCCCCGTTTTCCTTCTGTGCCCCTCGCTGCCCCACTGTTGTTGTGCCCGTGATTTGCCTGCTTTCCCCCCGTTTTTCCTTCTGTGCCCCTCGCTGCCCCACTGTTGTTGTGCCCGTGATTTACCTGCTCTCCCCCCGTTTTTCCTTCTGTGCCCCTCGCTGCCCCACTGTTGTTGTGCCCGTGATTTACCTGCTCTCCCCCCGTTTTCCTTCTGTGCCCCTCGCTGCCCCACTGTTGTTGTGCCCGTGATTTACCTGCTCTCCCCCCGTTTTTCCTTCTGTGCCCCTCGCTGCCCCACTGTTGTTGTGCCCGTGATTTACCTGCTCTCCCCCGTTTTTCCTTCTGTGCCCCTCGCTGCCCCACTGTTGTTGTGCCCGTGATTTACCTGCTCTCCCCCCGTTTTTCCTTCTGTGCCCCTCGCTGCCTATCGCCATTCCCGCCGCTGCGTCCCTGCGGCCCCGCCCCCTGACTGCCCATTCGCTGCCCCTGCCTCCCGCCTCCCAGCTGCTCCTCCCTCCCACCTCCCCATAAATGGCGGCCGCTGCACGGTGAGGAGAGCGACCCTTGACCTTGCCAGGTAGGTCGCTCCCCACCACACAGCTCCGCCTGTGCTGTCTGCCCGCTGCTCCTGTAGGTAAGATCGCCCTCCGCTTGTGGCCCCGGTGCCAGTTTTGTCTGCTTGTCTCCCCTTTCCTTTCTGTGCCCCTCGCTGCCCCACTGTTGTTGTGCCCGTGATTTGCCTGCTTTCCCCCCGTTTTTCCTTCGGTGCCCCTCGCTGCCCCACTGTTGTTGTGCCCGTGATTTGCCTGCTTTCCCCCCGTTTTTCCTTCTGTGCCCCTCGCTGCCCCACTGTTGTTGTGCCCGTGATTTGCCTGCTTTCCCCCCGTTTTTCCTTCTGTGCCCCTCGCTGCCCCACTGTTGTTGTGCCCGTGATTTACCTGCTCTCCCCCCGTTTTTCCTTCTGTGCCCCTCGCTGCCTATCGCCATTCCCGCCGCTGCGTCCCCTGCGGCCCCGCCCCCTGACTGCCCATTCGCTGCCCCTGCCTCCCGCCTCCCCATAAATGGCGGCCGCTGCACGGCCGCGCAGCGGACGTGCGCAGCGGGCGCGCCGCTGGCGCGCCGAGGCGCGCCTAAGGCAAGCCCGTCTGCGCCCGTCCGCGACTGGACCGCGCCCAGCGCCAGAACCCCTGGATCCCACCGATGCAACACCACTCGACGGACCTACGACGCCGCCACACTCACCGCACTCAATGCCGGCCGGAACCCTGCCTGCTACCGAGCCTCACCGAGACGCACCCACGGACCCTTCACCTGCCAAACCTGCCGGTTCACCTGCCCCCTGACGTGCACCACCTCCGCCAAGTCGAGCAACAGCAGCAACCACCTGAAATGCATCCTGCTGAACACCCGCTCCGTCCACAGGCACGCCGTGGAACTCTGGGACCTGCTCGACGCAACAGCACCGGACATCGCCTTCCTCACCGAAACCTGGATGAACGCCTCCTCAGCGCCTGACATCGCCATAGCCATCCCGGATGGATACAAGATCACCCGGAAGGACCGCGTCAACCAGACGGGAGGAGGCATCGCCATCGTACACAAGAACACCATCCGCATCTCGACTAACTCCGACGAGACCTTCACCGCCGCCGAACACCTACACTTCCAGATACACACGGACCCCAAGACCACCCTCCGAGGCACCCTCATCTACAGACCCCCGGGACCACGCACACTATTCAGCGAAGACATCGCAGACTTCATCAGCCCGCACGCCATGCCCTCCGCCGACTACATCCTCCTAGGGGACCTCAACTTCCACCTGGAGAACAACAACGACAGAAACACCACCGCCCTGCTGGACAACCTCGCCAACCTCGGACTCAAGCAACTGGTGAACACGCCCACCCACTACGCCGGCCACACGCTTGACCCCGTCTTCTCGTCCAGCAAGCACATCTCCTTCAGCCACGCCACCGGACTCCACTGGACCGACCACAGCTGCGTCCACTTCAGCTTCAGAAAGACTGCGACCCACCACCACCCGCAACAGGCTCCCCGCCGGAGCTGGAGCAAGATCACCGCCGAGCAGCTCACCGCCTCCCTCAGCCAGAACACACCCACCGACACAACGGACCCAAACGAAGCAGCCAGCAACCTCGCCAAGTGGCTGACCGCCTGCGCCGACGACCTCGCACCACTAAAAACCCTCCCAGCAGACCCGGAAGCAAGAAAACCCCTTGGTTCACCAACGAACTCAAGGAATCCAAGAAGAACTGCCGCACTCTCGAGAAAACCTGGCGACTCGACCAGACCACAGACAACAGGACCGCCCTCAAGCACGCCACCCGCAAACACCACCAGCTGATCCGTGCCACCAAGAAGTCGGCACTCAAAGAACGACTGGACAACAACGCCCATGACAGCAAGGAACTTTTCAGCATCGTCAAAGAGTTCTCCAACCCCAGCGCCGGAAACAACGACATCACCCCCTCGCAAGACCTCTGCAACTCACTCTCCGCGTTCTTCCACCGCAAGATCACCGACATACACAACAGCTTCAACGCACAAACAACGCACCCTACCGCCGAACCAATGCCCGCCACCACCACCCTCTGCAACTGGACCCCGATCAACACCGAAGACACCACCCGCACGATGAACTCCATCCACTCCGGATCACCAACCGACCCCTGCCCACACCACGTCTTCAACAAAGCCGACGCCACCATCGCACCCCATCTCCGGGACATCATCAACTCCTCCTTCCGCACCGCCACCTTCCCGGAGAGCTGGAAACACGCCGAGCTTACCGCCCTCCTGAAGAAACCAACGGCGGACCCCACCGACCTCAAGAACTACCGCCCCATCTCGCTCCTTCCGTTTCCGGCCAAAGTCATCGAGAAGACCGTCAACAGACAGCTTGCCGCCTTCCTCGAGACGAATGGATCCCTCGACCCCTCGCAGTCCGGGTTTCGGGCCAACCACAGCACCGAGACCGCCCTTATCGCAGCCACCGACGACATCAGAACCCTAACCGACAACGGGGAAACAGCTGCCCTCATCCTCCTGGACCTCTCCGCGGCGTTCGACACCGTCTGCCACCGCACCCTAGTGAAGCGCCTCAGCAACATCGGAATCCGAGAGAAAGCACTGGAATGGATCATCTCGTTCCTCGCCGGAAGAACCCAGAGAGTCCGCCTCTCCCCGTTCAGATCCGAAGCCACCGAAGTCATCTGCGGCGTTCCACAAGGATCCTCACTCAGCCCGACCCTCTTCAACGTCTACATGAGCCCCCTCGCAGCCATCGCACGCCGACACAACCTCAACATCATCTCCTACGCCGACGACACCCAGCTGATCCTCTCCCTCACCAACGACCCCACTACCGCCAGAGCCAACCTGCACGACGGGATGAGAGACGTCGCCGACTGGATGAGGAACAGCCGCCTTAAACTGAACTCAGACAAGACGGAAGTCCTCATCCTGGGCTCATCACCCTCCGCCTGGGACGACTCCTGGTGGCCCCCGGCCCTGGGCACCGCACCCAAGCCAACGGACCACGCACGCAACCTGGGCTTCATCCTGGACTCCTCCCTATCAATGACCAAACAAGTCAACGCCGTCTCATCTTCATGCTTCAACACCCTGCGCATGCTCCGCAAGATCTTCAGATGGATCCCCACTGAAACCAGGAAGACCGTCACCCAGGCACTCGTCACCAGCCGACTGGACTATGGGAACACCCTCTACGCCGGAACCACAGCCAAACTTCAAAAGAGACTCCAGCGCATCCAGAACGCCTCCGCACGACTCATCCTGGACATCCCCCGACACAGCCACATCACCGTACACCTGAAAGACCTGCACTGGCTCCCCGTCAGCAAGAGAATCACGTTCAGACTCCTCACCCACGCACACAAGGCCCTCCACGACCTGGGCCCAAAGTACCTCAACGACCGCATGTCCTTCTACACGCCCACACGCCAGCTACGATCAACCAGCCACGCCCTCGCCACCGTACCACGCATCCGCAGAACCACCGCCGGAGGAAGATCCTTCTCCTACCTGGCGGCCAAGACCTGGAACTCCCTCCCCACTCACCTTCGGCGAACCCAGGACCATCTCGCCTTCAGGAAGCAGCTCAAGACCTGGCTGTTCGAGCAGTAACTTACCCCCTCCCCCAGCGCCTTGAGACCCTCCCGGGTGAGTAGCGCGCTCTATAAATGCCGTGATTGATTGATTGAATCCTTCTGTGGCGGAGGGCGATCGGAGCGACGGACTTGTCGATGTGCAGTCGGACTGCTGGACCCTTCAGGCATCCAATCCCTTCGAATAGGGTCCCGAACCCTTGTAGCAGGCGGTCTAGATCGTTGGCATGTACGTTGAATGCAAAGTGGATCAGATTGAGATCTTGCGCGGTGCGGCAGCCCAGTAGGAATCCTGAACCTTCCTCTGATACGTATACTTTGGCCTGTTGGTGTGCAGTCTCATGCGAGAGGCTGGCCTGGAATACGCCACACAGCGTGAGCGGAGAACGGGTGCCGAAGGCGTAGACTTGTACTCTGGTAGGGCGGAGCATTGGAGGGTTGGGTAAACTCCGGTAGACGCTGGCAGCCATAAGATTGATGGTGGCACCTGTGTCGATGAGGGCAGCTATGGCATGTTCCTGCACTTTAACCTTACACATGGGTGTGGCGTGATGGGTGGCCGGCAGAGCATTCAGCATTCGGACTACGTGGACAGTGGCGGCGTCGGCTTCATCGTCGTCCATGTCACTGTCGGGGGAACCTTCGGGAGGCGCCTCAATCACGCGAACTCGCCGTGGCGGGCCAGTTTGCTTCCTCCTCTGCGTCGACCGGCATACTTTGGAGAAATGGTTCACTTTCCCACACGCGCTGCAGGTCTTGCCATGTGCGGGGCAGGCCCCTTCGTGGGGCAGCAGGCCTCCGCACCACCCACATGGGCGACTACGGGAGTTCGGTTGGGAGGTCGTAGACTTCGGCCTCGTGGCTCTCTGTCGTGGCTCCTGAGCGTCGGTGCGGATGGCGCACACCGGTTCTTCCTTGACAGTGGCGGCCGGCTTGGGGTCCATGTGCGCCGCGCGGGCCTTGGACAATTCTTTGGAGCGGCCAAGTGTCAGGATGTCCCTCATGGACATGTTGTGCTCTTGCAGGATCCGTTCGCGCAATTTGGAAGACGCGCAGCCTTGGATGAATTGGGCTCGGATTTCGTCGTCCTCGTCTGGGAGGGTGCAGGTGCTTGCCAGTTCTTTTAGCTTCGCGTAGAAGATATCTACCGACTCCTCCGGCTGTTGGCGTGCTTGGCGGAGCAGGAAGCGCTCGTAGTCAGGGTTGGCAAAAGGCTCGAAATAGGCCGTGATGGCGTCGCGCATCGTGGCGTAGTTTCTTGGGGGTCCTGCTTCCCGCACGGTCTTCGATATTTTATGAATGTCCGCCCCTCCGAGGTGAAGAAGCATGGGTCTCCTCCGTGGAGCAGGGATGTCCGCCGCGTCGAAGTACGTCTCTAAGCGCTCAACCCATGCCTTCCAGCGTGCTGCTTGGGAGGGCGGGGGGCCGGTGATGGCGAACGGCTCCAGATGAGGCACAGACGCCATGTGGGCGACGCAGTGGGCGCGGCTAGGGTGGCAGGACACCAGCAGGTAGGGTTCGTGATCTGGCGCGGTGCCAACCGGAGCGCCTTAGGGTAGTGCAGGCAGCCAACTCCTGACGGCGGCAGTGAGGCTGCGAGGGGTGAAGCGTCGCAGGTGGGTGCGCACAGTCACCAGAGGGTGCTGCGGAGAGAGTCTCAGTAATCTGCGGCCTATACCCAGCGAGGCCGTTCCAGGCGAGGGCGCGCTGTTCTGGGGCGTCACGTGCGGCTTGGCAGAGGTGGCCCAGAATGTCCCTGGTGCGAGGAGAGAAGGGAGAGAGCAAAGCCGAGCAGGGGGCCGTGGCCGGAGGCACAGGCGTGGAGAGCGTCAGGAGGAGAGCGGCTGGGAGTGGGCAGCGTCACTCTTACCGCAGGTCTGAGGGCCGCTAGAGGTTCGTAGCAGAGATGGCCGGGTGCCGGAGGGCACTGCAGGAATCCGCACGCATGCGCGGTCAGCAAAACGGCTGTAGAGGCCTTCGAGGCAGATGGCCGAGAGTTGCTCGGAAAGCCAGCGCCGGGCTCCGGGACAGTGGCAGCCGGTGCGCGGTAGGGAGCACAGTGCGCCGGGCGCAGGATGCGGGAGACGCGGCTGGGGCGGTCTCGCTGCGGCGGTGCTGGCGGCAGGCACAACGGTGTGGTGAGTCACGGTGGGGTGGGGAGACCACCTCGTCGCCAGTGTGGTGTCTCAGGTCTAGGCCTGGTGTTGAGGACACAAAGAGTCAGTACCAGTATGGGTTCGTTAGCAGCCAGTAACTCACTGACTCCGCCCAGCGTGACCTGGGCTATTTATTGGCAACACACACGTGCTGGCCGAGCGTACGCTGGGCCAGCCCATTACATGACGCAGTGGTGGTGCACCCGGGGCAGCCACCCCTTACTAATATGGGCAATGTGGAGTGGTCCAACATGGACAACATTACAGGGGTGGTGGGAATGGTGGTTCTGACATACTGTCAGACTCTCCAGTGATTTAAACATTACATTTTTACCTGGCTTTAGGCGCTAGTACACATTTCAGAGTTGATTTCTGAAGGCATTATGACTTTTAAGTATATTTAGTTCTTTTTAGACTGTACTACTTTCAGATGATAAAAAATATATATATTTTCTTTTTTAAAAGAAACTCTACTGGCTGGACACTGATTAGTGTTTGCAATTACCTTTCCAGACTACACCTGCACCTACAGCACTGTTTAGAGTAAGACTTGACTACTCCTCAAAGCTAAGCATGATTTTACTGTTTGTAAAAGTTCATGTACACCACCCGGTGGCTTCATGGCGCCGGAGACAAATTAAACAAGCATTGGAAACGCCAGTAGGTTCATCATTGACTGTCTGCCTTTTGGCCTTGTCAAGTGTCATGGCGCCGGAGACAAATTAAACAAGCATTGGAAACGCCAGTAGGTTCATCATTGACTGCCTGCCTTTTGGCCTTGTCAAGTGTGATCTTGATTTATCATTTTTTTCATAAAACTGTATTGCTGGGCCCTCGACTATATAAAAAATATTTGCTAAAAGCAAAAATATATTTTGGTCTCAAAAAGCACACATTGCCATAGTAACCCCTTTCACGGAAGGGAACATCTTTGTGTGTGGATGCGTTCCTTGTAAAAGAACACAATGCCGTCATTGGCTGAAGTCGCCTGACTGATTGCTCTATGATGTTTGGTGTAGTCGGCAGAATTAAAATGTGAATAGTACAACATGGTGCCGGATGGAGCAGCTCTGGGGACTGGGAAAAACACAGTATTTGGCGCCACCTAGTGGTGTCGCTGCATTAGCAACTTCACGAAGGAACACGTGGGGACCTTCTGTTTTAACATTTAAAAACATGTAACAGGAGAGCAGGTCCCCAAATGCACCAGGTCACAGGCAAAGAGGCCCAGCTTGCCTCTCCTCGTGTCGGCCCTTGGGCCTCATTTAGAGTGTGCCGGAAGGGGTACTCAGTGGCAAAGGCCGCCGCCATACTGAAGGTCCACCGCCTCATTTAGATTCGTTGTACCTTCTGAATGTAAGCAGCGGAGACGACTCTGTCTCTTCTGACAGCCCAACGGAGTAAGGGCCGTGGGACGTTTTGCCATTTGTCCGCTCACCCTATTTACAGAAGGCAAACAAATGGCAAAACTTTACTTTGGATCCTCACCAAGATTAGAAACTAAAAGTGTGCGGTACGGCTTCATCATCTTGATGGAGGCCTAAGGCACACTTTCACTGTATTGACAGGAACCACAGTGACAGCTGATCCTGCCAATGTAAGAGATGTCTGCTGGGGCAGCGGAGATCTCTAAATTTGGAGTGCGGTTACTCGGTCAGGGCTACGGAGTAAAGTACTCCATCACCGCACTTTAAATCATGCCCTAAATTACAAAGCAAAATACTTATTCAATACATTATCTCTATATCTTCGAGATTATTGTCTCTCTGCCAGATGGCGAGGCTTATTTCAAACGTGTGCAGTTGGAAGCGAATCATTTTTTCTCACCTTTCTGCATATAAATGGAACGTACTCCCACTGGAGTCCCAGAAGCGCACTAAAAAATATCGTTAAATCACTGTTTTACGCAGCACCAAGATACCATTAGGTAAACTCTGTGCTTGAGAAATAAAAATAGCAAACATAACAAGATAGCTCATTGGATTAATGCATGGACTGCAATGTTAAAGGAGTAGTCGGAAGAACACAGTTTTAAATTAGGGTTGGCCCACACAGTTGGTCATTTTTTGAAGGATGATACACTGAGTACCTTTGAGTTGGGTAATATTAAAAAATGTCATACTTTGAAACCGTTTGCTTTGTTGAGTGCTGTATGTATCTGTCATTATACAAATATGCATCATTATGCAAATTGTGTAAAAGAATTCTCTGCGGTTGTAGGTGTTTTGCATAAATTTTGATCTGCCAAAATATTGACTGTCAGAATATTATGAAGGAAAGTATATATCGGTAAGTATAGATTTAGGGCCTTGTTACAAGCTTAGTGGGCCTCCTGTCAGCCCGCCGCGCCGACAGGAGGACCGCCAAGCCGGTAGTGTGTCAGCCCGCTAGATTAGAAGTGTAATACATGGCAGGCGGGTGGTGCTGCGGCGGTATCACGGTGGTGGTCTGTTAGGCTCATAGGAGAGCCTTAACAGCAGACCACTGGCGTGACAGCGCCTGCAGCACGTTCCTGCACGGTGTGGCATGCACCATGTTGTGCATGCCATACCGTGCAGGAACGGGCTGCAATTTCAGGAGGGCACAACATGTGCCCCTCTGCATGCACATCCAGGCCGGAAGTGGCCGGGGGGCCTGTTAGGGCCTCCTTACCTCCATGTCTGCCACCCTTTTCATGGCAGGCTCACTGTCATGAAAAGGGCAGTGGAAATTAATGTCGGAATATACTCTGCGGAGCCGCAGCGGCACCACCAGCATATTCCGGCCCATTTCCAGACCACTAGCGCAGTGGGATCCTTGATCCTGGCAGAGCCGGCGGTCTCGTGGCAGGCCGACTGCCACACTCATAATATGGCACCAGTGTGGCGATGGTCGGACTGCCATCAGTACTCGTAATAAGGTCCTTGCTATTCTTAACTCCTCAGCTATGTACCTTGGTTAAGGATATATTGTCAAGGTACATATGTGGAGTTAAGTATAGTAACTCTATAGTCACCTATATATATATATTCATATACTTACCTGCGCAGTATTCTGGTAGTAGATATTTTGGCCATGATATTTAGGCCAGTCAATATTTAAATCCCAATATTCTGGTAGCAAACATATTGTCTATTCACTGTGAGTTCAACCAAAAAACTTTTATATTGTGTGTACAATATTGATGAAAAAGGTAGTGAAATATAATTTTATCATGATAGTCCAGACGTGATGGACTTGTGGTGTGGTGCACGATTGCCTCGACAGCTTCTACCTGAGTGATGGCAGACTAATGCTTGAATACATATTTTTATATTTTTAGTGAAATGTTGCCTCTAGTGAGACACAGTTCCCTCTGGTGGCTCACATCCTGTGTGTGCATCTAATTTTTATTTATAATTTTCTTTTCAAAGCTCCACGGCTTCTAAGAGCATCGGGAAGTTCAAAGGAGAGAGTGAGAGATCAGATGAAGATCCAACTGCTAGAAGCAAAATCCGGGGACAAAAATAGTAGTGAGGGTGCAAACAATCCTATAAAAAACAAGGAAACTAATGCATTGTTGCGCATCTTCCTTGTGTGATTGCATACTCTATATAAGATTAAAAAAGGAAATGACATCACAGGAAAAGATGCTATTTCCTCTTGGATTGAGAACCTCAAATAACATCCTATGGACAGATCACCATCTTGAGAAGGGCTAGCTATAAGGCTTGTCCACACTCTTTCTAGAAATAAAGAAAAAGCCCAATTTGCCATCCTTTGTTCCATGCTGAATTCTAGAGTTCCAGTACCATCCCCCTTGCTGAACACCCCTCCAAGTGGCCATGAACACGGAGACTCCAAAGCTGTCCAGGCTGCAGGGATGCTGAGCCATGTGGGTCCCTTGCTCACTTTGCCACTGGATTCAAGCTAGCCTGGCTGATGACTGCTGAATAGCCAGAAACCGGTCCAGGATGCTTGTTTCCGGTCCAGGGAAGACATGGCTTGGCAGTTCGGGCTGGACTGTTCCCATGAGGCACAGGGTCAGACTGATTTGCATATGGCCATGTCTGAACTGGGGTGGTGAAGTGAGCTAAAGAATGATGATGGATTAAACCCAGATTAGTTGACTGGGGGTGAGTGTTTGATTTGCTCAAGCGCTCCGTCCATCATTCCCTTTGGTATCGCTATGTGCTGAGCACAGCACCTTGGAACTCGCTGCTCGGCAGTGCGTGGGACACTTCTTCCCTCCTCGAATGTGCCTGGTCTTCAGTAACGTCTTGACACTGCTCTCAGCACAGATGTGACAATAGCTTCAGGAAAAGAGGCAGGACATTGGGAACAAACCAACTCATCCTTAATCCTCTCTTTCAACCTTCCTCAAAATGAAATCTTTTGAATTCCCTCAGCTGTTAAAATGAGAAACATGAGTTACATAGGTTAAAACATCCATTCCACTTTGTTGAGTATCATACAAAACTACTTCAGCAGAATACTTTGAATCAGAACAAATGAAATTCATTAGCAGAGTGGGAGCTCAAGTCAAAGCAGGTCCAGCAAAGCAACCTATAAGGTAACTGTGAGAAGGTGGGCCCCGGAATATCAACGCCAGCGGCGGTTGGAGAACGACAACTACCAGACTCCTTTGCAGGCGAAGATCGGCCTGCTAGGGGCGTGCACAAGGAAGGCGCTGTCAGGGGGAGAGACACACCCACCTTTCGTGTTTTTCCGCAGCGAGGCCAGAAGGTGGAAAGGGGAGGAGCTGACCCCGGATGTACGGCGGCTGGACCTTTAAGGGAGAGGAAGAACCAGGAAGAGGTGTCGTTGACCGGAGAGCGTGAGGAGAGGACGAAGAGCAGAGTGCGGGACGAGAGGACGGCGACCGGAGCAGCGTCGAGGAGGAAGAGGAGGAAGCAGACGACCAGTGGACCGAAGAGTGGTGGCGCCCACCGGAGGAGGCTGAAGAGCGGCCGCAGCTCAGGAGAGTTGCGGCGGAGCCGGTGAGTGGCGCTGGATTTGGGGAAGGCGGGTTGGAATAGACGTGGGAGGCGGGAGGAGGGTGGTAACAGGCACAGGGGGTGAGAGCAACCAACACAGAGCCAGCAAGAGAGAGTATCCTCTACCGGCATTTCGGGCTCGACCTTTTTCTTTTGGTGGCTTTTCTTATCCAAGACAAAAGGCACATCATCCCCTTGTTCCCTTTCCCTTTTCACACCAAGACCATTTATATCACCGGGTGAAGGTGACGGGTTTGGTTTCTCTACACACCCCCTTCCAGAATTTCACTGACGGCCTCCGTTTTCTCTTCTCCTCGGTACGAGCCTCCGGGTGAAAGCCAGCACGACGGAAGAGCCAGAACCCAGCCCCCTTCGCCCCAGCTCAGAAGAGGAAGAGGAGGAACGAACTAGCCCCGAATCCTGACCCTGGAGAGAGAGGACGGAACCCGGAGAAGAGCACCCCATCCCTGTAGGGAAACCTAAGACTGTGGCTCCTGACAACAATAAAACACGAGTCCTTGGACCATATATTCGGCCTCCGCGTCTGTTTATCCGACCCGCCCTCCCACAGGTGGTGTCAGAAGTGGGATCCCGCGGAGACATGGAGGCCGCTATGGCAAAGATGGCGGAGAACCAGGAACACCTGGGCAAGGTGATGGAACGGTTCCTTACGGTGGTGGAAGAGGATCGGGGCAAGATACAGCAGGTACTATCGGGGCAAAGCCAAACCCACGGGGCAGCCATGGATAAGCTGACCGAGGCCCTGGGACAGCAGAGGGGACCCACCACCCTCCCTTCCATGGTACTCCAACGATACGTCAGCGGGGAAGACCCGGATTTCTTTTTCAATAACTTTGAATGAATAGCCACCGCGGCGGCCTGGCCCGCTGACAGGTGGGGGCAGTATCTGGGACCCCTCCTTTCAGGAGATCTACAGGCGGCATATCAAGCTGCCACAGTCCAAGGAGCGGTCCCATACACAGACATTAAACAGTGCATCATGGAGCGATTGGGAATAGATGATGAATCCTATAGGATAAAGTTAAGACAGATAAGAGAAGGACCCCAGGAAACCCCTCGAGCACTGTACTTCCGGGTGAAGGACATGACGGATCGGTGGCTGAAGCCTGTCACCACAGATAAGGATGGCATCATGGCCAAGATCTACCTGTAGCAATACTTGACCTCCCTTCATCCACCCATACAGAGATGGGTACGACAACAGGCCCATCTCACCTTAGAGACAGCAGTGGAAATAGCCAGCGCATATAGCCGCGCTCAGGAAATACAAAAGGGAAAGGACGATCCTTCATGGAGGTCTGGCGGCCCTGGAGTTCACAGGCCCCTACGTCCGTCTGTTATAAGAAAACCGGAACCCGGAACCATCATCCCTGGAGCTCACGGCCCTCCTATACATAAAGCTCCTCTTCCGGGACCCCAGTGTTTTCATTGTGGAGGCATGGGACATATAGCCAGGTTCTGTCCACAAAAAGAAGAGCCCATGGAGATAGGGATGGCTCGTAATTATTATTGTTCCCCCACCGAACGGAGGCCTCCTCAGTACCATTGCAAGGTGACGGTCAACGGGCAAACCGCGATTGCCTTGGCTGATACAGGTTGCCGCCAAAGCGTCATAAGACCTCAAGACCTGGAACCATGGATCGGACCCATTGATGGGACTGTCGCTATTCGATGTGTTCACGGCGATACGAAGCAGTATCCCACTACCCAAGTACATATACAGCATCGGAACGACCCGGGCACCACTTTGAAGGTGGGCCTCATCCCCAGTCTGCCAGAACAGGTTATTCTTGGGGACGACTACCCGAACCTACCCCAATTGATAAACAGCGCTCCTACTAAAGAAGAGGAATGGTGGGCCACGGCGCCCTTTTCCCGTGAGGAAAACCAAGAGTGGACCCAACCCAAAATACGGAAGAGCAAGAAACAGAGAAGGGCAGAAAAGGAAGCCCCCACAGTGTTGCCAATCATACAGGAGGACACGCCCTGGGAGACGGATAGAAGCTTCCGTGCCGCTCAACGGGAAGATCCCGTCCTACAGGAGGCATGGAACTCCGCTCTGGCGCAAGAAGATCCCCTACATGTAGGTCCTTACTTTTACAGCAGGAACGGGTTGCTATACAGAAAAGGGAACCCTACCCAGACTCCCCAGTTATTGGTCCCGGGACCCTTTAGGGAAAAGGTTCTGTTTCTGGCCCACAGCCACCTGTTGGGTGGACACTTCGGGACAGAGAAGACGGAAAAACAGATAACGGAACGGTTCTATTGGCCCGGTATATAGCAACAAGTAAAAAGGTATTGTAGGGAGTGTCCCGTATGCCAGAAGAATAGTCGGTACAAGCCACCCCGAGCACCCTTACGCCCTTTACCCATCATAGAAGAACCCTTCAGTAGAGTAGGGATGGACAATATAGGACCCCTGCTACCTTCCCGGAGTGGGTGCCGGTACGTTTTGGTCCTTGTTGACTACGCCACCCGGTTTCCGGAGGCGATGGCCTTACGCCGTCCGGACGCTACCAATATCGCTAAGGCTATGATAACAGTGTTCTCGCGAACGGGGTTCCCGAAGGAGATCTTAACAGATCAAGGAACCCCATTCGTATCCAAGGTTATGAGACAGGTATGTGCCCTGTTGGGAGTCCATCAAATACGGACCGCCGCATATCACCCCCAAACGGACGGCCTCGTGGAACGATACAATGCTACCCTTAAGATCACTCTTAAAAAGCTTTTAGCCTTGGAGACGAGGAAATGGGAGGACATGCTGCCCCTAGCCCTATTCGCCTTGCGATGTAAGGTACAGAAAAGCACCGGTTACTCACCATTCGAGTTGTTATATGGCCATCAGCCCAGAACCCTGCTGGACATGGCCCAGGAGAAGTGGGAAACCGAACCGGATAACACCAAACCATTGGTGGATTATGTGTCCACTCTCAAGACCCATTTAAGCCAGATAAGAGCCCTCGTCCGTACCAACTTAGAAAACGCCCAAACGGCACAGAAAGTACAATACGACAAAAAAAACAGGGAGAGATCCTTCGCAGTAGGCGATGCCGTACTGCTCATGATGGCCTCCTCCGACCACAAATTGTTGGGACAGTGGCAGGGACCATACACTGTGAGGGAAAAGGTAACTCCTGTGACTTACCGCGTTGAGACGGAACCGGCTCGTGGCACCTCCCAAATCTATATCGTTAATTTGTTGAAGAAATGGGAGGGTCCCATTCCGGCTCTCGCTATCAACACGGTGGTGGCGGTTCCTTTGTTTGAGCAGTGCATGGATCCGGCTCTCCCTCCCAATCTGAAGGTGGATTTGGCTGACGTGCTTCTTCCCCTACACAACACCTTTTCCACGACCCCTGGAAGGACGTCCCTGGTAGAACACACCATCAAAACCCCCCCCCGGTAAACGGGTAGGTCTCCGACCTTACCGAGTACCCGAAGCCCGCCGGCACACCATCCGAGAGGAAGTACAGAAGATGATACAGATGGACGTCATCGAACCGTCCATCAGCGAATGGAATTCGCCGATTGTCCTCGACCGAAGCCGGATGGCTCGGTACGTTTCTGTATCGACTTCAGAGAGGTAAATAAAATATCGGAATTTGACACATATCCCCTCCCTAGAGTGAACGAGATGGTCGAGAGAATAGGCAGGGCCAAATATATCAGTACCCTGGACCTCTGTAAAGGGTATTGGCAAATACCCCTGCGCGAACAAGACAAGGAAAAAACAGCGTTCTCCACCCCAGATGGGTTGTACCAATTCAAGGTATTGCCCTTTGGATTGCATGGAGCTCCGGCTACCTTTCAGAGAGTCATGAACCAAATCCTACGGCCACATGAGAGGTATGCCGGTGCATATATAGATGACATAGTCATCTAGAGCGACAGTTGGGAACAACACATGTCCCATTTGTCACGAGTGGTAAAAGCCCTAGGACACCATGGTCTTAAGATCAACCCCGCCAAAAGCCATCTTGCAGCCCAGACAGTCCGATATCTAGGATATCTATTGGGTAAAGGAGCCATCAGACCCCAAGATTCCAAAGTAACAGCTATCTCCCGAATCCCGTTACCCAAATCGAAGAAAGACCTCCGTGCCTTTCTAGGACTGCTCGGATATTACCGACGTTTTAGCCCCAATTTTTCACAAATTGCGACCCCCCTCACCGACTTGTTACAGAAAACAGTGAATACAGAAGTTAGGTTGAGGAAACCCTCACGGGAGATCCTACAGGCATTTGAGACCCTGAAAACTTCCCTTACTTCCGAGTCCGTGTTAGCCAGTCCAGATTACACCCTTCCCTTTATACTCCAGACGGTTGCCTCAGAACGGGGTCTGGGGGCAGTGCTGTCTCAAGTAACGGCACAACGTGAGGAGAAACCCATATTATACATCAGTAGGAAGCTGTTTCCTAGAGAACGACAATATGCCATCATAGAGAAGGAGGCGTTAGCTATCAAATGGGCCATAGACACTCTACGATACTACCTGGAAGGGAGAGAGTTTACTTTATACACTGATCATGCCCCTTTGGAATGGCTGGCACGAAACAAAGGAAACAACGTAAGAGTGTTGAGGTGGTTCCTGGCGTTACAACCCTACCGGTTCCTAACCCAACATCGAAAGGGATCGGAACAAGGTAACGTGGACTTTCTGTCACGATACCCCCAAGAGCAGAACCCTTGTAGTAAGACAGGAAGGGAAAAGGGATGTGAGAAGGTGGGCCCCGGAATATCAACGCCGGCGGCGGTTGGAGAACGACAACTACCAGACTCCTTTGCAGGCGAAGATCGGCCTGCTAGGGGCGTGCACAAGGAAGGCGCTGTCAGGGGGAGAGACACACCCACCTTTCGTGTTTTTCCGCAGCGAGGCCAGAAGGTGGAAAGGGGAGGAGCTGACCCCGGATGTACAGCGGCTGGACCTTTAAGGGAGAGGAAGAACCAGGAAGAGGTGTCGTTGACCGGAGAGCGTGAGGAGAGGCGTAAGGAGCAGAGTGCGGGACGAGAGGAGGACGAGGAGCAGAGCGCGCGACGAGAGGAGGACGAAGAGCAGAGTGCGGGACGAGAGGACGGCGACCGGAGCAGCGTCGAGGAGGAAGAGGAGGAAGCAGACGACCAGTGGACCGAAGAGTGGTGGCGCCCACCGGAGGAGGCTGAAGAGCGGCCGCAGCTCAGGAGAGTTGCGGCGGAGCCGGTGAGTGGCGCTGGATTTGGGGAAGGCGGGTTGGAATAGATGTGGGAGGCGGGAGGAGGGTGGTAACAGGCACAGGGGGTGAGAGCAACCAACACAGAGCCAGCAAGAGAGAGTATCCTCTACCGGCATTTCGGGCTCGACCTTTTTCTTTTGGTGGCTTTTCTTATCCAAGACAAAAGGCACATCATCCCCTTGTTCCCTTTCCCTTTTCACACCATGACCATTTATATCACCGGGTGAAGGTGACGGGTTTGGTTTCTCTACACACCCCCTTCCAGAATTTCACTGACGGCCTCCGTTTTCTCTTCTCCTCGGTACGAGCCTCCGGGTGAAAGCCAGCATGACGGAAGAGCCAGAACCCAGCCCCCTTCGCCCCAGCTCAGAAGAGGAAGAGGAGGAACGAACTAGCCCCGAATCCCGACCCTGGAGAGAGAGGACGGAACCCGGAGAAGAGCACCCCATCCCTGTAGGGAAACCTAAGACTGTGGCTCCTGACAACAATAAAACACGAGTCCTTGGACCATATATTCGGCCTCCGCGACTGTTTATCCGACCCGCCCTCCCACAGTAACCCACCTCATGCCGATCATGATTAAACTGTGTAGAGCAAAAGGCAAAATGCATGTGAAAGGTGTCAGGTGTTTCCTTAAGAGGGTCTGAGTTATAAGGAAAAAAACATAAAGGTAAATAACCTTGAGGGCAATCCAATAGTTCTTGATTGGCGATGCATGTTTTTGTTGCACTAAAAAAGCCAGACACTAAACTCCCCCTGACATTAGAAAAAGAAACAAGACCAAAATCACTTAAAGAGTAGTGAACCCTTAAGGATTCTATAATATGCAACTTTTGAGCATTGTGCCCATTCAGCCCCAGCGTAATTTTATCCTTAGAGGGGGTCCTTCATCTTCATTAAAAGACACAGCCCTGAAGATGGTCTCTGTTATGTTTTATCTTCAGCCTCTGTGCGGCTTTGCTTGGTCTGCCGGGCTCGCGGTATCCTCTGGGCTCGTAGACATGCTTGTGTTCTATTTCTCGAGCCCAGGGTACCGCGATTCGGCGGTTGAGCAGAGGCGGTTTCTCCGGCCGAGGTGGTCGGGTTTCGTTCGTTCTTACTTGAAGAATAAATACTTCTAATTTTATACGGAGTCTCATCTTTTCATTTACAATATTTTGGCGACGATTGGAGGCTTAGAGGAGAGGTGTGCAGGGAGCGACGGCGAACAACCTACCGCCAACTGAACCTACGTGATGTATAGCCTCTTTGTCTGAACACTGGTAGGTATAACGAGTTACTGCGCTAAGTTTGACTAAGGAAAGGTACGTTACGAGACTGTTTTATTTCCACTCACCGCAAATCCTGCCTGTGTTTGGTTCCTGCAGCACGTCAGGCGGGGACGGATCCTCTGTCTGGGTTGAGCAGGGCTGTCACTTGGAGCCGCGTATGGGCAGTGACTTTTGGAAACCTTCCCATTAAAGCGGCAAGGGTGTCCCCCTCTGCATTAAGGTGGCATGGGCGATCTTCTAGCCCACCAGCAGCACGCTCTTTGGGGGCACTGTTACTGCAGTGAATGTGCTTACTTCGTTAAAGCGGCAAGTCGCGCTAGCGATCCTCCGCTGTAAACTACAAAACTGCATCACCTAGCATTTCTCCAATTAAAGCGGCAATGCCAAATCTGGGTCCCACTGTGTTGAAACAGCAGGGAAGTTATACGCTGTCCTCGGTGACACACACACCTTGTTTCTTCATTGTGTGCCAACTCTGGGTCCCACTTTGTGAGACAGCTGGGAAGTTATACGCTGCATTCAGTGACACACACACCTCGTTATCTTCATTGTGTGTCACGGCGCCTATTAAATATACGTTACTATCGGTGGCACACACACCTTACAAGCAACTACTTTTTAAACAAGTGCCTAAGTTTGCATTTATTCCTAATTGTGAATATTGCTATATCTCCAGCGATGATATGCACATCATGATTGGATTTGTTTTCTGACCAGTGTGTACTGTAATTAAACTACGGTGACACACACACACCTTATATTTGTATTTGATCAGCTACTTTGTGAACTTATCACTGTTTCAATTATCTGTGTTAGCTTGTTCATTTTTACAATGAATATTGCAAATTCAATTTCTGCACCACCTCCATTTCTTATGTCTGCCGGGGAACCATCCATGGAGTGGGAGGATTGGTGTGACTGCTTTGAAAATTATTTGGTGGCACTTGATGGCACTACGTTTTCTGCGGTGCGCAAAAAGGCATTACTATTAGGTGCTTTAGGGAAAGAGGGACAACATGTTTTTAAATATCTCCCAGCTTCAGGAGAGGAGGTTGATGATGTTTATAAGGATGCTATTGTTAGACTATGCATTAGGTTTGTAAAACAAGAGAATGTTGTCATGCATAGACATAAGTTTTATACTCAACCTCAAAAGTCTAGTGAAACTATTGATGAATTTGTGTCAGGATTAAGAGAATTATCTACTAAATGCCCATTTGGCCCCATGCAGGATGACATGATCAGGGATCAGCTAATAGTACAGTGTTACAGCAAGAAAGCTCAGGAAAGGTTGTGGGCGGCTAGTAATCCTACCTTAAAAGAAGCCATCACCATTGCTAAAGTTGTTGAGGAGTCAGAGAAATGTATGAGGGAGATGAAAACTATTCAACAAGATAAGGGGTCAGAGGTTGCTGTTTTACACAGTAGCTTTGAGGAGGTGAATGCTATACGTAGTAAACAAACTAAGGGTATAGTTGCTGGTGGCAAAACCAATCTCCCTAAGGCTCCTACGCTGTCCTGGCAAAAAGGGAACAATCACACTTGTCATAGGTGACTTGGCTGATTCCAAGAATTGCTTTGCCATTGGTAAGGAGTGTCTCAAGTGTGGGAAAAAGGGGCATTAGGCACGCATGTGTAAGGCCACAGGCAAGAAAGTAGCAGTGGTAGATGATGAGGAGGATAATGAAGTCAAAGTTATGGTTGTCAAGGGTGAGGGGGGTGAATCTACTGATATGGGTAGGAGCAGGATTCGTCCCAAGGCTGACTTCACAATTAATGGGCAAGTGTTATCATTAATGGTGGATACTGGTTCATTGTAAACCATACTTCCCAAATCTTTATGTGACTCTCTTTGGAAAGATGTCAAATTGATACCCTCAGATGTCATTTTGAGGGGTTACCAGGGTGCCAAAATTGGTGTTCTGGGCTACTTGGAGGCACACATTGCTTTTGAAGACAGGTCAACAGAAGGCAAAGTTTATGTTGCTCCGGAGGGTCTGGCCATTTTAGGGTGGCTTCACCAGTATGACCTCAACATTAGAGTGGATCCCAGGGCTGAGCAACCGGTAATGTGCATTGATAATAATGATATTCAAAGTATTTTACGCGTACATGCTAAAGTTTTTGATACTGTTCTGGGGGAGGCTATTGGTTTTCAACATAAAATAAGACTGAGAAAGGATGCTGTGCCTGTCAAGCATGTTGCAAGAAGGATACCTTTAGCTGCAAGGGCTCAAGTCAAAGACATTATCAAACAAATGCTTGATGAAAACATCATTGAGACTGTGGAGGCTGCGGAGTAGTTATCTCCGGTGGTTATTACTCAAAAACAAGATGGCTCTCTTCGCTTTTGTGTGGAATTGAGAAGTCTAAACAAGGGTGTCATCTTGGATAGTTTTCCTCTCCCAAACATTAATGAGATCATTTTGAGTCTGGCTGGAGGTAAAGTGTTCTCCAAACTTGATCTGCGCAGTGCGTATCATCAAATCAAACGTCATCCTGATTCTAGGAAGTATACCTCCTTTATAACAACTGAAGGCATGTATCAATTTAACAGACTTCCTTTTGGTCTGTGTTCTGCTGCCAGTGCTTTCCAACGGATTATTACGGAAATTGTGAAGGGAATTGATTGTGTGGTATTCTTTCAGGATGACATTTTGATTTATGGTTTGAATGCCAAGGATCACAACTCCATCTTGGATCAAGTATTATCCCGTTTAGCTGCTTCTGGTTTGACTCTGCGTAAAGACAAATGTGTTTTTGCTGTTGATGAGGTTGACTATCTAGGTTATCACGTCACGAAGGAAGGCATTCGACCCAAACATGATCTGGTCAGTGCCATAGTAAATGTGAAGGTACCGGATGATAGGGACAAATTAAGATCGTTCATGGGCATGGTAGAATACTATGCTAAATTTGTTCAAAATTTTGCACATAAGGTGGAACCTTTAAGGGAAATGTTGAGGAAGGGCAAGAAATTTTCTTGGGGGCATGATCAGCACAAAGCCTTTAATATGGTTAAGGAGAACAGTGTTAATGCTGACATTTTAGCAGGTTTTGTTCCAGGATTACCCACCATTGTGACTATGTATGCCAGTGCTGTGGGCATTGGGGCTGTTCTAGTGCAGAAACATGCACTAGAACAGCCTGTGGCTTTTGCGCCTCGTTCGTTAACTGATACTGAGAGAAATTACTCGGTTATCGAACGTGAGGCATTGGCATCTGCTTGGGATACTAGACACTTTAGGGTCTTTCTGTGGGGTGTTGTGTTCACTCTTCAGACGGATCATAAGCCATCTCTTAAAGTTTTGGGTCCTGATGGCATTAAGAATTGTTCTGGTAGACTTGCTCGCCTAACTGTTAGTTTGCAAGATTTTGTGTGCAGATTAGAATATGTACCTGGTTGGTGTAACAGTGTTGCCGATTGTTTGTCCAGACTGCCTGATACAAAAGCTGTTGCTTCTGATTTGATCACGGAAAGTGTTGTTGCAAGTCTTGAGGATCTCACTGAGGATCTAGGTAGTTTCGAGAGAGGATTGGATGGAAGGTATGCGTAATGATAAAATTCCTGCTGGTGTGGTCAGAATGGTCAGAGATGGGGTGTCCAGGGAAAGTACTGTGTCACCTGGTCTCAGACCCTTTGTGCAGTTGCAAGACCAAATCTCCACACAGGGTGATTATGTTGTGTTAAGGGGCGAGAGATACATACCACCTGAGTCTGTGAGGAGTCGTGTAATTGCTTTAGCCCATGAAGGTCACTTAGGCCAAACTTTAACTGGAAGACGGTTGAAAGAAAGAATTTGGAGGCCTGGGATGGATGGTCAGATGAAGGAGTGGGTGGAGAACTGTGACAGTTGTAAGGAATCTGAGAATAGGTTGCGTGTTGGTTTGGACAAACCGGTTTTGTCTCAACATGTGGTTGGTGCAGAAGGTGTCTGGCAAAAAGTTTGCTTGGATTTTATTGGCCCTTTCAATGAGCTGCATGACAATGAGAAGTTTGCTTTGGTGTTTGTGTATTCGGCGTCAAAGTGGGTGGAAGTTGCCTTTATGAGGAATATTAATACGGAGTCCACCATTAAAGTCCTCAATGAGATGTTTCATAGGGAAGGCATCCCGGCAATGCTTCTTTCTGATAATGGCACACAGCTCGCCTCCAAGGAAATGGAGCAATACTTTGACAAAATTGGCTTGAAAGACGTGTGTACATCTTTGTACAATCCACAAGGGAACGGCTTGTGTGAAAGAATTAACAGACTTGTGAAGGGCACGATCCAATTGGCATTAGCAGCAAATTTTTCTGTACAACATGAGATTAAAGAAATGTTGTGGGCCTACCACACCACGGTGCATCATGGAATGGTGAAATCTCCTTTTGAACTAATGAGGGGTAGGCAAGCTGGTACAAAAATGGTTCCCACTTGGTTTCTCAAGTACCAACTGGGTTGTCCTTTAGGTCTGTGTCATCAAGACACAGTCAAGGGCAATAGGAATGTGCGACCTGGTGATTTAATAAAGGTCAAACCTGGTGGTGTCAACAAAGGTTTCAACAAATTCAGAGGACCTTTTCTGGTGAAATCGGTAGGGGAGAGTTGGGTTAAATTACATAATGGCCAGACTTGGCACCTCAAAAGGGTAGCTTTGTATCAAAAACATCATAAGCTTTTGCCTAATCCTTTTTCTTTGCAGGTGGGGCAGCCTTCTCATGATACTGATGCCTGTCTTGGTAAGGGGAGGTCTGCTCGGCTACGCAGGTTGCCTGACTATTTAAAAGATTATGTATGTGTATAGGCTGGGTAGGAAGGGAGTGGGGTGGATTGTTTGATTTTGTGTTTTCTTGTTTAATCTTTTTCTGTTTTATCTTTTACTTATTATGTATGCTTTCTTTTGTTTCTAAAGTTCCTTTGCTTCCTGTTTGCTTTTGGAAGGAAAGGAGATGTGTTATGTTTTATCTTCAGCCTCTGTGCGGCTTTGCTTGGTCTGCCGGGCTCGCTGTACCCTCTGGGCTCGTGGACATGCTTGTGTTCTATCTCTCGAGCCCAGGGTTCCGCGATTCGGTGGCTGAGCAGCCGGTTTCTCCGGCTGAGGTGGTCAGGTTTCGTTCGTCCTTACTTGAAGAATAAATACTTCTAATTTTATACGGAGTCTCATCTTTTCATTTACAATATTCTGACTGATGTACGACAACCAAGACCGAAACGTCGACGCATAACCCAAATTTATTTGTTAAAACTGTTAACACATACAGAGAGGGTTGTATGATACAACCACGCATGCCTAAACCACGCATGCATAAACAGTGCGATCTGAACCAGGACTGCGTCTTTACCACGCATGCCTTTACAACGAATTACATTGTAAAGGCATGATTGCTAAAGGGATATGCCTGGTATAGTGCACATCCCAGCCCCTCCCACCCTGTGCCCTAACACCCGATACCCTAGTTCTGCAATCCACCCGCCCAAGCCCTTATAAGTACCCCGACTCCCCACTCTGATCCCTAAAACCCAACCCCTGCCCAAAAAACTGCCCTGACCCCAGCCTCCCCACCCCAAGCCCTAAAACTGACCCCAGCCCTGAAAACTGCCCCTTCCCCCCTGTCCTGAGCCCTAAAGCCCGGCCCCTCCCAAAATACTACCCCAACCCCAGCCCTCACGCCATGAGTCCTAAAACTGCCCCCATCACTGAAAACCGCCCTTTCCTCCCCACCCTGAGCCCTAAAGTCCAGCCCCCAGTCCTAAAAACTACCCCGTCCCACACCCCCCCTGAGCCCTAAAACCGGCCCGTCCTAAAAACTACCACCCCCAAAACCTAGCTCCACCCTCACTTACCAGGTCACGTCTTGGAGCCTCCTCTCCCAACCCCACCTTTTCCTCTCCTCACCCATCCGCACATCTAGACCGCTGAGGGCCTTAACTACGCATATGCGTGGCTAAGGCATATGCGTGGTTCAGGCAAGCGATGTTCTGCTTGCGTTGAAACAGCACGTGTGGCTCAGCCCGCATTGTGAAGGCCGTTTCTCACGAACAGTCTTGTATTTCTGTAAAAACAGACTCTAGTTGTATTTTTTAAAGTGGGTATTATGTACATCGACGTATGTTAGACAAGACTTTAATTGTATTATAACAAACATTGTAAATGTATAGTGAGATTTACATTTTGAACCCCTGTGATTATTTAATACTTGTTCTTTTTTAAATATAATTTTGAAAGCATAAAAACCTGCATTTAGATTTACTTTTTTTTCAATTAATGTACATAAGTCAATTCAATTCACTTGAGATGTCACGTTTGGACATCATAAATGTATAACAAATTTATTGAAAAGATTGCTTTAAAGTAAATCCCTTGTTGGCACTTTCACTTATTTAACTTTTAGAAAGCTGCAATTTTTCTGTCTAAACCAAACATACCTTTCTGTCAGTGTCCAAAGTCACATGACTGATAATGGCTCTCCTTTGGTGAAATGTGTATTCCATCCAGACAGGGGACAAAAGGGCCTTTGGTGTGGGAAGGGTGTTCCTTTCCTGAGTAGGATGTACTGGGGGATGTACTCAGCCCTTCCTGAGCTTCAAATAGTAGCCTGAGGGTTGTGCGGACCCTCTTTTTGACTTATGAAACTGCCTGCCCTGTCACTAGCAAATGCCCTTTGTCACCCTAGACAGTTTGGAGCCCAACCCAGGGAAAGGGGCAGCACTAACCAGAGCCAGTTTAAGGGTAGACAAAGAGAGAGACCCCTAAACACAGGTTGGCACTGGGTATAAAAGTGGCACCCTTAGAACCTTTCATCAGAACACTCTCAGACCTGTGGAAGATTCATAAGAAAGGATTGCCTTTCTGTCTGAAAAAGGAAGACTAGACCTGCTTGCGAGTTCGGAATGATGGAACCCTTTTGGCTCCTGATGGACTTCAGAGAACTGTGATGTAAGTGTTGGAGCGAAATGCACTGAAGGCTGGTTTAGAATGTTGAGTTCGCAGTTATACGCAGATGAGTAAAGACATGTAAAACTAAGCTCAGCGTGTGGCTTAGTCATTGGCTGAGGAAGACGCTACAGGTATGACGTAAATAATCTTTTTTTCAAGAGGGCTTTCATTATTCCCCTACCACATGCCCATTAACCATCTGACAAGTTAATCAGAGGGGGGAGAAAGAGGTACGTAGTGGATTCAGCCTCCTGTATCACATAAACAACCAAAGAAAGTCCACTCGAAATACAACAAACTATCCTTCCAGTAATATTGGTAATACTTAAGGGAAACAATGAGTTTTCCTAAAATAACCCTCACCCACCAAAAGGTCCCTTGGTGGCATGCTTCATCATTGGGTTCTTACCGCCCACCCGGCTGTGGGACAGGGCGTGCTGCGACCGACGGAGACGTGGGAGCACTTTGGAAGGTGTAAGCTATACAAATAATGTGGGAGTGGAAGGGTCAGAGGGAAATGTGAGATTAAAAAATACCTGGCCGCTTGGAACCTAAACTTTATTGAATCCTGTGGCTGGTATTGTTAAAAAGGGGTGTTCAGGGAGATGCACAGAGTAATGAGTGTGTTACTCCCGGTCAACATGTTTCAAGCCTTGCCCCTATGGCTTTTCATGAGGACCAGATTAATTGATCCTAGTACCACTCCTAAATGAAACCGGATGGTCTTCTTAATTAATATTAAGGTGAACAATATCGTGCAAAATACAATTCCTATTTGGAATGATGCCGCAATATGATCTGGGAAGATAAGATTTTACAAGAGGATTAACTTGTCAATGAAGTTATCTAGTGTAAAACACATCACCAATCTGTGGAACCAACGTGATATATTTGTTTTGTGCATGACTAGTCTATAATTTAACATTGTCGTGGTGCCCTTCTGGAAATACAAACAAGACAATACAAAACATGAAACATGAATCACACACTCTCTGGAGTAATCGTTTATATTTCTGTAGAGTTGCTCCTTCTATATATCCATCGGTATACCTAGTTTGTAGACGTTTGATTATCTTTACAATCCATATACCATCATAGTAGTGAAAAAAAGATTTTGTCAAGTTTACACAAATAATGAGATCGTAAAAATACTTTACGTGTCTGTTAAAACGTACTTAATTACTGCCTAAATTTGGCCCCATGAGCTCTGCATGGGAGGGGAGGGGCGCTTGTAGTCACACGCTGAAAGTAAGCAGATTTATGTCAGGATATTGGTTACCAAAGTGCGATCTGTTGAGGAGAAATGCTCGTGGTCAAGGGGATCGGCTATGCCGTACTCACTTCATCAACGCTGCACCCTCACCCAGCGCATTAGGCCTGCCCGTGGCTCTGAAGATGATTGCGAGAGCCGAGACCGCCCTGTTAAATGTCACGTCGGCTCGCGCTCTCGTCCTCGTGGCAGCGGTGACTAGACCGCTAACTTCACAAAATGGCCGTCGGTTTGTGGCCACATTTGCGGTGTTCTGGGAAAATTGCTCAGTACGCCTGTTTGAGCCTGATTGATGGCATGGCAACTGGTATTGATAATCTTAGTATTACAACAGCAGGAGTACAACTTTATTTTATAAAGAGGAGTGCGGCTTTGTTTCATAAAAAAACTGCTCCCATCCCCCAAAAGACCACCAAACCCAGTAGCTTCAAATGAAATCATTATTGTAGGAGAGTAGGATCTGCCTCTTATGTTGCCCCCACTTTTTTTCTGATGTTTACACTGGTTTCTGGCTATAGTCTGGCTGGGACCCTGCCAATCAGGGCCCCAGCCTCTCTGTTCTCTCTAAACGACTTGGAGTGCACTCTAGGTGCACTAGTGATTGGATACTGTGGTACCTTATGAGTCCCTAGTATATGGTACCTTAGGTACCAAGGGCATAGGTACTTCACAGGCCTACCAGGGGCTGAAGCATGTATTATGCCACCCCTGGGAAGCAGACTAAATCTGACACCACAGGCCTGCTACTGCAGCCTGGGTGAGGAAGTGCTAGCACTCCTCACTGAGATATAGGTCCCCTATATCTCTCCTGCACACACATTGAGACTTATCAGTCACCCCTAAGGCAGGCCCTATCAATCCTGAGGGCAGGGTGCTTAGTTCCTATGTGAGAGGGTGCCTCTGCCTGAGCAGGGCCCCTCTGCAGCTCTCAGAGTCTATTCTCTGGGGCTGTTTGTGAATGCAGTCAAACCATATACTCTTAAGTGCATTATATCCTTGCGGTAAATGCTAACTTTGGAATGGCTGCATCAAAACATATCGTGTTTGGTGTCAAACACTTTGGAATCATACCCCCACACCAGTAACTGGTGTGGGAGTATGATCCCACCCTTCTAGAGGGATAGACATGTACCTACTGTGGAAACGCGGTAGAATCCTAAAGAGCCCTGGCATCACAAAATGGATGCCACCAGTCACAGACACTGGGCTGCCCTCCTGCTGATGACCGACACTCGCAGTGGAGGAGGCCCAACAATAGGTATCCTGTCCCAAGGGGATGTGACCACCTCCCAGACATGGTTTAGTGTATTGGGGCTGGGTGGGTGCACTCCTAGAGTGCTTTGAAGTCCTGCACTGGGGGAGCAGAAGGCTCCTCTGTGCATATGCCAGTTCAAACCGGCTCAGGGGCTACCTGCCCCTGCTCTGGCGCGAAACTGGACAAAGGGAAGTGGGTGTAGCCACCCACTCCCCTGACCCTCCCATAGGTGGGGTCATAGAGCTAGTCCCTCCCTTCTTTTTAGTATAAGAGGGGGAACCTGTGCATTGCAACCTAGATACCCCTGGACGACGCTCTAAAGAAGGATCCCGGACCTTCGACGTTCCACTCCCTCTGGAAGACTGAAGAATCTCCCTTGGAGTCAAGGAGTGACTCCCCTGCTTGGCAGGCACCAAAAACTACAACGACGGTCGCAAACTATGCCGCTCCCGCCGGAGCCCGAAGTCCCTGCAGCCCAGAAAGAGGATTTCCTGACTTGTCCAAGGCCATCGTGAGTCCCCAGCGAAGCTGAGGCAAGTGGACCCCACGAGTGACGAGGAACCGCAGCCCCTGGGTACCGTGCACTATTGTCGAGTGCAACCCCTTCACGACGTTCTACGAACCTGTGCTTTGGACCACGTGTGGTCCCAGCCTCAAGCAGAGATCCCACCCAAACTCAGAGGCCTACACCGTCCCGAGTGACCGTGGGCCCCTGTTGAGTGAATCCTCCCGAGGCGTCTTTGCGATCCCTTGCCAGCCGGCTTGTGGGTCCCCAAAAGACTTTGCAACAAAACCAAAGGGCTCCCCTGGTTGCTCCAGGCCTGCCCTGACCTACCCTCGCTGGGTAAGTCCCCCAGACCTTGCTGGTCTGCACCATTGACTTTTTGCACTTTCCACGAGACTTGCTGTTGCCAAGGCTTGGTGGCCCCGATCGGGTCGCCGACACCACAGCAAGCTGCAGACTTCGTGGGACACAACGAATCCAGCTCCTGGTCATCCTCGACGCCTCCTGGACCTCGTGGTCGAAGAGTCAAGACACCTGCGAACGACCTGAATCTGTCGACGACGGTGGGCATTCATCTTCCTTGCCCCGGGTCTCTGCCAAGTGACTTTGAACACTGTCCCCTCTGCTTTCAGGTCTTCCTTCTTCCGAATCCAGGCTTGGATTCCACCGGACACTTCCCATGTCGCCGCAAGCAGCAAGTCTTCACTGGCTCCCATTGAGAACGACGCCGCGACCCGACACCAAAGGACACCTATGCACCCGGCTCCCCTGGGTGAGGTAACTTCAGCACTACGGTGCTCCTGTGGGTGTGGGCCCTAGAACTACTTACCCTGTAAGTGACTTGCTTGTAGCTACTCCAGATGTACCCTAAAACTCTTATTTTCCAAGTGCGATTATCGCACTGACTCGTACAGGGCTCGCGGCGGTGTTAGACACACCGCGTCCATCTCCCTTGCAAACTCAACCCGTAACCGCGTCCTTCGACTCGTACGGGGGTCGCGTCGATGCGTTCGCCTCGAACACGCAAGGGACCTTTAACATTGATATCTCAATCGCGTCCATTCGCATAGACTCGTACAGGACTCGCACCGGTGTCTGAACACCGCGTCCGTCCCCTGTGGGTCTCCTATAACTACCTGGGGTGGTTCTTTGCAGTCCCTCGATTCTATAGGCTCTAGGCCCAGGTCTAGCCAAGCTAAGATTGTGATATTTGATTGTGCTAACTTATTTTGATAACATTGATTTGTACATATGTTCCTGACTTCTAATCTCATAAAGAGATTAGTAGAGAGTTGTTTAGTAATAAATACATATATATTTGATATATATACCTGTGTGGTGTCTTTTCATTTGGTGATTCAAGAGATTGTGTGGTAAAACAAGCTGCTTTACATTCCTCCAAGACTTAGCCTGAAGGCTGCTCTCCACAGCTACCACTAGGATAGCTTTCTATAAAGGTTGTCTTAAACCTACCTACCATAAGAGTCGAATTGTACTGGTGCAAGGTGTCCACTTTAATTAGTGGACAGCATATACCAGGCCAACTTCTCACATTGGTGGCAGCGTGTGGGATTCCAGCTTGCTATTGTTTTACCAGAAAATCTCTATTTGAATTACTAACTGAAAACCACTATAGGTACTTAAGGTACATATAAAGTCAAGGTTAGTATCAATAAGTTCTTCTGAACTTAGAGCTGTGTGCCAAGGGATAGCACACCCTTTCTACAGCTCAAGCCAGTATCAGTAGGCCACAAACTAGTGTAGGTAGTACAACACTGCACCACACTAGAATGTCCTTAAGGGATGGACCCAGTGGATCCACCCAGCTTCAGTATAAGGACATTACTTTCTTTGACTTGAAAGCCGTGTGCTGAAAGGCACCTGAAGATAGGACAGAGTCCCTCCACACTACACCTGATAGATCTGCTGACAGCAGATGATCTTAGATTAGTTCTAGGAGCTAATGGGTCTGAATCAGTGAGTGGGTCAATTACAGTGTCTGGGTCAGATGATGAACATCAAGTTGACCAAGACTCTGTGGTTGTAGGGCCAGGCCCCAAGGGGTCTGAACAGGACAGAGGAATTCTCCCTAAGAGAACTGACAGAGTGGAGGGGAGGCCTAGGTCCCTTTCTAGGGACTCTGACCACTCTTATCACTCTGGCAGAGAAACTGTCCACCAGAGAGACTCCTACTTCCTAAGAAGAGAGAGTTCCTCTGACAGACTGTACAAACTGCTGCAGTATGAGGAAGCAAGATTTGCCCTCAAAACCAAGCAGTTGGCATTAGATAAAGAAGCCTTTGAGCTCCAGAGAGCTTCTAGAAAAGAGGGGTTAAAACCCCTTGGTGGCAGCAACAGTGTCACTAGAGGCAGAGAATATATTCCAGACCATAGGAACCTGAGCAAGGTTGTTCCTCCCTACCAGAGTGGGGATGATATCCATAAGTGGATAACTGCTATGGAAAGGGCCTGTAGAGTACAACAGGTCCCCCAAAAGCAGTGGGCAGCAATCTTGTGGCTCTCCTTTTCAGATAAAGGTAGAGACAAGCTCCTCACTGTTAGGGAAGAGGATGCTGATGACTATGAAGTCCTGAAGAGTGCACTGATAGATGGGTTTGGCTTAACCACTGAGCAGTACAGGTTGAAGTTCAGAGACACCCAGAAGGCACAGACTCAGGACTGGACTGACTTTGTAGATTGTGCAACCAAAGCTCTGGAGGGTTGGCTGGTTGGCAGTAGGGTTACTGATTTCAAGGGATTGTATAATTTAATGATGAGAGAACAGATCCTTAATAATTGCCAGAACCAGTTGTTGCATCAATACCTGGTGGACTCGGATCTGACCTCTCCCCAAGAATTGGGAAAGAAGGCAGACAAGTGGGTCAGAACCAGGGTGAGGCAGAAAACCCAGAACCAAGGGGGTGACACAAAGAAGCAGGATTCTAAGGGCTCTGAGAAAAGTGGGAATAAGTCAAAAGACCAGAAGTCTTCACAAGGGCCCCAAAAATCTGCATCTGGTGGGGAGTCACAATCCAACAAGGGAAAAGGCCAAAGAAGCCCTGGTACAAATTCTGTAAACAGAAAGGACACTGGACTTCTGATTGTAACAAGTCCAAAGACCAAACCACCACCACTCCTGCCCCTAAGGCAACTGTTCCCCCTAGTTCAGCTACTGGTGGAGGTGGTACTCAGAAAAAGGGTGTAGTAGGGTTGACCCTGGGTTCTGAAGTGGACTCTGGCCTAGTCAGAGAACCCACTCAGGCAATGCTGATTTGTGATGGAGACATTGACATGTCCTTCCTAGTGAGCCCCAGTAATCTGGGCAAATACAAACAGCAGCCTGTAATAAATGGCAAACAGGCTTTGGCATTTAGGGACACAGGTGCTAGTGTCACCATGGTGGCAGAGGATCTTGTGGACCCTGGACAGATCATCCTGGGTGAAATGTACCTGGTGACCAATGCAAGCAATACCAGGACCAACCATAGTCTGGCAGTTGTGAATTTCTCCTGGGGAGGGGTAACTGGCCTCAAGAAGGTTGTAGTCAGTGCAGACCTCCCTGTAGAATGTCTATTGGGCAATGATCTAGAAACTTCAGCCTGGTCTGAAGTAGAGTTATGGACTCATGCTGAGATGTTGGGCATCCCTGCAGAGGTATTTGCTGTGACCAGGCCACAGGCCAAAATGCATGACACTGAACAAGCTCCGGATCCTGAAATTATGGACCAGATGCTTCCCAAGAAGAGGAGCAGTAGGGTTAAGGCAGTGCCTTCCCCTCTGTCTCAGATCACAGACTCACCTCTTGAGGGAGGAGAAGCAGACCCTGAAGAAGGAACTGCCCCAGAGGGACTTGAGCCTGACCAGGTTGAGTTCTTGGGGGCAGGGGGCCCTTCTAGGGAAGATCTGAGTAAGGAGCAACAGTGCTGCCCCTCTCTTGAACCCCTCAGACAGCAGGCTGCTGCTGAGGCTGCTGGGAGTGCTAGTGGGTCCCATAAAGTTTATTGGGATGAGGGACTCCTATGGCAGGTTGGTAATACCTCAGAAGTTTAGGGGGTTCCTCTTGACCCTAGCACATGACATCCCTTTGGCAGGTCACTTGGGCCAAAACAAGACCTGGGACAGGCTTGTTCCACATTTTCATTGGCCACATATGTCAGAAGACACAAAGGAGTTTTGTCGCTCCTGTGTCACATGCCAAGCCAGTGGCAAGGCAGGTGGCACAACAAAGGCCCCCCTGATACCACTACCTGTGGTGGGGGTACCCTTTGAGAGGGTAGGGATTGACATTGTTGGTCCCCTTCACCTTCAAACTGCATCTGGGCACAGATTTATCCTGGTGGTAGTGGATCATACCACCAGGTACCCAGAGGCAATTCCCCTGAGGACCACCACAGCCCCTGTGGTGGCAAGAGCCCTCATTGGAGTTTTCTCCTGAGTGGGTTTCCCAAAGGAGGTCATCTCTGACAGAGGTACCAACTTCATGTCAGGATATTTAAAAGCAATATGGAAGGAGTGTGGGGTAACTTATAAGTTCACCACCCCCTATCACCCACAATGCAATGGGTTGGTTGAACGCTTCAACAAAACCCTGAAGGGAATGATTAAAGGACTCCCAGAGAAGCTTAGGCGGAAATGGGACCTTCTTCTTCCCTGCCTGTTGTTTGCATACAGAGAAGTTCCACAGAAGGGGGTTGGTTACAGCCCATTTGAGCTTCAGTTTGGGCATCCTGTAAGAGGTCCATTATGTTTGGTAAAAGAGGGCTGGGAGTTACCTCTCAAACCCCCCAAACAAGATGTGATGGACTATGTACTTGGTCTCCGCTCCAGGATGGCTGAATACATGAAAAAGGCAACCAAAAACCTGGAGGCCAGCCAAGAATTACAAAAAGCTTGGCATGACCAAAAGGCTATGCTTACTGTATACCAGCCAGGACAGAAAGTATGGGTGTTGGAGCCAGTGGCCCCAGCAGCCCTCCAAGACAAATGGAGTGGCCCCCATACAATAGTTGAGCAAAAGGGAGAAGTCACCTATTTGGTGAATCTTGGAACTCCCAGGAGCCCCCTGAGGGTGCTCCATGTCAACAGATTGAAACCATATGTTGACAGGGCTGACATGGGCTTGCTCATGGCAACTGATGAGGAACAGGAGGAGGAGAGTGACCCTCTCCCTGACCTGCTCTCGCAGAACCCTGATGATGGGTCAGTAGATGGTGTTGCTTTGGCAAGCAGCCTCACTGACCATCAGCAAACTGAGTGCAGACAAGTTCTGCAGCAGTACAGACATATGTTTAGCCTGGCCCCTAGTCAGACTACCTGGTGCACCAATGAGGTGGACACTGGAGACAGTCTGCCTGTCAAGAGTAAAATCTACAGGCAACCTGACCATGTGAGGGACTGTATCAGGACTGAAGTCCAGAAGATGTTGGAGTTAGGTGTGATTGAGCCCTCAGATAGCCCATGGGCTAGCCCAGTAGTCCTGGTACCCAAGCCTCATACCCAGGGTGGTAAGAAAGAAATGAGGTTTTGTGTAGACTACAGAGGCCTCAATGCAGTCACCAGGACTGATGCCTATCCCATACCAAGGGCAGATGAGCTGATTGATACTTTGGCCTCAGCCAAGTATCTGAGTACATTTGACCTAACAGCTGGCTACTGGCAGATCAGGTTAGCTGATGATGCAAAAGCCAAAACAGCATTTTCAACCCCTGGTGGGCACTACCACTTTGTGGTGATGCCCTTTGGATTGAAAAATGCACCTGCCACTTTTCAGAGGTTGGTGAACAAAGTTCTGGCAGGGATGGAAACTTATTGCTCAGCTTATCTAGATGATATTGCTGTCTTTAGTTCCTCCTGGCAGGATCACCTGGTCCACCTCAGAAATGTTTTGGAGGCTCTGCAAAAGCAGGCCTCACTATCAAGGCCACTAAGTGCCAGATAGGGCAGAGTCAGGTTGTGTACCTGGGCCACCTTGTGGGTGGAGGCCAGGTTCAGCCTTTACAGAGCAAAATCCAAACCATAATGGAATGGGTTGCTCCAACCACCCAGACACAGGTGAGAGCCTTCTTAGGCCTGACTGGGTACTATAGGAGGTTTGTGAAGGGATATGGATCTATAGTGACCCCCTTGAATGATCTGACCTCAAAGAAAATGCCAAAAAAGGTTCAGTGGACAGCTAGCTGTCAGAAGGCATTTGAAGACCTAAAGCAGGCCATGTGCACTGCCCCAATCTTACAGAGTCCAGACTACACCAAAAAGTTCATTGTCCAAACAGATGCTTCTGAGCTGGGTGTGGGAGCTGTACTGTCTCAACTGAATGATGATGGTCAAGACCAGCCAGTAGCTTTCATAAGCAGAAGGCTGACCCCTAGAGAGAAACGTTGGTCAGCTATAGAGAGGGAGGCCTTTGCTGTGGTGTGGGCCCTGAAGAAGCTGAGGCCATACTTGTTTGGCACTCACTTCATAGTTCAGCCTGACCACAAGCCCCTCCTATGGCTGAAACAGATGAAAGGAGAAAACCCAAAACTTTTGAGGTGGTCCATTTCCCTACAGGGGATGGACTATACAGTGGAACATAGACCTGGGACCCAACATGCCAATGCAGATGGACTCTCAAGGTATTTCCACTTAGAACACGAAGACTCAACTGGTCAAGGTTAGTTTAGTGTCCCTGCGTTTGGGGGGGTTGTGTAGGAGAGTAGGATCTGCCTCTTATGTTGCCCCCACTTTTTTTCTGATGTTTACACTGGTTTCTGGCTATAGTCTGGCTGGGACCCTGCCAATTAGGGCCCCAGCCTCTCTGTTCTCTCTAAACGACTTGGAGTGCACTCTAGGTGCACTAGTGATTGGATACTGTGGTACCTTATGAGTCCCTAGTATATGGTACCTTAGGTACCAAGGGCATAGGTACTTCACAGGCATACCAGGAGCTGAAGCATGTATTATGCCACCCCTGGGAAGCAGACTAAATCTGACACCATAGGCCTGCTACTGCAGCCTGGGTGAGGAAGTGCTAGCACTCCTCACTGAGATATAGGTCCCCTATATCTCTCCTGCACACACATTGAGACTTATCAGTCACCCCTAAAGCAGGCCCTATCAATCCTGAGGGCAGGGTGCTTAGTTCCTATGTGAGAGGGTGCCTCTGCCTGAGCAGGGCCCCTCTGCAGCTCTCAGAGTCTATTCTCTGGGGTTGTTTGTGAATGCAGTCAAACCATATACTCTTAAGTGCATTATATCCTCGCGGTAAATGCTAACTTTGGAATGGCTGCATCAAAACATATCGTGTTTGGTGTCAAACACTTTGGAATCATACCCCCACACCAGTAACTGGTGTGGGAGTATGATCCCACCCTTCTAGAGGGATAGACATGTACCTACTGTGGAAACGCGGTAGAATCCTAAAGAGCCCTGGCATCACAAAATGGATGCCACCAGTCACAGACACTGGGCTGCCCTCCTGCTGATGACCGACACTCGCAGTGGAGGAGGCCCAACAATAGGTATCCTGTCCCAAGGGGGTGTGACCACCTCCCAGACAGGGTTTAGTGTATTGGGGCTGGGTGGGTGCACTCCTAGAGTGCTTTGAAGTCCTGCACTGGGGGAGCAGAAGGCTCCTCTGTGCATATGCCAGTTCAAACCAGCTCAGGGGCTACCTGCCCCTGCTCTGGCGCGAAACTGGACAAAGGGAAGTGGGTGTAGCCACCCACTCCCCTGACCCTCCCATAGGTGGGGTCATAGAGCTAGTTCCTCCCTTCTTTTTAGTATAAGAGGGGGAACCTGTGCATTGCAACCTAGATACCCCTGGACGTCGCTCTAAAGAAGAATCCCGGACCTTCAACGTTCCACTACCTCTGGAAGACTGAAGAATCAAGGAGTGACTCCCTTGCTTGGCAGGCACCAAAAACTACAACGATGGTCGCAAACTACGCCGCTCCCGCCGGAGCCCGAAGTCCCTGCAGCCCAGGAAGAGGATTTCCTGACTTCTCCAAGGCCATCGTGAGTCCCCAGTGAAGCTGAGGCAAGTGGATCCCACGAGTGACGAGGAACCGCAGCCCCTGGGTACCGTGCACTATTGTCGAGTACAACCCCTTCACGACGTTCTACGAACCTGTGCTTTGGACCACGTGTGGTTCCAGCCTCTAGCGGAGATCCCTCCCAAAATCAGAGGCCTACACCGTTCCGAGTGACCGTGGGCCCCTGTTGAGTGAATCCTCCCGAGGCATCTTTGCGATCCCTTGCCAGCCGGCTTGTGGGTCCCCAGAAGACTTTGCAACGAAACCAAAGGGCTCCCCTGGTTGCTCCAGGCCTGCCCTGACCTACCCTCGCTGGGTAAGTCCCCCAGACCTTGCTGGTCTGCACCATTGACTTTTTGCACTTTCCACGAGACTTGCTGTTGCCAAGGCTTGGTGGCCGCGATCGGGTCGCCGACACCACAGCAAGCTGCAGACTTCGTGGGACACACCGATTCCAGCTCCTGGTCGTCCTCGACGCCTCCTGGACCTCGTGGTCGAAGAGTCAAGACACCCGTGAATGACCTGAATCTGTCGACGACGGTGGGCATTCATCTTCCTTGCCCCGGGTCACTGCCAAGTAACTTTGAACACTGTCCCCTCTGCTTTCAGGTCTTCCTTCTTCCGAATCCAGGCTTGGATTCCACCGGACACTTCCCCTGTCACCGCAAGCAGCAAGTCTTCACTGCTCCCATTGAGAACGACGCCGCGACCCGACACCAAAGGACACCTATGCACCCGGCTCCCCTGGGTGAGGTAACTTCAGCACTACGGTGCTCCTGTGGGTGTGGGACCTAGAACTAATTACCCTGTAAGTGACTTGCTTGTAGCTACTCCAGAAGTACCCTAAAACTCTTATTTTCCAAGTGCGATTATCGCACTGACTCGTACAGGGCTCGCGGCGGTGTTAGACACACCGCGTCCATCTCCCTTGCAAACTCAACCCGTAACCGCGTCCTTCGACTCGTACGGGGTTCGCGTCGATGCATTCACCTCGAACACGCAAGGGACCTTTAACATTGATATCTCAATCGCGTCCATTCGCATAGACCCGTACAGGACTCGCACCGGTGTCTGAACACCGCGTCCGTCCCCTGTTGGTCTCCTACAACTACCTGGGGTGGTTCTTTGGGGTCCCTCGATTCTATAGGCTCTAGGCCCAGGTCTAGCCAAGCTAAGATTGTGATATTTGATTGGGCTAACTTATTTTGATAACATTGATTTGTACATATGTTCCTGACTTCTAATCTCATAAAGAGATTAGTAGAGAGTTGTTTAGTAATAAATACATATATATTTGATATATATACCTGTGTGGTGTCTTTTCATTTGGTGATTCAAGAGATTGTGTGGTAAAACAAGCTGCTTTACATTCCTCCAAGACTTAGCCTGAAGGCTGCTCTCCACAGCTACCATTAGGATAGCTTTCTATAAAGGTTGTCTTAAACCTACCTACCATAAGAGTCGAATTGTACTGGTGCAAGGTGTCCACTTTAATTAGTGGACAGCATATACCAGGCCAACTTCTCACAATTATGTTAAATAGAAAGCGGTTTGGGAAAAGACACGGCTGATCGTGTACCTGATTCGTGTTCATAGAAGGGGAGAGGGAAGGATTTTTTATATATATATAGTTGTACAGGGTGGACTTGATCAACCACTACTATGACTTTAAAGGTCCAGTTAAGGAAGGTTAACACAGGAGCGGAGATACTGAAGCTACAGGTGGATATTTAGTGCTTCATATTAGTGTTATTGTGCCCTATGTGTGCCAGTGATGTTTACTGTAAACAAGGTGATCAAGTCCCTGAAACATGATGTTTTTTTTTTTGCTTTTTATCTATGGAACCTCCATAATTTTGCCACATATGTAACTTCTGAAGGATGGAAACTTTACTAGACACCTGCATAGTAGAAATATTGATTTGCCCAGGAGTCTACTATTCACTTATATCACATTCATAGTTCTATTTCCCTTCTCCCCTGTGCCTTCACAGCTGGTGTCTTCAGCGCTATCTAGAGACAATACAGTGCTTCAATACCTATACCATACTGGATGCCTCAACTTCCTCCTACTCGAGACCTTACACCTCTCCTACTCAACAATTCTTGCAAGGAAACCACTGGCAATGTCAATAAACTAGCTAAATAGGACCTGACTTCTTCCACGAAGTCATCATTACCCCTAACGTTGGTGGACTTTATGGATGACCTAAAAAACATGAATCCATTTGCTGTAGAGAATAATGTGGCTCTCCAGAGAATCGAAGATAAATGGTCTCATCTGGACTCCAGACTCACAGAGGTCGAACAACGAGTTTGTGATGCACAGGATGCTATGGCATCCCTATCTAAAGAGGTCACCACACTGAAGAACAGACAGAGGACTTAGAATACTGAAATTGGTACAACAACTTGAGAATATATGGCATTCCAGAGGGGTTCAGAGGGATCTGACATCATCTCCTCCCTGAAGGGCAACATTCCTAAGTTCATCGGTTTACAGGGATCCTCTGTCCTCAACATCCGGAGAGCTCATCGCATAGGTTCTCCACACCCATCATCGTCAAATTCAGTCAAACCAAGAGGAATCATTGCCTATTTCCTACGACATTCTGAACTCACACAAGCTCTTTCTGCTGTTAAACAATGCAAACAAACATTTTGGTCTGGTCATAAGCTCTTCTTCAGTCAGGATGTTGCCAGAGTGACAGTGATTCAACAGAAAGTATTTATGGATTTATACCCGACTTTAAGATCCATGAATGCTACATATGGTCTTTTTCCTCCTTGCCTACTCAAGGGTACTTATAAAGACAAAACAACTACTTTCGATCACCCTGCTGACTTAACAAACTTTATTCACACTCACAAGGATGAGGCGGCGGATCTTGGCAAAACGTACATTTTCTCTTTTTCATTTACGCATTGGTTACACAACATGTTGGCTGGTTACTTATATTTATTTTTTCTCCTCATAGGTTTACGAACTACTCTGCTCCTTTGGACCACAATATTCTTTATTCATGCATCTCCTTATCTGCGTCCCCCCTTGTGGGAAGTTGGCCTGGCATATGCTGTCCACTAGTGATAGTGGGCACCTTGCACCAGTCCAAACAGGTAGAGGTGATAGGTTAAAGACAACCTTTATTGAAAGCTATCCTAGTGGTAGCTATGGAGAGCAGACTTCAGGCTAAGTCTTGAAGGAGTGTAAAGCTGTTTGTTTTACCAGTCTATACTCTCATGAATGACCAAATGAAAGGAGAACCACACCAGGTATATATATAAAATATATGTATTTATTACTAAACACTACCCACTAGTCTCTTTATGAGGCTAGAGGTCAAAGCACACAAGTTACAAGCATTTAATCAACAGTAAATAGCACAATACACGATAAGCTCCAGGGGGAGACCAAACCATATACTAAGTAAGTGGTATAAGAACCACAACTTGGCTAGACACAAGGCCTAGAGCCTGTCCAATCGCAGGGACCCCAAGGAACCACCCAAGGTAGTGACACAGGGGACCCACGGAGGACGTGTGCAGTGTGAGAACACAGCCGCGGGACTCCGTTAGCTTCTATGGGGAAAGTCGCGGTTAGAGTTTTACAGTTAAAGGACACTTAGAAATGGACTAGGACCAAACCCTCTTGGACTTAGATAGTTCTAGGGTCAACAACCACGGGAGCACCGGAGTACTCGTGTTACCTCACCCAGGGAAGGCGGGTGCATAGGTGTCAAATGGTGTCGGGTCGCGTCGTCGTTTTCAATGGCAGCTTGCAGAGAAGTGCTGCTGCCGGGAAGATGCGAAGTGTCCGAAGGGATCCAAGCCTGGATCAAAGATGTGCAGGACCTGAAAGCAGAGGGGACAGAGTCTGGGTCACTTGCCAGTGACCAGGGGCACGATAGTCGAATGCCCACCGATGTTGGGTGTTTCAGGTGCAAAGAGGTGAAGCTTGACTCTTCAGCCACGAGGACCAGGAGGCGTCGACAATGACCAGGAGCTGGATTCGAGCTGTCCCACAAAGGATGTCGAGTGCTGCAGCGTCGGTGCCCAGATTGGACACAACAAGCCTTGGCAACAGCAACCCACGCAGGAAGAGGAAAGATGCTTCGGTGCGGACCATCAAGGTCCTGGGGACTCCCAAAGCGATGGAGAGTCAGGGCACGTCTGGAGCAACCAGGAAAGCCCAATCAAAGTAAAGTTACCCTTCTCAGAGACCCACAAGTCGACGGACAAGGGATCGCGAAGGGACCTCGAGCGGAATCACAAAATGGCGGCCCACGGGTCACTCGGAGTGGGTAGGCCGGCAATCTTCAGTGGATTCTCTGCTCGGGGTCAGGGCTACAAGTAACCCAAAGCACAGCCTCAAGGGTTGACGAGAAGCTTATGCACTTGCAAATGTGCACGGTGTCCAGGGGTTCCGGTTCCACGGTATCCACGAGGGCTATGGGTCTCAGCTTTGCTGGGGACTTGGGTCAGCCTCTGGGAAGTCTGGAAACCCACCTCCTCGGTTGCAAAGTCTTCGGCATCCGGCGGGAGCTTCAAAGATGCAGACCGGTCAGATGCGTCTTTGGTGCCTGCCAAGCAGGGGAGTAACTCCTTTACTCCAAGGGAGATTCTTCAGTCATCTGGCGTTGAACAGATCGTCGAAGGTCCAGGATTCAGTTTCAGAGTTTCGTCCAGGGATATCTAAAGTCCTGTTGCCAGGGGTTCCTATCTTATACCCAAGGAAGTGGTTGGACATACTCTGGGGACCCACCTATAGGAGGGTCAGGAAAGAGGGGTGGCTACACCCATTTCCTTTGTTCAGTTTTGCACCAGAGCAGGGGCTGGTAGCCCCTGCAACCGGTTTGAACTGGGCTATGCACAGGGACACCAAATGTGCACCCACCCAGCCCCAATACACTAAAGCCTGTCTGGGAGGTGGTAACACCTCCCTGTGACAGGAAACCTATTGTCCAGGCCTCCCCTGCCGGAGTTTCGGTCAGCAGCAGGAGGCCAGACTTGTGTCTGTGGCTGCAGCATCCATTTTGTGATGCCAGGGCTCTGTTTGTTGGTACCGGGTATACCGGTGCTGTCATGTCTCTCCCTCTAGAAGGGTTGGATCATCACACCAGTTACTGGTGTGGGGGTATGATTCCAAGGTGTTTGACACCAAACACAACATGTTTCCGTGCAGCCATCCCAAAGTTAGCATTTACCGTTTAGTTATAATGCACTTAAGAGTATATGGTCAGGCTGCATTCACAGACAACCCCGGAGGATAGATTCCGAAGGCTGCAGAGGGGCTCTGCTCATGCATGGGCACCCTCTCACACAAAACCAAGCACCCTGCCTTCAGGATTGATAAGGCCTGCCATAGGGGTGACTGATAGGTTTATATGTGCAGTGTTAGGGTGAGATATAGTGAACCTATATCTCAGTAAGGAGTGCATGCACCACCTCACTCAGGCTGCTGTAGCAGTCCTGTGGTGTCATTTTGGAAGGCTGCCCAGGGGTGGCATAATACATGCTTCAGCCCCTGGTAGGCCTCTGGGATACCTATGCCCTTGGTACATAGTATACCATATACTAGGGACTTATAAGGGCACCCCAGAATCCAATCTGTTGTGTACCTAAGGTACAGGGAATCCATTTTAAAGAGAAAGCAGATAAACTGGGGCCCTGAATAGCAGGGTCCCAGTCCAACTAAGTCGAAAACCAGCAAAACACCAGAAAAAAAGTGGGGGCAACCATGCAGTCAGATTCCACCTTCCTACATAACCCCACCCTCCCCCCCAAACAAAAGGAGATAAGGCTAACCTTGCCCAGTTGAGCCTTTATTTACTAAGTGGCCATATAAGGAAGTACCTGCACTAGCATGGTTACCCCGTCTTATGGTCCACAAAGCAATCCCTAACCCCAAGGGGATGGGAGGATCTCCACCATTTGGAGTCACTACCTGTGGTGTGTTTTGGCATAGTAAAAGGCTGGTGGGGTGTCTGAGTAGAGAAGTGAGGCCCTAATAAAGTTGGCCTCAGCTTCCTCAGATCACTAGCCACCATGGGGGCCTTACTTTCCATGACTAAGTTGGGTCTAGCCCTAAGGGTCAACCTTTGGCTGCCTACAGCTGGGGGTTGGGTCCCTTTTAGTTGGAACACTGGAGGGACATGGCAGGTTTGGAACCTTTTGGTCCCAGGTTTGCCTTTGCCCAGCAGAGTCCATCTGGGGAGGTCCCTACACAATGGTAAGGGGGATCCCTCAGTGGGTTGAGGAATTTTCACCTGGCTAGGGCTACTAGACTGGGTGCCCCTAATCTGCTGATGGGGGGTTCCTCTGGACAGGGGCCCTGTGGGGTCCACTGACCTCTCTGACCTCTGCAGCCCTGGGCTGACTGAGGCAGGGTAGAGAGGGGCAGGTTACCTGCCCCAGACTGGGTACCACCTTGGAAGGGTCCCCTGCCATCAGAGGTGTTGCCAGGACAGGCCTGACTACCCCTGGGGCAGTTCCTTCACTAGGGGTAGGATCAGTTCCCTGAGGAGGCTGACCCTTACCTATAGTCTGGGGGGAAGAAGACTTTTCTTCAACCCTTGTGCTCTCTTGTGGAGGAGAGTGGGCCATTCTTTCAGGCTCCATCACTCCAAAATTTCCTTGGGGCTGGGCTGTGGCCATCACAGCCCCACCAACTCCCTCAGGGATGCCCAGCATTCTCAGATGGGCTTGGTGTTCAACTTCAGCCCAGGCTGAAATTTCCAGATCATTGCCCATCAGCCAATCTACAGGCAAGTTTGGGGACACTGCCACTCTTTTTGGGCCTGTGACCCCTTCCCAGCTGAGATTGACTATGGCCATGGGGAGATCTGTGCTGACACCATCAATGTTGGTCACCTGGTATTTAAACTCAGGTAAAAGCTGGTGAGGGGGGACTAGTTTCCCTGTCACCATGGTGACACTAGCCCCTGTGTCCCTGAATGCCACAGCTTTCTGACCATTAATCAGTGGCTCCAGTCTGTACCTGCCCAATGCATTGGGACCCATGGTAAAAGTGGCAAATCCCATGCCACCATCACAGACTAAGGAGGCTTGTGAGGGGGACCTGTCTAACTAGGGCCCACCTCTGTTCCCCATGAGAATGCACCTAACTTTTTGGGTGCAACACTACCGCCTGGGGGATTACTACTAGTAGTACCAGGAGGAGTGGTAGTATTAGTTGGAGGAACATTTTCTTTACTGCCAATCCTGGGGCAACTGGGATCAGTTTTCCAGTGTCCAGGCTTTTTACAGACATGGCAATATGGTTTCTTTTCAGGAGAGGAAGGAGTTTGGGACCCACCCCCAGAAGAGGACTTTTGTGGCCCTGTAGTGGACTTATCCTTAGATTTATTCCCACCTTTCTCTTGGGACTTGGTAGAATCTTTCTTCTGGTCACCACCCTGATTCTTAGGCCTTACCCTGGTTCTGACCCATTTGTCTGCCTTCTTTCCCAATTCTTGGGGAGAGGTCAAATCAGAGTCCACCAGGTACTGGTGTAAAAGCTGGTTTTGACAATTATTAAGGATCTGCTCCCTCATAATCAAATTGTACAATCCTATAAAGTCATGCACCTTGCTGCCATTTATCCAACCTTCCAGAGCCTTAGTAGCACAATCTACAAAGTCAACCCAGTCTTGAGTCTGAGTCTTTTGGGTGTCTCTGAACTTCAACCTGTACTGTTCAGTGGTTAGGCCAAACCCATCAATCAGAGCACTCTTCAAGACTTTGTAATTGTCAGCATCCTCTTCTCTAACAGTGAGGAGCTTGTCTCTACCTTTGTCTGCAAAGGAGAGCCACAAGATTGCTGCCCACTGCTCCTGGGGGACCCTCTGAACTTTACAGGCCCTTTCCAGTGCAGTAATCCATTTGTGGATGTCATCCCCACTCTGGTAGGGAGGGACAATCTTGCTTAGGTTCCTATGTTCATGAGACCTTTCCCTAACACTAGGGAAGTTGCTGCCACCATGGGACTCTAGTCCCAATTTTCTTCTAGTTTTCTGAAGCTCTAGGGACTCCCTATCTAAAGCCAACTGCTCTCTTCTGATTCTAAGCTGAGCTTCTTCATACTTGAGCAGTCTCTCTTTCCTTTCATGAGAGGATTCCCTCCTATGAGAGGAAACAGAGGTCCCTATTGAGGTGTCAGAATGGTTAGACTCCTGAGAAGGAGATCTTGACCTTCTAGGCACACTCTCAACTCTCCCTGGTGGAATAAAGAGGTGGCCATTCTGGTCATCCTCCTCATCTGCAGGAGGAGTTGGATTTCCCAGGTTAAGATCAGTGTCATCTTCCTGGTCAGCTTCAGAGGTCAGGTCATGGGTATCTTCACCCCTTGGCCTTTCCTCATCTGCTGCCCCACCCTCTCTGCCTACCCCTTCAGACCCTGTGGGCCTTCTGAGATCATCCAATAGCAGTACCTCTATGAGGCGTTGGGTGTTTGCACTTTTTCCTGTCTTCAATTTCCTAGTACTACACAATGCTCTCAATTCCAAGAATGGAAGGTTGTCATACTTGGATGGTAGAAGCCCATTGGCTTCTGGCAGGGACCCACTGGTTCCTGGCCTTGAAGACATCACTAGTGAGGTGTGGTGTATACACTACCTACTCTAGTGTGGCCTACTAAACTCTCTTGAGTTGTAGAAAGGGTGTGCTAAGCCCTTGACACACAACTCTAAGTTCAGTAGAACTTACTGTAATCTAAGCTTGAATTATATGTACCTGTGGTACCTTTAGTGGTTTTCAGTTAGTCAATCACTTGAGATTATCTGGTAAAACAAAGGCAAGCTTGAATCCAACCGCTGCACACCAATGTGGGAAGTTGGCCTGGTATATGCTGTCCACTAGTGATAGTGGGCACCTTGCACCAGTCCAAACAGCCCCTTAGAGGTGATAGGTTAAAGACAACCTTTATTGAAAGCTATCCTAGTGGTAGCTATGGAGAGCAGCCTTCAGGCTAAGTCTTGAAGGAGTGTAAAGCTGTTTGTTTTACCAGTCTATAATCTCATGAATGACCAAATGAAAGGAGAACCACACCAGGTATATATATAAAATATATGTATTTATTACTAAACACTACCCACTAGTCTCTTTATGAGGCTAGAGGTCAAAGCACACAAGTTACAAGCATTTAATCAACAGTAAATAGCACAATACACGATAGGCTCCAGGGGGAGACCAAACCATATACTAAGTAAGTGGTATAAGAACCACGACTTGGCTAGACACAAGGCCTAGAGCCTGTAGAATCGCTGGGACCCCAAGGAACCACCCAAGGTAGTGACACAGGGGACCCACGGAGGACGTGTGCAGTGTGAGAACACAGCCGCGGGACTCCGTTAGCTTCTATGGGGAAAGTCGCAGTTAGAGTTTTACAGTTAAAGGAGACTTAGAAATGGACTAGGACCAAACCCTCTTGGACTTAGATAGTTCTAGGGTCAACACCCACGGGAGCACCGGAGTACTCGTGTTACCTCACCCAGGGAAGCCGGGTGCATAGGTGTCAAATGGTGTCGGGTCGCGTCGTCGTTTTCAATGGCAGCTTGCAGAGAAGTGCTGCTGCCGGGAAGATGCGAAGTGTCCGAAGGGATCCAAGCCTGGATCGAAGATGTGCAGGACCTGAAAGCAGAGGGGACAGAGTCTGGGTCACTTGCCAGTGACCAGGGGCATGATAGTCGAATGCCCACTGATGTCGGGTGTTTCAGGTGCAAAGAGGTGAAGCTTGACTCTTCAGCCACGAGGACCAGGAGGCGTCGACGACAACCAGGAGCTGGATTCAAGCTGTCCCACAAAGGATGTCGAGTGCTGCAGCGTCGGTGCCCGGATTGGACACAACAAGCCTTGGCAACAGCAACCCACGCAGGAAGAGGAAAGATGCTTCGGTGCAGACCAGCAAGGTCCTGGGGACTCCCCAAGCGATGGAGAGTCAGGGCACATCTGGAGCAACCAGGAAAGCCCAATCAAAGTAAAGTTACCCTTCTCAGGGACCCACAAGTCGACAGACAAGGGATCGTGAAGGGACCTCAAGCAGAATCACAAAATGGCGGCCCACGGATCACTCGGAGTGGGTAGGCTGGCAATCTTCAGTGGATTCTCTGCTCGGGGTCAGGGCTACAAGTAACCCAAAGCACAGCCTCATGGGTCGACGAGAAGCTTATGCACTTGTGCACGGTGTCCAGGGGTTCCAGTTCCACGGTACCCACGAGGGCTACGGGTCTCAGCTTTGCTGCGGACTCGGGTCAGTCTCTGAGAAGTCTGGAAACCCACCTCCTGGGTTGAAAAGTCTTCGGCGTCCGGCGGGAGCTTCGGAGATGCAGACCGGTCAGATGCGTCTTTGGTGCCTGCCAAGCAGGGGAGTAACTCCTTTACTCCAAGGGAGATTCTTCAGTCATCTGGCGTTGAACAGATCGTCGAAGGTCCAGGATTCAGTTTCAGAGTTTCGTCCAGGGATATCTAAAGTCCTGTTGCCAGGGGTTCCTATCTTATACCCAAGGAAGGGGTTGGACATACTCTGGGGACCCACCTATGGGAGGGTCAGGAAAGAGGGGTGACTACACCCATTTCCTTTGTTCAGTTTCGCGCCAGAGCAGGGGCTGGTACCCCCTGCAACCGGTTTGAACTGGGCTATGCACAGGGACACCAAATGTGCCCCCAGTGCAGGACTTCAAAGCACTCTGAGAGTGCACCCACCCAGCCCCAATACACTAAAGCCTGTCTGGGAGGTGGTAACACCTCCCTGTGACAGGAAACCTATTGTCCAGGCCTCCCCTGCCGGAGTTTCGGTCAGCAGCAGGAGGCCAGACTCATGTCTGTGGCTGCAGCATCCATTTTGTGATGCCAGGGCTCTGTTTGTTGGTACCGGGTATACCGGTGCTGTCATGTCTCTCCCTCTAGAAGGGTGGGATCATACTCCCACACCAGTTACTGGAGTGGGGGTATGATTCCAAGGTGTTTGACACCAAACACGACATGTTTCCGTGCAGCCATTCCAAAGTTAGCATTTACCGTTTAGTTATAATGCACTTAAGAGTATATGGTCAGGCTGCATTCACAGACAACCCCGGAGGATAGATTCCGAAGACTGCAGTGGGACTCTGCTCATGCATGGGCACCCTCTCACACAAAACCAAGCACCCTGCCTTCAGGATTGATAAGGCCTGCCATAGGGGTGACTGATAGGTTTATATGTGCAGTGTTAGGGTGAGATATAGTGAACCTATATCTCAGTAAGGGGTGCATGCACCACCTCACTCAGGCTGCTGTAGCAGTCCTGTGGTGTCATTTTGGAAGGCTGCCCAGGGGTGGCATAATACATGCTTCAGCCCCTGGTAGGCCTCTGGGGTACCTATGCCCTTGGTACATAGTATACCATATACTAGGGACTTATAAGGGCACCCCAGAATCCAATCTGTGGTGTACCTAAGGTACAGGGAATCCATTTTAAAGAGAAAGCAGATAAACTGGGGCCCTGAATAGCAGGGTCCCAGTCCAACTAAGTCGAAAACCAGCAAAACACCAGAAAAAAAGTGGGGGCAACCATGCAGTCAGATTCCACCTTCCTACACCCCTACCTCCCAGATTGTCGTTCTGTCCCTGTCGGTAAGTCTCTCTCATATTTCGATTTTATGGTCTGTGTTACTCCACATAGTTTCTGTTATTCATTTGTGTTCTAGTTTCTTTTCCTTCACTACGTTTCTCGTAAGTTTCAAATTTTCCGGGGGTCTTCTTAAGGTTGACATCTTCGCTCACACTCTCCACCCCCCCCCCCCTCACCACTTTTCATAATTTTCCATCCTGTAATTGATATTCATGGCTAAAGTCGTTCAGCTTTTTGTCATCCTCTCTCTCTTATCATTGGGAAGTCTTTGCACTTCTGTTAAGTAGACTTCGTAGAAGTATTGATGAATAAAATGAAGTTTATTCCGATAAAGAAAGAAGCACCACCGGTTACAAAGCTTCAAGCCCCGGCTGACTCCCTGCAACTGACAATCTTGATTCACAGGACCGATCAGTATGTTCTAATCTAGAACACACTGATCGTGCCATGAATCAAGGCATTGAAAAATAAACAAGTAACAGCTCGTGCATGCAAGCACGAGAAAAACACAGAGTTGATATGTAACACATTCCTCCTTCTTTCCTTTTTCTTCACCGTTTTTTCTTCATGTTTTTCACCTCCTCTTACAGTTTTCCTTCCCTTTGCCTCTCTTTTTACTCCTCATTATCACATGTTTTTCTTTCAGCAACCTTCGAAAGTTATCTTTATACTCATACATGCATCTCATGTTTTCTTTTGTTATAATAATGATTCATATAGCTGCCTTACCGACAATGCCTGAGATTATATTTACATATTCTTTGAATAATGAGTAATTTGTGTGTTATATCATGGAACATTAAAGGTCTTCGCAACCCCATCAAGAAACAAGGAGTTCTCACTCACTTCTCAAAATTAAGGGCCCAATTACGACTTTGGCGGTGCAGCGCCAGGTCCGCCCTGCCGCTGCAGCGCCGAAGCCGTGGTCAGACCGGCTGCCAGATTAGGAGTTTCCTCCTGTCTGGCGGGCTTTGTTTTTGACGTTCCCATGGTGGTGCCCTGAAAATGGGCACTGCAATGGGAATGCCAAAAACACTTACTGCACGGCATGGACTGAAAAGTCCAAGCTGTGCAGAAACTGGTATGCATGCAAACAGGGGGGCACATGTTGTGCCCCCCTGTGTGCATCCACAGGGCGTGAGGCACTTTGTTTCCTCCCTGCCAGGGTTTTCATGGCGGTGGAACCGCCATGAAAACCCTGGCGGAGAGGAAACTACTAATATACTTGGCGGGACCGTGGCGGTCCCGCCAAGCATATGTATGCCTTCTGACTGCCGCAGCACCACCAGGGAACAATGGTTCCCTGACGGCTGCGGTCAGGCTGTGGCATTCCCACTAGTCATCTCGTAATAGGTTGGTGTGGAGAATGCCACCACCGCGCCCCCGTGAGTCTGGTGGTCCATGGACCGCCGGACTCGTAATCGGGGCCTAAGATGCCAAATTGCCTACTTACATGAACCTCACCTCAAGGAACAAGATATCTTATCCCTACGTTGAAATTGGGTTGGCCACACGTTTAGTTCTCCTGCTGTCAACAATAAAAACAGTGTTGTAATCCTCAATTCATAAAAACTTAGGGGCATATGGACAATATTTACAACAATATGGTGCAGCCCTGTGTTTCCCCCTGCGCTGGTGCTAAACTTAGCAGCCTAGCGCCAACGCAGGCACCCCATGAGGGGAAGATTGTTTATATGCAGGAAGGTCTCGCTTCCTGCACATAATAATCTTAAAATGGCGTTTTGTAACTTTTATATGTGCTGCTAATGCAGCACACATAGAAGTTGCAAAATGTCATTTTTTTAAATCGTAAATGTGCAGGAAGGGTCACCTTCCTGCACGTAAGTAATCAATGGCAATTTGCTGTTTCTATGTGTGCTGCACAACGCAGCACACATGGAAACAGCAAAAACGAGGAGAAATAAAGCATTTCTCCTCGTTTTGCCTGTTTAAGACCAGGTTTTACCTGATCTTAATTTTGGCACTGCCTCCTATTTACGCCACCCTTGTAAATAGGGGGCAGCGTCAAAATCAATGGGTGTTGCGGTGGAACGCCCATTGCAACATCCATTGCCCTCCCCTTTCACGCTGAATACAGCGTGAAAAGGTGCCTTATTTACAAGGCAGCGTTAAGCCACGTTAAGTGGCTTAACGCTGCCTTGTAAATAAGGCGAAGCCCCTACTGCCACCACAGTGTCACTAAAAGTGACGTTGTGGTGGCGATAACGGCTTGTAAATATGCCCCTTACAGTTTCAAGTCGAGAAGAAGGTTAGAGATGATATGGGAAGATAGCTTTTTCTACACCTCAAGATACACGATACCCCACTCTCTATATGTAATGTATATGTTTCCACTGGGGTTGACTCAAAATTTTGGGAAAAATGTTCTACCCAATTACTATCCTGCCCATCACACAACCTCATTGAAGGAGGCGGGGCTGCAACCAGTTAATGGACCCTTTTGTTGACAGATGTTTTCAGACTAGATATATCCCCACCAAAATGCAAAAACCTTTAAAAATTCTACTGTATCGAGAGGTCTAATAGATGCCTGGAGAGTTTCCTACCCTGATGTTTTAGATTACACCTTTTACTCCCCTGTACACCATTCTAAATCCAGAATAGCCTATAGTTTCTTAACTCAAAATGTATTTTAACATATGATTTATGCAGCAGCCACGGCCCATGCAGGTACTAGCGGTGGGGCCGGGTGAGGGGTGATTTCGACAGACGAAGACGAGGGAAAATTAAATAAATAATTAATTTCCCCAATAAACACAAAACCCACTCCACATAAAATTTAACACAATTAATATAATTATCAATTAATACAAATTAATTAACAATTAATAATTAATTAACAATGAAATAATTATCAATACCAATAAATAATAATTTATAAAAATTAATTAACAATTAATAATTAACAATAAATTAATTATCAATACCAATAAACATTAATAAACAATTACTTAATTATAATAAATTACTTCCCACCCTATTCCCCTATAAACACACAACCCACTCCTAAACTAAATTAACACAATTAATATATTTATCAATTAATTAATTAATAAAAATTAATTATCAATTAATAATTAATAAACAATTAATTAATTATCAATACCAAAAAATATAAATTATTAATTACTTTATTATAATTAATTTACTTCCCACCCTATTCCCCTATAAACCCACAACCCACTCCACTAAAAAATGTATACAATTAATATAATTATCAATTAATCAATTAATAAAAATTAATTACCAATTAATAGTTAATTAGCAATAAATTAAATATCAATAACAATAAATAAAAATTAATAATTACTTAATTACAATTAAATTACTTCCCACCCTATTCCCCTATAAACCCACAACCCGCTACAGAACTAAAATGCAAAATTTAATTAAAAATAATTAATAATTTCTAAAAATTATGAATTAATTTACTATAATTGAATTACTTCCCACCCTATTCCCCTATAAACCCACAACCCGCTACAGTACTAAAACGCAAAATTTACTTTAAAAAAAATTACTAACTTCTAAACAATTAATACATATATTTAAAAAAATAATACAAAACATAACAAAACATGTGGAACACATACATATAAAATACATAACACTAACATAAACATAGATATTATTAACATCGATATTTTTACTATCGATATTAACAACTTTGATAATAACAAAAACGATATTTCTTACCTTCAGGTCGATATTCTGGACACCGATATTCTTGATGTCGATATTCTGTCCCTACGATATTTAAAACTCGATATTAATGTAGGTCGATATTTAAAAGTCGATATTTTGACTGTGCACCGTAGATATTTGGCTTACCCTCATTTCAGGTCATGCCCCTGTTTCAGTTGATCTCGACATACTAAATGACACTCCACGATCAAATAAATGGGGATTCAATAATGCCTTATTACTTGACATAACTTTTGTAGAGCAATTCCATTCATACCAAATGTTTCAAACGCAATCTCACTGCAGACACTCAGATGCATTTTGTCTGGCACGCTTTCAAAGTGTCCGCTAGAGGATTTATAATAGACTATGGGGGATATTCTCAAGAACGTGCGATAATCATCGCCAAAATAGGTTAACGCAATTTTTCATATCGCCTTCTATCGCGGGAAAATAACTCTGTGTCAACGTCGTATTCTCAACACGGCGGTAACATGCGATAGTTTCCCGATAACGCGTCAAATGTCCGCGATAAAATTACCGGGACGGCGATAAAAATCTAAACCCGAACGTGAAAAAAGTTGCGATGGGCCCAACTGCGATAAAAAATTCTGCGATAAGCAGCGCCAGGCCTGCAAGTCCCACAAGTCAGGCGGGAAAAACCACTATAAAAGCGGCAACAAAAAACACAAACAAAATACAAACAACTGCGAAGCACCATGGAGGTAGCCGGAGCAAGTACAGAGGGCAACCAGAACCCCACAAGCCCCACGGAGGACCAGCCTGGGACCTCGGGGTCAGGGAAGGGCAAGGAGAAGAAGAAGAGGAACTCGCGTTTCCGTACGCAGGAAAACCAGATCCTCATTACGTAGGTGATAGAACACCAACTGTTCATCACCTCCACTGTGTCATTGGCAACTAAAAATACAATATGGCAGTCCATCTTGGCCAAGGTAAATGCAGTCGGAGTGAAGAGAAGGGAAGTGGACGACTGCAAGAAGCGCTGGACTGATGTGAAGCGCAAAACCAAGCTGAAACTCGCAGCCAACCTGAAAGCAGCAATGCAGACTGGAGGTGGGAGTCCAGCGACACACCAGGAGCTGGATGAGATGGAGGAAATGGTGACCCGAGTCATCATTGGGGAGACAGTGGCAGGAGTTGGGGGACCGGACACTGCACAACATGACCTGAGCCAACAGCAACAGGCTGAGTAATGACCAGGGACTGGGGGGACGGGGGGAGATGGGCACAATGGCACACATGCACAATTAAGCATAGCACATCTGGGGACAAACCATGCCCAAGAGTCACAACTCCGACCAAGAGCCCAATTTACCCAAGTCTGCAATATCTCAGCACTGTATAAGCACAGAAGTGAAAGGCACACCGCCTGAAAGGGATAAGGGCCAGCCAAATCAGAGCTGAAGGGGCAACACACCCACAATGCAGCACACACACATAAGAATCAGAGCACCTCAACATTGACAACAATGTGGTACAAACTGCAACACTTTCACAACAGAACAGATGACACACCTGCTGCCGCTTTTGTGTAGAAAATGGCCATTCGCATTTGGCATAGCAGGAAACTGTGAGATGATAATGTACAAGTACAACCTCACATCCCTGATGGTGTAGAAATGTCAACTGTCCCGCATCAAATAGGCATCTCCTCACAAACAGTCACAATGTACATTGTCATGCAGTCTGTTAGTAAACTTGTGCAATGCGTGAACATACATGTGAACACAATGTCAATCTGCATCTCCCCTTCACATTGCAGAGGGAGAATCAACACCTCCTGCAGAGCAGACCCAACAACTCAGCACTGATGATGAAGAGGACCTCCCCAACATCGACACCGACGCCCTCCAACAGCTCATGGACAGCTCCGGCACCCCACCTCCAGGAGCAGGGCAGCCCAGCTGCATCGAAGAGACCCCACCCCCTGAACAGACCACACAGCAGGAAGCACCCACCACCACGGCTGTCTCCCAGGACCCCCACGACCAACACATGGCATTCCAACGCCGTGTGTTAGGGTTCCAGGGGAAGATGGCTGATCAGCTGCGGGTGGGGTTCGACCTCATGGCAGCCAAACTAAATGCCATACGTGGGTGTCTAAGTTCCATCAGGGACGACTTACAGTCCCTAACGGACACCCACTGTCCGCTCCATGCTCTCCAACAATCCATGGCTGACATCGCTGGAGTCCTGACTCTGAGCCAAGAACAACTGTCTAGTCAGAGTGGCTCCAGCGATGTCAGCCGGGAGTTGGGACACATGCTGAGGATCATGGAGAACATGGAGCGGATGCACACCAGCGAGATGTAGCTGGGTTCTCCCATGCCCTGCAGACCCTCATCATGGCCTTGCCGCCACAAGGCCTGGCACCGATGAATGCTGCTGCTGCTTCTACATCCACATCTCCGCCCCCTGATGTGTCAGTGACACACAGTGCTGCAGACAATCCACCTCCGGCCACTGATGTGTCACTGCCACACAGTGATGCAGACAAAACAACACCACCCACATGTGAGGCACATGAAACATCAGAGGACAAAGATGCAGATGATTCTGCCTTAGTGGTAAGAAGGAAGCGGTAGCATTCATCTCCACCATATGGCCTGTTTCTGCTTGGTTCTGCCCTCTGCATCATCACCTTCCACTGTCCCCCGATACACTCTGCGACACTCACCTTGGACCTCGACATGGACTGCCATATTCTGTTTGGTTACCAATGACACAGCAATCAGACTGCGGACTGAACTCGTCCTCTTCCGATGAACTTGTCATTCCCTAAAGGACTCTGGCTGGCCCTCCACGGGGCAACAATGTAAAGTGGGGTTTGCATGGCCCTGTACTGCTCCAGCTTCAACACTCCACTGAATGTGAATAAATCATTCAAATTCACACAGATGTGTCATGTCTATGATCATTCAAGTATGAAAGTATGGATGAATGTAGGGTCAGTGATTCCCCCTTACGTCCATGTTGCTCATGTTGTGGGACTTGAGTCACAGGGTGCAACATTGCCGATTGCGGTCCGGGTGGCGCCGACACTACAACAGAGACACACGCATTAGTTACTTTCTTGTCCAGCCCAGAACTGAACCACGCCCAGAACCCCGGGCTCATTGTTCACACCCCTACGCTGGACTGGCATACGCTAGCCCAGCCCACTCCGCTTACGCTTACAGGGGACGACGACAAAGCTACATGTCCCAGGTCTTCCCTGTAGTGATCTGCTGATCACTGGTCTAGTTGTCAGCATGCCACAGCCACTCCCTGAGGGCTGGTTTACACCCACACCACACCCATCCAGCACAGGCATCACAGGACATGTGACCCTGCCAATAAAAGGGGCCTACCACATCACATTCCCCACTGCCGAAGGTGACATGATGGCGTCCGCACCACGAGACTCAATCATAAAGGGGCCATGACTTGTGGCGCACTGGTTTAGTGGCACCCGATGCACTGCGGCCGGCACGGGCCTACCACCACGGGACGATGACTTGCGGTGCACAGAGTTGGTGGCACCCGATGCACTGCGGCCGGCACGGGCCTACCGCCATGGGACGATGACTTGCGGTGCACAGAGTTGGTGGCACCCGATGCACTGCGGCCGGCACGGGCCTACCGCCACGGGACGATGACTTGCGGTGCACAGAGTTGGTGGCACCCGATGCACTGCGGCCGGCACCGTCCTACCGCCATGGGACGGTGACTTGCGGTGCACTGAGGTAGGGGCACCTGAAGAGCTGAGCGGGTGTGCAGCCTGCGATGATGCGTAGACCTCGATACGCCGTCCTGCCAATCAAGATTCGATTTGAATTGAGAGCCCTGCTGGACCGCAGTGTACGCCGAAGGCAGCAGTCAGCACACACATGACTCCGCGGTGTGGTGCCGCAGGGTGCGCTGGGGGCCTGTGGCGCGGAATCCAGCGATCGGCTGAGGAGGTTGCACTGGCACGTGGTGGGCCCTCTTGGAGACACGCCGGTGGCGGCAGGTGAGCATTGAGGCCTGGGTGCGCAGGGACGGCCAGTCATCGCTGGGCGGCGGACCGGTCTGGGGACCAGGGCTGGGGTGCAGCAGGCGCACAGGATCGCGCAGGCACCACCGGTCACGGCGGCGGCCTCGTGGCTGGGTGGGGGGCGCCGCCCTGGCAGACACGACCCTGCATGCGATGACGAGATGTGCGCGGGTTGGCTTGGGTCGTAGCCACCTCGTCTCCAGTGTAAATCTGGCCGTTGAAGGTGGTCGGCCACGTGTGTGTAGGCCTATGGACAGGATATGGCAGACACAGAGACACACGCAGTAGTTACTTTGGTGGCCATCCCGGAACTGAACCACGCCCAGAGCCCCGGGCTATTTATTCACGACATACGCCGGCCAAGGCCACTCCGCTCACGCTTACAGGGGGGGACGACAAAGCTACATGTCCAAGGTCTTCCACACTGCCTGAGGTAACCTGCTTGCATCCACTGTCCACAACACTACAAACACCAGCAGTATATGTCCACATGGACATGTCTGTGCTCTGCATACTGAAGTCTGTCCAGCACATCACCGCCACACATGGCATTGTGTACATTCTTATTGATGGGTCACTTGCCTCCTTCGCACATACTTGGTTCCCACCTCTCCCCACATTCTGCAATTGTGTGGCAGAGGTGCCATGCCGTGGATGGTTTGTCTACATGGCTGGCCACGGTTACCACAGTTACTTGTGTTGTCGTGTCTGGTAGTTGGGCATGTTGATTGGCATGTTGTATGTGATTTTGGAACGTGTGCATTCCCACAGTTGTGAGTTGTATGATTGTGGAGTTGAGGTGTGTGGTGTGTTCAGTTGGTACTTACCGACGAGCAGTGCATTTCCATAGGTGCCATCCTCAAAGCGCTGGTTGTTGATGGACTTGCGGAAGATGTAGGAATCATGCACACTGCCTGGGAAGTTTGCGACGACATTCGTGAACAGGCCCCGGTGGTCCACTTTTGCCTGCACATTGATGGAATGCGTGTGGTTTCTGTTGCGGTTATTGTGTGCAGTGTCGGCAGGGGGCACAAGTAGTACATGTGTGCAGTCAATTGCCCCCAACACGTGCGGGAAGCCAGCTATGGTGTAGTTCCCTTTCTTGGTCTCCAGCTGTTCCTGCGCAGTGTGGGGGAAGTGAAGGTGCAGGGGTATCAAGCTGATACAAACCGTGATGCTTACAGGTATGATAAATCCTGCATAATAAGACTGTAACAGAAGTTCATGTGGTCGTAACCTTCCTTTTCTTTCCTACGAAGGTTACGACCACAAGAACTTCTGTTACGGTCTTTTTATGCAGGATTTATCATGCCTGTTAGCATTCCGGTTTGTCCAAGTGCAATGCACTGTACCAGATTACGTTTGTGACTATACGGACGCTTGACCATTGTCACCATTTATCCAACAGGTTTCTGAATACTGACTTTCGGGATATGGAATTGTATTGGGGAGTTCCCGCAGCATATGCAGTTAATTGAATCCACACGTTGCCCTGATGAAGTTCCCCGTTGGGAATGGAACGCGTTGGCTGAGCTTTTCGTATTGTTGATTTATGTATTTGTAATAAAGAACTGTTTTTACACTACTGTTGACTGCTGGACTTCATGACCTGGCGCACCCCCATTTCAGTAACTACAATCTTGGATCTGGAGCACAGAGGCGTCAAGCAACGGTTGGGGTTGGTTGCGCAGGAACACTACGAATTGGAACTAGCGTGTGGTGCGGATACAGGGGCCCGCCGTTGCTTTTGTGGACATGCATCCAAGACATGTGTGAGGAAGTTTGATAGGGCTGGCTGTGAGACTCCTCCGACTCTGGCAGTTGTTGGTTGGAAGGTACCAGAGGCCAACAGGTGCAGCACAGCCAGCAGCTTTGTCTGCGGAGGGATGTTGGTTCTCCGCTGTGTTGGCACCGTCAGCCTGTGGGCAATGTGGGTAAGGATGCGGAGGACGGTTGTCCTTTTGAGCCTGTAGTGGGCAATGGCATCCTCTGGCGTTGAGTGTCTGAGGCTGGTGCATTTTAGGAACGTCCGCTGTCTTCTTCTGCGCTGCCTAGGTGGTAGTCCAGGGGGTGGGTGGTCCGGGGGGGGTCCTGGGGGTGGTGGCGGTGGGTGTTGTGGCCCTCTTGGGTCTCCGAGCTGCATGATCAGTAGCTCCATGGCATGTGTTGGTCTTCAGATGTGGCTCTGGGCTGGGCTCCCTTTCATACTGCAGGTTGTCGTCCTGCTTAACACCAGTAAAAGGCAGGTGTTAAATCCCTGCTGCTAACGCGCCTTATCGCCTGTTTTTGGATCACATCGCAGATCTGGCTGGTCGTTGAGAATATCGCGAAGTGGTGTTTTCGTGTGTTTTTGCACAGGAACGCCTACTCTGCATATCATTAGCGTTAGTTGTCGCTCTCATCCGTGGCGAGTTTTTTGCGGAAGCTATCGCTGGAAAACTGGCGATATCGGCAGTTTGCACCAGCTTGAGAATAGGGTGTTAAATCTATCGCCACTTTGCGGCGCTAAAGTGCCGATAAATCGGTGATAAGTCCTTGAGAATATGCCCCTATGTTGCTAAAAAAAAGAAAAAGGCTCTTAATGATACTGAATCCTTTTAAAAGAAATTAAAAACTTGGAACATGAATATTACTCCTCCAACAAACAAAATACTCTAAAAAGACAAATTAAGGCCAAATTACAGCATAATAAAATATCTATTGGCAATGCCTGCGGCTCTTTAATAAAAGTAAACACCAAATAATATGAATATTAATTATCTTAAAATACTGAAGCAAAAATCCAAGATGGTACTAGACATAATACAGATTCAAAGATTTTGGAGTGTTTTACAGAATAGTATACTCGAGTTTATACACCAGAGTCAGAGTTCTGGATGTTTTTTTCAAATGAATACCCAAACACCCAGACCTTCAAATGGACCTCTCCTCTCTAGATGCTAATGTCTCTACAGCTGACCTTCTGTCAGCTATTGCCAAACTTCCAAAAGATAAGGCTCCTGGCCCAGATGGTTTCTCATTAGAGTTTTATGCTCATTTTTCCCATATCTTAGTCCCAAAGTTTTTGCTTCTCATTCAATATTTTCTCTCCAAAATAGGGCTCAAGGTACATTCCTCATGGCCATGTTCTGCCTGCTTCCCACAAAAGACAAAGGTGCCGATTACGAGTTTGGTAGTGCTGCGCCAGCTCTCCGCTGACACAACAACTCCAAATCTGCACAAGGACCGCACGCCTTATTACGAGTTGAACTCGTGTAAGGCGGACGGTCCTTTGCCTTTCCCATGGCGGTGCATGGAAAACAGGCACTGCGACAAAAAAGTTCCAGCACGGCATGGACGGTGACGTCCATGCTGCACTGGAACTTTGCGGGAATACAGACAGGAGAGCACATGTTGTGCCCCCCCTGAATGTATCCCCATGGGGGGCATGGAGGACCTGTAGGGCCCCCTTTGTGCCTGCACCGCCAGCCTTTTCATGGCGGGGCTCCTGCCATGAAATGGCTGGCGGTGAAGGAACTCGTAATATACTCAGCGGGACTGCGCCCTTCCTGCTGAGCATATTGCATTGTGGCGCAGCTCCACCACTGTTAGGGAACGACTGTTCCCTGGCGCAGCCGGTGGTCCTCCGCCGCAGCGACTTTTAGAGTCGTAATGCGGCTGACGGGCCACCGCCGGCGCGAGTGCGTAATCAGGCTCAAAGACTTGTCCTATTGCCGGAACTACAGACCTGTTTCGTTAATAAATACTGACTGTAACATTTTTGCTAAAGTATTGGCCTTACATATTAACCAAGTAATTACAGACCTTATTGGTAACGAACAGTCAGGTTTTGTAAAGGGGAGGTATGTATCAGATAATTCTAGAACCTTTCCCAATATTATTCACCACACCTCCAAGTCTACCTCTCCCACGGCCACAATGACATTAGATTCATAAAAAGCATTTCATTGTGTTAATTGGGATTTCATGTTAGGAGCGGGAAACGGTTTAGGCACTCGTGATTCCAGAGGTAGTTGTTTAATCATACAACCGTTAGGAGCATTACGTTGGCATGACTTTTTTCCCTCATATACTTATATACATCAGTTTATTATGTTCTGCACCCTCTACCTCTGTTTATGTTAACGTTAGGCAATCTCAATATTTACAACTGCACAATGGGACACAGCAGGGATGCCCCTTACCCCCTCTTCTTTTTATTTTATCTTTGGAACCATTTTTGAAAAAGATCCGATGGTCTTCTGCCTTTTCTGGTCACAAACAAAATGATGCAGAAGTCAAATGTACAGTTTATACAGACAATATTCTGCTTTATGTATTAAACCCCCAACATACTATCCCTGAATTCTATCATCTTCTGCACGAATATTCTGAGGTTTCAGGTTAGAAATTAAATATAACTAAATCAGAAGTTATGCCTTCAAACAAATACTATTTTCCAGAAACGTTCTTAGATTCAAGTTTTTCATGGAATTCCATCACATTAAATGCTTAGGTATTCTATTTTCTAATTCTATTAAAGATACTATCCACGCTAATCTTAATGCAGTCAAAAAAAAATATCGGATATGTCTGATCGTTGGTCTCCTCTAGTTCTATCCTGGTGGGGCAGGCAAGCAACCATCAAAATGATAATGTTACCAATTGTTAATTATTATTTCTACATGCTACCTGTTACTCTTCCCCAGTTATTTTTTAGATCTTTTAATAACTTATTAACACTATTTCTATAGAATAAACGGAAAGCATGTATACAATTTGCCAAGTTACAATAGTCTAAAGACAACTGCAAGGTCAACTTTCCAAATTGTAAGAAATACCACTCTGCATTTACAATTAAACAAATCTGCATATCCTTTGCACAAGCATCACATCCCAACCCTACCATTTGGCATTAACTGGAACACTCTTTAACCACTCCGTTCTGCGTCTTCCCTTCGAGATCTGGTTTTCACTTCACAACCCCCAAAATGTTTTTGCACACCAATACTAACTCATTATATTAGTTGGCCAAACCCATACTTATCAACTCACCTTCCAAGTTAGTTAATTTTGACTCCCCTCCTATTTGGTATAATAAGCATATCCAGCTGCATAACAAAGTGCTTATTTGGAAAGATTGGGTTCATAAAAGGATCATAACCATAGGTCAACTTTTCCTTGTTGGGACCCCTCTCACCTTCTAAGACCTACATTCCAAATACGGACTTCCCTTTAATCACGTCACCCGTTACAAACGCCTCATGGATACAATCGCACGCATTTCCTTTTCTTCTCCTTTCACATCTTCTGAACGTCCCACAACTTCTCCTGTTTTTTAATTTCTGCTCTGAAGTTTCAGTCTCCTATATCTCTATTAAGCTTTGGACAACCACCACACTGCCAGGCTAAAGACTAAAGTAGAATTATGTTGGGAACATGATCTCCAACAAGCCTTTTCCCTTCAAACATGGAGCCACATTTGGTCTAAAATCCACTCTACTTCATATTCAGCCAGTACAACACAAACAATATTCTATTTCTACTATTGACTGTTTTGAACCCCTACTTCTCTTAACAGGTTCAAACTCTCCACCTTATCAAAAAGATAATAGTGACGTCCTTCGTATGTTCTTCGAATGTCCAAATGTGCCTGCTTTTTGGTTAAAGGCTTGGGGTAAGATATCCGAAATTTGCTCTATAAATTTACCGTTTGATAAGATACATACATATATATATATTCCAAGGAGGTTCATCACATATATGGCATTCTCAAATAATGGTTGGAAAACATGTCGATCTACTTATAGCCTTTGCGTTACAGATTATCACGTCTAATTGGAAGGACCCTACTAAAATCTCATATACCGGATTGTGGAATACGATATGCTACAATCACAGACTCGATAGAGCAAATGCTACTTCCACACCTCTGATGATCAAACAGGATTAGCTATGGCAGCTGTTTACATCCTTCCTATCTAGACACTCTGTTGCTTCTTCAGTTCCAATAATCAATTATGACCCTCCGTTAAGTACACATGGTTTTATTTACTATATTTTATCTTTCATACCTGATAGTATAGTGATATTATATACACTTATATGTATATACCTTAATGAGGATCCTTTTCCCTATCTTTTCTCTTTCTTTTTCCTCTCTCATCTTTTCTTTCCCTCTCTCCCCAACACAAAATCCTCTCATGAAATGCTAATTTGCTATTTAGAGTGTTTTGATAGTGCACCATGTTTAGGCTACTTCTTTATATTTTATAGGTGCTTATATATGCCTCTATCAATTGATGTTATTCAAGTTATTTTGTTTTCTTATTCAATAAAGTATCAAACTAAAAAATAAAATTTAAGTTAAAGATGTCTCTCTGGGTATGAATCCCAATGGTACCTTTCTATACCCGTGCCTCTGAAAAAGGACACATTTTTATTTTATGAGCTCCTGTCTGCAATAAAGAATATACAGAAATAATGCATTGAATACATCTGGCTATGGTTAGAGGAGTGAGAAATATGACCTTCTGTATAGGAATGTTTACTTAAACTAGGGAGTTGCATGTGATATCTCATAATAAAATTCAGAGGTCCCTCCCCTTCTAAAGAAGGAAGCCTGTGGTTTCAGACAGAAGAGTAATGTGCTCCTTTGAAGGATTATCACAAATCTTGTTTGACTCCTTAAGCAGAGACGGGATGTTCAGCACGATAACAATGATGATCCTTACATGCCGTAATCGATGTCGTCATGCTCCAACAATGTCTTTTTCCGACTCAAAAATGTCAATAAAATTATATTTGAAAAACAAAAAGCAGAACTGGTAGTAACTGGTCTTGGTCAGTAGGTTGGTATGTGCAGAGCACAAAGAAGAATCTGAAATAACTCCACATCATGGGTTTGTCCACCACACCTTTCTGGTTTCCTGATGTTGGGCCACAGCATTATAGCCTGTGCGCCACCGGATCCAAATGTAAGGGAAGCTAACTTTAATGGAAGATGAAGCACATAAACAAGATGTCTACCAAAGAGTAATGGAATCTGTTGTCATTCACACTGCAGACTTGCACAAAGACGGCGACCCCTAGCGTCAAGGAGAATATAAGGAGGATCTTGCTTCTGAAGTGACTTCTCTGAGTGGGTAGCACTCAAGTGCAAGCACTCTAGCTTGCCCAGAGGAGGATCAAGTAGATAAGAGGGGTGGACAGCCTGGCAGGGGAATGCTGTGCTAAGCTGCTGACTGCCACATTGTCGCCCTACGGGCGATGCAGGCAGCGTCATATGTCTAATGTGATTCTTCAATCTTTTCATCTTACTGTTCCCTTGTCAATGGACTGCTAATCAGTATTTCTCAGGTGCAGCTCCATCCGTCTTCAATTCACTGCCAGAAAATATCAGATGTAACATGGTCCTTCTGCCATTCCGGAAAAAAACATAAGACAAATCTTTTCCAGCTCCATTTGAACCATAATTGTCTCTTCTTTAACACTTTCTGGCAGTGCTTAATTTGTAAAATATGAAGTGCAGGGGCTTACATTTTCTAAAGAGACCACACCCACACCCACTTCCACAGCTCCGCCCACTTCCTCCTGTGGTTCCACCCACTTCCTTTATTGGCTCCACCCACTTTCACAAGCCTCAACACATCAGAGCCACCTCCTCACTTCTTGAGTTCTGCAAAAAGCTGAAGACCTGACTCTTCACATTAGCAACTCGGGGACCACACATCTACACACCTACCCAAGCGCCTAGATACCCTCCCGGGTGATTAGTGCGCTATACAAATCCATATTACATAACATATAGGAAGCCTGGGACAACAACTTAAAAGTGAACTCAAATTAGAGAATATGTGTAAATCTCAAAATGCAGCTTTAGGAAAGGTCATTTGAGGACTTGAGGCAGCTTTGCAAACAAAAGAGAATGTGATTGTATTTAATATATTAAAGAAGGCAGCAACAAATGCAGGCAGGAAGAGGAGCACTGGAGTAAGGAAATAAATAAGTAATGGATGAAAGAAGGAGAAAATTAGAAAAGAAAGAAACGAAGGGATAGAGGGAGAAACACACCATGTATGTTTGTAAAGCACATATTCACCAGAGGGGGCCTTGACACCAAATTAAAAATGTTGGTATCCAGCTCAATTGCACTAATTTTATCGACCACATAAAGATGAAAGACTGAGTGGCCACACCAAGATTTCAATTTATGATCCTGAGATCGAACACAGATTCCTGGAGTGGCTATCAAGATATGTGCAAGAAAGAAAAAAATAAAAGGGAGAGTGAGGGAGGAGGAGAGGTCCAAATGCAAAGATAGATATGGTGGACAAAGAATGTGAAGAGAAGTGGGGAAAGCAGAGATTGCGAGTGGAACATGATGAGAATGAAAAGTGAAAAGAGGAGAAAGGAAAGGGAAGAAGAGCGGACAGCGAGGAGCGTGTGAAAGTCGAGCAGAAGAGAAAAGTGGAAAGGTGAACAATGAAAAGCATTTAATGAGGGGAGGTGGTGATTGAGAGGAAATGCGGTCGTAGGGCGGAAAGTGAAGGAAGAATGGAGAGAAGGGAAGGAGTGAGGGGTGAGGTGTGAAGGGGAGGAAGAAAAACAGATAGTGAGGGAGAGCAAGAAAAGAGTACACCTCTGCATATATTGATTAATTATGTGGAGTTTAGGGGTAACAGGGCTGTATCATTCTTGGCCTGTCTCATCAATGCATAGCTGTGCTGCCCATAACACACAATAGTGATTCTTTAATTGTGTGAAGGTTTTAGGCCATCAAAGACGTTATGCATCACAATAGGTATTTCTGATAAAACATAATAAAGTGTCAGTTATACCATTGGGAATGCGCTTTGATGGAGAACCAGGCTCTCATGCTTCAAACAAATAGTTCTATTGCATGATCAGGCTATAAGTCACTAAATCCCACTGCCAGTGCCACCTATTTCAAAATGAAGTCAGACATTCAACTTCATTCAGAGAGGCTTCCACGTGCACTTTTAAACTAATAAAGGACAAAATTCAACTGAGTCTGCCCTCTGTGCTAAATTAGGATTGTAATTTATGATCAGCAAGTAACAAAAGGACCTTTGTGACAAAAACAGAAACACACTGAGCTATCAACATAAATTCAGTTCTGTCATCTGCATGGTACATGTTCTTTGCAGAGGGCACATTACCCCTCTCTGCTACAGTCAAAACTACAACTAGACAAAACTCTGATCTCTCTCCAACAGGGATATAAGGCTGTAAGTATGCAGCAGGGGCTTACTCGACATGGGTCTTAGGAGGTGAAGAGACGGTGTGGGGCGATAGATCTCAGGTACAGAGCATCCAACACAGCCTAGCCCCCCTGATAGCACGTTTTAAATTAATGTTACTTTTCTCCAGGTCGAAGGAGCTGAGAAATTCCCAGTATATCCTCTCTCTGGTTGGGGGGGAATTGGGAAAGCCTCCCGGTTCGAGTGGCCAAGATTGAGAAGGCCTTCAGTCTCAAGTGCAAACTCTGAAAGTGTGGGTACTCAGGGCCCAGTGCAGGCTTTAATACAAAGAGATGGTGGGGAGGGATGCTGTGGGAGGGCGGGAGCCAAGGGGCGCTGTATCAGGAGGGAGCGAGTGCTGTGGGATGGAGGGGCATTGTGATACGGAGGGTTAGGAGACTGTAAGCAGAGGGGTACTGAGATACAGGTGAGAAAGGCATCGTGGAGAGAGGGGCACTATGACAGCGGGATAAGGCCACTGTGGAGAGAGGGACACTGTCGGAGGTAGCGGTGGGGCACAGTCACAGTGGCAGGGATGGGAGGTGTTCTTCAAGGCGCTTGTGGCTGCAACGATGGCCATTGCAGAAGGGAGAGGACGGGTGTGATAGGGACGAGAAGGTACTGGAACAGGTAGGAGCGAGGTACTAATACGCTGGATGGCAGGAAGACATGTTTTCACTTCCGGACCACCCTCAGCTGCTTCTTGTATTTTGCTATTAATCTGCAAGGCCTTGTCTGGGCTCCGGAGGAAGGCAGTTACTGAGCAGTTTCCTGTGGATGCCGCTGTGCCAGAATTTATCAATGGTGTCCACGGCCAAGCACTATTTTGTCACTCTGTTGCCTGTAGGATAACAGTTGAGTGTAAAATACCGCATGCACGTACAACTCACCTAATCTTGCAGCTTCGGTGGAGCTGGAAAGAGCATACCGGTGGCTGGCGCTGCATAAATTATGTTCCCAGTTCATCGTACGCGCAGTTTACACTGTGCATGACACAACACACCCGCCCTGCCCCACACTGAAGATAAAGCAGCGGCGCATGCGCGCCAAAGCAAGCACACTAGCATGCACCTAATCTAAATGTGTGACTGCACAAGCCTCGCTCCGATGGGCGTTTTAATGGCCTGTGCACAGTGCTGGCCAGTGCACCGACTATGTGCATGGAAGAAAAATTCAATAGATCTGGCCCTGAGAAATAGGTGCCAGTGCTCAGCACCGGAAACCACTGGCACAAATTAAGCGCTGCTTTCTGGACCCCTATGCTAAATTCTTCCTCTTGCAATCTTGTTATTGAAGCTTGAGTGTCCATTGCACCTTCTATTATTCTCTAAAACAGAGCTTCCCAAACTTTTTAGAACCACAACCAAATTTCTAGAACACCAAATGTTCGCGACCCACTTATCTTTCATGGACATGAGGCTGGGCGATTTTTTATGTAACTAAAGTATTGTGTGGTAGCATGCTGTCATTTACAGACAGCTCATTTTCCATTTAAATGGCCACTAAATTTGCACAGACATACAGTTTTATTGATAAAACTATATAGCGCACAAATTGTAATGTGTGGAAATCGGGTTTCTGTGAGCATTTGTCATTTGTGCATCACCAAGTAAAGCGCCTTGATTTGTTTTGATCCTTTTAAAATCTCTATGTCCAGCACTCTTCAAAATTACAAAAAGGTGCTTAATTTGTGCTTTCCTAACTGCTGAATGAGTACAGTTCATATATAGGTATTTATATTTTGCTGTGTGCTGCAAAAAAACACATCCCACAGACTTTCCTTTCACACTCCCTGTACTCCAGCAAAATTGTCACATAATTCACTTCAAAAACTCCTCTCACTTTGCAGTCAGAGAAAGAAACGTAGACACCAATCCTCATGTTGAAAGAGTAAGTGCAACTTGTGAGAAGACATTGCCTGACATGTGACCTGTCTTTAACCCCTTCGATGCTCATGACGGAGCGGTTCCGTCATGAGCATAGGTTAGGCTGTGCTTATGACGGAACCGCTCCGTCATGAGCACAGCCCCTGGAAGCGCTGGCGCTCCCCCTGGGGCATCGATCTTGCCCCCACAGAGGGGGTGGCAGCGGAAGACTTTCCGCTGCCACCCCCGACCCCCACGCTTCCCCATGACGTCAGCGCGCAAGCGCGCGCCGGCGTCACCAGGAAAGCCGGACGCGCTGGAAATCATTTATTTCCAGCGCGTCCAGGAAGGAGGTAGGTTTTTCTTCTCCGGTGGGGCCGAAACAGGATGCCTTGAGGCATCGGGGGAGAGGAAAGAGTATTTCCTCTCCCCTGATGTCTCAATGCAGGGCATTCCTGCTTCACGATCGCGCACAGCGTCGCGATCGTGGAGCAGGAATGCCCCACTAGACACCAGGGATGTTTTTTTTCAATAAAGGAAGCGACCCCTTGGGCAAGGGTCGCTTCCTAGGGGGCCAATTTACATTCAAGACTTTTCTGCCCCCCCTGGGGACAGATCGACCGTTTTTTCGGCCGTTTTTGGATCCTGGGGGGGGGGGGGCAGAAAAGCCCACTAGATCCAGGGATTCATTTTTATAATGAAATGGAAGCGACCCCTTGGGCAAGGGTCGCTTCCAGGGGGGCATTTTTCTTTGTTTGGACATTCTGCCCCCCCCTGGGGCAGATTGCCCCGTTTACCCCCCCACTAGACACCAGGGCGTTTATTTTAATTGTGATGGGAGTGACCCCTTGGGCAAGGGTCACTTCCAGGGGGCCATTTTATTTTGTAATGGGAATTCTGCCCCCCCTTGGGGGCAGATCGGCCTGTTTTTTTGCCTTTCTGCCCCCAGGGGGGGGGGCAGAAACCCCCACTAGACACCAGGGAAGTAGTTTAAATAAAAATGGAAGCGACCCCTTGGGCAAGGGTCGCTTCCAGGGGGCAGATTTTTTTATATGTGTATTCTGCCCCCCCTGGGGGCAGATCAGCCTAGTCTTTTGCCCTTTCTGCCCCCGGGGGGGGGGCAGAAAACTCCACTAGGCACCAGGGATTTTGTTTTGCGAGTAATGGAAGCGACATGGTTGCTTCCTGGGGACAGATCTGCCCCTTTTTTTGGCTTTTCTGCCCTAGGCGGGAGGGGGGAGGCAGAAAACCCTACTAGGCACTAGGGATTTATTACTTTTGCAAGGGGGCAAATTTCTGTCTGCTGTTTTCTGCCCCACCTAGGGGGCAGATTGGCCTGGCAGACAACCTCACCCGATCCCTTGGGCAAGATCACCCCCTATTTTTCTCAGCCCTATTTGAAGGCCCATCTGGCCGATTGACCATTTGGGTAGTAACATAGCGTGTTATAATGTTAATTGTTTTATTTTTTGTGAATTGCAATTGTAATGCTTTATTTCTCCTTTTTTGTTCTAGTTGAAGGCTTTTGCTCTTTAGACTGTTCCAGGTTGCGGTTTCGTTACTGGTGGTTCTGCTGTTTGTGTAGTTGCACGTGTTTGGTAAGAGAGTTTTTTTGTACAATGTAAATGAGTTTCATTTCTCTGCATGAATTTGTTTTTGCAAATGGTGTAATAATAGCAGTATGTTTGGCTTCTGTTTTTTGAGTGTCAAAAACATTTTGCATTTGTGCTCGATGTGTATTTTGTTGTCTTGTGAGTAATTGGTTTTGTTTTTTTCTTTCTAGTGGGATATCGTTTTTGCTGTGTCTCTGCAGAGTAGGTGCTGGTGAGTGTAGCTGTCTCTTGTAAGTGAATTGTATAGTTTTTGAGTATATAGATCTTTGTGATAAAGGCACACATTATTTTACTTGTTTTGTACAGTGTTGGTTGTTGTTGACTTGTTTGTGCAGTCTCCTTTCTTAGTAAGGATAATGGCTAGCCGCAGGATTACTGCTCAGCAGGTTGTTGGTATGCTTTTTGAGTCTTCCTCTGACCATGGTTCAGAGACTGACTCTGCATCTGAGTCAGAGGAGGCAGGGGACGATTCAGGCAGTGAGTTTTCTCTCCTCATGGAATCATCGGATACTGAAGATACTCTTAGTACGGATGAAGTGCCTGTGTTAGAGGAGGAGATTGATGTGTCGATAGTGCGGCAAGAGGCATCTGGGCTGCAGCCTGGGGCTGCAAGGCTTTCCGTTGGTGTAGTGCGGCAAGAGGCATCTGGGCTGCAGCCTGCGGCTACAAGGCTTCCCGTTGATATAGTACGGCAAGAGGCATCTGGGGCAGCAAGGCTTCCCGTTGGTATAGTGCGGCAAGAGGCACCTGGGCTGCAGCATGGGGCTGCAAGGCTTCCTGTTGAAAGTGCTGACCTCTGGGTTGCCCCAGGCATGGTGCAGCCAGCATTGCCAGACTTTACTGGTGTTCCAGGGTGTAGAGTGAATACTGAAAACTTTTTGCCGATACATTTTTTTCAGTTGTTTATGGACAATGTGTTTTTGGCAGAGATTGTTGAGCAGACTAATTTGTATGCCGAACAGTTTTTGAGGGACAACAGTGCCAGTCTTAAGCCCCACTCTAGAGCTATCCGGTGGACTCCCACAAATCTGGAAGAGATGAAGAAGTTCTTGGGTTTAACTTTTTTGATGGGCTTGCTAAGGAAGCCATCAATGTCTTCATATTGGTCTACTAGTCCCTTGATGGCAACTGCTATTTTTCCGGCAGTCATGAGTCGTGATAGGTATTTGCTTCTGCTTCGAATGATGCATTTTGTCGATAATGGTTTAGCGTTGCCACGAGATCACCCTGAATGTGACCGTCTTTTTAAGATTCGGCCTGTAATTGATCACTTTGTTGATCGATTTTCTGAGATCTATGCTCCAGGGAAAGAAATTGCAGTGGATGAGTCTTTGGTGTTGTTCAAGGGCCGCTTGGTTTTTAGGCAATACATTCCTAGTAAGAGGGCACGCTATGGAATTAAGCTGTATATGCTGTGTGACAGTAGGACTGGATATGTCTCTAATTTCAGAGTGTACACCGGTAAGGAATCCAGGATTAACCCCCCTGGTTGTCCGTCCACTTTTGGAGTGACTGAGAAAATTGTGTGGGAACTTGGAAGAGGATTTTCTAACAAAGGCCACCATTTATATGTAGATAACTTCTACACTGGTGTGCGGTTGTTCAGGGAATTGGCCAAAGTGGACACTGTTGCTTGTGGCACAATCCGCTCTAACCGTAAAGGTTTCCCAAAAGAACTTGTTTGTAAAAAGCTTGTGCGGGGACAGTGCAGTGCGTTGCGTTGCGAGGAGCTTCTAGCTGTGAAGTTTTCAGACAGGAGAGATGTCTACATGCTGTCTACCATCCATGATGAAAGCACTGCACCTGTGACTGTTTGGGGTCAGGTTGCTGAAGAGCGCAAACCTGTGTGCATTTTAGACTATAATAAGCACATGGGTGGTGTTGACAGAGTAGATCAGAGGTTGGAACCTTACGCTGCTCTTCGTAAGGCTTACATTTGGTACAAGAAGTTGGCTATCCATCTTTTCCACTTGGCAACCTTTAATGCTTTTGTTGTGTTCCAGGATTCTTGTCCTGAGTCTAAGATGACTTTTGCTAAGTTTCAAGAGTCTGTAATAGGCAGCCTTGTTTTAGTGGAACAGGCAAGTGTTCCTAGAGTTGGAGTGGTGGAGGATGTTGCTAGATTGAAAGATCGCCACTTTCCTGATCACATTCCTCCCACACCCTCAAAAGACTTTCCCAGTAGGAGATGTAGAGTCTGTTGGCGGAGAGGTATGCGGAAGGAGACTCGCATGTACTGCCCCGAGTGTCCTTCTAACCCTGGGCTGTGTGTGCCTGCTTGTTTTAGAATGTACCACACGCAAAATAATTTTTGGGAGCATCCATGAGTGGTAAAGTGAACTGCCTGGCCTCTATTGTTTAATATTTTTGGTTCAGTTTCAAGGTTGGCATTTGTGTAGTGTATTGAGTTTCAGATGTTGTGTTAGTAGATTTATATCTATTTGCAATTTGTTTGTGTTTTCTTATTTTTATTTAAAAAAATCCTAAATGTGATGGCGGTGTGCGTGGAGTGGCGCTTGTGTGGCGGTGTGCGTGGTCTGGCGTGTGGCTGGCGGTGTGTTTGGATTGGCGCTTGGCTGGTGGTGTGCGTGGACTGGCGCTTGGCTGGTGGTGTGTTTGTACTGGCGCTTGGCTGGCGGTGTGTTTGGGCTGGTGCTTGGCTGGCGGTTTGCATGGACTGGCGCTTGGCTGGCGGTGTGGGTGGACTGGCGCTTGGCTGGCGGTGTGGGTGGACTGGCGCTTGGCTGGCGGTGTGTTTGTACTGGCACTTGTCTGGCGGTGTGTTTGCACTGGCGCTTGGCTGGCGGTGTGCGTGGAGTGGCGGTGTGTTTTGATTGGTGCATGGCTGGCGGTGTGTTTTGATTGGCGCTTGGCTGGCGGTGTACGTGGACGGGCGCTTGGCTGGCAGTGTGCGTGGACTGGCGCTTGGCTGGCGGTGTGCGTGGACTGGCGCGTGGCTGGCGGTGTGCGTGGACTGGCGCTTGGCTGGAGGTGTGCATGGACTGGCACTCGGCTGGCGGTGTGCGAGTAGTGACTAGCTGCTGGTCACTACACACACTGCTAGCCAAACACCACTCAACGCAATCCGTGAGCTGGTGTGGTTGCTGTGTCAGGAATGTGGGCGTGTGAAAGTGATGGGCCCTTGAATGGCGCTGTCTGCTGGTGTGAGTGTTGTAATGTGCTGGGCCCGCGGCTGGCGTGAATGGTTTTGTATGTGTCACACGTATGAAAGGTGTATGAATGGCCTGTAAAGAGGTTGGTGCCTTGTCGTGGCTTTACAGCTCACAAGCTGTGAGTCAATGGTTCAGTTTCTTGTCCTTTCAAGCAACAGTGCATTTCATTTTTGTGAAATCTCTGGTTAATACAACTGTATATACTGAACCATCACTCACCCTCGTGCCAAATCCAACCAGTATGTATGTGTGCTTGAGGAATAGGTGGTTGTGCATAAAAATGTGTCTTTTCTGTTTTTGTCAAGCAGGGTGTACCTTGTCCTTTTTTGTGAATGTTGTAATGTGTTGGTTCTGTGCCTGGTGGTGTGAATGGTCTTGTGTGTATCATGTATGAAAGGTGTGTGAATGGCCTGTAAAGCGGTTGGTGCCTTGAAGTGGCTTTACAGCTCACGAGCTGCGAGTCACTGGTTCAGTTTTTTTGTCCATTCAATTATTGACAGTGCATTTCATTTTTGTGAAAAATCTCTTGTTAATACAATTTTATATACTGAACCATCACTCGCCCTCGTGCCAAATCCAACCAGTATGTGTGTATGTTTGAGGAATAGATGGCGGTGCAGTAATCTTTGTCTGTTTTGTCTCTCTGCCAAGCTGTACATTTCATTTAAGAATAACCTAACAACTGTAGTTTTTGTCGTAAACTAAACACCCATGGGAGTGCATGGTGATGTCTCTCTTGTGGATCCCAACAAGTTATCTTACCCACAATGTCCTGCAAACCTCAAAATATGACTGACATTTTCCTTGCATCTTTGTGCCCAAATTTTCACACTGCAGAAAGTAACAACAAATTTCCAACCCCCCAGCATTTCTCCAAGTATCCCAATAGAAATGGTACCTCACTTGTATGGGTGGGCCAAGTACCTGCAGCAGGGAATGGCCCAAAACCTATTGATGTGACATCAAAATTACCTATCACAAACCAACCTGGTTTTGCATGGGGGTCCCATGAGTTTTTGGCCCGGGGCTCGGCATCCATGTAAGGAAACCTACCTAACCCATACATTTCTGGAAACTAGACACCGGGGGGAGTCCAGCGAGGTATGGCTTGCGTGGGTCCCCCCATCATTCTCCTACCCAGAATCCCCTGCAAACCTCAAATTTCGCCCAAAAATTCACTTTTTTGTCAAATTTCTGTGTGGGAAAGTTCTGGAATCTGCATGGATCCACAAATTTCCTCCCACCCAGCGTTCCCCCAGGTCTCCCGATAAAAATGGTACCTCACTTGTGTGGGTAGGCATAGTGGCTGCAACAGGAAATGGCCCAAATCATACTGTGGAGACTTCAAAATTAACTATAGCAAAACTACCTGGTTTTGGGGGGGGCACCTGAGATTTTGGCTCCGGGCTCGGCGGCCATCTTGGGAAAGTACCAAACCCAAACATTTCTGAAAACTAGACACCCGGGGGAGTACAATGAGGTATGGCTTGCGTGGATCCCCCAACGTTTTCCTACCCAGAATGCCATGCAAACCTCAAATTTAGTTGAAAAAAACACATTTTCCACATATGTTTGTGTGGAATCACCGTGCCGGCACAAATGTCCTACCACCCAGCGTTCTCCTTGTTCTCCTGAGTAAAATGATACCTCACTTGTGTGGGTGTCCAAAGCATAATTGGCTAAAAACGTATTTTTAAAAAAATGTAGCGCTTAGAATTCTCGGTGCTATACTCTAAATCTCTTCCTAGCCACAGGCCTTTGGCCCACCCATACAAGTGAGGTATCATTTTACTCAGGAGAACAAGGAGAACGCTGGGTGGTAGGACATTTGTGGATCCACGCAGATTCCAGAACTTTCCCACACAGAAATTTGATAAAAAAGTGAATTTTTCGGCGAAATTTGAGGTTTGCAGGGGATTCTGGGTAGGAGAATGATGGGGGACCCACGCAAGCCATACCTCGCTGGACTCCCCCGGGTGTCTAGTTTCCAGAAATGTATGGGTTAGGTAGGTTTCCCTACATGGATGCCGAGCCCCGGGCCAAAAACTCATGGGACCCCCCATGCAAACCAGTTGGTTTGTGATATGTAATTTTGATGTCGCCTCAATAGCTTTTGGGGCCTTGCCTGTCGCGTGTCCTTCACCCACCCACGCAAGTGAGGTACCATTTTTATCGGGAGACCTGGGGCAATGCTGGGTGGGAGGAAATTTGTGGATCCACGCAGATTCCAGAACTTTCCCACACAGAAATTTGACAAAAAAGTGAATTTTTGGGTGAAATTTGAGGTTTGCAGGGGATTCTGGGTAGGAGAATGATGGGGGACCCACGCAAGCCATACCTCGCTGGACTCCCCGGGTGTCTAGTTTCCAGAAATGTATGGGTTAGGTAGGTTTCCCTACATGGATGCCGAGCCCCGGGCCAAAACTCATGGGACCCCCATGCAAAACCAGGTTGGTTTGTGATATGTAATTTTGATGTCGCCTCAATAGCTTTTGGGGCCTTGCCTGTCGCGGGTCCTTCACCCACCCACGCAAGTGAGGTACCATTTTTATAGGGAGACCTGGGGGAACGCGGGGTGGGTGGAAATTTGTGGATCCACGCAGATTCCAGAACTTTCCACCACAGAAATGTGGGGAAAATGTGTTTTTTTTGACAATTTTTTATTTTAGGTTTGCAAGGGATTCTGGGTAACAGAACCTGGTGGGAGGCAGTCAAGTCACCCCATCCTGGATTCCACTGGGTGTCTAGTTTTCAAAAATGTATAGGTTTGCTAGGTTTCCCTAGGTGCCGGCAGAGCTAGGGTTCAAAAACTACAGCTAGGCACTTTGCCAAAAAAGGGTCATTTTTCAGTGCGAAATTGAGGTATGTCCACATTGCGTTTTGCGCCGTTTCCTGTCGCGGGCACTAGGCCAACCCACGCAAGTGAGGTACCATTTTTATCGGGAGAACTGGGGGAACGTGGGGTGGGTAGAAATTTGTGGATCCACGCAGATTCCAGAACTTTCCAGCACAGAAATGTGGGGAAAATGTGTTTTTTGGACAATTTTTTAGGTTTGCAAGGGATTCTGGGTAACAGAACCTGGTGGGAGGCAGTCAAGTCACCCCATCCTGGATTCCCCTGGGTGTCTAGTTTTCAAAAATGTATAGGGTTGCTAGGTTTCCCTAGGTGCCGGCAGAGCTATGGTTCAAAAACTACAGCTAGGCACTTTGCCAAAAAAGGGTCATTTTTCACTGCGAAATTGAGGTGTGTCCACGTTGCGTTTTGCGCCGTTTCCTGTCGCGGGCACTAAGCCGACCCACACAAGTGAGGTAAAATTTTTCTCGGAAGACTTTGGGGAACGCAGGGTGGGTAGAGATTTGTAGATCCATGGAGATTCCAGAACTTTCCACCACAGAAATGTGGGGAAAATGTGTTTTTTGGACATTTGTTTAGGTTTGCAAGGGATTCTGGGTAACAGAACCTGGTGGGAGGCAGTCAAGTCACCCCATCCTGGATTCCCCTGAGTGTCTAGTTTTCAAAAATGTATAGGTTTGCTAGGTTTCCTTAGGTGCCAGCAGAGCTAGGGTTCAAAAACTACAGCTAGGCACTTTGCCAAAAAAGGGTCATTTTTCACTGCGAAATTGAGGTGTGTCCACGTTGCGTTTTGCGCCGTTTCCTGTCGCGGGCACAAGGCCAACCCACACAAGTGAGGTACCATTTTTCTCGGAAGACTTTGGGGAACGCGGGGTGGGTGGAAATTTGTGGCTCCACGCAGATTCCAGAACTTTCCAGCACAGAAATGTGGGGAAAATGTGTTTTTTGGACAATTTTTTAGGTTTGCAAGGGATTCTGGGTAACAGAACCTGGTGGGAGGCAGTCAAGTCACCCCATCCTGGATTCCCCTGGGTGTCTAGTTTTCAAAAATGTTTAGGTTTGCTAGGTTTACTAGGTGCCGGCAGAGCTAGGGTTCAAAAACTACAGCTAGGCACTTTGCCAAAAAAGGGTCATTTTTCACTGCGAAATTGAGGTGTGTCCACGTTGCGTTTTGTGCCGTTTCCTGTCGCGGGCACTAAGCCGACCCACACAAGTGAGGTACCATTTTTCTCGGAAGACTTTGGGGAACGCAGGTTGGGTAGAGATTTGTAGATCCATGGAGATTCCAGAACTTTCCACCACAGAAATGTGGGGAAAATGTGTTTTTTGGACATTTGTTTAGGTTTGCAAGGGATTCTGGGTAACAGAACCTGGTGGGAGGCAGTCAAGTCACCCCATCCTGGATTCCCCTGAGTGTCTAGTTTTCAAAAATGTATAGGTTTGCTAGGTTTCCCTAGGTGCCAGCAGAGCTAGGGTTCAAAAACTACAGCTAGGCACTTTGCCAAAAAAGGGTCATTTTTCACTGCGAAATTGAGGTGTGTCCACGTTACGTTTTGCGCCGTTTCCTGTCGCGGGCCCTAGGCCAACCCACACAAGTGAGGTACCATTTTTCTCGGAAGACTTTGGGGAACGCGGGGTGGGTGGAAATTTGTGGCTCCACGCAGATTCCAGAACTTTGCAGCACAGAAATGTGGGGAAAATGTGTTTTTTTGGACAATTGTTTAGGTTTGCAAGGGATTCTGGGTAACAGAACCTGGTGGGAGGCAGTCAAGTCATCCCATCCTGGATTCCCCTGGATGTCTAGTTTTCAAAAATGTATAGGTTTGCTAAGTTTCCCTAGGTGTCGGCAGAGCTATGGTTCAAAAACTACAGCTAGGCACTTTGCCAAAAAAGGGTAATTTTTCACTGCGAAATTGAGGTGTGTCCACGTTGCGTTTTGCGCCGTTTCCTGTCGCGGGCACTAGGCCAACCCACACAAGTGAGGTACCATTTTTCTCGGAAGACTTTGGGGAACGCGGGGTGGGTGGAAATTTGTGGATCCACGCAGATTCCAGAACTTTCCACCACAGAAATGTGGGGAAAATGTGTTTTTTTTGACAATTTTTTATTTTAGGTTTGCAAGGGATTCTGGGTAACAGAACCTGGTGGGAGGCAGTCAAGTCACCCCATCCTGGATTCCACTGGGTGTCTAGTTTTCAAAAATGTATAGGTTTGCTAGGTTTCCCTAGGTGCCGGCAGAGCTAGGGTTCAAAAACTACAGCTAGGCACTTTGCCAAAAAAGGGTCATTTTTCAGTGCGAAATTGAGGTATGTCCACATTGCGTTTTGCGCCGTTTCCTGTCGCGGGCACTAGGCCAACCCACGCAAGTGAGGTACCATTTTTATCGGGAGACCTGGGGGAACGTGGGGTGGGTAGAAATTTGTGGATCCACGCAGATTCCAGAACTTTCCAGCACAGAAATGTGGGGAAAATGTGTTTTTTTGGACAATTTTTTAGGTTTGCAAGGGATTCTGGGTAACAGAACCTGGTGGGAGGCAGTCAAGTCACCCCATCCTGGATTCCCCTGGGTGTCTAGTTTTCAAAAATGTATAGGGTTGCTAGGTTTCCCTAGGTGCCGGCAGAGCTATGGTTCAAAAACTACAGCTAGGCACTTTGCCAAAAAAGGGTCATTTTTCACTGCGAAATTGAGGTGTGTCCACGTTGCGTTTTGCGCCGTTTCCTGTCGCGGGCACTAAGCCGACCCACACAAGTGAGGTAAAATTTTTCTCGGAAGACTTTGGGGAACGCAGGGTGGGTAGAGATTTGTAGATCCATGGAGATTCCAGAACTTTCCACCACAGAAATGTGGGGAAAATGTGTTTTTTGGACATTTGTTTAGGTTTGCAAGGGATTCTGGGTAACAGAACCTGGTGGGAGGCAGTCAAGTCACCCCATCCTGGATTCCCCTGAGTGTCTAGTTTTCAAAAATGTATAGGTTTGCTAGGTTTCCTTAGGTGCCAGCAGAGCTAGGGTTCAAAAACTACAGCTAGGCACTTTGCCAAAAAAGGGTCATTTTTCACTGCGAAATTGAGGTGTGTCCACGTTGCGTTTTGCGCCGTTTCCTGTCGCGGGCACAAGGCCAACCCACACAAGTGAGGTACCATTTTTCTCGGAAGACTTTGGGGAACGCGGGGTGGGTGGAAATTTGTGGCTCCACGCAGATTCCAGAACTTTCCAGCACAGAAATGTGGGGAAAATGTGTTTTTTGGACAATTTTTAGGTTTGCAAGGGATTCTGGGTAACAGAACCTGGTGGGAGGCAGTCAAGTCACCCCATCCTGGATTCCCCTGGGTGTCTAGTTTTCAAAAATGTTTAGGTTTGCTAGGTTTCCTAGGTGCCGGCAGAGCTAGGGTTCAAAAACTACAGCTAGGCACTTTGCCAAAAAAGGGTCATTTTTCACTGCGAAATTGAGGTGTGTCCACGTTGCGTTTTGTGCCGTTTCCTGTCGCGGGCACTAAGCCGACCCACACAAGTGAGGTACCATTTTTCTCGGAAGACTTTGGGGAACGCAGGTTGGGTAGAGATTTGTAGATCCATGGAGATTCCAGAACTTTCCACCACAGAAATGTGGGGAAAATGTGTTTTTTGGACATTTGTTTAGGTTTGCAAGGGATTCTGGGTAACAGAACCTGGTGGGAGGCAGTCAAGTCACCCCATCCTGGATTCCCCTGAGTGTCTAGTTTTCAAAAATGTATAGGTTTGCTAGGTTTCCATAGGTGCCAGCAGAGCTAGGGTTCAAAAACTACAGCTAGGCACTTTGCCAAAAAAGGGTCATTTTTCACTGCGAAATTGAGGTGTGTCCACGTTACGTTTTGCGCCGTTTCCTGTCGCGGGCCCTAGGCCAACCCACACAAGTGAGGTACCATTTTTCTCGGAAGACTTTGGGGAACGCGGGGTGGGTGGAAATTTGTGGCTCCACGCAGATTCCAGAACTTTGCAGCACAGAAATGTGGGGAAAATGTGTTTTTTTGGACAATTGTTTAGGTTTGCAAGGGATTCTGGGTAACAGAACCTGGTGGGAGGCAGTCAAGTCATCCCATCCTGGATTCCCCTGGATGTCTAGTTTTCAAAAATGTATAGGTTTGCTAAGTTTCCCTAGGTGCCGGCAGAGCTATGGTTCAAAAACTACAGCTAGGCACTTTGCCAAAAAAGGGTAATTTTTCACTGCGAAATTGAGGTGTGTCCACGTTGCGTTTTGCGCCGTTTCCTGTCGCGGGCACTAGGCCAACCCACACAAGTGAGGTACCATTTTTCTCGGAAGACTTTGGGGAACGCGGGGTGGGTGGAAATTTGTGGCTCCACGCAGATTCCAGAACTTTCCAGCACAGAAATGTGGGGAAAATGTGTTTTTTTGACAATTTTTTAGGTTTGCAAGGGATTCTGGGTAACAGAACCTGGTGGGAGGCAGTCAAGTCATCCCATCCTGGATTCCTCTGGATGTCTAGTTTTCAAAAATGTATAGGTTTGCTAGGTTTCCCTAGGTGCCGGCAGAGCTATGGTTCAAAAGCTACAGCTACGCACTTTGCCAAAAAAGGGTAATTTTTCACTGCGAAATTGAGGTGTGTCCACGTTGCGTTTTGCGCCGTTTCCTGCCGCGGGCACTAGGCCGACCCACACAAGTGAGGTACCATTTTTCTCGGAAGACTTTGGGGAACGCGGGGTGGGTGGAAATTTGTGGATCCACGCAGATTACAGAGCTTTCCACCACAGAAAAGTGGGGAAACTGTGGTTTTTTTGACAATTGTTTAGGTTTGCAAGGGATTCTGGGTAACAGAACCTGGTGGGAGGCAGTCAAGTCACCCCATCCTGGATTCCCCTGGGTGTCTAGTTTTCAAAAATGTATAGGTTTGCTAAGTTTCCCTAGGTGCCGGCAGAGCTAGGGTTCAAAAACTACAGCTAGGCACTTTGCCAAAAAAGGGTCATTTTTCACTGCGAAATTGAGGTATGTCCACATTGCGTTTTGTGCCGTTTCCTGTCGCTGGCACTAGGCCAACCCACGCAAGTGAGGTACCATTTTTATCGGGAGACCTGGGGGAACGCGGGGTGGGTGGAAATTTGTGGATCCACGCAGATTCCAGAACTTTCCACCACAGAAATGTGGGGAAAATGTGGTTTTTTTGACAATTGTTTAGGTTTGCAAGGGATTCTGGGTAACAGAACCTGGTGGGAGGCAGTCAAGTCACCCCATCCTGGATTCCACTGGGTGTCTAGTTTTCAAAAATGTATAGGTTTGCTAGGTTTCCCTAGGTGCCGGCAGAGCTAGGGTTCAAAAACTACAGCTAGGCACTTTGCCAAAAAAGGGTCATTTTTCACTGCGAAATTGAGGTGTGTCCACGTTGCGTTTTGCGCCGTTTCCTGTCGCGGGCACTAAGCCGACCCACACAAGTGAGGTACCATTTTTCTCGGAAGACTTTGGGGAACGCAGGGTGAGTAGAGATTTGTAGATCCATGGAGATTCCAGAACTTTCCACCACAGAAATGTGGGGAAAATGTGTTTTTTTGGACATTTGTTTAGGTTTGCAAGGGATTCTGGGTAACAGAACCTGGTGGGAGGCAGTCAAGTCACCCCATCCCGGATTCCCCTGGGTGTCTAGTTTTCAAAAATGTATAGGTTTGCTAGGTTTCCCTAGGTGCCGGCAGAGCTAGGGTTCAAAAACTACAGCTAGGCACTTTGCCAAAAAAGGGTCATTTTTCACTGCGAAATTGAGGTATGTCCACATTGCGTTTTGTGCCGTTTCCTGTCGCTGGCACTAGGCCAACCCACGCAAGTGAGGTACCATTTTTATCGGGAGACCTGGGGGAACGCGGGGTGGGTGGAAATTTGTGGATCCACGCAGATTCCAGAACTTTCCACCACAGAAATGTGGGGAAAATGTGGGTTTTTTGACAATTGTTTAGGTTTGCAAGGGATTCTGGGTAACAGAACCTGGTGGGAGGCAGTCAAGTCACCCCATCCTGGATTCCCCTGGGTGTCTAGTTTTCAAAAATGTATAGGTTTGCTAGGTTTCCCTAGGTGCCGGCAGAGCTAGGGTTCAAAAACTACAGCTAGGCACTTTGCCAAAAAAGGGTCATTTTTCACTGCGAAATTGAGGTATGTCCACATTGCGTTTTGCGCCGTTTCCTGTCGCGGGCACTAGGCCAACCCACGCAAGTGAGGTACCATTTTTATCGGGAGACCTGGGGGAAAGCAGGGTGGTTAGAAATTTGTGGATCCACGCAGATTCCAGAACTTTCCAGCACAGAAATGTGGGGAAAATGTTTTTTTTTTGACAATTTGTTAGGTTTGCAAGGGATTCTGGGTAACAGAACCTGGTGGGAGGCAGTCAAGTCAGACCATCCTGGATTCCCCTGGGTGTCTAGTTTTCATAAAATGTATAGGGTTGCTAGGTTTCCCTAGGTGCCGGCAGAGTTATGGTTCAAAAACTACAGCTAGGCACTTTGCCAAAAAAGGGTCATTTTTCACTGCGAAATTGAGATGTGTCCACGTTGCGTTTTGCGCCGTTTCCTGTCGCGGGCACTAAGCCGACCCACACAAGTGAGGTACCATTTTTCTCGGAAGACTTTGGGGAACGCAGGGTGGGTAGAGATTTGTAGATCCATGGAGATTCCAGAACTTTCCACCACAGAAATGTGGGGAAAATGTGTTTTTTTGGACATTTGTTTAGGTTTGCAAGGGATTCTGGGTAACAGAACCTGGTGGGAGGCAGTCAAGTCACCCCATCCTGGATTCCCCTGAGTGTCTAGTTTTCAAAAATGTATAGGTTTGCTAGGTTTCCCTAGGTGCCAGCAGAGCTAGGGTTCAAAAACTACAGCTAGGCACTTTGCCAAAAAAGGGTCATTTTTCACTGCGAAATTGAGGTGTGTCCACGTTGCGTTTTGCGCCGTTTCCTGTCGCGGGCACTAGGCCAACCCACACAAGTGAGGTACCATTTTTCTCGGAAGACTTTGGGGAACGCGGGGTGGGTGGAAATTTATGGCTCCACGCAGATTCCAGAACTTTGCAGCACAGAAATGTGGGGAAAATGTGTTTTTTTGGACAATTGTTTAGGTTTGCAAGGGATTCTGGGTAACAGAACCTGGTGGGAGGCAGTCAAGTCATCCCATCCTGGATTCCCCTGGATGTCTAGTTTTCAAAAATGTATAGGTTTGCTAAGTTTCCCTAGGTGCCGGCAGAGCTATGGTTCAAAAACTACAGCTAGGCACTTTGCCAAAAAGGGTAATTTTTCACTGCGAAATTGAGGTGTGTCCACGTTGCGTTTTGCGCCGTTTCCTGTCGCGGGCACTAGGCCAACCCACACAAGTGAGGTACCATTTTTCTCGGAAGACTTTGGGGAACGCGGGGTGGGTGGAAATTTGTGGCTCCACGCAGATTCCAGAACTTTCCAGCACAGAAATGTGGGGGAAATGTGTTTTTTTTGACAATTTTTTAGGTTTGCAAGGGATTCTGGGTAACAGAACCTGGTGGGAGGCAGTCAAGTCATCCCATCCTTGGATTCCTCTGGATGTCTAGTTTTAAAAAATGTATAGGTTTGCTAGGTTTCCCTAGGTGCCGGCAGAGCTATGGTTCAAAAACTACAGCTAGGCACTTTGCAAAAAAAAGGGTAATTTTTCATTGAGAAAATGTGGTGTGTTCACGTTGGGTTTTGAGCCATTTCCTGTCGTGGGCACTATGCCTACCCACAGAAGTGAGGTACCATTTTTATCGGGAGACTTAGGGTAATTCAGATTTGTAAAGCAACTGTTATTACCTATTGACTTTCGATGCATTTGTGCCTTCCAAATGAAAGACATTGTGTAAAAAAAAAGTCATTTTGAAAAATGAGCGATAATTCTCATGCTAGTATGAGTATTCCCAATTTCAAAAATGTGCAAATATCTACTGTTTCTAAACTCTATAACTTGTTCCCATTTCAGAAATACATAGGTGTCGTTCATACCGATTTTTCCATGTATACATTTTCCCACAATAATTGCTATATACCCCGTACATAATAAAAAGCCATTGCAAATTGCTGCTCAGTTTTTTACTCTGGGTTCGTCGGGTTGTTGGTGAACCTACAAGTCCTATATATCCCCACAACCAGTAAGGTCCAGCGGATGTAACGGTATATTGCTTTCAAAGAGCTGTCATAATTAGAAGAAGTTACAGGTGAAAACGTTGACACAAAAGGCTGTTTTTTTCAACTAATTTTCAATTTGTCCTATATTTAACTGTACGTTTCTATAAAGAAACCTTGATGGATCTACACAAATGACCCCTTGCTGAATTCAAAATTTTGTCTACGTTTCTAAAATGTATAGCTTTCCAGGATTCATTATTGCTTTCATACCCATTTCTACCATTAACTGGAAGGAGGTTGAAAGCACAAAAAATAGCAAAAATAGGCTATGTCCCAGAAAAATGCCAAAACTGTGCAAAAAATGTTGGTTTTCTGACAAAAGTCTGTCATTCCCTAAAAGCTGGGAAAATGGTGATTTCAGCCCCACAAACGCTTTTTGGATACCATTTGCAGGGAAAAACCCAGACGCTTTCATTTGCAGCCCTTTTTTCCCATTTTTCCCCAAAAACCAAAATTTAGCTGTATTTTGGCTAATTTCTGGGACCCCTCCAGGGGAATCCACAAACCCTGGGTACTTTTAGAATCCCCATGATGTTGGAAGAAAAGGACGCAAATTTGGCGTGGATACCTTATGTGGTCAAAATGTTACAGGGGCCTAAGCGCGCACTACCCCAAATAGCCAAAAAAAGGCTTAGCACAGGGGGGAAAAGGCCTAGCAGCGAAGGGGTTAAAGCACCTGCAAACGTGACAAGATAAACACAGAATTCCAAGGCATCTTTATTTCTTGCTCTAACTTTCCTGACCCACTAAAAATCAGCTCAGAACGAAACGCTGCTCTGAAAGATTCCCTCACCATTGAATTCAAAGAAAGTGTCATTAAGGTGCAGAAGGAACTAGACTGTTACCTTCATCCCCATTATCCTGTACTTCAGACAGTTATTAATCTACCTTTATCAGCTCTATTCAGCCAGTCCCGTCTCCCGTCCCTCTATCCTCCCTCCCTTGTTCTCCGCTTTTCAATCTCTAATATTCTTACTGTCGCTGTTCGTACCTTTGTACCCGCCTCTCTGACTCCTGAAATATAAGACCCCTTACTCCGTATCTCCCCAGCTGAAGAATCCTTTTGTTCTCTTCTCGAGATTTAACCCTGCCCTCCTAATGCTCCCACTCTCCGAATCTTCCTCTCAGTCGTCAGAAAGATAAAATATGAATTTTACTCTGAGCTTTATTCTTCAGTCCCTTTGTCTTACCTAGTAGGATTGTCCCTGGTATCCCGCTGTAATTAGATGTGTTTATTCTTCTTCAACGCGGTTCACAAGGTTCAGTGTAAGAGACATATTTTGCTTCCCTCTGTTTGGTTCATTGTAAAGTCCATCGACACCATTGTGTTACGCCACGCTCTATGGAAATGTAAATAAATAAAAAAATAAAATAATAAATGACAACATATTCATCATGGCTGACAGAGGTCAAGTGATGTCACATCCTGTGATGTTATTGGGGGTTAAGGGGCGTGTGATGTCACTCTCACAGATACAATGCCTGCAAGCTCAAGGGCCATGTTTGTCAAAGCCAAATGTACTGAACTCTTTTGTGTTTAAAAAGAATATGATTTGGCAATTGCGGCCATACGGGGGCGTTGCGACCGGGCGGCACTGCTGTTAGCAGATATGGACCGGGCATTTGATTCCCTTAGCTGGGTGTACCTCTTCGCTCTTCTACGTAGATTGAATCTTGGCCCGCGTTTTATGTCCTACCTGTCCCTGCTCTATACTGATCTTACTGCGTCGGTACGGGTCGCTGGCTCTACTTCCTCCACTCTCTCTCTTGGACGGGGCACCCTGCAGGGCTGCCCGCTGTCCCCATATCTGTTTGCTTTGGCGGTCGAGCCGTTGGCTGCCTGGGTGCGTATGGATGCACAGGTGACAGGCTTTGAGTGGGCGCACGTATTGTCAGATCGTATTGCATTATATGCCGACGATGTGTTATTCTTCCTTACAAATGTAGATCAGACTGACCCGCGGCTACTTCGCATTATGGAGATCTTTGGAGAATCCTCTGGCCTTTATCTGAATCCCAGCAAATCTACATTATGGCTTCTGGGGAATACATCGTGTGTGGGCGATTGGGCTGCATCGATCCGGGTGGTTACGGATGGGATGAAGTACCTTGGGGTATTCCTATCGGACTCTTCCGCGGCGGCTTGGGAGAGGAATCTAGCTCCGGTGTGGGAACGCGTTCGGGAGGACTTGAAGGTCTGGTCGGGCATTCCACTGTCTATCTATGGCCGATCGGCCATATTTAAGATGGTCGCGCTTCCTCGCTTACTGTACCAGTTGCAGAATCCTCCCTACCCGATCCCCCCTAGATGGTTCAGGAGGTTAATTCAGTTTTGGGGCAACTCCTATGGGCAGGAGGTGCGGTGCGAGTTGCCCTACGAACATGTTTCCTCTCTACGTATTGCGGCGGTTTGGCGACTTCTGATATTCTCTCCTACTACATGGCCTCCCATCTACTCATCTTAAATGAGTGGTGGTATGGGGGTCGGGATGACCCAGCCTACGCGGTTGAGTGGCGCCTAATGGGGGATCTCTCTCTCCACACGATTCTGTATTCTGCACCGGTACGTAGGGCCCTGCCGTCGGCGACTCAGGTGGTCTTTCAGGTTTGGCGACAAGCTTTGCGGCAGATAGGGTGGTGGAACACGCTGACCCGGGAGACCCCCTTGTGGAACAATTGTCGCTTGCCACAACTAGCAGCTCTATCAGGGTTTCGGGGCTGGGACAGTATCGGTATCTCTACCCTTGGGGATGTCATGAGGGGGCTTATCCTAAAGTCTTTCCAAGACCTACAAAACGAATTTCACATGCCTAAATCCCAATTCTATAAATACCTCCAGTTTCGCCACGCCATCTCCCCCAGCTTGGTGGGCCTAGAGTCGCTGGCGGAATTCAGTCCGGTGGAGGCTAAGGTATTTATGGGGGATCTTCAGGACCACAAAATATCTAAGATTTATCAGTCCCTAGTAACACACAGCTCCCCTACATTGCAAAAACTTAGAGAGGCCTGGGAGGGGGAAGTTGGCTCGCTTGATGAGGAGGACTGGACGGAGGCTCTGGCCTCCCCGCGGGGGGCGGCCATAGCGGTACACCTACGTCTTATCCAGTTCAAATATCTCCATCGGGTCTACTTTACCAGAGTCCGGTTGTGGAGGGCGGGTATGGTGGCTTCCCCGGTATGCCTGAGATGTGAACGGGAGGAAGGGACCCTGATACACACTGTTTGGCATTGTTCTTCCCTGGCACGGTTCTGGAGAGGGGTGATGTCTTGCCTCTCAGAGGTGCTGGGCTGGGATCTGCCCCGGTCGCCAAAACTAGTACTGCTACATGTCATGCAAGGGATTGGGGGCAACATTTATAAACGCCATCTTATGTTGTTGGGGCTCACGTTGGCAAAGAGAGACATAGCCAAGGCATGGAAGGCGCATACGCCACCCTTGGTGTCGATCTGGAAGAGGGGCCTGGACTTTTCTATGGGCTTGGAGCTCCCTATTTTTACGGCTAGAGGGTGCCCGCAGAAGCATTTTAAAATTTGGAAGCGGTGGGCTGATTATCGGGGGTTGCTGCTGGAGCCGGTTGTTGCGGGGGCCCCTTAATCCAGATTGATAGTACATCGTCAATGCCACTGTTATTTGATTGCATACATAAGTGGGTGGGTGCGGGTGGTGTGGGGCAATGTCATGTTCCTGCTGGGTCTAAGTGGTGGTTAGTGCGACTGGGGGGGGAGGGGAGATGTTGGGGGGGGTTTCTAAATGGTATTTTTCATATGTATCGCTTTTTCTGTATCATTGCTTCTTTCTTGAAAAGTCAAAGTCATGATGCTTTGTACTGATTGTGCAGAGGTCGCTGGGTTACAGTGCCCTGCTATATATTTCTCATTTGATGAATAAAATTTGATTTAAAAAAAAAAAAAGAATATGATTGGCAAAGTCACAGGCTGTGCAGCCACAAAACACAAAGTCACCGTGTACCAAGGGCACTCTAGGAGTCAGCAATGTCCTTCCCGCTCGTAAAGTGCTCTTTGCAACTGTTTGGGACGCGAAAGGTGTGTCCCTTCTTCCTTCCGATTCGTAATGCAATGTAGCAATGCACAGAGCAGTGGTGCTGGCCAGGTGTGCCCCTCCATACACATCATAGGGATATTCAACAATTGTGGTCTTATCATTCAAATAAGTGTAGAAAGTGCCAAACCCTTTCCAGATGAGAGCGGCATTCCTTTGTCATCTCCTGTCTGCCATTGTTGCAAACATAGGGGCCTATTTATGAGCCGGTTTGCGTCGCTTATGCATCACACAATGTGGTGCGAGAGCGGCGCAAACCGCACATGTGATTTATGAAGCCACGCAAGGCCACATTGCATGGCCCTGAGTGGCTCCATACATCTGGAGTTAAGTACTCTGCCCTGGGTAGGCGTTCCATGGGCGCTGTGTGGGTGTTCGCACCCAAAACTCCAGTGGTTTTTGATCCGTTCCCAGATGTACCAGAATGCTAGACCTGGGAATGCGCCCAAAAATATACACCTTCCCAGGGGAGGCGTAACGAGGAGAAATATCTTTGTTTCTCCTCGTTTCTTCCTCTTTATATGTGTGCTGCATTTTACAGCAAACATAGAAAGAGAAATATGCCTCTCAGGATTGTTTCTGTGCAGGAAGGTGGCCCTTCCTGGACAAAAACAATCCTGCATGCAATGCATGCACCCTCGCACCATGTTGTAAGGGTACCTGCATTGGCGCTTGGCTGCCAAAAGGGCACCAGCACAGGGGAAAAGGCAGAAATGCACTGTATTGCCTTAAATGCAGTGCATTCCAGCCCTTTCCCTGTTACGCAGTGCAGCGCAGCAAGGTGACTTGCTGCGCTGCACTGTGTGACATTCTCGTAAATAGGCCCCATAGTGTGCAAAGGAGGCTTTTAAAGCACGTTTCCAAAAACATGAATTCAACTTGGTACGGTATGCACTTTTATAGAAAGCATGTTCTCTATCTAAATGACTGTTGATGCTTAAAAATCAGCACAAAAAAATCAGTAGAGATCCAACTCAAAGTGTACTGGGCTGAGGAGCAGACCTTACTCATATATTACAGCTTACTGTATCTGTCTTTCAAAGATGCGTCTGACTCGCAGCCCTACTAATGCTCCCGGCTGCTAAGTCCCCGAATTTTATAGAGCATTCGCTGACACGTTGACCCACCCTCTCTTGCAGGTATATCAGGAGGCGTTTGATAAAGGAGCCCTCTCCCCTACCATGAGACAGGGGGAAATATGCATGGTCCTGAAGCCAGGTGCGGACAGCTGCGAACCCTCCTCCTACCGTCCAATCACCATGATCAATACGGACATGAAAATACTATACAAGCTCCTTGCTTCTCGCCTGGGACCGCAGATGTCATACCTCCTGCACGAGGACCAATGCAGCTTTATTCCGGGCCGCAACACTGTGACGAACTTACGTTGCCTAACGCATGTTATGCAGGAGGTGAAACACCGGGAGGAGGAGATGGCCCTCATGTCGATAGATCTGGCAAAGGCGTTTGACACGATAGACTGGAGGTACCTCCTACAGGTGCTCCAGACTGTGGGATTATGACCTCAGTTTTGCCATTGGGTCGAAATACTGTACACAGAGCCTAGGGCGCGGGTCAGACTGGGAGGGGCCCGCTCCGGAGAATGGACTCTAGGGAGACGCACCCGTCAGGGGTGCCCGCTCTCGCCTCTCCTCTTCGCCCTAGCCATTGGCGGTGCGGATAAGAGATGAGATGGCACGGTGGGGCAACAGAGTAGGAGACACGACCCATACTGTTTCACTGTATGCTGCAATGCTCTTTTTACCTAACATACTCCTGTGAGGCCGTACCCATACTTTTGTTTCACCTGGAGCGCTTTGGGGAAGTCTCCGGTCTACGACTTAACCGAGACAAGTCACTGATTTTCCCCTTGGCGGGATTGGACGCCAGTCCTTTAGAAGGCCTCCCAGGCCCTGAACTCAGGTGGGAACGAGCAGACTTCCAGTACCTAGGGATCCAGATTGCTGTGGACAACGCCCAGGTAATGGCCCTAAACCTGGATAGGGTCCTGATGGCCCTCAGGCGCTCAGTGACTTTCTGGAATACGCTACCGTTGTCCCTGATGGGTAGACTCGCAGTGGCCAAAATGGTGATGCTACCAAGATGCCTATACGCACTCCAGAACTCACCTTGCCCAGTTCCGCAACGGATCTTTAAACAGCTTAATACAATTCTTATTTCACTACTGTGGGCTGGTCAGCGTAGTAGAGTAGCTCTCACCACTCTGACGTGTAGATATGAAGAAGGCGGACTAGAGGCCCCTCGCTTTGATCTATAATACTTTGCGGCTCAGCTCCAGCATGTGTCCCGCTGGTTCGAAGAAGGGGACAACTGGGAAAAAAGGCTCCTACTGGGCCGAATAGACCCAGGGGCCCTCCCGGCAGCGCTGATGAGAGGGAGAGTGGTGGAGGGGGATTTGCCTGCGACTATTTGGCAACAATTTGTAGAAAAGGTGCTGAGACATGCGCCCTTTCATGGAGAGTTACCCATGTGGATACTGGCCCCACTCAGGGACATGACTTCCTGTTAGACCTGGCATTTCTGGCGTGATTACCCCTGACTTTTTGCCTCTACCTCCTTTATTTTTGGTGCTGTGATGGATTTTGTTTTGCCAACTTAGATGCTTTGGACACTTTGCCACTGCTAAACAGTGTCAAAGTGCAAGTGCTCCCTGTATAAAGTGTAATGGTAATTGGTTGTCCATGATTGGTATGTTTGCCTTACTAGTAAAGTCCCTAGTAAAGTGCACTATCTGCGCCAGGGCTGGTAATGCAAATGCTACTAGTGGGCCTGCAGCACTATTTGTGCCACCCACACAAGTAGCCTTAAAAAGGGAACTCAGGCCTGCCACTGCAGTGCCTGCGCACAGTTTGTTAAACTGCCATGTTGTTCTGACAAGTGCACCCACTTGCCAGACCTTACCCTTCCCTTTCTGTGCACATCAGACACCCCTATGGTAGGTCCAAGGTACCCCCTGGGCAGGGTGCAGTGCATGTGAAAGGTAGGACATGTACTAAGGTGTGTGCCATGTACTGACAGTGAAATAATCTCCATTTCGTTTTTCACTGTTGAAAGGCCATCTTGCCCATAGGACAGAATGGGGAGGCTGTGTAATATGTTTTCCAGCCTATCTTCCCAAAGGCTTAAGATGGAGAGGTGAAGTTTAGTATGCCTGAACTCACAATGTAATAACACATCTTTTTATGAAGGTGGTTTTTGCGTTGTGTGTTAAGAAGCCACTCTTTTAGAAGTGGCTGGGTTTTTGTGCTCTAACATTTCTGTGTGTCTCTGCCTGGTTGTGGATTGACTGTCTGGATTTGAAAGCGATAGGATCTGGGGAATGTCTTGACCCAGGGGAGGAGGTGAGACAGCAACAGGCTGACCTGCATCTGGAGTGTAGGGGGGGAGTAGCCCCTAGAGGTGAAGAGGCCTGGGTTGCTGCGATAAAACAATTGTCCCATCTCCTGCTGAGTGATTGAGAATCCAGACCCCCACTAATCAAAGGAAGAAGGTGTCACTGGCAGGGAGGCACCCAGAACTGGTTTGAACAGGGGTCAGTGCCCCCTGAACACAAAGACTTCAAAGCCATTGAGGGGTATAACTATGAGAGCTGAAGCCCCTGAACTTTGGAGAATGGCTTGATCAAGATTGAACAAGACTGGAGCTACTTCGTGGTCAAGAGGAACCTTTGCCAAGGAAGAAACAACTGAAGAGACTGAAGGATAGGACTGACCCTTGCTGTGTGTTCTGGGGCTGGCCGCAGTTTGCTGTTTTAACAGAGGAAAGGCTAAAGGGACTTTGCTGTGTGCTGTGTCCCCCTGCTTGAAAGGACTTTGCTGTGCTGTGTCCTGAAGTAACTTATCCCCAAGGGCCCGAGGTGAGCTGGCTCCCTGTTGCGGAAACTCAGGAACACAAAAGTTTCCAGGACAGTCTCAGCGACGCTGTGTGCGTGTGCTTGTTGCAGCCTGAGACTCTCGTAAGAAGTGCCCTGTGATCGTGGGCACCTGGAGTCCAAGCGAGGATCAGCGACGCTGTGTGCGTGTGCTTTTTGCAGCCTGAACCCTTTGTGAGGATTGTCCAGTTATCGTGTGCACCGGAATCCAAGTGAGTCTCATCGACGCTGTGTGCGTGTGCTTTGTGCAGCATGAGACCTACGTGAGGATTGCCTTGTTATCATGCACACCCGGAATCCAAGTGAGTCTCATCGACGCTGTGTGCGTGTGCTTTGTGCAGCGTGAGACCTTTGTGAGGATTGCCTTGTTATCGTACACCCGGAGTCCAAGTGAGTCTTATCGACGCTGTGTGCGTGTGCTTTGTGCAGCGTGAGACCTTGGTGAGGATTGCCTTGTTAATGTGCACCCGGAGTTAAAGTGAGTCTCAGCGACGCTGTGCGCGTGTTCTTCGTGCAGCCTGAGACCTTCGTGTGGAGTGCCTGGTGATCATGCACCCGAAGCTCAAGGGAGTCTCAGCGACGATGTGTGCGTGGGCCCTGTGGCAGCATGAGATCTTCGTAGCAGTAGCGGCCCGGACCGGCAGCCTCGGAGGAGCTGAGCCGCCGGCCCGAGCCGCCGTTGCCAATTCACAAAGATTGCATCGGAGGCCCAAGTCGTTGGACGAGGAGAGTAGAGTGAGTTCGCGCCCCCCAGGTAACGTGTGTCACCTTCTGGGGCGGGGTGCGGGCTCGGAGGGAGACGCTCTCGGCCTCTGTCTCAGTCCAGCAGCGCGAGCCTCTGCTTCGGCTCGTATCGCGGCCCGTATTGCCAAGGGAGTGGCAGTACCGGGGCCGGAGTGCGGAGCTGCACTTTTTGTTACACCATACCCGTGTTGGGGGCAACTGTTGACAGAGGCTGACTGCGAGTCAGAAGGAGTGGCGGAGAGACCGCCTAAGGCACCGTGATCGGTGCCGGAGTGTATTACGCATGATCTTATTTCTGCATAACGAACTACCTGATTGTCGTATTACACATTGCCTCATTTCTGCATAACGAACTACCTGATTGTCGTATTACACATTGCATCATTTCTGCATAACGAACTACCTGATTGTCGTATGACGCATTGCATTGTTTCTGCATAACGAACTACCTGATTAGCGTATTACGCATTGCATTATTCCTGCATAACGAACTACCTGATTAGTGTATTACGCATTGCCTTATTTCTGCATAACGACGTACCTGGTGGTTGTATTACGCATTGCACTATTTTTACATTGCAAAGTGCCTGGGAGAACGAAGGAGTGAGGAGGTCGGAGGTCGAGTCGAAGAGAGAGAAGAAGGAGAACGAAGAGGGACGCGAATAACAACTGGCGGAGGAGAGGACGTCGGGAATCCGAAGACGTCGGGAGAGCCGAGGGGCTACGAGGACCACGCTTCGCCCAGTCACGCTCTCGGAGGAGCGTGGCTAACACAGCAACCCCACGCCGTGGACCAAGGCCGGAGTCCGAGAAGACCCCTGAGAGATGCCTTGAAGACACCGATAGAAGGGGACAGGACACCGGGAACCGAAGACCAGACTCATCTCCTTGACTTTGTTTTGGTTGTACCCTGGCTTCAGGAAGGAAACGAGTATTGCACAAAATAAAACCCTCTCTACACCCACAAGGAGTCGTGCCCGTTCTTACAGACCCGCTAACACTGGCCTAACAACCAGCCAGGAGAAATATTACCCATACTCATATGTTGGATTTATATCGTGTGGTCTTATCGTATATCTTTTTATATAAAATTTATACTCGTTTTTATAAAACTCGTGTGGAGTCTATTTGTTGTGTCATCATTGGGTTGCTGTGAGCGTGGTTGCAAATACTTTACACATTTACCTTGAAGATAAGCCTGGCTGCTCGTGCCAAGCTACTAAGGGGGTAAGCGGGGGCTATCTCAGAAGGTGACCTTCCTTTCCCTGACGTGGAAACGCGGGTCCCTATTTGGCCTAAGGTACCTACCTCAGCCAACCAGGGATCCCGGGTCTAACATTTGGTGGTCAGCGGTGGGGGATTTGAATGTGTATTTGCAAATTCACTCACAGTAATTGGTGTACATCACAAGTTTAGCGCAGACCACGACGCAACCACATATTGTATTCTTGATTTGTTGGTTCTAGTTGTTTTTATTTTTGAGCAACCTTTAAGCCACACGTCATGTCTCAGAGGAGTCAAGTAGCCAGTGAGGCTGCAGAATTAGAGTTCGACATTGAGGCATTGCTTACCTACAAAGTTGATCAATTGAGGCAATTCTGCAGAGCTTTGGGATGTCCCATGAAAAGTAGTGCCAAGAAGGAGGAGCTGCAAATGGCCTTGAGGGCCTGGTGGGAAGCCAAAGGGGCTCAGGAGACGGGTGATGTTGAGGTGGATGAGGATGACCCAGGGAATGGATTTGGTCCACAGGATTTGCCAGTGGAGGGACCAGCCTTAGGGGCTGGTAGTAGCCATTCAGGGAGGAGTTTTTCACCAGAGGAGCTGGAGGAAAACCAAAGGGTCAGAGAGCATGAGTTGGAGGTTTTAAAACTTAAAGCTCAAGCAGAAGAGAAGAAGCTGCTCATTGAAAGTGAAAAGCGAGCAGAGGAGAGCAGGAACGCTCTCGCCTTGGAAGAGAAAAAAAATTCTCTTGGTTCATGAGTTAAGCATGAGGGAACTGGAAATGGAGGTTAAACAGGCCGAGTCCAGTTCAAATGGTGGCAGCACACAACCAGTGCCAGTAGGGAAGGTGTACATTCCCAAAGACTTAGTGCGAGATTACCAGAGGGGTGATGATATATATGCGTGGTTCACGGCATATGAGATCGCACTGAGGATGAATGAGGTGCCTGAGAAGCATTGGGGGGCGGGCCTATGGAAACACTTTGAGGCTTCTGGGAGGGATGTTTTACCCCCTTTAGAGAGGTCGGGAACCCTGACCTACGCCAATATGAAGGAGGCTTTATGCCTCAGGTATGGGCTCACTCCTGAACAGTACAGGCAGAAATTCAGGAACTTCAAGAAACAGGAATCCAGTACTTGGGTTGAGTGTGTGAATGCATACACGCGTGCACTGGATGAAGGGCAGCAAGGCAACTGATTTTAAGAGCTTATGCGATTTAATTAGTTGGGAGCACTTGAGTAGTCTGTGTGTTCCAGAGCTGCGCCAGCATCTTTTGGACAGTAAGCTGACTGATCCCAGTAAGCTTGCTGAAGAGACGGACCGCTGGACCAGTACCCGGGTACACAAGGGGAATGGAGGTACCACTACCAAAAGTGTACAGGGTCCCCCGCAGAAGGTGGGGGAGGACAAGGGTAACCACAAGGGGTTCACTAAAGGGCTCCAAAGTAGTTCCCAGGTGAAAGGGTCCCAGTCCCCCAAGGCTAAGAGGTCCTGGCCTCATAAGGGCAAGCGGGACAACCGAGGTCCTCCTACTTGTTACTTCTGTAAAGAAGTGGGTCATATTTCCCCTAGATGCCCCAAGAAGTCATCTACACCCACTGGTGCTCCAACACCGGGTTTAGTGAGTGTAGCGTTGGGTGAGGAATTGAGTCCTTGGAATGGGGAGGAGCAAGCAGTTATGACCCTGGTCTCATTAGGAGATCGAGAGATGGTCCAGGAAATCTCTCTGCCTGAGAATTCTAAGAAGTACAGGCAGTGGGTGACCATCAATGGAAGAAGGGTGGAGGCTCTGAGAGACACATGAGCCAGTTTGACATCTGTCAGGTGTCAGTGGGTGTCTGAAGAGCAGGTAATTCCCGATGTGCTTCACCCTGTAGTTGCAGCAGATAACTCCGTGCGCCTCTGCTAGGTGACGCTAGTTCCCTTTGAGTGGGGGGGGTCTGAGGTTCCTTGAAGGTCGTTGTAAGTCCGTCCATGCCTGTAGACTGTCTGCTGGGGAATGACCTGGAGAGTTCCCCCCGGAAGGAGGTGGAGCGCCAGGCGCATTTGGAGATGTTGGGTCTGCCTGAGTGGGCTTGTGTAACCACTCGGTCTATGGCAGCCAGTAAAGGTGTTCAAGAGGACCTGGAGCCTGAAACAGTGGCCCAGGTGCCTGCCGTCAAGAGAAGAGGCAGGGGGCACGGGAAACCGGCCCCCACAGTTCCCACGGTCCAGGAGGAGGCACCCTTTGAGGGGGATGCCCTGGGGCCTACGGGGGAGCAAGTGGCTGAACTGGGGGACCTACCGGGGCTGACCGAATGGCAGCAGGAAGGCGGGCCCTCCAGGGAGGAATTCTGTGAGGAGCAGAAGAAGTGCCCTTCTCTTGTAGGTTTGCGGCAACAGGCAGGAAACCAGGCAGCAGGTGATCAGTCTGGATCACACTTGATTTACTGGGAGAATGATCTCCTATATAGTGAGCCTAAGGTTGCTGAGCCTGGGTCAGCCCGTGCGCTGGTGGTACCCCAGCGCTTCAGAGCCTTCCTACTGGGGTTGGCTCATGATGTACCTTTAGCAGGATATTTGGGGTAGGACAAGACCTTTGAGAGGCTTGTCACCCACTTCTACTGGCCTCAAATGCGCAAGAGTTCTCATACTCATTGCAGGACCTGTCAGACTTGCCAGGCAAGTGGTAAGAGTGGAAGGAAGCGCAAGGCTCCCCTCCAACCTTTCCCTGTAGTCAGCACCCCCTTTGAAAGGGTGGGCATTGACATTGTGGGGCCTCTGGATCCCAAGACGGCCATGGGCAACAGGTTCATCCTGGTCTTGGTGGACCATGCCACCCGGTACCTGGAAGCCATCCCTCTCCGGACGGTGACAGCCCCCGTGGTGGGCCGTGCACTGATGGGGATTTTTTCCCCCGTGGGGTTCCCCAGAGAGGTGGTGTCCGACAGGGGTACTAATTTCATATCTAGGTATATGAAATCTCTGTGGAAGGAGTGCGGTGTGACCTAAAAGTTCACCACGCCTTACCACCCCGAGGGTAATGGTCTGGTTGAGAGAGTTAACCGGACCCTGAAGGGCATGATTATGGGTCTTGAGGAACCCATGAGGCGTAAGTGGGACGTCCTCTTACCATGCCTGCTGTTTGCTTACAGAGAGGTGCCACAGAAGTCCTTAGGGTTCAGTCCCTTTGAGCTCCTGTATGGGCACCCTGAAAGAGGACCCTTGAGTTTGGTGAAGGAGGGCTGGGAGAAGGCTCCTAGTAAACCCATCCAGGATGTATACAGCTACATGCTGGCCTTCAGGAACCAAACTAGGCATTTCAGGCAATTCGCTCTGGCGAACCTGGAAGCCAGCCAGGAAGATATGAAACGGTGGTACGACCAGAATGCCACTCTGGTCGAGTTTCAACCTGGGCAGAAAGTGTGGGTGATGGCGCCAGTGGAGCCTTGCGCGCTCCAGGACAAGTGGACTGGGCCATATGAGGTGGTGGAGCGCAGGAGCGAAGTGACCTACTTAGTTGACTTACGGTCTCCTAGGAACCCTTTGAGGGTCCTCCATGGGAACCGCCTCAAACCCCACTTCGAGAGGTCTGAGGTGACCATGCTCTTGGCTACAGATGACGGGGCGGAAGAGGAGAGTGAACCTCTTCCTGACCTCCTGTCAGCCAAGGAGAAGGATGGGTCAGTGGATGGGGTGAACCTCTCGCCTACCCTGACCCCGGAACAGCAGAGGGACTGTCGCCAGGTATTGGGTCAGTTCGCCTCCCTGTTCTCCCTGACCCCAGGAGTCACCCATTGGTGCGTCCATGATGTGGACACCAGAGACAGTCTACCTGTAAAACAAACATTTTACAGGGTACCTGTTAAGGTCAGGGCCAGCATCAAGGAGGAGGTTTCCAAGATGCTGGCGCTAGGGGTGATTGAGCCAATCAGCAGCCCCTGGGCTAGCCCAGTGGTCCTTGTGCCAAAAGCTGCTGCGCCTGGTGCCACCCCAGAACTTCGGTTCTGTGTGGATTACCGTGGGCTCAATGCAGTCACTAAGACTGACGCTCACCCCATCCCCAGAGCTGATGAGCTTGTGGATCGGCTGGGAGCTGCCCGGTACCTCAGTACATTTGACTTGACGTCGGGATATTGGCAGATTGCCTTGACCGAGGGGGCCAAGGAGAGGTCAGCGTTCTCAACGCCAGAGGGGCACTACCAGTTCAGGGTTATGCCCTTTGGGTTAAAGAACGCCCCTGCCACCTTCCAGAGACTGGTGAACCAGGTGTTGAGTGGGCTGGAGGAATTCAGCGCCGCCTACCTGGACGACATTGCTGTGTTCAGCTCCAGTTGGGAGGAACATTTGCGACACCTCTGTGAAGTGTTGAAGGCCTTGCAGAGGGCAGGGTTCGGTGGTGTACTTAGGACACCAGGTAGGGAGCGGCCGGGTGGCGCCCCTACAAGCAAAGATTGATACCATACTGGCTTGGGAACCCCCCAAGACCCAGACAGGAGTGAGGGCCTTTTCGGACTCACTGGATATTACAGACGGTTTGTGAAGGGGTATGGCACCATTGTTGCCCCCAGGACAGAACTGACGTCAAAGAAACAGCCCAAGAAGGTGATCTGGACTGATGCCTGCCAGACCGCTTTTGATGCCCTGAAAACTGCCATGTGCACGGCGCCCGTGCTCAAGGCGCCTGATTTCTCCAAGGAATTTGTAGTGCAGACAGATGCTTCAGAGCATGGTGTGGGAGCGGTACTCTCACAATTGAATGACGAGGGCTTGGACCAACCCGTAGCTTTCATTAGCCGGAGGCTACTTCCCAGGGAACAGAGGTGGAGTCCAATTGAAAGGGAAGCTTTTGCTGTGGTCTGGGCGCTGAAGAAGCTGAGGCCCTAATTGTTTGGGACTCACTTCCTGGTTCAGACCGACCACAGGCCCCTCAGATGGTTGATGCAGATGAGGGGTGAGAACCCAAAACTGTTGAGGTGGTCCATCTCCCTACAGGGAATGGACTTCACGGTGGAACACCGCCCTGGAACAGAACACGCCAATGCTGACGGTCTGTCCAGATTTTTCCGCCTTAGTGATGAGAACTCCCATGAGGGTGGGTAGTTCCCCCCACTTTTCGGCTGGGGGGGGACACGTGTTAGACCTGACATTTCTGGCGTGATTACCCCTGACTTTTTGCCTCTACCTCCTCTATTTTTGGTGCTGTGATGGATTTTGTTTTGCCAACTTAGATGCTTTGGACACCACTGCTAAACAGTGTCAAAGTGCAAGGGCTCCCTGTATAAAGTGTAATGGTAATTGGTTGTCCATGATTGGTATGTTTGCCTTACTAGTAAAGTCCCTAGTAAAGTGCACTATATGTGCCAGGGCTGGTAATGCAAATGCTACTAGTGGGCCTGCAGCACAATTTGTGCCACCCACACAAGTAGCCTTAAAAAGGGAACTCAGGCCTGCCACTGCAGTGCCTGCGCGCAGTTTGTTAAACTGCCATGTTGTTCGGACAAGTGCAGACTTGCCAGACCTTACCCTTCCCTTTCTGTGCACATCCTACACCCCTATGGTAGGTACCCCCTGGGCAGGGTGCAGTGCATGTGAAAGGTAGGACATGTACTAAGGTGTGTGCCATGTCCTGACAGTGAAATAATCTCCATTTCGTTTTTCACTGTTGCAAGGCCATCTTGCCCATAGGACAGAATGGGGAGGCTGTGTAATATGTTTTCCAGCCTATCTTCCCAAAGGCTTAAGATGGAGAGGTGAAGTTTAGTATGCCTGAACTCACAATGTAATAACACATCTTTTTTATGAAGGTGGTTTTTGAGTTGTGTGTTTAGAAGCCACTCTTTTAGAAGTGGCTGGGTTTTTGTGCTCTAACATTTCTGTGTGTCTCTGCCTGGTTGTGGATTGACTGTCTGGATTTGAAAGCGATAGGATCTGGGTAATGTCTTGACCCAGGGAAGGAGGTGAGACAGCAATAGGCTGACCTGCATCTGGAGTGTAGGGGGAGGAGTAGCCCCTAGAGGTGAAGAGGCCTGGGTTGCTGCGATAAAACAATTGTCCCATCTCCTGCTGAGTGATTGAGAATCCAGACCCCCACTAATCAAAGGAAGAAGGTGTCACTGGCAGAGAGGCACCCAGAACTGGTTTGAACAGGGGTCAGTGCCCCTGAACACAAAGACTTCAAAGCCATTGAGGGGTATAACTATGAGAGCTGAAGCCCCTGAACTTTGGAGAATGGCTTGATCAAGATTGAACAAGACTGGAGCTAATTCGTAGTCAAGAGGAACCTTTGCCAAGGAAGAAACAACTGAAGAGACTGAAGGATAGGACTGACCCTTGCTGGGGGTGTTCTGGGGCTGGCCGCAGTTTGCTGTTTTAACCGAGGAAAGGCTAAAGGGACTTTGCTGTGTGCTGTGTCCCCCTGCTTGAAAGGACTTTGCTGTGCTGTGTCCTGAAGTAACTTATCCCCAAGGGCCCGAGGTGAGCTGGCTCCCTGTTGCGGAAACTCAGGAACACAAAATTTTCCAGGAGAGTCTCAGCGACGCTGTGTGCGTGTGCTCGTTGCAGCCTGAGACCCTCGTAAGAAGTGCCCTGTGATCGTGGGCACCTGGAGTCCAAGCGAGGATCAGCGATGCTGTGTGCGTGTGCTTTTTGCAGCCTGAACCCTTTGTGAGGATTGTCCATTTATCGTGTGCACCGGAATCCAAGTGAGTCTCATCGACGCTGTGTGCGTGTGCTTTGTGCAGCGTGAGACCTTCGTGAGGATTGCCTTGTTATCGTGCATACCCGGAATCCAAGTGAGTCTCATCGACGCTGTGTGCGTGTGCTTTGTGCAGCGTGAGACCTTCGTGAGGATTGCCTTGTTAACGTGCACCCGGAGTTAAAGTGAGTCTCAGCGACGCTGTGCGCGTGTTCTTCGTGCAGCCTGAGACCTTCGTGTGGAGTGCCCGGTGATCATGCACCCGAAGCTCAAGGGAGTCTCAGCGATGCTGTGTGTGTGTGCCCTGTGGCAGCCTGAGATCTTCGTAGCAGTAGCGGCCCGGACCGGCAGCCTCGGAGGAGCTGAGACGCCGGCCCGAGCCCGCCGTTGCCAATTCACAAAGATTGCATCGGAGGCCCAAGTCGTTGGACGAGGAGAGGAGAGTGAGTTTGCGCCCCCCAGGTAACGTGTGTCACCTCCTGGGGCAGGGTGCGGGCTCGGAGGGAGACGCTCTCGGCCTCTCTCTCAGTCCAGCAACACGAGCCTCTGCTTCACCTCGTATCGCGGCCCGTATTGCCAAGGGAGTGGCAGTACCGGGGCCGGAGTGCGGAGCTGCACTTTTTGTTACACCATACCCGTGTTTATTTATTTTATTTGGTGAGTTTTATATAGCGCTGGCTAGACCCGGAGGTATCAGAGCGCTTTACATGAGTTACATATTGTTACAAAGTTACATCAGATACATCAGATACAAGTTACATCAGTTGCAAGGACGTTACATAGAGTGGAAAAGGAGAATAAGGGAGGGTAGAGGGTGAAGAGGAAGAGGGGAGGCAAATGTAGATTAGAACAGGACCATAGGTGGAACAAGGCGCTGATCAGGAGAAAGAGTCAGTTCGGGGGAATGACGAGACCGTAAGATGGCGGTTTCAGTCACCCGGATCCCAGGTACCTCACAATCAAAAATGGCGGCATTGCGGGCAAATACAAATCGGGTGAAACGTTCCCAAAAAGGAAAAACCTACCCCACGAGCAGGCTTGAGAGGGGGCAAATACCAGACGCATAATGAAGGAAGTCAAGAGGTGGGAGATCGCCCACGACACATCGGAAGTCCGGGGAAGAACAGGAGCAAGGCAGCAGCCTCATAGGGGGAAAGCAGCCATGGGGCCGGCGGGCGCATCAGCCATCTCGGTGAACAGGAATAGCCACGTCGCTGCACTCGAGGCAGCTCTGACGAGGGGAAGACAGGACCCACGCGTCTCCCCGTCGAAAACCCCGGACAAGGTGCCAGCGGGACTCCAGGCTGCCACGTAGCGGACCAGCACAGAGGCGAAGGCAAGACCTCCTCGGCGCATTTGCGCTGTTTTTATTACTGACGAGCAGCGGGATGGCAGGCACTGCGTCTCGGGACCAGAGAGGAAGGCGGGCAGCCACGCGTCCCAGATGCAGTTACCAGAGAGGCGCCGCAGGCAATAGATCCCAGCCAAGGTCCGGAAAGGAAGCGTCGATCAGTGGGGCCACCATGGCGGCAAAGCCAGGCCTCCGCAGATATGCAGCGAACTAGCGACCGGCAGACACACAGGAGCTCGCTAGGAGTCGAAGGAAGAAAGGAGAGCCAGCGGAGTGAAGACGAGCACTGTGCCCGATGTCCGGCTGCGTAGGTGACGGCCGAGGTAGTGAACCGGAGCCGATCTCCTCAATAGCTGTCGGGGCAGCTCCACTGGACATCGGGCATGTTGTTCAGGATCCGCCGCCAGTAGCATCGATCACGATTCCATGGGAGGTCTCAAGTCCAAGAGAGGAAGACCATGGAGGCGAGAACCGCCGCACAAGACCCCCAAGCAGGGAGGGTCGATGGAGGGAGGATTTCAGGGGATTTACGCCAAAAAGGCGATCCCTGGCCGGGAGCTCCCGGCCGAAGCTCCTCACCCGACGGCCATCTTGTGTATTTTGTATTTTGTGTATGTTGGGGGCAACTGTTGACAGAGGCTGACTGCGAGTCGGAAGGAGTGGCGGAGAGACCGCCTAAGGCACCGTGATTGGTGCCGGAGTGTATTACGCATGATCTTATTTCTGCATAACGAACTACCTGATTGTCGTATTACACATTGCATCATTTCTTCATAACGAACTACCTGATTGTCGTATTACACATTGCATCATTTCTGCATAACGAACTACCTGAATGTCGTATGACGCATTGCATTGTTTCTGCATAACGAACTACCTGATTAGCGTATTATGCATTGCATTATTCCTGCATAACGAACTACCTGATTAGTGTATTACGCATTGCCTTATTTCTGCATAACGACGTACCTGGTGGTTGTATTACGCATTGCATTATTTTTACATTGCAAAGTGCCTGATTGTTGCGTTACGCATTGCATGATTCTTACATTGCAAAGTGCCTGATTGTTGCGTTACGCATTGCATTATTTTTACATTGCACAAGTGCCTGATTCTAGCGTTACGAACTGCATAACATGGTATTAGGATTACAGTGGAATGTTTAGAAGTGCTCATTAATATCGTCAGAACTTACAAGGGCTGGCTGGCCTAACAACAACCAGCCAGGAGAAATATTACCCATACTCATATTTTGGATTTATATCGTGTGGTCTTATCGTATATCTTTTTATATAAAATTTATAAAACTCGTGTGGAGTCTATTTGTGGTGTCATCATTGGGTTGCTGTGAGCGTGGTTGCAAATACTTTACACATTTACCTTGAAGATAAGCCTGGCTGCTCGTGCCAAGCTACCAAGAGGGTGAGCGGGGGCTATCTCAGAAGGTGACCTTCCTTTCCCTGACGTGGAAACGCGGGTCCCTATTTGGCCTAAGGTACCTACCTCAGCCAACCAGGGATCCCGGGTCTAACACTTCCCATATGTCCTTTCAGGCCTGGAGGGAGAGCGGATGCGAGGTCCTCGCAGATCTGTACCCGAACAAGACGTTCATAAAATATGAACAAGCCTGTGGGAGCTTCGCGCTTGGGCAGGGTCACTTCCTGCAATATATGCGGATCCAGGACGTAGTAAAAATTACCTGGCCTCAATATCCAGACATTCCGCAACCGACAAATACTCTAGATGTGATCCTTACCTGTGGTTCTGGCTGCAGACTGATTTCGATCCTATACAAGGCCATGAGACGGGATTCAACGGCCCAGCCCCCGTCGTCACAGGCAGTTTGGGAAAGGGAACTGAATATACCTGCAACACCAGGTTTAAATTGATCCATTATAATTTCCTACACCGCACCTACATTACCCCGGCAAAGCTATATTGCATCTCACAAAACAATGATGGTAGGTGCCCCAGGTGTGGTGCAGAAGAGGCAGACTTTCTGCATCTGGCGTGGGCGTGTCCTGAGAGGAGGCAGTTCTGGGCGCAGGTGGTGGAAAAGGTGCGAACAAGCACAGGCATTCCACTACGAGAAGAGCCAATCCAATGTTTGCTAGCCCATGTACGCAAACCTAAAAAACGAAAAATGCCATACAGGATGCTGCAACCCATGGTGGTTCTGGCCAGACGTAGAATAGCTATAAACTGGATGAGGCAGAGAAACATGGATATACCTACATGGCTGCGAGATGTTAGAGAATGGTCCCTAGCTGAAGAAACCCACATGAAATTAACTCGCAAAGATGATAATCTACAGGTGGATCTCATGGAATGGCGTGAGCTGTGCAGCTTGGCCTTCAACTCGGGGACGGAGCAGAGCGATCAGGGTGATACAACGCTTAGCGAGGCTGTTTCAGATGTAGGAGATGACCAGACTGGGGAGGGCTCAGGGGGTCAAGTGTAATGATTGTCCCCCCTATTGTTTCCAGAGAATAGCGCTGATGATTATAATGTATCTTTTATTGTCATGTATCCCACAGCCTTAATTTGAGACGGTGTCCTGATTGGTATTAGGGTTCTACACAAACTACTGATGATCTATTGTATGCTGTACTGTTGATCGTTCTTTCACAATTAAAAAATGAAAAATAAAGTTTAAAAAAAAGATGCGTCTGACTCATCAGGAATTTGCGTTCCCAATAGACACCCTGGGCGCGCAAAATAGGTTCACTCAGAAACCTGCTTCTGTTACCCAAACTAATTTTTCTGAATCCCAGGGCATGCATTTAGGTCCTGATATACAAAGCGATTTTACAGTCGCACAGTTCAAATTTGAGCCTTTGCGACCACAAAATGGAGTTTTTAAATGTACACAATCCAAATTGCGATTCGTAAGATGTTACTGAATAGCAATATGCGTTTCAGACAAAATACAGAATTGGTATTTCAAAAAGGAGTGGTAACCCCTTCGCTGCTAGGCCTTTTCCCCCCTGTGCTAAGCCTTTTTTTGGCTATTTGGGGGTAATCAGTCACAATATCGAATTTTAAATATCGATATGGCAAAATATTGAGTTTAAAAAAATAGAATGGACATAATATCGACTTACAAAAATATAGTGGTGCAGAATATCGAAATGCAGGTAAGAAATATCGTTTTTCATAATATCGAAGTTAGTAATATCGACAGTCATAATATAGTTGTTAAAAATATCGAATTTTTTTATTAAGTGTTAGTATATGTGTTAAAAGTATGTATTATTTTTGTAATGTATGTTTGAATTTTTTAAAAGTATTGAATTTTAATTAAATTAATTTTTGCGTAATTTTATTCCGTAGCGGGTTGTGGGTTTATAGGGGAATAGGGTGGGAAGTAATTTAATTATAATATATTTTTTTTGAATTATTTAGAAATAATTAATTATATGTTAATTATTTTTTGCGCAATTTAATTCTGTAGCGGGTTGTGGGTTTATAGGGGAATAGGGTGGGAAGTAATTTAATTGAAATTAATTAATTATTTTCTTAATTAATAATTTAGTATTTAATAATTTATATTGTTAAGTAAGTTAATTAATTTATTATTAATTAATTATAAATTGATTAATCACAATTAATAATTAATTTGTAATTATGTTAATTGTGTTTTTTTTTATTAATTCGTAATTAATTAGATATTAATAATTAATAATTAATTTGTAAATATGTTATTTGTGTACTTTTTTTCGGAGTGGGGTGAGGGTTGATAGGGGAGTAGGGTAGGAAGTACTTTAGTTTTAATGTAATTTTTATTATTTTTTATATTATATTTATCAAAAGTTATTTTATAGTGTTAATTTTGTGAATTAATTTAGATTTGATGGTTATTAATATTATTGTTAATTGTAATTAGTTAATTAATTAATTTTTAATTAATTATGTTAATTTATTAATATTTTACAATATTGTAGGTGACGTTTATAGGGGGAAATGGTGGGAGGTAAATTAATTTTGAAAAAATAATTACTTGTTAATTAATGTTAATTATATTGCAGGAGTGGGTATACTAAATTATTCCCCTACGCTATCCAACACTTTCCCTACTGTTACACTTGGTGGAGTGGGAATATTAAATTATTCCCACCCGCTATCCAACACTTTCCCTACTGTTGCATTCGCTGGAGTGGGAATAGTAATTTTTACCCTCCCGCTATCCAACACTTTCCCTACTGTTGCACTCACTGGAGTGGGAATAGTAATTTTTACCCTCCCGCTATCCAACACTTTCCCTACTAGTGCACTCACTGGAGTGGGAATAGTAATTTTTAGCCACCCGCTATCCAACACTTTCCCTACTGTTGCACTCACTGGAGTGGGAATAGAAATTTTTACCCATCCGCTATCCAACACTTTCCCTACTGTTGCACTCACTGGAGTGGGAATAGTAATTTTTACCCTCCCGCTATCCAACACTTTCCCTATTGTTGCACTCACTGGAGTGGGAATAGTAATTTTTACCCACCTGCTATCCAACACTTTCCCTACTGTTGCACTCACTGGAGTGGCAATAGTAATTTTTACCCTCCCGCTATCCAACACTTTCCCTACTGTTGCACTCGGTGAAGTGGGAATAGTAATTTTTACCCACCCGCTATCCAACACTTTCCCTACTTTTGCACTCACTGGAGTGGGAATAGTAATTTTTACCCATCCGCTATCCAACACTTTCCCTACTGTTGCACTCACTGGAGTGGGAATAGTAATTTTTACCCTCCCGCTATCCAACACTTTCCCTACTGTTGCACTCACTGGAGTGGGAATAGTAATTTTTACCCACCTGCTATCCAACACTTTCCCTACTGTTGCACTCACTGGAGTGGCAATAGTAATTTTTACCCTCCCGCTATCCAACACTTTCCCTACTGTTGCACTCGGTGAAGTGGGAATAGTAATTTTTACCCACCCGCTATCCAACACTTTCCCTACTTTTGCACTCACTGGAGTGGGAATAGTAATTTTTATCCAACCGCTATCCAACACTTTCCCTACTGTTACACTTGGTGGAGTGGGTATAGTACATTATTCCCACCCGCTAACCAACACTTTCTCTACTGTTGCACTCACTGGAGTGGGAATAGTAATTTTTACCCACCCGCTATCCAACACTTTCCCTACTGTTGCACTCAGTGGAGTGGGAATAGTAATTTTTACCCTCCCGCTATCCAACACTTTCCCTACTGTACCACTTGTTGGAGTGGAAATAGTTATTTTATCCCCTACGCTATGCAACGTTTCCAGTAATGTTATATTTAATGTAGTGTAAAATATTATTTTTTTTTTAAATATTTATTTTAATGTTTTAACTTATTATATATAATTTATTTTTATATTTAAAATATAGGTTTATTTATATATATGTAATTATATTTTAAGTTATGTTTTTAGCATTTTATAATTAAAAATATTAATTATTTTTAATATTATTATTATATATAATAAAAAATAAAAATGCATGTTTATTTTATTTTTTACATTATATTTATTATTTATTAATTTTTACGTTTTTTAATTATTTTTAAGTATGTTTTACTTAATTATATTGATTATTTAATTAATTTTATATTTACTTTTAAGACATTTAAAAAAGTCAATATTTTAGCAAACTATATTATTGACAACGATATTTAGGATTCGATAATTTTGTACTTACCTGTTTGTAGATAGGAAGTCGATATTCGGTCATTCTATATTTTTTCATCGATATTCTGGCATCTCGATATTCTGCTCCTCGATATTTTGTCAGTGATCCCTATTTGGGGTAGTTCGCGCTTAGGTCCCTGTAACTTTTTGACCACATAAGGTATCCACGCCAAATCAGCGTCCTTTTCTTCCAACATCATGGAGATTCTAAAGGTACCCAGGGTTTGTGGATTCCCCTGGAGGGGACCCAGAAATTAGCCAAAATACAGCTACATTTTGGTTTTTTGGGGAAAAATGGGAAAAAAGTGCTGCAAATGAAAGCGTCTGGTTTTTTCCCTGCAAATGGTATCAACAAAGGGTTTGTGGGGCTGAAATCACCATTTTCCCAGCTTTTAGGGACTGACAGATTTTTGTCAGAAAACCAACATTTTTTACACAGTTTTGGCATTTTACTGGGATATAGCCTATTTTTGCTATTTTTTGTGCTTTCAACCTTCTTCCAGTTAATGGTAAAAAATGGGTATGAAAGCAATAATGGATCCTGGAAAGCTATACATTTTAGAAAAGTAGACAAAATTCTGAATTCAGCAAGGGGTCATTTGTGTAGATCCTTCAAGGTTTCTTTATAGAAACTAACAGTTGAATATAGGAAAAATTGAAAATTAGTTGAAATAAACAGCCATTTGTGCCAACGTTTTCACCTGTAACTTCTTCTAATTGTGACAGCTGTTTGAAAGCAATATACCGTTACATCCGCTGGACCTTTCTGGTTGTGGGGATATATAGGACTTGTAGGTTCACCAAGAACCCAACGAACCCAGAGCCAATAACTGAGCAGCGTCTTGCAATGGTTTTTTATTATGTACCGGGTATATAGCAATTAATTTGGGAAAATATATACAGTGAAAAATCGGTATGAAAGACACCTATGTATTTCTGAAATTGGAACAAAATATAGAGTTTAAAAACAGTAGATATTTGCACATTTCCGAAATTGGGAGTACCCATACTAGCATGAGAATTATAGGTCATTTTTCAAAATGACTTTTTTTTACACATTGTCTTTCATTTGGAAGACAGAAATTCATTGAAAGTCAATAGGTAATAACAGTTGCTCTACAATTCTGTGTTACCCTAAGTCTCCCGATACAAATGGTACCTCACTTGTGTGGGTAGGCCTAGTGCCTGCGACAGCAAACGGCTCAAAACGCAACGTGGACACACTTTATTTTTACAGTGAAAACTGACCCTTTTTTCGCAAAGTGCCTAGCTGTAGATTTTGAATCCTAGCTCTGCCGGCATCTAGGGAAACCTAGCAAACCTATACATTTTTGAAAACTAGACACCCAGGGGAATCCAGGATGGGGTGACTTGACTGGCTCTCGCCAGGTTCTGTTACCCAGAATCCCTTGCAAACCTCAAACTGTGTCAAAACAAACACTTTTTCCTCACATTTCTGTGGTGGAATGTTCTGGAATCTGCGTGGATCCACAAAATTCCACCCACCCCGCGTTCCCCATAGTCTTCCGAGAAAAATGGTACCTCACTTGTGTGGGTAGGCCTAGCGCCCGCGACAGGAAACGGCCCAAAACGCAACGTGGACACACCACATTTTCACAGTGAAAACAGACCCTTTTTTTGCAAAGTGCCTAGCTGTAGAGTTTGAACCCTAGCTCTGCCGGCACCTAGGGAAACCTAGCAAACCTATATATTTTTGAAAACTAGACACCCAGGGGAATCCAGGATGGGGTGACTTGACTGGCTCTCACCAGGTTCTGTTACCCAGAATCCCTTGCAAACCTAAAAATGTGTCAAAAAAACACATTTTCCTCACATTTCTGTGGTGGAAAGTTCTGGAATCTGCGTAGATCCACAAAATTCCACCCACCCCGCGTTCCCCAAAGTCTTCCGAGAAAAATGGTACCTCACTTGTGTGGGTAGGCCTAGTGCCCACAACAGGAAACGGCCCAAAACCCAACGTGGACACACCACATTTTCACAGTGAAAACGGACCCTTTTTTTGCAAAGTGCCTAGCTGTAGATTTTGAACCCTAGCTCTGCCGGCAGCTAGGGAAACCTAGCAAACCTGTACATTTATGAAAACTAGGCACCCATGGGAATCCAGGATGGGGTGACTTGACTAGCTCTCACCAGGTTCTGTTACCCAGAATCCCTTGCAAACCTAAAACTTTGTCAAAAGGAACACATTTTCCTCATATTTCTGTGGTGGAAGGTTCTGGAATTTGTGTGGATCCACAAAATTCTATACACCCCGCGTTCCCCAAAGTCTTCCGAGAAAAATGGTACCTCACTTGTGTGGGTAGGCCTAGTGCCCACAACAGGAAACGGCCCAAAACGCAACGTGGACACACCACATTTTCACAGTGAAAACTGACCCTTTTTTTGCAAAGTGCCTAGCTGTAGATTTTGAACCCTAGCTCTGCCGGCATCTAGGGAAACCTAGCAAACCTTATATTTTGGATGGGGTGACTTGACTGGCTCTCACCAGGTTCTGTTACCCAGAATCCCTTGCAAACCTAAAAATTTATTTTTAAAAAACACATTTTCCTCACATTTCTGTGGTGGAAAGTTCTGGAATCTGCGGGGATCCACAAAATTCCACCCACCCCGCTTTTCCCAAAGTCTTCTGAGAAAAATGGTACCTCACTTGTGTGGGTAGGCCTAGTGCCCGCAACAGGAAACGGCCCAAAAAGCAACGTGGACACACCACATTTTCACAGTGAAAACGGACCCTTTTTTGCAAAGTGCCTAGCTGTAGATTTTGAAACCTAGCAAACCTATACATTTTTAAAAACTAGACTCCCAGGGGAATCCAGGATGGGGTGACTTGACTGGCTCTCACCAGGTTCTGTTACCCAGAATCCTTTGCAAACCTAAACATTTGTCAAAAAAAACACATTTTCCTCACATTTCTGTGGTGGAAAGTTCTGGAATCTGCGTGGATCCACAAAGTTCCACCCAGCCCGCGTTCCCCAAAGTCTTCTGAGAAAAATGGTACCTCACTTGTGTGGGTGGGTCAAGTACCCGCGACAGGCAAGGGCCCAAAACCTATTGAGGCGACATCAAAATTACCTATCACAAAACAACCTGGTTTTGCAAGGGGGGTCCCATGAGTTTTTGGCCCGAGCTCGGTGGTCATCTAGGGAAACCTACCAAACCCACACATTTCTGAAAACTAGACACCCGGGGGAGTCCAGCGAGGTATGGCTTGCGTGGGTCCCCCAACATTTTCCTACCCAGAATCCCCTGCAAACCTCAAATTTAGCTGAAAAAATCACTTTTTTCTCAAATTTCTGTGTGGGAAAGTACTGGAATCTGCGCGGATCCACAAATTTCCTCCCACCCAGTGTTCCCCCAGGTCTCCCGATAAAAATGGTACCTCACTTGCATGGGTGGGTCAAGTACCCGCGACAGGCAAGGGCCCAAAACCTATTGAGGCGACATCAAAATTACCTATCACAAACCAACCTGGTTTTGCAAGGGTGGTCCCATGAGTTTTTGGCACCGGGCTCGGCGGCCATCTAGGGAAACCTACCAAACCCACGCGTTTCTGAAAACTAGACACCCGGGGGAGTCCAGCGAGGTATGACTTGTGTGGGTCCCCCAACATTTTCCTACCCAGAATCCCCTGCAAACCTCAAATTTAGCTGAAAAAATCACTTTTTTCTCAAATTTCTGTGTGGGAAAGTTCTGGAATCTGCGTGGATCCATAAATTTCCTCCCACCCAGCATTCCCCCAGGTCTCCCAATAAAAATGGCACCTCACTTGTGTGGGTAGGCATAGTGGCTGCAACAGGAAATGGCCCAAATCGTACTGTGGAGACTTCAAAATTACCTATAACAAAACTACCTGGTTTTGGGGGGGGGCACCCGGGGTTTTGGCCACAGGCTCGGTGGCCATCTTGGGAAACTACCAAACCCAAACATTTCTGAAAACTAGACACCAGGGGGAGTCCAATGAGGTATGGCTTGTGTGGGTCCCCCAACGTTTTCCTACCCAGAATGCCCTGCAAACCTAAAATTTAGCTGAAAAAAACACATTTTTCACATATTTTTGTGTGGAATCACCGTGCCGGCACAAATGTCCTACCCCACAGCGTTCTCCTTAGTGTCCCGAGTACAATGATACCTCACTTGCGTGGGTGTCCAATGCAGAATTGGCTAAAAACGTATTTTTAAAAAAATGTAGCGCTTAGAATTCTCGGTGCTATACCTTTAATCCCTATGTTTTCGGCTCTTCCCAGTCACAGGCCCTTGCCCCACCCACACAAGTAAGGTATCATTTTACTCGGGAGACTGAGGGGAACGCTGTGGGGTAGGACATTTGTGCCGGCACGGTGATTCCACACAAAAATATGTGGAAAATGTGATTTTTTCAGCTAAATATGAGGTTTGCAGGGCATTCTGGTTAGGAAAACGTTGGGGGATCCACACAAGCCATACCTCAATGGACTCCCCCGGGTGTCTAGTTTTCAGAAATGTTTGGGTTTGGTAGTTTCGCAAGATGGCCGCCGAGCCCGGGGCCAAAACCCTAGGTGCCCCCCCAAAACCAGGTAGTTTTGTTATAGGTAATTTTGAAGTCTCCACAGTACGATTGGGGCCATTTCTTGTTGCAGCCACTATGCCTACCCACACAAGTGAGGTACCATTTTTATCGGGAGACCTGGGGGAACACTGGGTGGGAGGAAATTTCTGGATCCACACAGATTCCAGAACTTTCCCACACAGAAATTTGAGAAAAAAGTGATTTTTTCAGCTAAATTTGAGGTTTGCAGGGAATTCTGGGTAGGAAAACGTTGGGGGACCCATGCAAGCCATACCTCGCTGGACTCCCCCGGGTGTCTAGTTTTCAGAAATGTGTGGGTTTGGTAGTTTCCTAAGATTGCCGCCGAGCCCGGGGCCAAAAACCCAGGTGACCCCCCCTTGCAAAACCAGGTTGTTTTGTGATAGGTAATTTTGATGTCGCCTCAATAGGTTTTGGGCCCTTGCCTGTCGCGGATACTTGACCCACCCACGCCAGTGAGGTACCATTTTTATCGGGAGACTTGGGGGAATGCTGGGTGGGAGGAAATTTGTGGATCCACGCAGATTCCAGAACTTTCCCACACAGAAATGTGAGAATTTTTTTTTTTTTTCTCAGCTAAATTTGAGGTTTGCAGGGGATCCTGGGTAGGAAAATGTTGGGGGATCCACGCAAGCCATACCTCGCTGGACTCCCCCGGGTGTCTAGTTTTCAGAAATATGTGGGTTTGGTAGGTTTCCCTAGATTGCCGCCGAGCCCGGGGCCAAAAACTCATGGGACCCCTCTTGCAAAACCAGGTTGGTTTGTGATAGGTAATTTTGATGTCGCCTCAATAGGTTTTGGGCCCTTGCCTGTCGCGGGTACTTGACCCACCCACGCGAGTGAGGTACCATTTTTATCAAGAGACCTTGGGGAACGCTGGGTGGGAGGAAATTTGTGGATCCACGCAGATTTCAGAACTTTCCCACACAGAAATTTGAGAAAAAGTGATTTTTTTCAGCTAAATTTGAGGTTTGCAGGGGATTCTGGGTAGGAAAATGTTGGGGGACCCACGCAAGCCATACCTTGCTGGACTCCCCCGGGTGTCCAGTTTTCAGAAATGTGTGGGTTTGGTAGGTTTCCCTAGATGACCGCCGAGCCCGGGGCCAAAAACTCATGGGACCCCCCTTGCAAAACCAGGTTGTTTTGTGATAGCTAATTTTGATGTCGCCTCAATAGGTTTTGGGCCCTTGCCTGTCGCGGGTCCTTGACCCACCCACGCGAGTGAGGTACCATTTTTATCGGGAGACCTGGGGGAACACTGGGTGGGAGGAAATTTGTGGATCCACGCAGATTCCAGAACTTTCCGACACAGAAATTTGAGAAGTGATTTTTTTCATCTAAATTTGAGGTTTGCAGGGGATTCTGGGTAGGAAAATGTTGGGGGACCCACGCAAGCCATCCCTCGCTTGACTCCCCCGGGTGTCTAGTTTTCAGAAATGTATGGGTTTGGTAGGTTTCCCTAGATGGCCGCCGAACCCGGGGACAAAAACTCAGGTGACCCCCCCCTTGCAAAACCAGGTCCTTTCAAAATAGGTAATTTTGATGTCTCCACAATACGTTTTGGGTCCTTCCCAGCGGCGGGTACTTGGCCCACCCACACAAGTGAGGTACATTTCTATTGGGATACTTGGAGAAATGCTGGGTGGTAGGAAATTTGTTGTTTCTTTCTGAAGCGTGAAAATTTTGGCACACTAATGCAAGGAAAATGTAACAGTCACATTTTGAGGTTTGCAGGACATTGTGGGTAAGATAACTTGTTGGGATCCACAAGAGAGACATCACCATGTACTCCCATGGGTGTTTAGTTTACGACAATATCTACAGTTGGTAGGTTTTTCTTAGATGGAATGTACACCTTGGCAGAGAGACAAAAAAGACAAATATTACTGCACAGCCATCTAATCCTCAAGCACACACACATACTGGTTGGATTTGGCACGAGGGCGAGTGATGGTTCAGTATATAAAATGTTATTAACAAGAGATTTCACAAAAATGAAATGCACTGTCAATAATTGAAAGGACAAAAAACTGAACCAGTGACTCACAGCTCGTGAGCTGTAAAGCCGCATCAAGGCCCCAACCGCTTTACAGGCCATTCACACACCTTTCATACGTGATACACACAAGACCATTCACACCACCAGGCACGAAACCAACACATTACAACATTCACAAAAAGGGACAAGGTACACCCTGCTTGAGAAAGACAGAAAAGACAAATATTTCTGCACAACGACTTATTCCTCAAGCACACATATATACCGGTTGGATTTGGCATGAGGGTGAGTGATGGTTCAGTATATACAGTTGTATTAACAAGACATTTCACAAAAATGAAATGCACTGTTAATAATTGAAAGGACGAGAAACTGAACCATTGACTCACAGCTGGTGAGCTGTAAAGCCACGACAAGGCACCAACCTCTTTACAGGCCATTCATACACCTTTCATACGTGTGACACATACAAAGCCATTCACACCGCCAGCCGCGGGCCCAGCACATTACAACACTCACACCAGCAGACAGCGCCATTCAAGGGCCATCACTTTCACACGCCCACATTCCTGACACAGCAACCACACCAGCTGACGGATTGCGTGGAGTGGCGTTTGGCTAGCAGTGTGTGTAGTGACCAGCAGCAAGTCACTAGTCACACACCGCCAGCCAAGCGCCAGTCCACGCACACCACCAGCCAAGCGCCAGTCCACGCACACTGCCAGCCGAGCGCCAGTCCACGCACACCGCCAGCCGAGCGCCAGTCCACGCACACCGCCAGCCAAGCGCCAGTCCACGCACACCGCCAGCCAAGCGCCAGTCCATGCACACCGCCAGCCAAGCACCAGTCCACGCACACCGCCAGCCAAGAGCCAGTCTACGCACACCACCAGCCAAGCGCCAGCCTACACACACCGCCATCACATTTAGGTTTTTTTTATACAAAAAAGAAAACACAAACAAATTGCAAATAGATACAAATCTACTAACACAAAATCTGAAACTAAATACATTGCACAAATGCCAACCTTGAAACTGAACAAAAAATATAAAACAATAGAGACCAGGCAGTTCACTTTACCACTCATGGATGCTCCCAAAAATTATTTTGCGTGTGGTACATTCTAAAACAAGCAGGCACACACAGCGCAGGGTTAGACGGACACTCTGGGCAGTACATACGAGTCTCCTTCCGCGTACCTCTTCGCCAACAGACTCTACATCTCCTACTGGGAAAGTCTTTTGAGGGTGTGGGAGGAATGTGATCAGGAAAGTGGCGATCTTTCAATCTAGCCACATCCTCCACCACTCCAACTCTAGGAACACTTGCCTGTTCCACTACAACAAGGCTGCCTATTACAGACTCCTGAAACTTAGCAAAAGTCATCTTTGACTCAGGACAACAATCCTTGAATACAACAAAAGCATTAAAGGTTGCCAAGTGGAAAAGATGGATAGCCAACTTCTTATACCAAATGTAAGCCTTACGAAGAGCAGTGTAAGGTTCCAACCTCTGATCTACTCTATCAACACCACCCATGTGCCTATTATAGTCTAAAATGCACACAGGTTTGCGCGCTTCAGCAACCTGACCCCAAACAGTCACAGGTGAAGTGCTTTCATCATGGATGGTAGTCGGCATGTAGACATCGCTCCTGTCTGAAAACTTCACAGCTAGACGTTCCTTGCAACGCAACGCACTGCACTGTCCCTGCACAAGCTTTTGACAAACAAGTTCTTTTGGGAAACCTTTACGGTTAGAGCGGATTGTGCACAAGCAACAGTGTCCACTTTGGCCAATTCCCTGAACAACTGTACACCAGTGTAGAAGTTATCTACATATAAATGGTGACCTTTGTTAAAAAGTCCTCTACCAAGTTCCCACACAATTTTCTCAGTCACTCCAAAAGTGGACGGACAACCAGGGGGTTAATCCTGGAATCCTTACCGGTGTACACCCTGAAATTAGAGACATATCCAGTCCTAATGTCACACAGCATATACATCTTAATTCCATAGCGTGCCCTCTTACTAGGAATGTATTGCCTAAAAACCAAGCGGCCCCTGAACAAGACCAAAGACTCATCCACTGCTATTTCTTTCCCTGGAGCATAGATCTCAGAAAATCGATCTACAAAGTGATCAATGACAGGCCGAATCCCAAAAAGACGGTCACAATCAGGGTGATCTTGTGGCAACGCTAAACCATTATCGACAAAATGCAGCATCCGCAGCAGAAGCAAATACCTATCACGACTCATGACTACCGGAATTATAGCTGTTGCCATCAAGGGACATGTAGACCAATATGAAGACATTGATGGCTTCCTTAGCAAGCCCATCAAAAAAGTTAAACCCAAGAACTTCTTCATCTCTTCCAGATTTGTGGGAGTCCACCGGGTAGCTCTTGAGTGGGGCCTAAGGCTAGCACTGTTGTCCCTCAAAAACTGTTCGGCATACAAATTAATCTGCTCAACAATCTCTGCCAAAAATACATCGTCCATAAACAACTGAAAAAAAATTATCAGAAAAACGTTTTCAGTATTCACTCTACACCCTGGAACACCAGTAGAGTCTGGCAATGCCGGCTGCACCATGCCTGGGGCAACCCAGAGGTCAGCACTTCCAACGGGAAGCCTTGCAGCCCCAGGCTGCAGCCCAGATGCCTCTTGCTGCACTATCGGCACATCAATGACCTCCTCTAAAACAGGCACTTCATCCGCACTAAGAGTAGCTTCATCCGCACTGAGAGTAGCTTCATCATCCGATGATTCCTCGTGGACAGAAAACTCACTGCCTGAATCTTCCACTCCCTCCTCTGCCTCAGATGCAGAGTCAGTCTCTGAACCATGGTCAGAGGAAGACTCCAAAAGCATACCAACAACCTGCTGAGCAGTAATCCTGCGGCTACCCATAATTCTTACTCAGAAAAAACAACTAACACTGTGCAAAATAAGTAAGTAAAAAAATGTGCGCCTTTATCACAAAGATCTATATACTCAAAAACTATACGATTCACTTGCAAGAGTCAGCTACACTCACCAGCACCTACTCTGCACAAACACAGCAAAAACCAACAATATCCCACTAGAAAGAAAAAAACAAAACCAATTACTCGCAAGACAACAAAATACACATTGAGCACAAATGCAAAAAGTTTTTGACACTCAAAAAACAGAAGCCAAACATACTGCTATTATTACACCATTTGCAAAAACACATTCATGCAGGGAAATGAAACTCATTTACATTGTACAAAAAATAGTCTCTTACCAAACACATGCAACTACACAAACAGCAGAACCACCAGTAACGAAACCGCAACCTGGAACAGTCTAAAGAGCAAAAGCCTTGAACTAGAACAAAAAGGAAGAAATAAAGCATTACCATTGCAATTCACAAGAAATAAAACAATTAACATTATAACACGCTATGTCACTACCCAAATGGTCAATCTGCCAAATGGGCCTTCAAATTGGGCTGAGAAAAATGGGGGGTGATCTTGCCCAAGTGATCGGGTGAGGTTGTCTGCCAGGCCGATCTGTCCCCCAGGTGGGGCAGAAAACAGCTGACAGAAATGTGCCCCCTTGAAAAAGAAATAAATCCCTGGTGCCTAGTAGGGTTTTCTGCCTCCCCCTCCCACCTAGGGCAGAAAGGCCAAAAAAGGGGCAGATCTGTCCCCAGGAGGGGCAGAAAAACATTAACCAAATTTTACTCCCTTGGAAGCAACCATGTCGCTTCCATTACACACAAAACAAAATCCCTGGTGCCTAGTGGGGTTTTCTGCCCCCCCCCCCCCCCGGGGCAGAAAGGCCAAAAAAGCGGGCCGATCTGCCCCCAGGGGAGGCAGAAAAAACATACACAAATTTTAAGCCCCCTGGAAGCGACCCTTGCCCAAGGGGTCACTTCCATTTCAATTAAAATAAAGTCCCTGGTGTCTAGTGGGGTTTTCTGCCCCCCCCCCCCCGAGGGCAGAAAGGCCAAAAAAAACAGGCTGGTCTGCCCCCAGGGGGGGCAGAATACACATATATAAAAAATCTGCCCCCTGGAAGCGACCCTTGCCCAAGGGGTCGCTTCCATTTTAATTTAAAAGAAATCCCTGGTGTCTAGTGGGGTTTTCTGCCCCCCCCCCGAGGGCAGAAAGGCCAAAAAAACAGGCCGATCTGCCCCCAGGGGGGGCAGACTGCACATATAAAAAAAATATGCCCCCTAGAAGCGACCCTTGCCCAAGGGGTCGCTTCCATTTTTTTTTTTTTTTAAATCCCTGTATCTAGTGGGCTTTTCTGCTCCCCCGGGGCCAGAAATGCCAGAAAACCCAGCCGATCTGTCCCCAGGGGGGGGGCAAAAAAGTCTTAAAAATATTATGTCCCTTAAGGAAGCGACCCTTGCCCAAGGGGTCGCTTCCTTTAAATAAAAGAGAAATCCCTGGTGCCTAGTGGGGCATTCCTGCTGCACGATCACGACGCCATGCGCGATCGTGCAGCAGGAATGCCCTGCATTGAGACATCAGGGGAGAGGAAAACTCTTTCCTCTCCCCCGATGCCTCAATGCATCGCAATACCCCCCCACCCCCGCCCCAACGGAGCAAGGAAACTTACCTGTTTCCTGCTGGACGCACTGTAAGCAAATGGCTTCCAGTGCGTCCTGCTGCTCCTGAGGACGTCGGCGCGCGCTGTGCGTGCTGATGTCATGGGATTGCATGGGGGGGGGTCGGGGTGGCAGTGGAAACTCTTCTGCTGCCATCCCCCTTTGTGGGGGCTAGATGGGCTGCCCATGGGGGGAGCGCCAGCGCTTCCCCCATGGGTGGGTGCCATGACGGAGCGGTTCCGTCATGAGCACACGCCCACCGTTGCTCATGACGGAACCGCTCCGTCATGAGCATAGAAAGGGTTAAGGCATCACTTCCAAATACCGATTCCTTAACTGATGTATTCATGTTTTGCTACTGAAATCCGGTATTAAAACATCAATATTTTACCACCAAATCCAAATTGATGGTAACCAAGAGACCCCTTCCTCTTTGTGAATGTTGATTAAAACTTTTTAAAGGGGCAGGCAGTGGTTCCTGGGACCACTGTCTGCTCCTAAAAAAATGTTTTTTAATTATTCATTTTCTTTTTTAAACACATCCCATTTTCCTTTATGAAAATGGGCTGCATTTAAAAAAATATTGTCTTATTTATAAGCAGTCAAAGACTTGGTGATCTGCTGACCCCAGCAGGCCTCCATGCCTATGACTTTGACCAATCCTGGTGGGTCTCAATTTGCAACCTACCTCATGCATATTAATGAGGTAGGTCAAATTGTGACCCATTACAAATCAGTATTTTCTGAATCAACCTAATAATATATAGATTGTTTCACAAAATTCCCATGCATTTGTTAGAAGTCGGTGGGCAAATTGCACCCACTTCTACCAAATCCATTTTAGTGGATTCTTAATAAGAAATTGTAAATTGTTATTTGATGCAATATGCTATTTCTCATTAGAAATTGTTGTTCACCAGCCCCTTAGAGTGGCCTAGTAATCGTTCAGGTAACAATGTCTTTCACAGTTACCAATCCTGTAGGTACTGGTAACTCTGGGCGGCAGCTATGAGGGTTTCCAAGAAGGACCCTGATGTTCCCCTTAGAAATTAGGAATTACTGGGAGAATTGGTAATTCTGTGTTCAGTTCCTCTGATAATTCCACTTTCTCCCTAGAGATTCACTGAGAGATTTCAGCTGTTTTCAGCAGCCAATATCTTTGGGTCCGCCTAAACGGATCCACAGTGTTTCCACGAATCTCATATTTCCCGTGCAGCCGGTAACCACGGTCACCAGCCCCATCAGAGTTAAGAGGCCACTCACAATGAGGGTCCCAGAGTCACTCAGAACCGGGCTACCCAAAGTACCGAGCTCAGCTAAGTACTGTGTTTCGGATAATAACCAGACCTCTTCATGTTACGAACTTGATAAGTGACACCCTCACTCAAAATGATCACCCAGAACTCGAAGAGATCTGCTGTTGATCACACCTGGAGTCATTCACCAGTGCATCAGTTCTTGATAATACGCGCTGTCATTTTGAACTCTACTCTTGTTAGTACCAAATTCTGACCTCCTGGTAAATTCATCTAGTACTGCCCTATCCTGAAAGTGCAGCAGATGCCATGCCAAAAACTTTAACATGTCCATTCAAACAATTGTGTATGTGACCCATTGGAAACTTGAACAACCAACATGTTTTCATATGATGCATAGCAGTGCTTAATTTGTGAAAGAAAGAGTGCCAGTGGCCAAAGGTCTGCTCAGAAGCCCGCGGCCGGTGCAATTAAACATCAGCGTGCCGCATACCAGACACTCTCTGCCCCTTTTTCTCCCACTTTTTGCCATTTTTCCCTTCCTCCTTTCTCGTTTGTGTAATTTTCCCTCTCTCGCACTTGGGAAATATCTGATGCAGAAAGATAAGTGCTGGCCCCCCAAAATAAGTGCCGGTGGCCCCCACCATCAAACACCGGCTCAAATGAAGCACTGAACTACTAAAGCATTGACCGGCTGTGGTATCACTAAAAATTGTTTAATTATCTGTAATTGTGTCATCTTCAACTGAAAAAGGCAATGCCTAAGAAAGAACAATGTCAAAAAATACATAAAAATGGAATGGTTTTAACTAGTCATGTGTGAAAGTGCGTACATTTTTTTGCAAATTTTCATGAAAATGTCACAAAATGATGCTTTCATAGTAAAATGTCATACTTTGAATGACTTTTTATGTGAATGTGCATCTTGCACAGACAATTTTTAGATATCGGCAGGCGACTGGTTCGAGCAGAAAATGTCTCTCAGCAAGACACTTTCTACGCAACCTAGTTTCCCATGGTGCAAAAATCACACAAAACTGTATAATATAAAATTTCAAGAGCATTCGACAGTTTTGAAAATTGTGCCAGCATGATAAAAATTAAAATGCCAGCTGTGACTCACACAAAGTAGACCTGGGTATAGTGAATTGCTTGACCCCTCTGAAAAAACCTTGTTCCCATCACAATTCATTATTAAGAAGCTGCATGCTTTGCTTCCACTTCTTCAAGTAAGTGTGCACAATATAAAAGAAGACGCAGATGTCTTGTAGGTAGGGCTCCCATCTCTCCTGCTGCTGTATCCAGCCTTATTAGTTTCAAGTTACTAAATGCTCACATTTTGCTCTTAGATACACATAAGAACTGAGCTGCATTATATTTATTTTTTAACATTTCTGTCTGGTTTTATCCATATTTATTTTTTGGCTGTCTATTTGGTGTTTTGAGAATAAATTAATTCATACAATGGTATATTTGCACATTTATTTAGCAAATGAACATGCATTCATACTTTGATGCCTGTCACATTTTAGTAAATTAAGCAGCCAAATATAACAAAACACTACACCCACAGGTAAATTTTACCATTATACATCATGTATATATAAATATATATCTCTATCTATATATATATATATATATATATATATAGATATATATATAGATATAGATATAGATATAGATATAGATATATATCTATATATATATATTTATAAACATATACCTGTATTTTTTAACTCCCCATGCTGTCTTTCTGCTCAGCTGTTGGCCTGTAATTCACATAAGACAGCACAGAGAGTCACTCATAAGAAGCCCAATTTTTTGTATTTTTCCACTTTTAAAAATAAATACAGACAGGTAACACATTGTTTTCTGTCTGTATTTATCTGTAAAAATCAGTAAAAACGGAAAACTGTGAGTCTTACTAATAACAAAACAGTAGTAGTTTGTTACAGAAGATTTTTTTCTGTGCTTAAAGATTAATTGCGCCTGACAACTGATTTTCTAAGATATGTTATGGAGCAGAGAATTTATAAATTGCAGCATTTTGTTTCTTTTTTCTGAATCCTCTTCCATAATATAAGGGGGTGCTGCAGGTCCTCCCGCGCCCCTAGTTCCAGAGCCACTATAGCTGAGGCATCTGGGGGAGCAGGTGGTGGCCAGCAGACCCCTACCAGATCTTCCTGATACCATTCGCAGAATGTCCGTTTTATTTTTTATGGCAGCCCCTCTATCTTCAAGGAACTCTGTGAACATAGACAGTAGCGGTTGGTGTGGGGCAGAGTGGCAGGGTGGGGACGATGACGGAGAGGGGGGAAAACAGAAAACAATATAAATTTAAAATAATATACAAAGAACTTGCCTGCCGCCCGACGCTCTTTTGGGTCTTCGCTGCCGCAGGCTCTGGATGCGGTCTCCTTCCTCCCGGCGCTCTCCTCAGCTCGGGTGGAAAGGGAAGGACTTCCGCCCTAGAACGCGAAACCAGTCAATCCTGGAGCTGGCTAGTGCAGGCTAACCTAGCGTTCATTTTGAGGCTGGAGGCCTGCGGCTGCAATCCCTGGGCTGTTTCTCAGCCTTGGGATTACAGGCTTTGAATTACGCATGTGAGATTGGTCGGCTGTAGGCAGCCGGCCAATCTGACCTGTGCACTGGCAGGGGGCTGCATTACTAGTGCAATCGCACTGATCAGCCCCGCCCCCTGCCATCTAGCTGAGCCTTGGACACATTAATAAAATGGTATTTAATACCATTTTAATAATGTGTGTGCATGCTGCACACGCAACAGGCGGGGCGACACTCCTCCGCCATAATGGAGAAGCTGCCCCTGAACATAGAGCTAGAGGTCTATTGTCTCTCACAGGCTTCCATACCTGCATTTGTAGCCATTCACAATGCGTCGCAAAGGGAATCCTGCGTCATGCATACTAATGAATCAGGACTTTTTGCTACTGCTTGTGAACGGTGTTTTGGCACAGCGACTTATTTGTACATCAGCTGCAGTGCAGAAATGGGTTGTATGACAGAACATCGACAACAGCAACATCGACAGAACATCGTGTCTGAAATATCTTCTTAAAAAATATTCTGTTCCTCAGTATTTTTGTACCAACGATATTTTTGACACGATATTCAAGTAACATGATATTTTTGACACGATATTTGTGTCATTCACGGCAGAACTAAGGGTGGGTTGCACAGTCGTCGCTATGCAAAAAACAGGGAATGCTTTACGACCCGACATTTGTACATCAGGCCCATGTTTCTGTTCTTCCTGTTTCATTGTAAAGGAGAGGGGTAACAGCACTGTTACACTGGGAATCACCGGGCTCATCAATGGCATTAGACTGCTCCCTTAACAAGTGTGGAACGTGGTACGTCTGGTCTGATTTGAAGAGACAGATTCATGACCTAACTAAGAAAATGTTGAAGACTGAGATCCATGATTGGACCATTCACCTGCACATTAAATCTCAATTTATTCCAGCTGGCCTTGGGGTTAATTCATAATCTGAGTTCGGCACGGATAATGAAAGACTTGAGATACGGATGATCACCTCTAGGAACATATCTTCATTAGCAGAGTGCTTGGGAGATAGATGGTGGGCTCCTTACAGTATAGGAACAGCAGAGGAAAGGATGAATCAAGCAAAGCTAACCGTGCAGCGTTGTCAGAGGATGCTAAGACATTATGCTAGCAGAATCAATCAATCAATCAGTGTCTTATAAAGCGGGACTACTCACCCGTGAGGGTCTCAAGGCGCAGCAGAAAAGGTCGTTTGGCAGTTAGAGTTGCTGCAATAGCATTGGTGCTTTTAATGATAATTGCAATTAGACATCTATGGCGCTGATTACTTGCGGGACGATATCTAGGTGCGGTGTTTTTCGCACCCAGCTATAATATTTCCAGATGCTAAATCCAATGGTGGGACCCCGCGATTAGGAGGTTTTTCCAGATTCCATGGAATCTAATTGAGTGTGTGTGATACCGCAACCACTATTTCTGCATTCAAAATGCTGGATCATGAATCGGGATAAGCAAATACTGGTCTGTAAATCTGTGCGGATGCAGGAAACTAGCACTGAAGTGGACTACCTTATAGGCGGATGTGCACATGTGCAAAAGCAATATGACATCATTAACAGTGAAAACAGCAAATGGCTGAAGTGGGCCGGCCCATTGCTCAAGGCTTAAGCTAGTGGAAGGAAGCAAATGTGAATGAAACTTGACTCTTGAATAGACAAATGGATGAAGTAGATTTACCCAACACCCCTCTAAGTAGAGAGCTAAATATGTATTTGTATTATGTCGTTTTAAACATTAGGCTGGCGAGGCACTAAAATTTACTCTAAGTCAGGCCTGACTCAAAGCCAGACCTAAAAACTATCTCAAAACTTACAAGTAAACAAAAACTGGAAACAGAAGGTAGAGAGAGCATCGTAGTTGAGATAGAAAATGTCAGAGGATCCCTAACATAGGTGAAGCAACTCAGAAAACGTTTGACACAGGAGTTAGGTAAGGACCACCCTGAAGCGGCCACAATTTAAGGGAGAGTTGGAGATACACCTCTATAAGGAAGACAGACGCATGAACGTCATTGACATACCATTTAAAACCGCATCTTGCATTATGCCAATAGGGCAGCATTGAGGTCCAACCGACGTGTGGGCCATAGCGAAGACTGCCCAGACAAACTAAGCCAGGCTTCGGATAATAGAAAACATCTTGAGAAGATCTTTCCATCCCATTGAGGAGGGTCACAAGCAGTAAGAGACAGTGAGCCTTATCACAAGTGTCCTCTTAAATCTCCAGTTCACTCCACCCCCCTAAGTTAACAAGATTTCGGAAGGGGCACCGCTTACTCTTGGCCAGAGTTAATGAGGGGTATGAATGGGGCATGTCGGCTCTGTTGGAAATTGGTATTTACCAGGGGAATCAGCAATTAACCGTCCGAAAGCTACAACAGTTTTTGTTTTTTTATCCGGTTTAACTTCCTGAGACTTTGCCTGCTTGTAGCTGGTGAAATCTCTGGAAGCAAAACAGTTGGTAAATCCATGGACCTTGTTACAGGAGTTATCAGTCCTACCAGAATTAAAGGAAAACTCAGAATGAGGCCAGAAGTGGGCAGAAAGGCCTCCAATATGATCATTCACAACTCTCTCTACAGTGTTACCGCACTACAGTCCACCAGCCCAGTCCCATCACCCGAAGCAAATCCAGCCATTCTGAAGAAGCGTGCTGAGATACAATGTTGTCTTAGTCCAGACTCCACACAAAAAGAGGGCCTCGTCTACAAGAAAATGATGCAGCGTGGCCCGCAAGCTATTTAGCTGCACCGCGCTGCGTCATTTTCAAAGCACAGGGACGCGTCGTATTAACAAGAATATGACGCATCCCTGTGCTTTACCTGCGCTGGCGCACAATTGGCTGCCATGCTTTAACGCAGGCACCCTTGCGTCATTTTGCTAGGGTGCCAGCGTTGTGGGAATTATTGGTTTTGTGCAGGAAGGGACACCTTCCCTCACAAACCCAATTATTAATGGCATTTTCCTCTTTCTATGCGTGCAGAATGCTGCACGCATAGAAAGAGGAAATAAGGAGGAGAAATAAAAGTATTTCTCCTCGTTGCGCCATTCCTACGCCTCCCATTGTGAGGCGTAGTGTTCTGACGCATTCCCAGTTTTACGAAATGTTGTTCTATCATGTTGACTACCATCTGACAAAAAGTTTTACAGAGTGCAAGTACTGATGGGGGCAACAACAGCAGTCGTTCCTTAGACCCGTCCCCATCTAAAGCCTCTTCTTCACTCCCTTCTAGCCCAGTGGCCACCAGAATCACAGAATTTCAAAACCATTATTATTCCAGTGTCACTCACACTAACACGGGATCTTGGATTGTGGCTGGAAATGGACAATTAGATCAGGGGTTCGCCACTAAATCTCCCAACTTCGATTGATGTGAGTCAGTGGGGGGTGGGGAGAGACCCTGGGGGAGCTGGAGGGGAAGGGCTGTTGGACCCTGGTAAAGTCCAATCACTCCTTAAATTTGGAGGGAATTGGCAGTGATAGATAGCGCTTTTAATGCCTCAGCTCCTCTGATTTAGGGAAAAGCAGCTCTGGTGACAACAGATAATCAGGTGGCCAAGTGTTACATAAATCACCAAGGGGACACCAGGGTGAAGGCTCTTCCAGAAGTAGCCTGTATGCTTATGGGAGTAAGCTTGTGTTCTCTCCCTGGTAGCAATGTTTATTCCTGGCCAAGACAACTCTCATGCCGACAAACTCTGCAGAAACATTTAGGGGCATATTATCAAGAACGGCGTTAAAATTATCGCCGGTTTAGCGGCAGAAAACTGCCGCTAAAGTGGCGATAATGGGCTTGATAATATGCCCTTGAGAATTCCAATAGAAGCCCATGTTCACACCAGAACATGGGCTTCTATTGGAATTCTCAAGGGCATATTATCAAGCCCATTATCGCCGCTTTAGCAGCAGTTTTCTGCCGCTAAACCGGCGATAATTTTTAACGCCGTTCTTGATAATATGCCCCTTAGTTAGCAGTAAACTTTCAGCTGGGAGAGGAGATGTCAGACACCATTCAGGAGTCTTCAGGGTAGGCAGGGGCTGCTGAGCCATAACTGTGGGGGTTGAGGGCGTGTTGCACTGCTGACCTAGGGCGTCCCTTCCTTTGGCTCTGCAAACTGAGCAAAGTATCACCTTTTCCGTGCTTGACTCTTAGTGGTAGAGAGGCGAGCAGTCACAGGCTCAGGGAGGTTAGTGTGGGGGTTACTCAGGCTCAAGAGTCATTACCACCGTCTCAAGCAGCACAATAAGATCAACACCCAGCCCAGTACTTCTCTTAGTAGAAAAGACAGATACTTTATTACACAGAAAACACAGACCTTTACTACACACTCGATAATGCACGAATACCCGATTTACAAGTCAGAGTCTGTGCGCTCTCGGGGCCTTTGCTGTCTAGGCCTCCCCGAGTGGCGTAACAATAGCCCTAGAGCCTCCATGGTGCGGAGGACCCCCGCGCTGCAGGGGACCCCCCAGCACCGTACACGGACGGGCCTGAGACCTCCTGACTGGGTCTGGAGCATGGGGGGCCCTCTCCATGTACTTTGCAGGGTGGGCCCCTCAAGTTTCGTTATGTCACTGGCCTCCACTTGTTTCTAGCGAGTCCCGCCTTTTCACTGTGTTCCCCCTTTCCAGTTCACAGTTTGAGGTAGGTTTATGGGTGCAGTTCGTGCTCCCCCCAGGTTTGTATTAGCAGTCACCATTGTCTCACCAGGTTTCTAGCTTGAACCCTGAGCTGCATTCGGTCCTCCTGTGACAGCGGGTTCTCTCCTGCAGAAGGAAGCCACCAAGCGGGCTTCAGCAGTATTCTCAGGGGCTGGGCAACATCCAGCCATGCTGCGCATCGTTCCATGGGTCGCATCAGGTGAAGAGGCTTTTGTCTGGCCCTTTGCCGGTGATAGGCTGCAGATCGCGGCTCACTACTGTACCCTGGTAGGTAGGGCTGGCTTTAGCGCTGGTGGAACCCAGTGCGACAATCATTTTTGGCGCCCCCACACCCTATGACCGCCTACTCGGATTCTCTCACTACCACTGGGCAAAAGTGCCCCTCATCTCTCCAATCATGTTATTGCTAAACACAGCGCCCCCCTCCTGAGGTCAGCGCCCCTCTACACAGGTCAGCGTCCAGTGCGGCTGCACCAGTCGCACTGCCCTAAAGCAGGCCCTGCTGGTAGGTACTTGACTCACAGCACGGCACACTCTGATACTCTGGTGCGTACTTGGTGTTTTTTTAAGTGCAGGCCCCATGCCCACAGCTGACGATTCTTTAGTGCAGAGGAAGCCAGGCACTATCTTTGGCACATAGTGCCTCAAGGCGACAACTTGATTCTTCATTTGGTGCCCCCCCAGGGCACCTCTTGGGTCACTTCGGGCCTGATTTAGATCTTGGCGGATGGGTTACTCCGTCACAACGATGACGGATATCCCGTCCGCCAAAATATAAATCCCATAGGATATAATGGGGTTTATATTTCAGCAGATGGAATATCTGTCACTGTTGTGGCAGAGTAACCAGTCCGCCAAGATCTAAATCAGGCACTTAATCTTCAGGATTGGCTTTGACCTAACGACACACTTGGCAGTGTCGCAGTCACCCAGTCCCCTTGTCGGGCACACGGGCCACTACCTGGTGTATATCTCAGCTTCAGTTGGGCCTGCATCATGGGCACACCGCTCCAGAGGCCTGGCAGCTGCAACAGGACTAGAAGCTGAAGGATGCATTGCACAGTCCGTCAGTACTGTAAGTCCTTTGGCGCGCTTACTTAGCAAGTTTCTGTCAAACAGACCTTATGTCAGGGTCAGTTACAGCAGTCCCTTTCACAATCCGCTGCTCCTGCACGGTTGGCATTTCCTTCCCACTCTCACAGGCAGCATATCTGGCACCCAGAACAGTCCAATAATTCCTTCTTCAGATCGAAGTCCAGGTGATGTTCTCTCACCTCTGGGGAATTGTATGTCAGTGCAAACCAATCCTTGGCTACATAGTGGTCCCTCAGTAATCTGCAAATACCCCCTTCTCGGTAGAAAAAAGAACAACATTGTTTTTTGAGGTACCATCTTTAAACAGGCTTCACAGACAGAGGATGTATATTCCAGGTCTGCTCCTTTGAACTGGTTTAGGTCAGTTGCCCTTTCATGTGTACTGGCCAGACCACCTTCCAGGGCTGGTCCCTATCTGCAAGGATGTTCTGCCCAACAGGACAGCCTCCAGGTGGAGTGCCCACCATAGAAATACAAAGAAATGAGAGCAGGCTGCGCCCAGGTATTTATGAACCCTCCTCACAAAGATCAGGAAAAGAGACAATAATCTGTAGCCCTTCAAAGGCCTCCTTTCCATGTCAACAGACACTGCAGCCCTCCCCCGCACCCCTGCCATCTACTGAATGACAGATGCAGTCAGAGTTATTTACAGCCCACTGTATCAGAAGGGCCATTGCACTTTTAATGAGAGCCTGTCTCATCTTTTCTCACCAATGCATCTGGTGCTTCTCGCTGCCATCTAAGAGAGGTCAACAATGCACATGTGCTGTCTGGAGAAAGAAACCTCACCTCCATCTTGTACTCTGGTCGAGGCTATGGGCTTCCAAAACGAAACCCGCCAGCCTGTATCACTCTTGCACAGCACACTGTCATGTTTGGCACACAGGTACAATGCGCGGCATGTCGCTGTCAGACTTCCAGAATCATCATGAGCAGCAGAACTTTATATGAATGGGTCTGTAAATGCGCATTTATGTCTCACAGAAACAAGCCTGTCACTAGTGTGTTGCATGGCAGGGCAGCGAACACAACTGCACATCAGGCAGGGAACATTCAAGTCGCAACAGGAGGCATTTCAACGATTGAAAATGGCTTTTTGTCACCCACAGCTACATCTTTTTGCCTCCCCATCCAATGCGCTGCTCCACCATAATTGCACGCAAGTAATGGACAGTCGGGCATGGGCAGTGGAGGCCATGTCCATCAGTGGCCAATGGGGCTGCTGTACACTTTTCTTCCAATTCTCCTTCTGTCCACAACGCTTCGGAATTTTCGAGACAAGAGGGCAATGGTGATCTTGAGGTATCCGCCGTCGCAATAGTTACGACGTGAAGCACAGGTTCTTAGACCTACCCAACCTCTCACCGGCTCGACTCAACTAGACCACTACACTACCCCATCACTTAGTTCACTTCCCCTAGGTCCTAAAGAAGCACGAAGGATCTCCTCCGGAGACCACACTACAGCGCGAAACATGTCATTCCCGTCTATAAAAGACTTTGCACTTGCCTAGCTACTGAGGGCCATTATCACCCTCGAGCAGCACAGAACCTTTTGTTTTTTTAATGATGACAGAGGGATTTTTTTCATTAAACCTCACTTCCCCTCTAGTCACCTTTTAACATTTACATTCCACGTACCTCTTCACTCAGACCCGCACACACCTTACGGCTAATAATAATAATCTTTATTGCTTGATTACTTAAAATCATTGCAATCACTACAAATTCACATCACATACTTTAAAACATAATCGATCATTAAAAAAATCCATTGAAAGCAAAACATGTTCCCAACACATAGAATAAAAAACTGACCTGTATATACAAATATAAAACGTATCAATAAAATCAGGTCTATTCACATAGCATCGATAATGAGCGATTAATACGGCGACCATCATATCAGAGCAATAATAAAGTGCATTACTATAAAGTGCTAATATGCGATTATTGCAACAATCTTCGTATTAAAACAGATAAAGTGCATTAGTTTATGGTAATAGTGTCACATCTATTTTGACATATCTAATTGTCACCTTCGCAACATGATTATCAATTAATAAGAGTTATAAGCCAAATAATACTATTAGGTAACACAACCATAGAAATACTGGAGGTCTACCTTATTATATCAAAACATTTTTCAGCTGCCAATAAAAATTTTACCAAATGACACAATAGAGGAATCGATTCACCAGATAATGACATAATTAAAGCCTGACGAGCAGATCTCACCCCGCTCTTCAAGAAACATGGTCTTAAGAATGTTCGTCGAATATTAATCAACTTTGGGCATACACACACTATATGGACTAAAGTTTCCTGTGACCGTCCACAAAGTCTACAATCAGGGTCCGGCCACTGCTTAATCCACGAATTTGTGCCCTCCTTTGTTGGATTTAATCCCATTCGTAACCTCAGAAACGTATTTTTAAATTTTGCTGAGAAAAAAGCATTCAAATACGGCTGTATACGCAAGGTTTGGTATGAATTAATCACGTACCATGCGTAATTTTTTCCTGCTAATTCTGCCTTATCCAATTTAAGCGATTCGGTTTTAATACGCTTTTTAACATTAGCTTGTAATTGGATATGTTCAAATCTTGCAATGCCGTTTGCAGGCCTATCTCTCTTAAAGAAGTTAAAATATAGGATCTCCATTTAGCCGCATAAAACGACTTATCTATTTCTTGCCAACAAATGTTCCCTAAAGATGCTGGTGCTGATGTTGACAATGCAACCATACATTTTAGAAAAGCTCCTTTTGATACCAGGCTCTGTCTCTGGAGACCAAACTCCAATCTTATACCTGCTTGACACACTGATTTGGCAATCCCAAAGGTTGCTTTGAAGACCTTGACAACCAATAGGTCGAGTACCTTTGCATCTTTCCCTCTAATAATGGGAGAACCATATATGAGGGTTGGTTGTAGTTTGGCTTTAATTACTTTAAGTATAAAGTCATATGATTGGCAGTTCAATGATTTTTTTAGACATTTAAAAGCGTGGATCAAGGTCACAGCCTTGGCCCTTAGATCCTTAAAATGAAATTTAAAAGACACACGGTTGTCAAACACCACCCCTAGGTATCTATACGTCTTAACAATATCGATTGTACCTGCTCTAGTCTTCCAAGAGTTAAACTTCTGTTTAGCTACACCAATTTTCATCACTTTGGTTTTCTTAACATTCAATTCAAGGCCATTCTGTTGAATATAATCATCAAAGGCGGTAATAAGTCTTTGTAGGCCGATTGGAGTATGACTCACAAGGATGGTGTCATCGGCATACTGAAGGTAACTAATTTTCTCCCCCCAACCTAGGAACATGCCCATTAACGACATCCAGGTGCTGGGAGAGATCTGATAAGAATAAATTAAATAGACAGGGGGCAAGGACACAACCCTGCTTGAGGCCGTTATACGTTCTTATCTTCTTTGATAAGGAATTACCGTCACCCAACTTAACTTGTACCCAAGTGTCGGTATATAGAAGAACGATAGCCTTCAACAATTTCCTTGAAATACCCCTTTCTACCAATTTCTTCCATAACAGGTTTCGTGGCACAGAGTCGAAGGCTGCCTTGAGATCAATAAAAGCAATGTATAAGTTTTGTTTATTTAAGGCAGCCTTCTCCGCAAGTAGGGTTAAAACCAACAGATTTGTAATAGTGGATTGTCCTTTCTGGAATCCAGTCTGGTTAAAAGGAATAATGCCCTCCTGCGAAGCCCAATCTTCCAGTTCCATCAAGAGAGTAGATGCGAACACCTTTGCATCAACATCGGTAAGCGAAATTAATCGATAGTTAGCAGGATTTGCCACCGGGCCACTCTTATAAATGGGTTGCAGTATGCTACCTTGCCAAGATTCTGGGACCTTTCCCAGGTTCAACACTTCCCTGAATAGACGTTGCAGAATGCCAGCCCACATGCCACTATTAGCCCGAAACAGGACATTAGGTAACCCATTGGGACCGGGGGCACCATTTGCTCTGAGCCTACTTAACAGGATCAATACTTGGTCACAGCTTGGAATTTCCAGATCAAACTTTTGGTTAAAACTGGACTCGATAAAATTTTCTTTGGAATTCAAATCCAAGTCCAGACACTCACCATTCTCCACGATGTTTAATAATGTATTATTCCTCACACCACCAACTAACATATCCGGAAAATTTCCCCTCTGGGCCGGTAAACCATACAGATTAGCTATAAACAGAACCCAACTAGATTCTGATATGTTTACAGAAAATGCCCTGCAACCTCCCCTTTCAAGCTTATTAATGACCATCCAAAATTTTTTTGCATTGTTTTGCTTTGAGGCAGATAGTAAACTGTTCCATAGCCCAGTTTGATGTTTAAGTTTGGCCTTCCATACTTCTTGTTTATATGTCTTCTTAAGTTCCTTCAATTTTTCTTTATACACGGAGTAGGACTGGCAAAATCTATGTGCATATGCCGCCCAAACTGCTTTATTAAGTAATTTCTTTAACTTTCGTAGTTCGGCGGGGAACAACATTTTTTGCGTATTTAGATGGGTATTAATTTTCCTAGTATTGCCAGCTGCAAATTTCCCCACAAGGGACCCTGTAATAAAGTTCCATTTGTGAATCATATTCATATCACCCTGGGCTCCCAAGTCGCATTCCCTTATTAAAACCTGAGCAGTTTGCATAATTTCCTCCTTTTTGGCTAGATACCATACCAGTCTCTTCAAATTATATCCAGAGTGTGCCATATTGGGGAGATCATTAGTTTTAGAGTGAAACTTCATAGAAAGATTACATTTTTTTCATTAAACCTCACTTCCCCTCTAGTCACCTTTTAACATTTACATTCCACGTACCTCTTCACTCAGCCCGCACACACCTTACGGCTAGATTTCTGAAAGATATCCGATAAAGTGACCCTTCGGGGGACCCGTAGGGGATTGCAGCGCCGGCCCTACGAGGAGCACCGCCCCATGATGAAGCATGACATCCTTCGGGGTGTGTGAGGGCATCAAGTAAAGGTCCCTCCGACCTTCCTTTAGGAACGACTCCTTCTCTTCTCTCTCTTCTTACTCCCATCTTAGGAACTGTGACTCTTCAGTGACGACTTATCAGTAATCTTCATTACCCAAAACCATTTCTCTCCCCATCACAGTTTTAGTTCCCTCCTTCCTTCTCAAGTGTCATTCCTCAATGAAACTTTGGTAAGAAGCATGAAAGCAGGCGGGGACCATTTGTAGTGCGTTGAGGTTGACTGGCATTTAGCCAGTTGAGAGACTTACATTGAGTAAAATGTCTGTCAGGTAGGTGGGAGTGTCACATAAGGTGGTGACTGTGATGGGGAGAACTATGCCTTCATGTAGAGACAGTAAAGTCATATATCCATTGATGCTGCTAACTGTGACAGATGTTGGTTTAGCAAAGGTCAAAGGAGATGTTTGAAGCGGGTTTGTACCCACTGGCATTGGGAAACCCAGAATGAAGTACAAAATGGCGGCCAAAGGAGATATTTGAGGCAGGTTTGCACCTTATGGGTTTGATGATGCGAACTGTGGGCTCCGTATTCTTGAAATCTACATTTCCCATTACTCCAGGCCTGTAGCTTTCAATCAGGCGCGGCACGTAGTCATCAGATATAGTATATTACAGAGAGCAGATGCAGAAGGGTTGTCATGGAGATTCAATTAACAGAGATTAGAGCAGAGAGGATGTATGTTTTTTGCAAACCGAGCTCGGGGCACCTCAAGTCAGGAAACCACGTCGCCAACGTTAGTTCTCAGCCCCGCACGGCTGAGATACGGTCCCCAGAGTGACCGCTGCCCCGCAAACGGGCCGTGTGCGGGGCACCTTGTGATCTGTATCGGGTGTACAGTACAGAGCGGGCAGTGTCTAAGACACTGCTAAGAAACACCCGGCGCAAAATGAAACTGCCGATGCATGTAGTACGGAAAAACAGAGCAGGCAAACAATCACTGGAAAAAGGAGTAACCACGGTAACCGGACGGCCTGAGTGAAAATAGAAATTCCACGGAAATAGGTACGATTTATACCTGTGGAGAACGTGGAGGATACACAAACCCCAGCGCAGACTCAGGCTGACCAGGGCTCGAAGTCAGCACCCGGGGGGCGCACTAGGTTGGCCTCATTATTGCAACTACAAGATAAACTGCTGTAAACGAGATTTACAGGCAGAGAGCTTTCAGGGTGGAAACAGAGGCGTAACGCAAAATGTGATGAGGGGCCCCCTGCAGAGTGTGATGAGGAGCCCCAGAGTCTCTCATATCTCACATATATTCATTGGCCTAGGGCTGGTTGGCCCCACCCGCAGGGTTGGGGCCCTTTGATGGGCTGGGGGCCCCTCTGCACAGCAGGAGCCTACGTTACGCCCCTTCCAAAGGCCACCTCTGCTAACAAGGTATTGCTAGTCAGCCTTGTGCTTCTTGCTGCTGTAAATATTCAATACTTATCGAGCACAGAATGATGAATGGCTGAGCCCACTTCAAACTGGTGATCCGCAAGCTGCACCTGTGTATTTATACCACATGCATTAACCCAATACACTACCTTAAAGGATGAAAGCCATGAAGTTTGTCAGCATTAGAAAAGTTCAACAGGTAAGCGTTCCCAACTTCCACATAAACACAATAGGCGCACACTCATTTTTAAGGTGGGCAGAGTGGAAAGTTGGAAACATTTTCCTTTTAGTTTACTCTGTTTGGGAGTGCCACAGAAAAACAAGCTGATGAGGGAATCCTCTGGGTCAAGCAGCCGCCAAAGCAGAGTCATGAAATTGTTGCATGTTAGTTGCACACACATCATCCCTCACTGCTCTGTGCATTGCGAGACTTCACACAACAAAGTGAAAGCAAGCTATGTTCACTAGTGATGAAAGAACTTAGAATGTGTCGTCAGCAGCTCAAATCTCGACAGGGCTGAATCAGCTGTTCATCATTTTATGGTCGGTAACATAAGCACCATTCATGCCTATGTTTTAAACGACTAGAGACAAATACATTTGCAGTAATTGTTTGAAAAAAATGGAGTACTTGGTGTATGTTATATTTAGAAAGCCCGGGCTGTTTCGTGTATTTGACTCACCTGATTTGAGAGTCCCAGATGGTCATCCCGACACATCAGCAAACAAGTGAACAGTGCTTAGAATGTGAGCACTGGCAGTAATTGACACCTCAAGGCCTGGCTGCGGCGAAGAGTGTGCAGCTCTTGCACCAGGGAGTAGCCAGAAAATTAAAATACCCCCACTTTGAACCAAAGCTCTTATGGGACCAAGCAAACTAAGCAAGACATCACAACCCTCCACAGAAGTGCTCTCTTGTCTCTCCGATCCAAGCATCTATCCATTCATCATTTCCTCCGTCCATCCACTCGCTGATATCTACCTTTCATCTGTACATTCTGTCATTCATTCATTCTTTCATCCATCATTCAGTATTTCACTATTCCATCCATCTGTCTGCCCATCCACATCCAAATCTATCCATCCATCTCCAAACCTACCCATCCATCCAACCAACCATCCATCCATCTATTCATCCATCCTTTCACTTGTCATCCTTTGAGTCATCCATCCATCTTTTCGCTCACCCATCCATCCACCCTTTCACTTCATCCATTCATCCATCTTTAAGCCCCATCCATCCATCCACCTTTCTCTCATCCATCCACCGTTCCACCCATCCATATATGTACCCTTTCACTCAGCCATCCATCCTTTCACCCCCTCACCCATCCATCCACCCACCCTTTCACTCATCTGTCCATCTATTCACCCTTTCACTCATCCATCTATCCACCCTTTCATCCATCAAACCATTCACCCACCCTTTCACTTATCCATCCATTCTTTCAGTCATCCATCCTTACATCCATTCTTTCAGTCATCCATCCAACTATTCACTCATCCATCCATCCTTTCACTGATTCAACCTTATATCCATTCTTTCAATCATCCATCCAACTATTCACTCATCCATCCATCCTTTCACTCCGTCCACCCATCCACCCTTTCACTCAGCCATCCATCTTTTCACTCATCCACCCATCCATACACCCATTCACCCATCCATTTACCTTTTCCTTCATCCATTAATCCTTTCCTCATTCATCCATCCACCCTTTCACTCATTCTTTCAATGTTTCACTCATCCATCCATCCATCTATCCTTTCACTCACTCACTCACCCACCCACCCACCTTTTTCCATTAATTATGAGCCATTGTCTGCCGAGTTGCTGACAAGAGACTCATCATGAACACCACCCCTGTTGTAGCTGCTAAAGCAGGGGTTGACGACGTCACTGTCCTTGCACCTCAAAGGCAAACTTGAGAAGTCAGTACTCACACACTCAAGCCCCCAGGCTTGCCTCCTACCTCCTCCGACCTACGGTCCTGGGCCTGACACAGGACAAGCGCTCTCACAGGCCCAGCGCTTCAGTCACAGTGAACGTGTGAGCTGAGCCAAGCCGAGTACATTTAATAGAAAGAAAGTCTCAGGAGAACGGCCGCAGTCCGTGGGTCCTGCGAGGACTGGTGCATACATGGTAGAAAAGGAACCCAGGAGAAGCTCCCGCCCTCCGTTCACCCCTCTGTTACCTCTACGCCTGAACTCCATACTCCAGGAGCTCGGAAGGTTGCGTCACCTCCCTGCTCGGAGGGGCACAAAAAGTTAAAATTTTCTTGAATAAAATAAGTCAGGAACCAGGCAAGAGGCGCCGAGGTGAATGGAACTGTAGCCAGAAGGGGATCGGGAGGGGTATGGAAGGCCTCACGTGTAACACGTTCGGAGGAAGGAGCAGGTTCTGACTGAAAGGGAAACAAATCCGTTATTTTCAGGGCCCCCGGAATTATGTGCCAGGGGAGCACCAAATTATGCGGCAGGATTGACTGAATTATGCGGCAAGGAAAAGCAAATAATAGTGCATAATGCAGCACATTTTTTGATACTATTACTTCATTTTTTTTTTTTTTTTACACATGAAAATACTGTCTGGGCAAAGATTTACCCTCATTAGTACCAGTTTAACAACACAGTATTAGAAAAAGGAACTGAAAGATGACTGGTTAATCCTTTGGAAAGGGCATTTCACTGCGCGCAAACCCACATCGCTGCGTTTTCAGTAACTTAGATGCGTTTGAGCTAGAGACAAAATTTGTTTTTATTGTCAGATTATGCAGCAAATAATGGTTTATGTGGCAAATGCGGCAAATCAATAATTATGCTAAAAAGGTGCGGCTGCGGAATCTCACAATTCCAGTGGTCCTGGTTATTTTGTTTTTCTTCAGTCCTGGTGAGAGCGCTGCCAGCTCAGAGTACGCTGCACACTGCAGCTGCATTAGAAAGGAGCATACGTTTATAGCATAGAAAAGCTAAGGCAGCCACCTTCATGTACAGAAGACTGGGAGGTCTGCAGGGGTTTCTGTTACGCTCCTCGGTGTAAATCAAGGCCTACCAACCATTGAAACAATTCAAGACCAACCTATGTTTCCAGAACACGTTGCGCAACCACAAGATGCATGTGTGCATGGTACAAGTGTACAATTCACCAGTGCGTTGCCCTCTGTGCATCCCAGCAAATGCGTGAACTGAGGCCCAGCCCCATATTTACAAAATGAAAAGAGAAGGACAGTGCCCTCTTCTGTATGTGGACCGCCATTTTGTCAGGGCTTCTAGAGTGTTTTATGTCACCAGTGTATGGGGCTTATTTAACAGCCCATTGCACCACCGGAGCATCCCTTTTGGGCGGCGCAGTGTGCTGGCCCATATTTACAAGGCCACGTAAAGCCACCCTGCTTAAATGCCCTTGTAAATATGGCCCCATATTTCCACTCCTGGACATCCAGTGTACCTATCATTACATTCTAAGGTGCTCATTTCGCACAGCGCGCGAATGGTAAAAATGTGCTCCCATATCTGCATTTTATCGCTTGCACAGATTTTAAGTTCAGCCTTCAAAACCTCTTGGGTGATACAAATTTACACGGGTCACTGATGCATCAAAACTGCCTCACAGGACTACCATTGCCAGTGCCCCCTGCAGAACAATGGTGTAACTGCGCTGGGAAAAATGTGGAGAGCACTGTGGTAACTGTGCTACTTACTGCATGGTGCACCCAGTTTGGACCACAAAACGCAAGACTAGAGGAAAAGCCCAGCTCCTCTTTTTGGGGTTTACCCACAATCCTGATCCAGTCTGGTCCCTTACAAAGCAAACTTTTGGAAAAGCATATCAACAAGCACCTGTCCGAATTCGTTGAATCCTCAAACTGTCTGGATTCCTCTCAATCCGGATTCCGACCCAGACATAGTACAGAGTCTGCGTTGGTGGCAGTCACTGACAACATCAGATTGCTGCTGGATAATGGTCAAGCGGTACTTTTGGTGCTGCTTGATCTGTCCGCAGCATTCAACACCATCTCCCACCAGACTCTACTTAGGAGACTGGGCGACATAGGCCTTAAAGGGAACGCCTTGAAGTGGATGGCTAACTTTCTGTCTGACAGAACTCAGACCATTAACCTGGGCCCCTTTCGCTCGCAGACCACCAGGGTGACCAAGGGAGTACCACAGGGCTCATGTTTGAGCCCTACTTTATTCAACATTTATGTCACTCCCCTGGCAAGACTACTGAGGAAGTTAGGATTTATTCCTATATCCTACGCTGATGACACCCAACTTCTACTCTCCTTCGACAAAGCCAATTCCAGCATTCAGACCACCTTTTCGGAGGGTATGAAAGTCATCGCGGACTGGATGAAAGATAATTTTCTTCAGCTCAATGCAGGAAAGTCAGAGATAATGCTGTTTGGAGAAGCAACGGTAAAGTGGTCCCCTAGCTGGTGGCCAGAGGAACTGGGTTCCGCCCCAAGTCCGAAACAGGTGGTAAAAAACCTTGGAGTCCTAATAGACCACAAACTCACACTGGGGGAGCACACCACCTCTACCGCTGGAGCATGCTTCCACAGCCTTTGTCTTCTTAGAAGAGTCTTCCCATTCTTACCTCTTTCCACACGGAAAACCCTGATTCAGGCCTTAGTACTAAGTCGTCTGGATTACTGCAATGCTTTGCTGATTTCAGCTAATGAAAGCTCCATAAACAAATTGCAGGTAGTCCAGAACACTGCGGCCCGCCTGGTGGCCAATGCCCCCTCCAGAACCGCATCTCTTCCCCTTCTTCAAAAATTGCACTGGTTACCAGTACGGAAGAGAATCAAATTTAAGATCTGTTGTATTGTTTATAAATCTATTAACAACTTAGGCCCCAGTTACCTAAACAACAAATTCATCAGTTATCTGCCTTCTAGGCCCCTCCGTTCTGGAGCTAAAGCACTTCTCCAAGTCCCGCGCTTCAAAAAAACCAGTTTGGGCGGCAAAGCCTTTTTCCACCTGGCCCCACGCTATTGGAATCAACTTCCCATCCACTTACGGCAATGCACGGACTACCTGGCGTTCAGAAAGTTGCTGAAAACTACACTGTTCTGATTTGTCCCTTCTTAGCTGATTATGGCAGTCTTAGCGCGGAGATACCCTGATGGGATGATTCGGGCGCTTTATAAATAAATAAATAAAATAAATAAATTATCTCCACCCAGCAGTCGAGGAGCAAAGGACGAAGAGCAAGGGAGGGTTCTAGGATTGTTGCATACAAGGTGGACCCATTCAGGGCTGTTTGCATCCGAATAGATGACTTTGCCCCTGAAGCTGCTGTGCAGACTCCTCCTGGGCTGCAGCCCTTCTCTCTCAGACACCTACAAGCACCTCTTACAGCTCATAAAGGACTGAAGGTGTGAGAGTTGCTTATCATCTGAGAGGGTTAAAAGTGGGGGGGAGGGCTTAATTGTGGGACAATAGGCATCAGTGGTGCCTCTGAATGAGCAGAAGGGCAGGAGGCCTGATTACAGGACGAACTTGGGGAATGTGTTTCCTTGCAACTGGGACCATAGAAGGGGCTTCCCTCCTCTAGGCCTAGCCGCACGACACCAGGGCAGTGGCGAAACAATAGCCCCCACAGGCCCGACCCCCTGGTGTGGGGGCCCGAGCTCCAGGGAGCCCCCTCTGGCACTGTGCAGGGACGGCAGCTGAGAACTCCTGACTGGTTCAGTAGCATGGGGGAGCTCTAAGTATTTTGCAGAGAAGCCCCCTCAAATTTTGTTACGCCATTGCACATAATTGCAAGGCCCAGGGAAGGGCCCCCCCTGCTGAGGGCCCAATTGCTAATGAGACACCTTTGAATTTGAATTTGTAAGGCGCTCAGCTAACCAAAGGGGTTTCTCTCAACTGGATCGGCAGGGGGCAGAAGAGGACGGGTGTACCACCGTGGCCTGTCCTGGTCTGGGGCCCCATGGTGGTGGGCTGTGTGTGGCACCCTGGGCATCTGCCCACACTGCCCATGCCTAACACCGGCCCCGTGAAGAGCATTCAAAAAAGTAGGGAAACTGTGATCCAGAGAGCAATGGGGGAGAGTCAGTGAGTGTGGGTGCGGGCTCTGAGGCATGGCTAAAGACAGCCAAACTTGTGATCCAGAGAGCAATGGGAGAGAGTCAGTGAGTGTGGGAGCGGGCTCTGAGGCATGGCTAAAGACAGCCAAACTTGTGATCCAGAGAGCAATGGGGGAGAGTCAGTGAGTGTGGGTGCTGGGTCTGAGGCATGGCTAAAGGCAGCCAAACTTGTGATCCAGAGAGCAATGGGGGAGAGTCAGTGAGTGTGGGTGCTGGGTCTGAGGCATGGCTAAAGACAGCCAAACTTGTGATCCAGAGAGCAATGGGGGAGAGTCAGTGAGTGTGGGTGCGGGCTCTGAGGCATGGCTAAAGACAGCCAAACTTGTGATCCAGAGAGCAATGGGGGAGAGTCAGTGAGTGTGGGTGCTGGGTCTGAGGCATGGCTAAAGGCAGCCAAACTTGTGATCCAGAGAGCAATGGGGGAGAGTCAGTGAGTGTGGGAGCGGGCTCTGAGGCATGGCTAAAGACAGCCAAACTTGTGATCCAGAGAGCAATGGGGGAGAGTCAGTGAGTGTGGGTGCGGGCTCTGAGGCATGGCTAAAGACAGCCAAACTTGTGATCCAGAGAGCAATGGGGGAGAGTCAGTGAGTGTGGGTGCTGGGTCTGAGGCATGGCTAAAGGCAGCCAAACTTGTGATCCAGAGAGCAATGGGGGAGAGTCAGTGAGTGTGGGTGCTGGGTCTGAGGCATGGCTAAAGACAGCCAAACTTGTGATCCAGAGAGCAATGGGGAGAGTCAGTGAGTGTGGGTGCGGGCTCTGAGGCATGGCTAAAGACAGCCAAACTTGTGATCCAGAGAGCAATGGGGGAGAGTCAGTGAGTGTGGGTGCGGGCTCTGAGGCATGGCTAAAGGCAGCCAAACTTGTGATCGAGAGAGCAATGGGGGAGAGTCAGTGAGTGTGGGAGCGGGCTCTGAGGCATGGCTAAAGGCAGCCAAACTTGCTGTAACTGTTTTGCTGGCCTTTCACTTACAGGTAACTGCACATAAAATATAACACACACGCCTTAAATGAAAAGTAAATAAAATGAAACGAATCTGTGGGAAATACACTGGTTTGGTAGGAAACCTCATTGGTTAATGAAGGGCCCAATAGATCAGGTTGTGAAATTACATAAAATGTGGAGACACAAAGGGCACATTGATCTTCACCACTACAAAGTCGTCGTCAAAAACTGCAGTTGTCAAAGATCGAAATGTCAAATATATGCAAAAAGCTTGCACAGATGCCAATTGCAGAACTAAGTGCCTGCGCTTAGGAACGAAAGACAGATCGACACATTCACCTACGAATACATTACTGAACAGCATGCCTTTTCACACGATAAAAATACTGTTCTCAGCGCACCGACATGGTGACAAAATCCAGTAACGAATCTATTACAACTATAAACAAACTACAGTGGGCAAAACACAGTACGATGGTACACACGCCTAATCCTAGCAAAGCAACCAACAATGAAGCCCATAAAAACAACAGTGGCATATACAACCCTTGTGTGTGACACACAATGTCATGGTTAATGGACTTGAACACGTGCCAACTGATGTAAACACATAAGATGGCAGCTGTGTGGCATGCAGGGCCAGACTGGTATTTCCCTGGTGGGCTACAAGCTAGGGGGCCTGCTTTCAGAGCGGGTTAGGCTGCCACCATAGACACACCATCAAGGCGCAATTTTAGTCATTGCATCTGGAACTGCGGGGCTGATTTGACCATTTTCACTAGGGCTGATTTTGGTGACCAATCCCACTCTGGTGGCGTGTCCCAGTCGGATGTCAGTGAAGGCTGAGACTAGATTCATTCAAAACAAATAGACTTAGTTCAATGCACACACATTGGAAAACTTGAAAAAAGTGATGGAAACACGTTTCCAAAGCACACCTTCTAAGGCAAGAATAGACTCCAAGTACACACAAACTGAGGCAACATTAACAGACAGGCTGAAATGGAAGAAAGCAACCAGGCAAGCAGGACAATGGATGGCACAATGGGCAATGTATGGAGTCACATGCCACGTTTCAACAGAAAAGTTGCAGCGATATCTGCACAACCCACCCATACTAACCACTGGCCTGCAGGGAGTGTCTTGACCACAAAAACAACCACCCACTAGGTGACTGGATGACACGGTCACCAGGGACTGGAATAGCAGATATTCCATTGCAACTAGCAAACGTCCAGCACCACCAATACACATATATCGAACCACCCAATGTTCCAAGATGTAGTCATGACTGGAACTCAGCAAGATGAAGCCACCTCAAGGCCACATGTGAGTGCAAGCTGCCCATTGCTAACAATTCAACTCTATCCAAGCAACATTCAAGTATAATGGGTATGTAAACCACCCAGACAGGACCAGCAATGCGACAATGCCAGCAATGCTAAACCAGACACATTTTGGCAAAATATATGATGTTACACTCCACTGAGGCTCGGCTTAAACGTTATTCCTCGATTTTTTCTGATACAATCTGATCAAGGAACCAAATTCATCGGTCCATTACAACACCACGGTAATCTTGAATGCGCTTCTGTCATCAACAGCTAAATGTAGCTGTCTTCCAGAACATGTCAGTGTCTTAAGAGGAATACAGATGCAGGAACCAATCAAGTTGGACATAAGACAATGCATACCCTAAAACGTCTGGATGCTCATATCATAAATAAAAATGAATGCCACAAAATTAAGTGGTAACACGCTCGATCTTGCAAAATGTGTCTGTTTAGAAAGGCAGCCCTGAAAAGGATAGGCACTGGTGAGAGAGAATGGGGTCTAGTGACTGCGAGAGAAGAACACGAGGAGAATGTGAGCACTTGTATAGTGCCTCGTACCTTTGAGGAGATGTAGCGCTCCCGGTCAAGATGGCTGCAGAATCTTTAAATCAGGGACAGTCAAAATGTCCCGACCAGTCACGATAGTGCAGTATCAGAGCGCCCAACCAGCGGTGCACAGTGCAGCCGATCCAGGCCATATGGGACGGGATTCGCACCGTCATCAGGTGCCTTACCCAGGGGAACAGGGGCTGGTGAAAGCCGCCTCAACACCGGACCAAATGAGCAGGCACAGTGTGGTAGCGCTGTAAGTTTCTTGTAGGTCTGTGTGGGTCACAACGTTGGACTGTAGTGAGTAACGGAAGTCGGGCCGCAATAAGCAATGCGTGCCATATAGCCCCTTGAGGTAATTACAGAGAAGTTACCTGCAGGCTGGAGATTTCTTCGCGGTGAGATCTGTTTGAGCGTGCTCTCAAAGAACTAAAAAAGAAGTCCCGAAACTACCCTACAATGGCCGCTGCAAATGGGTAAAAGAACTTAGGCGGTGTTCTCGGGAAGGGCTAAACAACGGAAGAGGCATGACATATGCATGCCTTTAACAAATGGGGAGAATGACAAATGGAGCGACGATGGTGCCAGTCAATGGGAAGCTCATGGGCGGGCTGAAGCCCACAACAGTAGATACAGCATGTCTGCCGTTCTAGAGCAGAGACCTAAACAAGCATTTGCAATGCAATAGGTCTCGCATTTACGCGAGTTTGAGCTATTGACATTGCAAATAACAATGCCTTTTATTTTTGTTTTAAAAACATAAATAAAAGGCATTGTCATTTATAATGCCAATGGCTTAAACTTGCGTAACTGCACGACCTATTGCATTGCAAATGCTTGTTTTCTGAGGTGGAAGAGCAGATCCCAGGAATATGGAGAGCTTTTCATCCGTGGAAGACTAGCTATAAAACAAAATCCACATGTTTGCTGAACAGAAGTGCTGCAGAGGAACTAACTCCACGAATGCGTTCTGCCTGGCTAGCGGCTCAAGTACAACAATCCAGAATAGTTAGGTTCTTTGTGGGGGGGGCAGGAGGGACTGTTCTTTAACGTGTTTCACTTTTCTGTTTGAGGAAACTGACAAGAGACCAAATAAAGCGCAGTATTTAACCGAGCAAGCAACTTAATATGGTTTAAATAAAACAGGAAATTGGTAAAACGTGTAAGAACCCGTTGAATGGAGCGCATGCTGCTAGCGTGACGCGGTCCGAGGTGTGTCCAGTGAAGGGGTCCGCGGGGTGCGACCCTTTCAAGGTGGGCAGACGGTCAGCAGAGCCTTCAAAGAGCTCACCTACTTCCATTCAGTCAAGGCCTACTCAGAAAAGTAGGGCCCTGTTTATGAAGGCATTTTCCTTTGACTGCATTTGTGGAAACACAAAGCTCAATAGGTCAAGTTTATAGCGTTAAAACATAACCTTCAAGGCACGCGCCGGAGGCGGAGTCAGAAAAGAGGTACATTTCTCCACACACCAGTCCGAGGCGAGGGCTTCTCTAGGCGAAGGGTTGCACATGGACTTCCGTGCAAATGAAATAGTGTGCCTTTTTGTTCGTACCAAATCATTTACACACCTATGCTCCCCCGTCTACTTTACATGTAACTGGTGCTAAGGGGGCTGTTGTCGGCCATTTCTGTTGTAGTTCCCCTGCCAGTGTGGAGGACAGAGACATGCGGACACATCCCAGAGAATAAAGTCCCCAGTAGACAATACTACTGGGGTGGAGAGCGCGTAGTAGTGTTCCTGCGCCGAGGCGGGTACTGGCAGCGGGCTCTTGGAGCAGGCCATGGCCGCCGCCAGCGACGAGGAGCCCGGGTAGGAGGCCAGCAGCTTGTCTGCGCCAGAGAAGGCTGTGTGCGTCCGCAGGTGCGCCAGCAGCTCCTGGGAGGACGGGAAGCGCTTGTTGCACGGCCCGCTGGCCGACGCCCAGTTGCAGACGTGCGGTTGCGGCTCGTTGGGCAGCATGAAGCCGTAAATGCAAAATAAAAATAAATAAAGTGAGCGCGGTGTCCCTAGCGGACGCCGCGCTCATTAAAGTACACCCAGTTGCAGACGTGTGGCTGCGGCTCGTTGTGCAGCATGAAGCCGTAAATGCAAAATAAAAATAAATAAAGTGAGCGCGGTGTCCCTAGCGGGCGCCACGCTCATTAAAGTAATAAAAAATATACACTGTACAGCGCATAGCGCTGCAGCCGCCGTGGTGCCCATTAGTGTCCATTTCCCAAATAGTGCGTGCTTACCAACATGAAGGAGACAGTGTAATGCTGCAAGTAAACGATCGAGTCCGGATGGGCGGGGCCAAAAGGAGACAGGGCGGTATCTAACAAGCCTCATTTTCAACCAGACGGCAAGGTTTAACATAAACGATGACGCCAGCCAATTAGATTGATGGGCGGGGCTTCAAGTCCCCTTCTGAAATCTTATTGATTACAATAAGCCTCGCAGAGCGAGGAGCGCATGCGCGCTCCAGCGCTAGGTCTGCGAGACCTAAAAAGGACTACTTGAGCTCCATCACCAATGGGAAAGACAATGGGACAATGTTAACATCCTCAAAATGCCACAGGCTTGATGGACAGGCATTCCAACCAATGGCAAACCGTGAAAAGCCCCCGAAATGCAATGGATGAAGTGGGCTGCCCAGAAACCCACTCTCTCTGTACTGATTCTTACATGTACTTTTAAAAAAAAGAATTGGTAACATCGGGTGGCCAAGGCAGCTAAAGACGTCTGGGGGGTGAGACCTAAAAATTTATTACTAACAGTATAAAGTAGTTTGTGCCCCAAAATGTGCACAATAACTTTGTGGTTAAGATAAAACAAGTGCTTTCAAAATATGCATTTTTACTCTATCAAACTGTAACCATTGCAGACCTTTTTTGTATATATTTCCATTAAAAGGATGCACTCCAGGACTCAGCTGGTAACATCCTGAAAGTAGTCTAAAAAGAATAGGTCTTTGTCACCATGAAGCTTCAAATTAATCTATCAATTAAAACCTTTTCTGGCTCCCAAAAAGCCTTTAGATCAGCGATCAATCAATTTCACGTATTTACATTGTTTTCAGGCAGCACATACCCTGTCTGCCTCTCCTCTCGCTTCATACTACAGGAGAACCCTCCCCCCTTTCTGTCTGGGGCATCTCAAGGTGGGCACTAACCATCAGGAACGTTTTTAACAAAAAGTATGGAAACTGTATCTTTAAAATGAAAAAAGCTTGGTAACGCCATTCCCAATAGATCCCGACCAATTGAACCTCTGGCCCCACCTCCTGCAGCAAACTGGGGGGCATATTTACAAAAAAATGTCGGAGTGCGGAGCTGCGGCAAAATCAGCAGTGCAGCACTCTGACATTTTTACAACACAGGGATGCGCCATATTCACAAGAATACAGCACGCCACTGGGTTTCCCCTAGCGCTGGTGCAAAAAAAGCTGCCTAGCGCCAGCGCAGGTACCCTGCTGCCATGTTGCAAGGGTGCCTGCGCTGCAGGGGTGATTGTTTATGTGCAGGAAGAGACACTTTCCTGCACATAAACAATCATTCATGGCAATTTGCTCTTTCTATGTGTACTGCAGAATGCAGCACACATGGAAAGAGCAAAAAACAAGGAGAAATTGATGATTTCTCCTCGTATCGCCATTCTAACGCCTGGTAATCCATGGCGTTAGAATGGCACTGTTTTTGGCGCTCCCTCAGCCTTGTAAATCTGGGACAGCGTAAAAAAAAACAATGGGTGTTGCGGTGGAACGCCCACAGCAACACCCATTGCATGCCCCTTTATCGCAGAGGACTGCAGCGGAAAGGGGCATATTTACAAGGTGGCATTAAATATGGGAAATGGCGCTATGCCACCGGAGCATCAAAAAAATGACGCTCCGGTGGTGAATGGGCTTGTAAATATGCCCCTGTATTCTTTGTGTGCTTCAATTAGGCTGCACAGCTGAAACAGTGGTTTGTAAAAAGAAATGGAAACTAAAGATTGAGGGATCTGCTAGTCCCTCTCCTCTGCCCTGGGCCTGGAGCTGTATGGAGTTTGTGCATGCTGCCCTTATGCATGGGGCTGGAGCTCTGGTGAGCATTGCTCTGTTCACTGTACAACTGGGCCCAGGTCAATGTTCAAAGTTAACTTCTGCAAAGACAAGGGGCATAGCTTCGGGTGGGTATTTTGGGTATTACACCCCTCTAATAAATGTATATCCTGATATATAGCTGGGTCCAGGTGCTTTCAGTCGAGTATAGTGAGGTGTCTGTCAGATTTCACCAGGAATTTTTACAAAGACAGACAAAAACACACACACACTCTTCCTCTGTTTAAAAATTGCTCAAAAATGTTCTTTAATAAAATATAGTGTTTCTCTCACCTAGTACTCCTTCCAATCCGCATTCCTCTCCCTTTCCGCTGCCCCTTAGGTCTCTCTCATGCACCCTGCTTGTCGTATAATGTATTTAAACATCATATGCCAGACTGGTTGTTGGAAAATCTGAAGAAGCTCACCCCCCGCCCCCCCCAATCTTACTGACCAAGCCACGCCCCTTGCAACGGCTTCGAACCATAGCCCAGTTAGAAAGTGTGAGTAAAATCAGCAACGAAGAGAGTCCCCAACTATGAGAACCAGCATCATACCCAGACTCCAAAGCAACAATCTGGGCCCATCTCTTACGTGCACATTAGTGCATGGATCCAGGATACAGGGTGGGTCATGGGAGCTCATGAGGTCAAGTGGCAGGCCTGTGTATTCAATGACCATAGGCCCGAAGACTGTAGCCGCACCCACTAAGGTACACTTATTGTTTCAGGGAGTGTGGGGTGTGTTATTTACGTGTGAGAATAGTAGTCCTGCTTTGTTGCCTAGTACACAGATTGCAAGAAAGCACCAGGGCCCTGGAGAACTAGTAGTGCCTGCTACACTCTGATGTCCAGTTGAAACCAGGGTATAAAAAAACAGAATGTGATGAAGTGGAGTGAAAGGCACATGTTGCTGGGATATTTATTGGATTATGAGATAGAACACAAAAGCCTGAGAACAGTTAGCATATTACCAGGTAGAACGACCTGCTCGCCAGGGAAAGAAGCACGCATTGACAAAGCCAGTACGTTTGCCAGGGCAAGCCTGGAATGTGTGTTTTTTTTTCAAACACACCATGTCATGTTGTGTTAGACCCATTTTTTGGGGGGTCACATCCTGTAAATCCTCTAATCCCAAAAGGTAAATATATGCATTTCGCAGAAAAGGAGAACTGGCAGTGTCTCCCACTGTTCCCCCATGAGTTAGGCTTGAGTGGTATGGAGTGTTAGGAATCACACCAACCCATCAGACAGTCTTTTACCTACAGGTAGCATGCATAGGGCTGGTTTAGAGTTTGTCGGTGAGGGTACTCCATTGCACGCAAGTACCGGTGGAGGTACCTCCATCGCTGTGAAGTATCAATATGAATTGTATGCAATGGGTGTGGTCTGACCTTGGTTCTACATTATGTAAGTGAACCTCGCTGTCTAGGAACTATTCTTATTACTAAGTTGTATATGTTTTCCTGTTTTGCAAATGTTCTGTTGAGATCATGTCTTTCTGTAAACCAGTAAGAATTAAGGGCCTCATTTACAAGAAAATGATGCAGCTCCGCGCTGCAAGCCATTTTGCTGCACCGAGCTGCGTCATTCAAAAGCACATGGATGCACTGTATTTACAGCAATACAGCACATCCCTGTGCTCTCCCCTGCGCCGGCACTAAAACAGCAGCTGTGCGCCAACGCAGGCACCCTTGCAGGATGGTGCAAGGATGCCTGTGTTGCAGGGATGAGTATTGTTGTGCAGGGAGGGACACCTTCCTGCACAAAAACAATTATTGATGGTATTTTCCTCTTTCTATGCGTGCTGCAGGATGCAGCACGCATAGAAAGAGCAAAAAATGAGGAGAAATAAAAGTTTTTTCACCTCGTTGCGCCACTCCTACCCCTCCCCTGAGGAGCCGTAGGATTCAGACGCATTACCAGGTTTACAAAACATTGTAAATCTGAGGATGCGGCAGAATCCATGGGTGATGCGTGGGAACACCCACAGCAACACCCGTGGCACACCCCTTTCACGCAAAGCAATGCGTGAAAAAGGGCCATATTCACAAGGCCAGGAAAAGCCACTCAGGGTGGCTTTGCATGGCCTTGTAAACAGGGCCAGCACACTGCACTGCGTCCAAAAAAGTGACGCACCGGCGGCACAAGGGGCTTGTAAATAAGCCCCTGAGTGTGTTCTTCCCTCCAGTTCTTCCTCGTAATGTAGGGTGAGCTGTTGGTGCAATGGTTTCACTCTCTCCGCATAATGTGTGAGACATGTTTGTTCAAAATTCAGCAATTCCATTAATTCTTGTTCTTTTATAAAGTATCTGCGGACTTCATCGTACCACATTTCTCCAAGAACTCTGGTGCAAGTCCTTTCCCTTCATTGGATAACTCTTGTCCCAAGAAGATTACATCCAAAGAGCATATTTTGACTTTTCTGAAATTTAGTTTATAAGCTGATCCCGCAAGAAATAATTTTATTATTAATTTTATTAGTTTGTTAAGCGCGCAATTATCCGAAGGTGTGCTGGCAGCGAGCTAACCGTAAGACAGATTGCACCTAAATTCATTTTAAAAATATGCTTTTAATTAAAGCCTTGTGAAATCTTTAAAAATTTGTCTCAGACCGTAACACAATGGGGAGTTTCTTCCATGCCTGCGCTGTAACTACAGAAAAAGCACGCCAACCAAATCTTGCCCTGTGAAACTTCGGCACGATCATCAGATTAAGCAAGGCTGAGCATAGCATCCTAGAAGGGATGTACTTTTCGAACCAGGTAGAAATATAATTCAAACGCTGAGTCGTGAAGAAAGTTTTATGACAAATGCAGAGAGCCTTAAACAAGCATCTCTTTCACACAGGGAGTCAATGGAGGTTTCTAAGGCGCATAAAAATATTCTCAGATTTACGGAGACCCAATATAAATTTGGCATCAACATTCTGGATTAACTGCAATCTCTGTATAAGAGGAACTGGAAGATTAAGTGCAGTGCATTGCAGTAATCCATCCTACTAATAATCAATGTTTGAATCAACAGCTGCTGAGACAATTGTGGGCTATCGGAGAATCTTTTCTAGTTCCTTCATGATCAGGAAACAGGAGGAAGCAAGTTTTTTTTACCTGAGGCTCAAATGAAAGTTTAGAATCACATATAACTCCTAGGGTATGGGCAGTGGTAGTCGAATCCGGGCAAGGTCCTAATGATTGGAGCCCCCAAGAGGAGGGCCAGCAGAAAGAATTGCCAAACACCAGTACCTCCGTCTTATCAAAGTTCAGAGGAAAGGAATCTCCACTCATCCAGTTGGTCACTGGCATGAGGCATCCTTTAAACTGATTTTGCAAATCGTTAAGACTTCCTTCCACCTTAGTTATTACTTGTGCATCACCCGCTTAACCATAAAATGGAAAACACGAAAGAGGTAATCAGATTATCCAGTGGAGCAACATAAACATTAAAAAGTGTGTGACTGAGAGAGGGGCCCTGTGGGCTCCACAATACAGATTTTTAAACTTAGAGCGAGACAAGGCCCACTGAGCAGCTCATGTTCTATTCTGCGAGAATGACTCAAACCATTTAAGGACAGTGCCTTGAATACCAATTGATCGTGACTATTCCGTCTACGTGTTGGAGATGTTCACTTAATTCACCCTCTGTAAGGTAAATATCATCGACATACGAGATCGCACTCAAATACTCCTGCAAAGGTTAATGATGAAGGCTCAAAATCCCCTTGGCTATTTTATATCCTTGAGGTAATCTTGTGTCTCTGTATTATCTCCCCAAACGTGAAGGATGTTAGATAGTAGGATTCAGGAGCTATGCTTTGGTTAAAGAACCCATTTGTTTTGTCAATAGTGGTTTTGTATTTTTTGCATATTCGTTTCATCATTTATCCAATATCATGTGCATTCTATTCAGCATGTGATTTGTAATGCTGGCTCAAATTACAGTAATCTAAAACTAATCTCCTAGACATTTCTGGTTTCAAAATCGGAAAAATAGGGGTGTTCATGGTAGATGAGCATAGGATGATCATACCCTGATCAAATTGTTATATTACCGGGGTAGGCCCATTTACCGCGGCAGCTTATTTCTTACATTGTCCTCACAATAAGAATTCAGCCATGACCTGCGACAATGTTGAATTAGTTTCTCTGAAACTAAACTTGTTTACACATCTAGCTTCGCACAAAATTATCACAATGCCCTGAACATCATGTACAAGGTCTCGCACTATGTACAAATGACATCTCTATCTTCATCCACAGGGGGAAAGGACTATCTATATATCCATAACATCACTATTCTATACGCACATCGCAAGGCTGCTTTCTATTAGAAAAGATGAGCGTCCCGATAGATTGGTAGAGGAGGCACTTCAGCTGACACCGAGGGTTCCTGCATGCTGACAGTTTACCACGTAGCGATCTGAAATCTCATGAGGGGTGTCCAGTTCGTGACCAAGACGGGGTCCTTCATTCTTTCCCATCAGGTCATGGGGTTGGATCGTCCCTTGGGGGGATTCTTGGCTCCACACCTACACACACTCTAGGTACATTTAGAATAGGGCTTGCATTGTAGGAGTATGCTTGATTACTGCCTTGTTTTATATGCCTGCATACATACACTGTTTTGGCACCATGGTAGAAAGCTTTGGTGCTCTTAATCACTTTTATCTGCTTCTGTCTATTGATCATTGCAGCACACGTATTTTATATAAGAATAACGTTGGTGAAATGAACTTATTGAAAACGTCCCACTGTGTATTCTCTGTATACTTCTCTGAGAATAAGTAAGCACGAGTGAGTGAGCGAATGGTTCTGTACTGTTTCCATGATCCCTGAGAGGTCAGGGTTGTCATGTTCAGTGGTTGCCAGAAACCATTTGCATCCTGGTAAGGTTAGGGGGCTTACGGTGGCACTGTGAGCTCGCTGGTCTATAGGCCAACATATCCTGCAGGGGTGTCCGGAATCAGTCTTGGCACCAAGCCCCTAGTTTATGTTGTCCAAACAATGTGCAGATCCTACTTATTTTTAGGAACTACATGGCAAACTCATAGACGTTTTATACCACGGTTTGCTTCCGGTTTTATTACATACTGCTTTTGAACCCTTGGTAGAGAACATGAGGAACTACTCTCTGACCCCAACCCACTTGTTTATTTTATAGCACTGGAGCTATTTGTAAAGGCCCCTTTGTGGCATACTTGTCATTCAGTGGCTTGGGCACTAACAAAAACATCAGCAAGTATAATGTTATAGGATTCTGTTAAATGAGCGAAGAAAACCACAAAACTCCGCTGCTCAGAATATCAACCGGGTCTTGTAAATCAAATGTGACTTGTTTAAATGCCTCTGCGGTGTTTCTTCTTGAAAACAGTCATTAGTCTCCTCTAAGATAAAGAGGCCTACTGTGATTTCCGCCACACTATTTAGTACAACCACGGCGCATTGCCCATTCTTCACCCTCTCGATGTGAGGTCTCCTGCCTCCTGGTCACAGATACTTTCTTCTTTTGGAAGTGCTGATTTGATCCTGGAGCTCATTCCCTTAAGTCCCCCATCCCATGCTGACAGGCCTGTCCGTGGTCAGGTCCTTGAGAAGAACGGGCATCCGTAGTGTCTGGCCATTTATCTCCACGATCCTGTGAACATTAAGAAGAATGCTCGTCAGGGGATTGATATCATTCTGGAGCCTTAATTTCCTTTCTATCTTTCAAGGTACATCCTCCTAGCTCTTCATCTTTACAATAATATTGGATTTGTTTTTCTTGAATCCCCCCCAGGTTTTGCAACGTCTCCCTGGGATCGCTCTGTATCCGCTTCTTTTCTTTCTGGCTCGTCTAATTCTCAGGCTTTGGTTTTAATTGAGGGTTTTGAGATTTTGCACCAAGAATGTCTCTTCCAGTGGAGACATAAACTTGAAACATGGTTTTTGATAACTCCACCTCCTCTTGATCCTGTAGAGTCACAGCGTATCTTTGTGGTACGGCCAATAAAGTTTCATTGCTCTTAATGTTACCTAGTATTACTTTGGCTACAGTATCTATCTTGACTTCAGTTTCATGGAGTGGGGGCGTGCCGAGGTCAAGGCCAATCTCTCCATCTCCCCCCTGGGCTGATCCAACCCCTTAGGGCATACGTGAAAGGTTGCGAAGAGGACCAGACCATAGGGTAAAAGTGGTGAGGGAAGGGAGAAAGAAAGGCACACTCCTGCAGATCAGTGACCTAAAAATCCGGACTGGATTGATCAAGGCACAGTGTAGAAAGGATCAATCCTCCACAAATAAAGATGTAAAGTCTTCTTTCATTCAAGTAAGAATCCGGTACAATAAACCGCATCCGTCTGTTGATAGGTCCAGGAAACCAACTGACTCGCCACTTCTAATCATGACATTCCCTCCTAGAGGATTCATCACATCAACCTTCCAGAACAGTGGCAGGCTAGCAAGGCCACCACAAAACCTTTGGCATAGGATACCACACACAGCCTCTCTGAACACAGAATTTTGAGAATTTAGAGGTGGGTAGCAGAGCCACTCAATGTGAATCAAATATGCATAAACTGGTAATAGAATTTAGGAGGGATCAGTGTTCCTATCTGGGAGAGAGAGAGAAAGAGTTGGGCAGACCAGAGAAGGGGGGCAGTCAACAAGTCTATTTCTTGTTGCTCTCACACACCCATGTGGGTGTCATGCTTCATCATCAGGTCGGTGCTCCTCGTCGGGCTGCAGGGTCACTTCAGAGGAGATCTTTTGATTTAAATGCCATATGATGAAAGTGAGAGTGTCCTAATGTGGGGTGAGGGTGTAGTGTGGTGAGCTAAAATTGGCTAGGGGTTGTCAAATTTAAAGCGTTTAATTCAGGTGATACCCCTGTCAAGAATAAAAGGTGAGTGCTACTTCTAGGGCAGAGTAATGTACCCAAGTAGCTCATGAAGTGAAAATGCAGGTCGACATGTTTTGTGCCTATTGGCCAATCTGATCAGTGGCGCTTCTTCAGGACCTAAAGCAGGGCAAGGTTGCCAACCCCACTCGGAAAAACATATGTTGGTCACCCTACCGTGGGTAATACCTGTGTGGATGACTGATTTTAGAGCCGGTTGTCCAACTGGATGCTAGGGACGCTTGCCCTTGCGGTCTGAACGGAGGACGTGCGCCAGTTGACCCAGGCGGGCGGAGAGACAGGGTAGCCACACCGACGCATGAACCACGACAAAACTCCTGCAACTGGCGCACATCCTTAGTAATGATTGCCCAGAGTAGCTGGTAACCATTTGCAAAGTGGAGGCTGTCCATAGAGGGACAGCTTCCATTGCAGAGAGGTAAGCTGACAGCATCTGAGGGAGCAGACCACTAGCCCTCCAAGAAGTCACCGTTACAATGTGGAATTTAAGCAATAGGGATTGCAATATGGCGACCTTGCACAGGCAAACGTAGAAGCGGAGATCTGTTGTCCTCTGCAGGCTTCCATCCTTGCATGAAACAGCTAGAAGTCCTAGAACAAATCCTGCCTCAGAAATACGAGTAAGGCGTCCTGTGACGCACTGCGAACAGTATCTTTGTGCTCTGCTTGATTAGTGCATTCAGCACAGTGCAAAGATCTGCACAGTTCACAGTGTGATGCTGTGCAATCACTGTGCAGCACTGATGGCTGGCCATGTAGTACATCTAGTGCAAACAGGTCTGCTGTCCTAGCTCTCACTTCTTCCCTGTCTGGGAAAGAGTCACCACAAAAAGGCTATCTCTTCATTTTCCTGCTCAAAGGCTTCCAGGGATGACATCTAAACGGATCCAGAGGTTAATAGGAAAACATGACCTAGAAGATGGCTGGGCGCCTTCTATCTCTTTTTGAGGCAATTTAGGTTTTTCTGCTGCAGCTGCTCCTTTGAACTCATGCGCTGTTACAGCAACACCACCATCCTGCTGCTATGATCCTTACCTGTTTAGGGCGACGTCCATACTATCTCAGGATGATACCGCCTTCGGAGACATTTGAAATCAATGGACCCGATGATGTTATTCATTCTGCTGCTATGACGCTTACCTGTTTAGGGCGACGTCCATACTATCTCAGGATGATACTGCTTTCGGAGACATTTGAAATCAATGGACCAGATGATGTTATTCATCCTGCTGCTTTGATCCTTACCTGTTTAGGGCGACGCCCATACTATCTCAGGATGATACTGCTTTCAGAGACATTTGAAATCAATGGACCAGATGTATTTTTCCGACCACCCCGTCTGGCTCTTGGCTGTCCACAGAGCCTCACTTTGGGCTTCTCTGTCATCCACAGTTGAGATTATGGAACACCATTTTAGTTCCAGGAAGGTGGTGAAGACCTGCCTCTTTAAGAGTAACTATGAGTAGCTTTCAGGACCTTTGGAGTAGCTTTTAGGATTTCTTGGTGGTACTCCTGCATAAACCTTGTCTTAAAAGATCAAATAGGAGGGCTATCCAATTGACCTAAGAGGTAGTCCCTGCATTCAATTAAATGTTTTTGCTCATGGCTTTGCTCAGTTCTCTCTACAGGTTTTCGGAAGGAGGGGACTCTTTGTTAGTGGCATGGGTGTCAAGGCTTCAGTTACAGCTGATAATTCTTCACCTTCTGAGTCCACATATCAATGAGGCCCGTCATACAACATCTTCAGGCCTGATGGTATGGGCTTATCCTGCCCAGTCACTCTTCCAGGGGCTCTTCTCAGGGGCATCTGTGCAAGGGGATGGGAATGTTGTGCTTTGTTAGATTTCACCCTACACAGGTAGTGTTTACCTTGGATTTGGTCTCTGGCATCAACAGTACAACTGGACGGTCATCTTTGGCTGTTTGACTAGGAGACTGATACAGTTGGTCTTCTAAGAATGCCATTTAGAGGCAGAAGCTCCTCAGAATCTCGTTGGATGCATGCTGGACCTGATTCACAAAGGGTCTCCACACTCGTGGCAGAGGCACCGCAGTATTGGGGTACTCCTCACTGCGGAGATTCGGCCCCGAGTGCATACTGCACCACGACTGCGGCGCCTCAGTCATGAGTGATGAGGCCTTTTGTGAATCAGGCCCCCTAGGAGGAGAAGCAGGAAATTCCCTCATCTCAATCTCTCAGCAAATCCACCAATTGTCCTTTGCCCTCCATAGCTTTGGTGATGTCACCACTCTTCTTGTCACTGTTGTAAGAGAAAGCCTTGTATAGGAGCATCATCAGGGTTATAGACCAGCTAATGAAATTTGCTAGGATTTGGAAACATCTGTTTCAAACCTTTGGATGCAGGACGTGATAAGGCGGGGATACACATCTGGGTTCACTCAGCTGCCTTGGGGTTCACGGTCACTGATTATCCCTGGGTGAAGATTAAATAAATGAGAAAAAAAACTCCATTAGGGTGTGTAGCAGCTGTAACTCAGCAGGGCCAGTGCTCCACTTCCCCAAGAAGACTAAGAGTAAGACTTTTAGCACACCCTCTTCTGGGTAGGTATCAGGGGAATGAAGACCTGTGCTGGACAAACAAACCCATTCAGAATATAAAATGTGAAATAGAAACACTCAAAATAATTATTCCGTTCATCATTCCAGGTGATTTCCTATGCATCTTGGTGGCTCAGTGACCTAATGCATCCACTCCAGGGATCTGTGCTTGATGTCATGGTCACAGGTTCAAATTCTAACATGTCTGTTCAGGCTTTCATCCTTCTGATGCCAATAAATGCAGTACTACTGAGTTGGGTAACAATAAACACCTCTCATTTCACACCCAGATGTGAACACGCATTTTACAAATGCTAGTGCTATGTTATGCGGAAGACATACATTGATGGCTGTCATTGCTTCTTTTTCTGCATATTGGGGCTAACAAACAGTATATCTGGTGGGTCCTGTCATTTACAACTTGAGTATTAGGGCCTAATGTTCTTTCCAATCCAATTGGATAAACAAGTGTTCCAGCGTTTTACGTGGACCCAAATCATTTATTTCTTTTTAACACTGGATCTCAGAATCTAAACAAATCCACAAAGGGTTTGGTCCTCCGATGGAGCTTGCTCACCACATTGAGGGGCGAGGAATCAGGGTGTTGAATGTTGGCCACCCAATGAGGACCAATAATTGGTAGCCAACTTACAAATTAGAAATTAGATTCAAACGAATCACCCTCAAAACCATGCTATAGATATATAGGATAACTACGGGGAATCCAAACCTCCTGAAGAAGTTCAATCGGACCAATATCATACAGACCAATAGTTCTGCTGTTACTATGCAGAACAATAGTAGAAGAATCTGATGCTCTGAAGATAATGTATGACTTTCTCTGTCATGCATTAGAAATCAGATATCGTATGCACAGTCTCTCTGGAAAGAACATCAGGAATACAAGTGAAGAAGACAGACAAATTTAGGTTGAATTAATTATTGTATTAGACAAGTTTAGCATTTAAAACAATAATCAGCATTTTAGGCAATTCTGTCATGAGTCTCAATAAGCAATTACAGAATGTAGTATAAAACCACGCATTTAGCAAAATACAAACAAAAATCACACAGAGGATTTGAAAATTTATGGTTCAGCTAAGAACTCCATGGAAAGTTTGCAAGAGCAGGAGGGACAGTTCAGGAATTCTTCAAGCATAGGCTTAGGGTCTGGTCAAGTCCGCCAGAAAGAAGTCCATGGGCAAAGGAATTGGGAAACAGCCACAAGAATAGGAAAAGAAAGGACTCAAATCAAGAGAGTTCTGGTCTGGACTACCCTCAGTTCTGGACCGCTCAAAGTTCTGGGCTGCTCTGATTAAGGAAACGAGAGCATTCACCTTTGCAGAGTAAATCATTAACATAATACATCAAGTCCAGAGATGACATCAATTGTCACGCCATTGATCCATATACGAATGTTATCCGTTCATATGGCACCAAAGTAGGTACTTTGGCATATTTTCTCAAGTCATGTCATGAAATTTGATCGTCACTTCCGGGTACACAGGTTAGTCCACAAAGAGTGATTCATTATTTGTAGCTTTCCATGTGTTGAGGTTACGAGGTTAATTTCTCATGGTAGTGTTCATATAGATGTTTCAAAAGTATAATTTCCTTTCAGGAATGTCATGTGAAAGTACAAGAAAAGTTACAGTGAGAAGCTATCAAGATACCTTCTCACCAGTCAATGAGAAAGTGCAAGTCTAACGAATAAACTAAATTCAATGTGTTTAAAGACAGTGCTTCTTAATTATTAAACAAATATATAAGTAGACTCAAGCACAATGAAATTCGATTAAGCATTCTTGACAAATCATCAAATGTCATAAATTGTCAAAGAATATTGCATAGAAATATTCAATATTAAGTATGACCTACTGCCACAATTTTAAAGTACATACGTGCAGAACAATCTTATTAAGCAATTAAAAAAATTTGTTTTAGGAAATCTAAGAAACTATTTGTGTGAAGCATTAGCACAGAAAGATTTTTTCATGTAGGTCAAAGCATATAAGAATTGCACCAACTTTTCGATGTCTGTGGTGCATTACAATGGACGCAATATAAGATGGCTTATTTTAATCAAAAATGTTATTGAGACTCATGTATGCATGCGTACATAACTTTGTCATAATAATTTATATTAATTTGCATTACAGCAGAGAATACATTTTATAAGTTTTCCATTTCGACATTGTTTAAAAACATGTTAGACACACAATATGTGAATTTCTTCCACTTTTACAACTCAGAGCACTCTTTTACGTTGCTTGTACTATGGTTTTTCTCAAGTTCATTGTCATTTTCTAAAACGTGTGCAAAGTGCACATTTATTTTCTTATGTGTTTACGTTGTCATATCTAGTTTTTGTGTCGAGCAAGATTTATCAGCTTTAAAGCTGGAACACAAGTTACCCTTTTTTCACAATTCACTTTCCAAGTGTAACTATGTTGACCAGTGAAGATGGTATTAAGTTTGGAAAACGGAGACCATTTGACTCAATAATCTGTAGTGCCAGAGGCACTCCCATATATTGGGACCACATGATGACCTTTGACTACCAATATTTTAATTAGCTTTAGGTGTTTCGTGAATGTACAACATCATTTTTCCGGCATGTGCACTTTTCCTTGAAGATTTCTTTAGTGTCCCCTTGTAGTTTTAGAGTGGGAGTGCTTTCACAGAGTATAACAGCCTTGCCAGGAACAGAACGTCTGGGATGTGCTTTTGAAAGCATGAGAGAGAGAGGTGTGGAATGTACTTCTTGGTCTCGGAGTGCAGTGTTATAAGCAGTGGTGCTCAAATGTGCATTATGTTGTACATTGGGAGATGAAGTGTGTGATGCTATAGGCAGTGGTGCACAGATGTGCATTGTGTTTTACATTGGGAAGTATTAAGAAGTTCTTACTATTGGCTTTGACATGCCCTCATCCCATCTTGAATTCTGACTCTGTCTAGCTTGAGCTTTACGCACAGGCAGGCCCCCAGATCACTAAAGTTGTTTAGGCTATTCACGTTCAAGGTTGTTTTCTGTACTTTTGGAGATTGCTTTAAAGCTTCGTTAAGATAAGGGGCTGGAACATATGAGAGTGCAGAAGGATACATGAGAACTCTTTTGCCTTTGAAATGCTTGCATGGAGAGTGGCCAACTCCAGTAAGTTTCCTTGGCGCAGAGGAGGGCCTCTCGGAAACTTCTAGTGCTTTGAGATTATAAAACTGGGGTTTGTTGATTTGGAAACCGGGATTTTGGACCTGAACGGCGGACACGTCTACTTCAGTGTAGGAACCCGGCTTGCTGAGGCTCTTGACCCAGGCTGCGAATCCCCCAGTCTGGAGTGGGCTAAGATGCAGTGTTTGCAGCGGGTGATGTGTTTTGATTATTGACTTTGTGATGTGTGTGTGTCTATGTGCACATTCAAGTCTCCAGTGGTTATAATCATCAGGTATTATTTTTGGTGATTGGTATTGTGATGTGTGAGTGTGTCTGTGTGCACATTCCAGTCTCCAGTGGTTATAATCATCTGATGTATTTAGTGTATATATATTTCTGATTTCTTGCAGTGGACGTCCATATTATTATCTGCTTGTATTTTATTTCATGTATTTTATTCCATGCATTTAGCAGTTGCATTTGCCTACTTCTAAGTGTGTTATTATTGCTTGTGCAAATATATACATATATATATATATATATCTCTATATACATTTGAATGTTGTTCATTTGACATCTGGGAAAGCCCTTTTGCTGGAGAGTGTTGCACAAATAAAACCCAATGCCTTATTCTGAGAACAGTCTTTTGATGTGTCTCATTTTATATGAGTGAAATCCATTTCCTAGTGTTTTTATTGCTTCGACGTGTTTGTGCCTCTGTGTGGGAGGGCGGTATTTTCTATTATTTGGGAGGGCGAAGCAATACATAATCATGCTTAATGACTCATTGTGCACTTAGATATAACTTTTCTTAAAGGAATGGATGTTTACTTACAGGTAGTTATAGCAGGACAGTTAAAAATAACTTCAATACTGAACCCTAGAAAGTCCTTACACAGTTTAGGTTCTTAGGCTTTTGACTTCTTTGGACCCACACTGAATCACTATCGAAGCCAGTGACCCTGGACCAACCAAACTTTGCAATTCGAACCTTAAAAACAATACACACAAATACAGAAACAAGTATACGTCAAATACACAAATTAAGTAATATTTTATTTAATTCACAAACAAAAAATATATGAGAAGCCAAACTTTAATTTTAACACAAAGGTTGGAGCTTTTCAAAATATGGTTTTATTTCTAAAAGATGAATTAATTTGCTAGACTCCAGCATATCGCTTCATCCTTTTTGGTCCTAATAGATGCTCTTTTTATCGGTGCTTAAATTGAGGCCGCCAGTCATCCATGTTAGATTGTGTGTGCTGTACCAGCGTTCCTTCCATGAATCAAGCTAAAGAAAACTATTTTATTTTTAGCCTTTGGTTTCAAATTTCTTCACATTTACAAAAGATTTGAAATGTTCAATTTTACATGTTGCTTTTTAATGAACATACTCTTATTCCTCTGCTAACATTGTTAAATTGTTAACAGTGAGGGACCCCCCCTGAGCAAGTGTCACAGATCCCCAGGGGTCTGCAGACCCAAGGTTAAGAATGACTGTCCTAGCACATTCTAGGGCCTGCATATGATGTCAAGCAAGTAACAAAAGGATCTCTGTGACAAAAGCAGTAACCCAATGAGCTATCTACATAAAATAAAGTTGTGTGATCTGTATAGTACATGTTATTTGCAGCAGGCCTATTAACCCTCTGTGCTACTTCATGATGAGTTAAAAGTGCCACTAGACAAAACGCCAATCTCTCTCCAGCAGGAACATTAATCACCAGAGTTATGGCATTTTTATTGCTGCCTGAAAACTGCTGGACACAAAAAGGACTCTGCAGTAGGTGCTATTAAATTATAAGCTATTTCTAAACATAGCGCCCTGATCTCAGCACCAGGTGCGGCTGCACTGGTCACACTGCCCTAAAGCCGGCACTTATCAGCACCATGCAACAATTGAGCAGAACCCTAACATGAGTGACCACCTCCTGGTGTATGAAAGTTACTCACTGGCATAAAATATCACCGAATCTGGTGGTACTTTATTTTGTGGCGCAGGTATGTGATGAGCTCAATCATATATATTATGCGCTGGCACTTTATGTAAAAGTTGTTTTATTTCTGCTTCCATTTGAGTTTTCCTGGGAATTCATTTCCAGTATCAAAATCTGCACCCAATTGGAAGTGTTTTGTCTGTGGCTTAGCTGTTTTCCTGTGGTGCATCCCCTGTCTTGTATTGATACACATTCCTGTGGCACATAGATTCCCTGCTACAATGTTTCCATCTCCATGAACTGATGCACCTTTCATGCATCTCTTGTTCTTCCCCCAAATAATGGACTCATTCGCACAGCATTCCTGTGAGTAGTCGTATTGTATTCCTGGCTTAGGTGTGACTCACCGTAGGCAAAACTTCCTCATGGAAGAAAGCTTTGTGAATTGGACATTGTGACAGTCTCTACATATCCAACTCCCCTTTGTGTGTCTCTCTCTACGCTGCCCTTTGGTCTCATGCAGTGCTTAATTTGTAAAACATTAAGTGCCAGGGCCCTTCTCGGAAGGCCACTGCAGCCTGCACCACCCATACCCTGTTAGCGCTGCCAATGGCAGTACCAACATAACACCTAACCATCGCACTCCTACAAGTGTGACAATTCAGCCTATTTCAGGCCACGCAAAGCTATAACAAAGCCACCAGGAGGCTGGTATTATTTTCATTGTATATTGACTTTATAAACATGGGTGTTGTGCTCATCTCAAAATTAAAAAGACAGCACCACCATGTGGTGGACTGTCACTAGAGCGGGTGCTGACAATTAAGTGCTGGTGCCGAGCACTGGAAACCACTTGCACAAATTAAGCAGTGGCACAGGTTGGTGTTTGGGCTGTGAGTGTTCAGACAGCCACCAGCTAACTTCATCTAGTTTGCTCTGTATTCTGGTGCCCTTGTGGGAGCCAGTGGGGTTCCCTGAGAGTCAGGATAATTTAGCTGTACTTCAGGAGACCTTTGATCAGGTGGACATCTCCATGGACACCTGTTTATTGAGGGTCAGCTGTATATCAGGGATGCCACGTAGTGTGCCCGCGGAGCTGCCACTGAAATGTGACAGAACCAGTGTTTGGATAGTTGTTCTGAAATCCTCCTATCATCGCAAGACCTTCACTTGGCAAACTGGCCCAGTTGATGGCATGAATATTTGTCTTTTGTAGGTGTAAACACTGAAGCTGTGCTTGTTGTCTATGTAGCACCTCGCAGGCTTGTGATGTACAGGAGTCATAAGAGGAACCAGTCCCAGAATCAATGCTGAGAATCATCCTGCACTTGTTACTGCTTGCTGTCACTGCTGATAAGTAGTAGTTCCGATTTTGTTTGGTTGAGTTTGAGGTAGTTTTTCTATCCATACTTAAATCATGGGAGACAGTATTTTAGGCAATGAATTTCTGTCGGGCAGTGGCGTAATATTAGCCCCTGTGGTGGGAGCGGGACCTTCAAGCTCCAGGGGCCCTGTGCATGGGATGAGGGCCCCAGGCCTGAGAGTGCCTGACTGGTTCCGGGGTGCAGGGGGGGCTCCATGTACTTTGCAGGGGGGGTCCCTCAAGTTTTGTTACACCACTGTTTTCAGAAAGCTTAACCTGATAGTCCATACCCAACAGGAGCAGTGAATGGTCCGCTCTTGCAGAACAAACAGTCAATCGTACTGAAGAGGGATATTTTAGTTATCAGAAGACCCATACCCAACAGGCGCGGTGAATGGTCCGCTCGTTGCAGAACAAACAGTCAATCGTACTGAAGAGGGATATTTTAGTTATCAGAAGACCCATACCCAACAGGACCAGTGAATGGTCCGCTCGTTGCAGAACCCACAGTCAATCGTACAGAAGAGGGATATTTTAGTTATCAGAAGACCCATACCCAAGAGGAGCGGTGAATGGTCCGCTCGTTGCAAAACCCACAGTCAATCGTACGGAAGAGGGATATTTTAGTTATCAGAAGACCCATACCCAACAGGAGCAGTGAATGGTCCGCTCGTTGCAGAACCCACAGTCAATCGTACGGAAGAGGGATATTTTAGTTATCAGAAGACCCATACCCAAGAGGAGCAGTGAATGGTCCGCTTGTTGCAGAACCCACAGGCAATCGTACGGAAGAGGGATATTTTAGTTATCAGAAGACCCATACCCAAGAGGAGCAGTGAATGGTCCGCTCGTTGCAGAACCCACAGGTAATCGTACGGAAGATTTCTTGTTTGACTGTGATTAATTCATATTTTAGGGCTTTGTTCACAGAATTAACCAAACTGAACTCCTTATGTAGTCTGCTTAGTATATCTAAAGTTTGACACATAATAGTATTGGAATCCATCACTCGGTTTGCATGATAATGTGGGCTGAGAGTGCCTGACTGGTTCCGGGGTGCAGGGGGGGCTCCATGTACTTTGCAGGGGGGGTCCCTCAAGTTTTGTTACACCACTGTTTTCAGAAAGCTTAACCTGATAGTCCATACCCAACAGGACCAGTGAATGGTCCGCTCTTGCAGAACAAACAGTCAATCGTACTGAAGAGGGATATTTTAGTTATCAGAAGACCCATACCCAACAGGCGCGGTGAATGGTCCGCCGTTGCAGAACAAACAGTCAATCGTACTGAAGAGGGATATTTTAGTTATCAGAAGACCCATACCCAACAGGACCAGTGAATGGTCCGCTCGTTGCAGAACCCACAGTCAATCGTACAGAAGAGGGATATTTTAGTTATCAGAAGACCCATACCCAAGAGGAGCGGTGAATGGTCCGCTCGTTGCAAAACCCACAGTCAATCGTACGGAAGAGGGATATTTTAGTTATCAGAAGACCCATACCCAACAGGAGCAGTGAATGGTCCGCTCGTTGCAGAACCCACAGTCAATCGTACGGAAGAGGGATATTTTAGTTATCAGAAGACCCATACCCAAGAGGAGCAGTGAATGGTCCGCTTGTTGCAGAACCCACAGGCAATCGTACGGAAGAGGGATATTTTAGTTATCAGAAGACCCATACCCAAGAGGAGCAGTGAATGGTCCGCTCGTTGCAGAACCCACAGGTAATCGTACGGAAGATTTCTTGTTTGACTGTGATTAATTCATATTTTAGGGCTTTGTTCACAGAATTAACCAAACTGAACTCCTTATGTAGTCTGCTTAGTATATCTAAAGTTTGACACATAATAGTATTGGAATCCATCACTCGGTTTGCATGATAATGTGGGCTTGGCTATCTGTCAGAATACACTGACCTTAGTTTCAGATCCAATGAAAGCAATGTTTTTTTCTACCTATTTGTGTATCCACAGCCAACCATTTACAATCGAGATACGTTGGTTAGCAGTAGACTTGGGGAAACAGGAACAGGTTAAGAAAGAAAACAGAGACACTGTTTATCAGCAGTCTGACTCATCCCTCTGCTGGCCACTGAAGTCTGCAAGCTCACAGTGGATGTCTAAAGGCATCTGAGTACATTCTCATAGTTTTGAAGAGTCTAACACTTGATATAACAGAATGATATACCTCCACAATATCTCTTTGTCTCCGACTCTCATGTTTTTAGTGAAACTCTGACATTCATGTAACTGGAACATACATAGTGTGCACAGATGCGTGCACGGATTGTCGAGGAATAAGCTGTTGCAATTCCATGGAAGTGGACATGGACGATGATTGAAATCATACTATTCTTATACTGAGGAGTGCTGTTTGAATTTATCTCTTTAACAATTTTCATTTGTCAGTGTCATATTGAGAAGTGCTATATTATCTAGTTGAAATTTGTTTATCCTTTTCAAATGATGTTAAAAAAATGTAAATAAAAATAATGTCAAAACTATGTTTGGCATATTAACATATAATTATCGTTGTTTATTGTATTAATCCCAATTTGATGTTATAGTCATCAGAAACAATTTTTGATGTTATTTTTGACTTTCCCGTCCCTAAAAACATATAAAATGATACCACACATGGGCATATAAACAGTTATACCCTATATCTCAAATAATGGGCAGCCATTTTGAAAAATCCGCCATATTGGATTAACGCGTCATGATAGAGTGGTAGACTTTTCAACATCGTTTTCTACGGAAAAATTTCAATAACAATCCACTCACAGAAATTGTATTGCAATTAGTTCTAGGTTCAGCAACAAATTGACTAGTCACATTAGAGCACGCGTGTGAGTTCCTTGCCCTCGAGAGATTTGATCTACGTTTAGCCTTGTTCTCTGTCTGAATCACAGACGCTCATTGAAAGCCATTGATTTTATGACAAGACCAGAGGCTCGTATTATGCTTATCTTTACTTGCATTCATTGAACAGCAGCCAAGAAAAAACTACAATTCCCATGGTGCTGCGTGAAATATAGCCAATGGGAATAAAACAGTAGTAGACCAATTGCATAACCGTAACATAACATAAATTCTAGATTTTCCTTTAGTAATTGCTAGGAAGATCTGCAGTTATATCGACTCTTGTTTTCTGGGGTATCTTTTTTAATATGGCTGTGCCTCTCTGCAAGTCCAGTTTTGCTGGAGATTTCACCCAGAAAACCAAAAAGAATGTTATGGAGAAAAAATGCCTTCCTCCAGGGGTGTAGCTATCACTGGTGGAGAAGGTGCAGTTGGATTGTGGCCCACGGGTTAAGGGCCCACCGCATGCCCATCATGGCTGCCCTTAACTACCCAACCGGGGCTGGAGTTCCTACTTTCCGCGCTTGCATTAGGGCCCATGGCACTACTGCCACACCACTATCGTCTTCAGCTGAATGATTTTACAAGTAACATTCTTGCCTGTTGTCTTCTGAGGAAAGGTCCAATGTTTAGCCAAAAACACAGTTTATTGCACAAGTTGGGGTTGTGTATGTTTTGCGAATAGGAGAATAGTACAGAAGGTGCGGTGATACCCAGTGCTTAATTTGTAAAAACAAATAAGTGCCAGGGCTCTCATCAGGAGTCCACTGCAGCTTGCACCACACATTGCCCCTGAAAGCGCTGCAGTTGATAGGAACAACACAACTACTAACCATCACACTTCTACAAGTGAAAGAATTCGGACTATGTCTGGCCTCCAAAGATATGAGAATGGCATGGGCGCCAGGTAATAGTAATTTTTAATGTATATTGAATAAATAATTTGTGGTTATCTCTAAATTAGTCAGACAGCACCACCTTGTGGCAGCCTGTCACAAGCGCCGGTGTTGACAATTAAGTACCGGTACCGAGTGCTGGAAACCACCGCCTCAAATTAAGCACTGGTGACACCAGGATGGATGGGCCGTATCCATCTTTAATAGAGCAGTATTTCAGTATGTACCCAGGGCTTACATGGCCACTTTGGCTAACTTGTATTAGACTCCCTGCCATCATCGTGGCACCTAGAAATGCCACCTGGCTCTTTTTTGTATTTTTATGTCCAGGACAGTAAAATAATTGGGAAAACCTTTGAATTCTGGTGTTTTTCTTCTTTGAAACATAAACATAAAACAGCAACCAGATAAACAAATCAATAAAAAACATATCTGCTAAAATCATTTCAGAATGATTATTGGAGCAAACAGTGGAGGAACCAGTGCTTAATTTGAGCCGGTGGGTGTCGATGGGGCCACTGGCTCTCATTTTTGGGAACTGGTGCTTATTTCTCTGCATCAGACACAAAGCGGAACAATGGTGAAAGAGAAAGATGGAAAAACGGGCACAAAGGGAGGAGGCAGGAACCTGAAAGAGTGAGTGAGATAAAATGCCAGGGAGTGCCTGATAACGGAATAAAGAGGACTGAGGTGGAATCAAGACTACCAGCCTTGGTATCTGGCACGACAACATTTAATTGCACCGACCGTGGGCTTCAGAGCAGGAATCTGGGCACCGGCACTCATTATTTTACAAATTAAGCATGGGGGATAATTGCCATGTTATAAAAGAATCCTTACAATTTTACACACATTCTTTTTCACCTACCCGTCCACGGATGTTCCCAGTGCAGGAAAACATTAACAAGCGGACGGTATGTTTTTTTTCTGAAAAAGGTGGCAACCCTCACTAAGATGCAGTTTGCCAAAAAAAAGTTCACATTAAATACAACACTAGAGCTGCCTGAGACACTTAGGCTGTTCTTCCAGGGGACTGTGTTTCTGTGTGCATATGCACATCAATAACTGTTGTTAAGTGGGGTCGCGTGGGTCTAGGTTATGCGACCAAATGTTGGGCAAGATTAGAGAGTCTGGTATAAGTCATTTATTAGTCAATAAAAACCATAAAATGTTCAACTGACATCAGAATAAAAAGATAAAATGAAGAAAAAACAAGCAGTCATATCGAATCACTGTGAGCAGGAGCAATTTTAGGTGCTGACTGAATATACCAGTGTGTGCAAAATAGCAGATAAAGCGCAACAGGGCAGAACTTCTGTTTTGTTTGCCAGTAGCCAGTATAAAGTAAAGGTCGCTGAGCCCTAATTCTATCTAGCAGGCCAGCGTGCCAGTGCATTAAAATATTTCCTACTACCTGGCACCCACAAGATAAGGGCACAGCAACCGGTGATTCCTAAACGCTGGGTTAGAGACACCAAGAACCTTGATCACGGAGAATTGGCGGCTCGCTGCAAGTCGGACCTCCCCCCTCCCCCGCATATCACAACGGTCAATGAACTCAATGATTACTACTCTGCGACCATAACTAACATTCTTGATGATCTTGCCCCGCTCAAACTAAAAAGAACCCAAATCAAAGACAGAAACCCCTGGTTCAACGGGTCCCTCAACAGTGAGAGGAAATCCCTCCGGCAGACAGAAAGAAACTGGAGGCAGCACCCCTCAGCCGTACATTTAAAACTTCTCCGCCAGGCCAGAAATGCCTATAATAGGAACATCCTCAACTCAAAAAAAGAATTCTTCAGAACGGAACTGGGGAACGCCTAGAATAGACCTCGCAAGCTGTTCGAAATGGTCAAACACCAATCAAACAAACTGGCCAAAACCTCTAAAGAAATCCCCAAATCACTAATTTCATCGGACGAGTTCTCCACCTTTTTCTCCGACAAAATCACCACTCTAGAAAACGAACTCAGATCCACCACCCACTCCCAACCCCTTCCGGATCTGCTCCCTCCCGCCGCACCCGCAGGCATCACCCAAAAACCAAGCGCACTGGACCAACTTCAAAGTGTATGACGAACACTCCGTCTCAAAAATACTATCCTCCCTAAACCCGAACAACCACTTTAATGACCCACTCCCCTCCAGCTGCCTAGCTGCAGCCGCTCATTCCATCATTCCTAGTTGGACTGCAATAATTAACGCCGCCTCCCCGATACCTGACTCTCTGAAAGCCGGCCAAGTCCTCCCCATCCTAAAAAAACCGTCGCTGGATCCTGCTTCCCCAGACAATTTCAGACCTATATCTAATATCCCACTCCTAGCTAAAGTTCTGGAAAAATGTGTGCAACAGCAGCTGAGTCATCACATCACCAACTTCCACCTACTAGATGACTTCCAGGCCTGGGCACAGCACTGAAACCACCATTCTCCACATCATGGATGATGCCCTCCAAGCCCTTGACCAAGGCAAAACCTGTCTCCTAATCCTCCTAGATCTATCCTCGGCTTTTGATACGGTCAACCACGAAAAACTACTTGAACGCCTCAAATTCAGGATGAGACTGGATGGCCCTGTTCTTGAATGGTTTAGGTCCTTCCTCCAAAACCGGTCACAGAGATTCCTAATCAACGGTAACCTGTCCGCTCCCTCTCCGATCACGGTTGGAGTCCCCCAAGGATCAACCCTGTCCCCCATCCTCTTCAACCTTTACCTTGAACCGCTAGCCGAAGTACTACGCACCGCAAACATTTCCTACCACATGTATGCCGACAACACCCAGATCTATATAAAAATCTCTTCTTCCGAGGAGATTCTCTCCCTGAATGAGGCCTTGAAATTGACTGTCCAATGGCTCACCTCTAACCAGCTCAAACTCAACGCAAAAAAAACTGAATTCCTCCTAATCTCCCCACCTAATACTAACCCTGACATTCAGGAATTGACCAAGGCGATCACAGCTTTAAACTGCCCACCAACCTTAGTGGACTCTGCCAAATCTCTTGGTATGACCATTGACTGCAGTTTGAACATGCGTGACCGCATCAACTCGATGGCCAAATCAGCCAGATTTCATCTGAGCTACCTAAGGAAACAGAAACCTTTCCTCGACACTCCCAACCTAAAAATGGCAGTCCAGGCTCTTGTGATTTCTAGACTGGCATATGGCTGCTCTACCCTCTGAGGTTTACCCAAAACCTCTCTGGCCCCTCTGAAAGCCTGCCTCAATGCGGCCGCCAGACTACTAACAGGCTCAAGGAAATTCGACCGCATTTCTCCACACCTGAAAGCTCTGAACTGGCTTCCTCTTGAGGCCAGAATCCAACTTAAATTGGCATGCATCACGCACAAGGCCTTTTACTCAAACTCCCCGGCATTTCTTGCCCAGAAACTCGTAATATCCAGAGGAACCAGAAACTCCCGTTCCGCCAGAGACCTTTTGCTCCAACCAGCACGCTTGCGGAAAAAAAACCTTACAATCGAGCCTTCTCTGGGGCTGCACCAAGAATATGGAACTCACTCCCGCCCGCCATTAGAAGAACTCCATCTCTGGCTCGCTTTAAAAAGGATGCCAAAACCTTCCTAATGGGCAAATTCCTCTCCTAAATACTGACTTGAAATCACTTCAGCGACTTTGTCCCGCTTCCTTTTACTTTCGACTACTACCTCTCATCTGGTCTATCCTGTTGCCATCCACCCGGTACCTCAGAGCACCCCACCCTGGGATCTGGGTCTCTCTGTTTCTCGTAAAATGTTTTTTTCCTGTGTTTATCCCAAATGTTCCCACCCCCCCCACACCCCCCACAAATCCCCTTGTTTACAATTTGCGAATTCTGGAAAGCGCTCTGATACCCTTCGGGCCAAGTTCACTTGTGGCTACCCCAATTGTATCCCCCACCCCCCTCGAAGTCTCTTGTATACATCTCATGAATCCTGTAAAGCGCTCTGATACCCTAACGGGTCAAGTTCGCGCTCTATAAAACACAAATAAATAAATAAAAATATACTTGACAAAGGCCTATACTGTGTGCAAAATTACGCGTAAAGTGCAGCATTGCTAATAGACAGACGAGATGTACAGATGAGCTTGGGCGAATATCCCACCTGACGGGAAAGGGAACCAACACACACACAGGTTATCCCTAGCAGCCCGCCGTGCTGTGAAGGGTTTTCTGGATTCTTGACAGAGCCTTTCTTAACCGTCCCCCTTGCACCCCGCCTAGGTCTAAGTATTCTCTGTAGCAAGGGATTTAAAATGTCGAAGAATTGTACAAATCGAATATTGAGCGTTGTGTTTCTTGGATCTAACGACTCAATTAGTGCTGGTCTACAAGATGCGTTAAATCTACAAATGCAGATGACATGCAGCAGGCTTTTATGTTCCTGATGACATAATCGGCATTTCTGGTCCCCACTTTGGCCTTCTCCCCTCCACTGTGATAAAAAATCTAGGGGCAGATTTACAAGGAACTGACGCATCTGCATAGATGCGTCAGTTTCCTTGAGCCAGCGCCAAATGTCCTTGCGCCACCATGGATGCGCTGTATTTACAATACAGTGCTCCATGGCGCAAGGATTAACAGATGCGTCAGAAATTCTGACGCATCTGTTGGCCCCAAAGTGACACATTGCTGGAGTTGCTCATGAAAGTGACGCAACTCCAGCAATGCGCCCCAACAAATGGGTGAGTCCCATTCAAAAAGCCCTGCGTCATTTACGCCTGGTCTGAGCGGGCGTAGGGATTTTGACGCAGTGAAGGCGTAGAGTGATGCAGTGAAATGTAAATTTCACTGCGTCAGTTCTACATGGCGTTTTGCGTGGGAACGCCAACCCTGCATACATTATCCCTGATGCAGGTATAATGTGACGAGGGGCTTTACAAAGCGACGCATCTCCCTAGATGCGTCACGTTGTATATTGGCCGCATTGTTTGCGCCGCCATTGCGTCAAAAAAAGTGACGCAATGGCGGCGCAAGGGGCTTGTAAATCTGCCCCCTAGAGTTGGGATGTCCCCAAGTCTCAGAGCCTGTCATTTCTGTTTGATTTTTGGGGATTAAATGGCTTCCAAAAGGGGACCTCTTTTTGGACATGGTAGGAATTCCTCACCAGCCACCCATGTGGCCGCTAAACCACTTTATCTTTATCGTCCAACCAACTTTGCGACTTGATAAATTTGTTTACCACTCTACTAAAAATGTGACCGGATGTATTTAATTCCCATAGCTCGCCCAATTCAAGCTTTTCAATGCTTCTTTCAAGGTATTTTTTATATTCACCATTCCCCCTTTGAAGGTTTATTTCAGACCAGACTAAATTAGCCTGTGAGCCCTCAGCAGCTGACCACAGATTAGATTAGAGAAAAACCACACTAAAATCTTGTTTTCAGCATAGTGAATCGCTTTGTAAAGCAGCTCCAACACTGCCATCTAGTGGCAAATTGAACTATTTACATCGCAGTGATAATGTGAGAGATTCTGAAATACGTGACAAACAAGTAGTACTGATTCTATGAAGGGCAAGGACAGGGCTTTAAGTGGGCCGGGCCTGTCCGGGTCTGAGCACCGGCAGTTATTTTTAGGGGGCTTCGAAACGGGTCTCTATCGGGCTCTATTTTCGGGCCTCACAAAGGTAGTCCGTTTTCTTTTTTTTTTTCTTGACGTTTTCTTTTTTCATTCTTGGACTGCAGTGAGAGCATGCACATCGATGTGCGCATGCTCATTTTGCTCACTACTGATAAGTGGAGGTCAAGGCATGACGTCATGACGTCATACCAGGTGAGCCACGTTCTAGTAGGAAGGGAAATCGGAGGGGTCGCCGGGGTCGGCAGTTTCTGCTCTCCCTGCTCCATCAGCTCATCTCTTCAATTATTTTCAACATGATTACCTTTGCCAATGATTGTTCTTCATTGTGGAGAAGTGCATTTTATGTGAGGAGACGTCAATGCAGGTTGGAGGGATCAGCCTGTTTTTATGACTTCAGAGACTGTTCGGGGGCTAGATGTTGGCCATTTTAGGTAGACTTGTGTGCTTATGACATCACTAATATGATCCTTGTTGTTACAGTCCCTTGTAAGGCGTCCACTCCACCCTGCCACTGCTAAATATATTTATAAATCATAAAAGTAGACGAGGACTGCTTTTGTAATAAGCCGATGAAGAGCCATATAACGTCCGTTTCCGCTAGGCCATGCCATATTTTGGAGCGTCCTCTCTGTGTCTCAGGATAATGTTTATATTTTGAACGAGGTACTCGTGGTGCCAGGACCCCAGAGACGGGCTGTGTGTGTTGTTTGACACCCAGGCCCCTCAAAAGCTTTTGGCATTCCTGGTGACTGATATCAGTGCAAGACAGATCAGTAGAAGTCTAATTATGTTAATCTGGTGCCACATTTCCTCCATCAACGACACATTTTGAAACCTATATATTTATTTATAAAGATGTCAATTGAAAAGATGTTGTGGCTATGACCGAACCTGAAAGCCCACAGAAATGTCATAGTATCAGTATCATAAAGCTTTATTTGATTTTTGCAAATCATAAAAGCACAGAATAAAATACAGATTCCTTTCATTAAATACATCAAACAATACGTCAACAATTTCCAACGTCATCTCATAGAATACAAGTTGAACATGTCTTCTCCTAGCCGACAATGCCTATCATCCTAGCGCTCTCAGAGACTTAGCAAATCAACAGGACTCAGATGGATACAAAAGCCAGGAAGCTGTTTTCCTATGAGCATCTAATTAATCAACATGTACAGGGGCAAAGTGCGGTGTGCAAGATGTTATCACAAAGGTTTTATATGTATTGAAAAAGTCACATCAATATAACAACAATTTTCTTCCTGTTCAGCAAGTGGTAATTTACCCATGAATCTTTCTTATTGAAAGTGCATTGTGCATCAGTGCAAGGTGTTATCATGGAAATTTCATATATCATGTAAAACATTACGTCAGTAAAGCTGCAATTTCCTTCATGTTCAGAAAACAACATTTAACCATAACGCTTTCTTACTTGAAGTGTGGCTCTTATAAAAAGTAAGAGCAGCATAGCAGATTTCAGGAGTCGAGAGTATGTAGTAATCTAAAACCTTCTCCATAAGAACTAGGGCAACATACTCTCAAGAGTGGAAGCAAAAAAGTTGTTCTTGGGGTTTTGTAAAGTGCACAGAAGTGAACAAAGTGCAATGTGGATTGCTTTGAGGTATTGTCGCAAGAGCAATAGTAAAAGGTTTTCTGTCCATCCACCTTGGGTCAGAAAAGCTACAGTGTACATTGTCCAGGTGAAACCTAGTCAAATAAAACCTATACAGTGGATTTAGAATAACAAACAAATAAAACGGCATCTCTTGGCTGAAGGAAGTATCATTAAAAAGCTCAAGGAGTATTGCTGAGCGGATGATCTCTGATGGTTAGACAATGCCCTTACTGAATATCCTTTGCTGGATGCGACTTTGATTTTCTTAAGCACACAATGCTAGTTATCTTGATTTAGACCACGCCCCCTACTTGGATAGGCCACACCCCTTTAAGAGGTTTGCCCCGCCCCTTTTAGAGCACCCCCAGTTTTTTTTCCCCACTTAAAGCCCTGGGCAAGGATGCAAAGATTATGCCTCTCTTTCTTTATTACCACGGGCAGCAGCTTAAAAAACAAGTTTCTAAACACTACACTACCCAGAACCCCACGTTAGTATTTTGTAGACATAATGTTCAAGGCAGTTCTGGGGCCAGCTTTTTGGCAGAAGGCCGTCGAGCCTGGATTTCACTTCTCCTCTTTCTTCAACATACTCCCCTCCCCCTTTATTTCACGCTTGCAGGCAGGTTCTTATTATTCCATGCTTTTGTTGTCCCGTCTTTCTATTCCTTCTCCTTTCCCATGGTGCTGTCTTTCTATTTCTTGTTCCTGGTCAAAGTCTGATGATTAAAAATATGTCCCAGACCCCAAAAAAGAGTGCCGATGGGTCCTACCTGTAACCACCGGTTCAAATTAAGCACTAGATCAGGGACAGCTGCGTAATCTCGCTGACAACAGAAGGCCATAGATATGGGCTATACCTGCCCAACTAACTAACCAGTCAGGTCAACACTAACGAGCTGGGTAGGTGAAGACCAGTAAGATCTGACCACACATTGCTGGTCAGTTGACCAAGTCTATCCGGGTAGATCTCTAATCCTCACTCTCTTCTTCTCCACACCTGTTACCTTCTCCGGAGCCATAAGATTACAGCGAGGACGACCACCTTTCACAGCCAGTATAGGAAATAAGATTGACAACATAAAAGAAAAATTCTAAACACAATAAAAGGATCTGCAGAGCCAATCAGTGCTGCCAGCATACCACAAACTATAAAATAAATGCAAGTCTATCTCAGATTTCCTCGTCCATCACACCGTCCAGTGTTGCGACCCATAATACAAAAACCACACCTCGGAGGTCCTCACACAGGACATGGAAACACTTCCCAAATTGACTCTAATAGGCCTGGCATCCTTGGCGTGGTTTCCCCTGTCTTTTTGAATCTACCTCCTGTATTTTTGACTGTGTGCTGGACTTTGTTTTTGCTGGTTTAGATACTCTGGGCACTTTACCACTGCTGATCATTGCTAAAGTGTTAGTGCTCCCTCTGTAAATTGGAATTCTGATTGGTGCTCCATGATTGGCATAGTTGATTTACTGTGCCCAGGGCCTGTAAATCAAATGCTACTAGTGGACCTGCAGCACTGGTTGTGCAACCCACATGAGTAGCCCTATAAACATGTCTCAAGTCTGCCATTGCAGTGTCTGTGAGTGCAGTTTTAAACTGCCATGTCGACTTGGCAAGTGCCCCCACTTGCCAGGTCCTAACTTTCCCTTTTACTACAGGTAAGACACCCATAATGTAGGCCCAAGGCACCTCCATGGGCAGGGTGCAATGTATGTGAAAGGTAGGAATCGTACTAGTGTGGTTTACATGTTCTGATAGTGAAATACTGCCAATTTCGTTTTTCACTATTGAAAGGACTAGCTCTCCTATAGGCTATCATTGGAGCTGCCTTGTAACATTTTACAAGTGTAACTTTCAATTGGGAACGGCTACAGATTTGGAGTTTGGGCTCCCTGAGCTCAGAATTTAATAACACATCTTTTAGTAAAGGTAGTTTTTAAATTGTGTGTTTGAAAATGCCACTTTTAGAAAGTGGGCATTTTCTTGTTTAGCCATCCTGTGCCACTGCCTGCCTGTGGAATCAACATCTGGTTTAGACTGACAAGGGGCTTGTTTGGGCATTCACTCTAGACAGTCACACAAAGGGAGCTGAGGTGTGTTCTGCAAATTCTAATGGCCTATCACCGGGTTAATGAGTCTGCCCTGAGCTAGAGTGGTAGGAGTTGTCACTGAGCACCTGAATAGGACTGTGTCTACCTTTCACAATGGTGTTTTCACCTCCTGTGGTGTAACTGCACCAGAGAGGACAGAACTGGTTCTTGTGTGCAAGAGAGACTTTTTTTGTGCTAACTTCAAAGAGAAAAGTGGTATACATATTGGGGCTCTGACCCCTGGACTTCTGGATCAAGAGGACCCTGCCAAGAAGGAGACCTGAAGAGCTGCCAGGAGGTGTACTGCCCCTTTTGCTGTGGGTTGCTGTGCTGGGGTTGGCCTGCAGTTGCTGCTTCTGTCTGTGGGCAGTGGAAAGGACTGGACTGTTGCCTTGCTGTGGTATCCTGCTTAAGAAGATTCTTCAAGGACTTGAAGTAGAGCTTGCCTGCTGTGAGGAAGTCTCAGGAAAGCAAAGAGTTCACCTGCGGCATCCCTGAACTCCACTGCTGGGAGTTATGACCTGCCTTGTGGTGCCAAATCCAGTCCTGACCCCCTGGCGGTTGTTCCTGCTGCAAAGATCTGCAAAGAACTGAAGAAACCAACAAAATTGATGTTCCGCTCTTCTTGTGGCTGTATTTTCCGACACAGCAATGCCATGCAGGAGAAAATGCTGACGGACAGCCCCGTGTGGCCGAAGAAATCGATGGAGCGCCTGTCAGTAGCCCAAAGAATCACTGCATGCAAAGTTCAGCGCACCGGTCTCCTAAGTCCGAGACCACCGCACCGATTCTGATGCAGGCCCTGCTGTGCAGCTAAAAGAATCAATGCATTGTGGGACCACGGCTGAAGAAATCGTCACAGCATTGCACCTGTGCGCCAGGCATCACCGACTCATTCGCAGACCCGAGTCACCTTGGAATTCGCGCCTCACTTCCCCCTACAGTCCAGATTTGACGCAACACTTCTTCTGCGTGCCAGAGAACTCACGCATCGCCTCCCCAAAGGTCTCAGGAACCGACACATCCCTGTGCTTTTCAATGCTTTTACCCTCTGCGACTGTTTTGCCTTGTGGATTGTGACGCATTTGGGGTACTTAGTGTAAAAATCACACATCCATAGATTTCAATGGACAGAGTTGCTTGAAACCTTTAAAAGTAATATTTTTAGTTATGTATGTTGGATTTTTGTCGTTTTGGTCTTGTTTGGTTTAAATAATGATACTTTATTTTTCTAAACTGGCATGCTGTCCTTTTGTAGTGTTTTCACTGTGTTACTGTGTGTGTTATGTACAAATACTTTACACATTGCCTCTGAGATAAGTCTTACAGCTTGTGCCAAGCCACACAGGGGTGAGCAGGGGTTATCTTAGGTGTGTAATCCCCTTACCCTGACTAGAAGGAAGGATCCATACTTGGGCAGGGTGCAAGCCACTGCCAACTAGAGTACCCCATTTCTAACAGGCCCAAAGCAAAGACAACACACTTCCAACCACAACTCACATACTGAAGCATGTTATTCATTTGGATAAGCACTTTAGCTTCCCATATAGGGGTAGTAAGCGCTTTACAAACACTACAATTGCAATACACTGTCTCACATGCAAGTAATGTTGTTTAGCTTTACAGATTTACATCCCCTAATTGCATGATGTCCCAAAAAGCTTCCTCACGCTACATTGCTAAAACCCTGCTTGGAAAATTTACTTTGACTTAAAACTATTGTTCCTCAACCTTTCTGTTGAATGACTCTCTCCTTACCTTCCATCTCTACATGCCTCCTCCTACTTTACAGTACAGTAGAAGGGTGGGTCCCAGTGGAACAATTCTAGAGAACACATACAATTAAAAACCAGCAGGCATTGATTCACTCATACTCAGTAATTCTTTTAACAATAATATTTAATCATATCGAACATCATGAGATGTTCACACACCAGCACATCATCTGGAAAGACGTACCAAAAAAGTGCCCCACGCATAAGGGGGAGACAGGGGTGAAAGGGTTGTGTGCATCAAGTGAGGGTTGAAAGAGTGTAAGGAAAGTTAGTGACAATATGTCCATCACACCATTATTTACAATAAAAACGGCTTTTTACAGCCTCACAATTGAATGATGACAAATACATAGCCATTGTTTGAAATACAATGTCACAGTGAAGAAGCACTGTTGACCAAACTGGCACAAAACTGTGACACAGTTGACGTTTCGACCCCAAAAACAAAGTAGGCTGCTTAGGTCCTTACACAGGGGTCTTCCTCAGGACTGAGTGTGGGGCACCTGGAAATTTAACAGAGGAAATTCTTAGTGTCTATTGTATATTGCATTAAAAAAGAATGAAAGGTGAAATGTAACTAAGAGGGCGTGGTTTAGTCCTAGAGAAACATTACTCACCCCTAAAGAACGAGAATGTGACCCTACACAGAGGATGATATGCGTCACCACGTTCTCCACTCGAAGTAACGCAATCAAGAAGGTCATAAACCAACACTGGGGCTTAATATCAGACGACTTGGAACAGCAGGATCTACGTACGTTGAAGCTATTATTAAGAACCAGTGGTGGTTGACCTTTGGTCCCTTATTTCCTTTCCTTTGATTGAATTACAGCTATTTTGGAACCTTGAAGTTCATCTGGGCCCGAGTTAATTAACTACACAATTCCCTGATTCAAGAGGTGATATTTAGGAAGGAGGAACCCTTCATATAAAGTAAGTTAGATGGATCGTGTTTTCGAGCTCGAACATGCACATTAATTCACTCTGTGTGACGTTTACCTGATGGCCCACACCCTGTTTTTCAGGTGCCATCGACCCGCTCTCTGCTTTTGGAGCCCACGGGCCCACCTACAGTATCTTCACCATCCAGTCGAGGGTGGCTTACGGTAATTTAGTTACATTTCACCTTTCATTCTTTGCCCTCACAAGAGACGGAAATACCAACATCAGGCGGACCGGTCAATCCCGATCATGAGACCCAACTAAAACCAATCAGGGGGCAAGGCGGTAGTTTTAAAGACCGGAACCCGGAACCAAACGGAGGACAGACAGAGAATACGGCAAGGGACGAGAAACCGGAAGTAAGATCCAGCGCCATCGAGGAGAAAGCGGAGCCTCAGAACCTGAGAACAACCTGGTTCCTCTCTCGGAACTGGAAGAGAGGGACCACTCGGGGCTTCAATGACCCAGGCACAGTAGCTTTTGGTGATCCAGCAACTAGCATAAATTCCGACGACTCTTACAGGGACAAGACGGGCACTTCCTCCGAGTCGACGTCTTTGAGTTCTGTCCGCAGTGGAAGATTCTGGCAGAGCCCTCGGCCGGACGTACAGCCCCACCATGTTTCTGGAGAAACGTGGCTAAGCCAGGTACGAGGCCGTACCTGGGAAAACGGAAGGGAAGGACGGTCTGACCTTCCCTGAATTCTCTAATACTTTCAACCTTCCTTTGTTTTCTCTATTCCTCACCCATATAGTCCTATTTTGAAAGCTGTATTCCTTAGTTGCACCAGAAGTAAATTCCCCACTTCGTGTCTTTAAACAGTTTCTTCATTCTTTTGTTTCTAAGAAAAATAAAGCCACACCCTTTTAAAAAAAATAGAAACACGGGTGACATACTCTTTTGGGAAACAGCCCTATCCTTTTGTTACTACTTGGGTAAAGAAAGGTGACTTACCCCTGGCATTTGTTCTTTTTCCGAGGATATCCCTGAGGCGGGCCACAAACCCTAAGGGAAAAAGGGAAAAGAGAGAGAAAGACGTTAAGAAAGGACTATTATAATTGTTTTGGTAGAGCTGTACAGAAGATTGAGATAAATTAAAAGAGAATCAATAAAGCCCAGAACCTAAACCTAGTCTTATCCGTAAATGCATTTCACTTCTGACAACAATGTCATAGTTGGGTTGTACTAAAATGGCCAGAATGGGTGAGGAGGAATCATTGAGTCATGTTTCAGTTAAGATAAGGAGTTCAAGGTCTTGTGCAAGAATGAGATCTCCAATATCAGCTGTGTGTCTTACCGCCGACCTGCAATTAAGGCGAATAGACCTGAGATGGGATTTACTAACTAATGTTTCCTGGTGTATAATGGGGATTTGTAGAAATTGTGCTTGTTCATGGCTCTATGGTTAAGACCAGGTTCTCTGAACGGGTTGAAGGGAATAGTCTGGATAGTGACCGGCGTGGGTGACAAGTCCTTATGAGGAGTGGTATATGATAGCAGACGGAAGTGAAAGTCAGTACCAGAAAGGTGATCTGTGAACCTTGATAGAGCAGAGATTTCATCAAACAATTTTATTTTAATGAAAAAAGAAATGATTATGACAACTTTTAAGCAAACCATGACCAACTTGTGCTAAGTTTCACGTTATGAAAAATGACACACAAATATAATTTAGATACTGCATCATAAAAGCACGAAGGAGAAAAGGTAGATTAGAGACTTATTTGTTCGTTTGGAAATTAATATAGATGTGATTATTAATAAAGACATGCTAATTTGCTCACTTATATGTGCTAGGAAGTAATAGCAACCAAAAACTTTTAATTACTTGGATATTCCTATATAAATGTGAAATTAATAAGACTAAAGAAAATAAATGTGAAGTAGATTGATTTTCATGTGAAAAGTTGCAAAAATTGTATTTCATGTCATGGTATAACGTGTGCACCGAAAATGACAAAAAGAAAAATAGGTGCTATATGAATATACTTACATGTGCCTTCATGGAACTTCTTTAACATGTTTTTTATATATGTATTAGACGAATAGCACATAAACAACAAAGATTAGTATTCATTTTCTTATATGTGTAATGTTGACACTTTCAATAATTTTATGAGTACCCTATACTTACATGTATTAATTATGATCAAATTGAAATGTTTATTAATGTATTCTGTTCTATGCTAATTTCCCTATTAACGTGCGATTCACAATTTAACATGATTTTGTCGTATATTTGCCAAATTTCATGTAGGCCTCACTTTTTACTTTCCCTTTTCAGTGAAGTCATTGAACTGAATATTTCTAAAGCGTATGGGAATTTCTTTTGATATAACGAGTTGTTCTGAAATAATAACTGTTTCTTTGACATCTCTCTACTGAATGCAACAAATATTGATACACTCTGGAACAGCTGCATGGGAATGGAACTTTCCAACCCTCATGTCATTCTCTTCAGCGTCTCATTGTTCTATGTGTCTTAAACTTACATGACATAAGGAACTGCATAATTGATCCTCCTATTTATCCGGATTTATATCTTTTTTTCTGCTACATCACCCTTATCTTATTTTGGACTGACCAATGGAACTGAGTGGTTTGACATTTTGGTGATGCCAGGGGGTGTCACCCCGGAAACTTATCGAGTATAATTGCTCCATTTTGGGAGAACTGCTGCAACTGTGGATGTCTTTTGTGATATGGATTTCTGATTCCAATTCTGCTGTCGGGACTAGGGCCCGTTGCTGCTGATCGGTGCCCTGACGCAGATTGAACCTTTCGGGTGAAGGGTTCTTGTCATGCTGCTGTGACTCTTGCTGTTACAGCGACAGACTGAGACAGATTACTGTCTTGACGAACTGGACTACCTACTTGGAACTTTGCTGAACTTTCTTGAGGGTCTTTGCAGAAGGCTCACCTGGCTACGTATTCTTATCGATACATACCGTGAATGTAATCAGAATCTACCTCGGCTGAGGAAGATTGCACCATATTTCGTCCATCTTATTCTCCCTGAATACATGAGACTTGGTATATTTTATTAAATTCTTTACTAATTAGTTTCCATAGATATATGTGACTTTATTTTCAATGCAATGTTTTTTGCCCTTTAAAATAAATAACTAAAGTTTAAATTCTTAATCTGACTCTGCTGTTCTGACTCATCATTCTTTGTGAGTGATTTATTGGTTTGGGTGATCTATGATAATAGTCACTTTGGGAGCTTTACCTAATTGTAATGAATTTGAGTTGAAGATGCAGTTATCCTATTCCTGGTCCTCATTGGGTAAATGTCCATCCCAACCCCTTTCAGCATAGAGCAAGATCCATCTAAGGACCAACTATATGTATGAGTAGCGTAAGATAAAGTGAAAATGCTGTAAGGGCCCAGTAAACACTACAGCAGCCTCTGGGGTCTAGAGATAGGATTGAGGTGGTGGTCGGGATTCCCCGAGCAAGTTCGATGACTTCTCGTTGATTGATGTATCATGCTAGGTGGAGATAGGCTGTCTCCTTCAGGGTGGAATATATTGTTTCATGGGTGGGGTTCTGTTAACCCTAGAGGTCAAGTTGAAACTCCATTGCTTCTTGAGCATTTTGGTGATTGATATAAGGTTCTGAAGATCGGCTTTGACTAACTGAAGGTCTTGACTAACATCAATGAGTTTGTCATCAAGGGAAGAGGGGTCATCAGTATGGATGGGAGTGTGGTGAAGCCTAGGGACCGAGGACGTGTGTGAGCTCTCTGGGGTGGAGGTGGTAGTCCGCAGGCCTGAAGGATCAAAGGTGGTGGGGGCAGTAATCAGGGATATGGCTGGTGTAAGAGGGCTAGGAGAGGGTTTACTAGAGGTGATGATAATCAGAGGGATAGGAAGATGTCTACATGGCCACAGGCATCACATGATGTCGAGAGATTGCTTCGAACAGGTTGGTTGGGGAGAAGGTCCCCAAGCGTGTAGCAGATGGGGAAGATGATGAAATGCTCTGACACCGCCACTGCATATGACCCAGGACAGCCAATAAAACTCATCACTCAAGTAAACAATAGTTAAAGTCCATAAAAACACAGCAGCATCTTTCTATGCTTCATAATGAACTCTTGAATTTATTGTTCTGTAAAGATCACGCAATTCTTAGTTTCAATGCTGCCTGCTTCAGAACCTACTGAAATGAAGATTATCATAAGACATTTTGCCCCAGAAAATATCACTTACAATAAACACAAGAGCATTGGACGGGAGGAGAAACTGAACAGACATTGATATCATTGACATTCAGAACCAGAGACAAGGATTACGCTTGCACAGATCATATCACATGCAATGCGGTCTCCACAATAAATCTAAAGTAGAATTTCTTAACCATTGACTCACTAAATCAATCCATTGCCCATTTGGTGTAGTTCAACAGCAGTGCTTAATTTGAGCCAGTGTTTGCACTGTATGCACTGCACTGCTTTAAACAGTGACGATCTGGGATATCGATTGTTGATAAAAGCAGACTATGGGGGACAAGGCCTAGCAAGTGGGAGACGTGAGATAAAGGCTGTACCCCACTGGCGAATGAGAAGGATCGCATAGGTGTGTGGAGTGAGTGAACTGGTGAACGGGGCCCAACTGTTAGTGGCAGTGGATTTTTATTTTTTTTTAAACAGATTTTATTGGCATTTGACTTATACATTTCCATTGTTATCATGTCAGGTTATTTACAGACATATATAGATTACACTACTGTTCTCTTTCTTTTTTCTGTTGTATTGTTAATTCTTAGAAACATTTCAAAAAGCCTAAATTCAACTCCCATTACACCCTACCCCTAAAAGGTCGCTTAGGCTGTAGCTTATTATTTTCAGCATTGAGTGTTCACCTCTTTTGCTTTATGCTTTATTCTTGTCTGGGGTCTGTGCGGGGTAGGGAAGGTCTTGTGTCTGTCTTTTTACCTTATTCTCCCAGTAATCCCCTCTCATTGTCCCTTTCCGGTGGCAGCGAATTTGATTGAGCTTCTGCCGTCTCATGTAGTTCTGCTGCCCGCATGTCATCTAGTAGTCACCCCCAGGCTTTCGCAGTTTCTAGGTTCCCTATGCCTCGGTTTGCCTCTCTCAGCAAAATTCTATTTTCTGCCTCTGCCCACTTCTCCAGCTCTCTTTTCCAGATCACTATTCTTGGCCCCCTTGTAGTCTTCCAATTCTTCGTGATTTCTCTCTTTACTAATACATATGCTAGGTCTTGAAACCTCCCAGTAAACTTTGTCTTTCCCGTGTGTGGGAACCAGCTTAGTATGCAGTGTCCCAGTGTATGTGGTACCTCTTTGTCTATAGTACTTTCAACTACATTTAGCACCTCCTCCCAGAAGCCCCTCAGACCCGGACAGTCCCAAAACATGTGCAGAATATGTGCCTCCTTTTCCCCACATCGTGGGCAGGCCGCTTCCTCAGCCTGAAAGTATCGCCTGATTCGTGCTGGCGTGAGATACACTCTATGCAGAACATAATAGTTTATAAGCTTAAACCGGGCATTTCTTCATATCTTAAGGGTATGTTCAACAATGTTTTCCCAGTCCTTTTCTGTAATCGGCATCCCTAAGTCCTCTTCCCATTGTGCTCGCAAGCGTTCCATAGGTTTCTGGACGTCTCGCCTGATTGCTTTATAGATGCCGGAGGCCGTCTTTATCCTGACTGCCGACAGGGCCACGTATCTGCAACAGTCCAGTGCCCTGGGTTCCATTGTTCCCGTGCCCCAGTGTTTCTTGAATGCCGCAGTGAGAGCTCTATGCAGCAGGAAGTGTCCCTGGGGGAGGTCAAACCCCTCTCGGAATTCCTCAAATGGGAGCATCTGGGATTCCCTAAAGAATCTCTGATTACTGTCGCCCCCCATTTCCTTCCAGTCATCTAGTCCTGCCCAATTGCCTCCGTGTGGTAAATATTGGAGCATTTCTATGGGTATGTCTGGGGAGTAGGGGACTCTGCATCCAGCTCGCTGTCGCCATCTTGTCCAGCATCGCGTTATTATTTTTTCTTCTTCCGTTCCCCTGTGCGGTCTCTGCTTTAATCTTAGCAGGATTCTCGCCAGGACTGGGGCCTCTGGGGTGAATGGGGATTGTGCCCTTTCCGGGTTTCTACTGTCCGCCAGCCACCTCATGAACCATTGGAGCTGCGCTGCAAGGTAATATGCCTCAAGGTCAGGGACCGCTAGCCCCCCCATTGTTGTGGAGTGTTGCATCGTGGCCAGGGCTACTCGCCTGCGGCTTGCTCCCCAGACAAATGTTATTACTTGTGAGGTCAGATCCCGAAATGTCGTGCTCGGGACCCATATCGGGAGTGTCCCAAATATATATAGTAGACGCGGGAGAGCCACCATTTTCAGTAGGGCCACCCTGCCTGCCACTGACAGCAGCAGTGAGCCCCAAAAGTCCATGGAAGAGCAGAGGGATCTTATCCCCTTGCCTACATTTCCCTCCACCAAGTCTGCAGTTCTGTGGTATATTGTCACCCCCAAGTACTCTAGGCAGGTGGGTTCCCATTGTAGAGTTACCAGGTCCTCCGGAGGGCATCTATCCGATGTCGTGGGGAAAAGCTTAGATTTTTGCCAATTCACCCTCAGTCCCGAAAGATGGCCGAATTCTTCTAACATACCTTTGGCCCCATCTAGGTCCCTTTCTGTGTCTTGGAGAAAGAGGAGCAGGTCGTCCGCGTACAGTGCGATGTGATGGTGGGTTTCTTTTATCGTCAGCCCCATGTAGTCCTGCCCCGTCCTGGCGCGGCATGCTAGTGGCTCCATGGTTAGGGCGAACAACAGTGCGGACAGTGGGCATCCCTGTCTTGTTCCTCCCTCCACCCTCTGGCTTTGGGATATATCTTTCCCCGTACGCACCCTGGCTCGTGGGTCTGCATACAGTAGCTTCACCCCTGTTAGTGGCAGTGGATGCAGCCAATTGGAACCACCTCCCCCACACATCAGAATGGCACTTGAGATGGAGCTGGTCCACAACATCAAGAGAGACGCCGGAGTCATTTCTGAGGTGCGGGTCCAGGACGGGGAGAGATGTTGGACCCACTTCACTGATAATGCGCCTGAGTGAAGGACTAGAGTGAGTGGAGTGGGGCAGATGTTGGTGGGACAGAGGGGTAATATCAGCTAGCTCAGTGATGTAGAGGGCCTGGTGGACCCCTGTTACAACAATCTACAGGCAGCAACTGCCACACAGGGACATTGCACTCCCAAAATAGAAAACAGTTGTGGGGTGGCGGGTTCCTCTCATGAACAGTCTCTTGAGCGTTGGACATTTAGAATTGGCAATTGGGGATGTTTGACCTTCATGAAGATGCTAAAAAACGACCAGGGCACAAGTCCAAAAAAAGGAAGCAGGGAGACTAACAAAGTTAGGCAGTATGCAAGTGACATCATGGCGTGTGACATAACAGAGCGTGACATTGCACGTGGCTTGGCAGAATGTTAGATCACAGGAAGTGGCCTCGCAACCCATGACTTCACCGGAAGTGACATCACAAGAAGTGACATCAGATCTTAAGACCTAACACATATGTTTAGCAGGTCTATTATGAGTACATTTGAGCACATTACGATATTTAACAAATGAGGTTGCATTACTTTTTTGGCACAACCCTGATCCAAAATGTGGACCTCAACTTATACATTTATTTTTTTTAAACTCTCCCACAAAGAAATTGGCAACAAGGAGAAATGTGGCATTAAATGTATTCTGCTCAATTGTTTGCAAAGTCTGCATTTTAAAATATCTTATAGGATTAAGGCACCTGCTGTAGAGATTTTTGTGTGCCTAGAAAAATCTCAGGATATAATAATAATGGAAAAATAACTCCTGAGGTTAAGCCGGTTGCTGGAGAGATCTGTTTTATCTATTCCCAGTTTTGAATCAAAGTAGCATAGCGGGTTGATATGTCTCCTGCAAAGCACATCATGTAATATGCAGATGACAGATTTTTATTTTATGTAGCTGGGTAAGTGGATTACTGCTTTTAACACTGAGATCCTTTTGTTACTTGCAGTTCATAAATTGTAATCCTTCTAATATAGCACAGTGAGCTATGAAGGACGTGACTACTAAATCTTGTAACCCTCACAGTCTTATGTACCACATCCTTTTATTTGATTTACGCACTTGCATGATTTATTGTCAATGTATAATGTGTAAATGTAAAGTGCTCCGACACCCTGCATCCGGATGAGTAGCACTATGGAAGAAATAAAACAAAATAGTGGTATTTATATTGTTATTTGTGTAAGTACTGTGACAAACCAGCACACCTGACATTCTTACAGTGCATGCATATCTCTTATATACAAGGACTGAACAAAGTCAAAAGCATGGGTCTCTTAATTACTTTTGAAGTAATAACAAGCTCTGTGCCTCTGCTTCCCCTTCACTGTGTTTGCATTTAGGTGTAGAGTTCCAGATAGCTCTCAGACAGGATACTCCAACAAAAGAAGGCCTGATGGCCCCTTAACTTCAGCCTTTGTTTTAAACCCTGCTGAAATTTCAATAACAAAACCCCCTTCCACCTGCACATTGCTGCTTTGAACGAAAGCAGACAGCGTGCAGGCACTGTTGAATGTGTCCCGGTGCCTGAAAATTACACAGGGACAAGTTCCGCATATTTCTGTGGGGACCAACTTCTTGGCAGTGTAGATGGTGTCCACCCTGTGAAAATAGTAAGTAGACACCATGTATTTGCGTGTACCCTCAACTCGTGCCCTGAAAACGACCTTTCAAGACAGGCCTGGACAAAACGTGGTGGCAGCCATGATATACGAAACCTGAGCACTTCAAGTCCAAATCAATTTGATCTTGACTCATGGCAATGATATTGATGACCCTGAGTAACAGTATTACTTGTATAAAGTGAAGCAACACTATAGCTTTGGAAACATGTGCCCAGCAAAATAAACCCCTTTTTTGAACTACCAATGCTAAGTGCCCTTAGACCGCCACAACATTCACTTGAAAGAGGCTAGTAACAGAGCAAACCCAAGATGGCACAACAAATCATGATCAGAGGGTCACTGTTCTAAAGGGGCCCAGAAGACAGACCTTGAAAATGACGTAAGCAACTCATCATAAATGGAAACAAGCATTGGCATAGCCAATAGGTCTCGCCTTTGGGACCTTATAAGTTTAGCCATGCAGCAGACACGTCCAGTGGGTTTCGCAGTGGCGACAGGTGCAGACTGGTTCCCTTCAGCTCCGAGGTGTATAGTGCAGAAAAAAGAAATGCATGCGGCCTCCCTAGCGGCCAATGCTGTGTGCTAAAGCATGGCTGCTGCCCATAATAAAGCATGCACAATAAAGCGCATGAAACCAATGTGTAAAAAACAAAAGCACAGGAAAGGGGGAGTTTACATAATGGGGTCTTCCTGATGAAATTAAAACTATGGATGTGAGTGAAAGCCATTTTAGGCAGCCTGCTCCTTTGTGCCCCCTGCAGGGGGTTTCGCAGCGGTGACGGAAACAGACAATCAGTTTTAAGATGCCGTGCAGAAAAAAAGAAATGCGCGCAGCCTCCCTTACAAACGCGATCCGGAAGCGCTAATATTATTGACAAATGACATCCTTTAAATGAGCAACAACAGAAGACGAACCTGATCCGAGGTTAATTCACGGATGACCCGTGTAAGTAAGTAACACTGACAGGCAATTACCGTACCTGCTCCTCCGCAGTACTTTCAATCGGTACTGCTTTAGCTGCACGTCGGGTCATTTAAAAAAATCTGCTTTCAAATTCTTAATGGTCCCAAGTGCCCCCAACGATGCACCCCCACCTCCCAAGACCACACCTACTTTACTGGTCAGCTCTGCCGTCTAGGAAGACTCGGTGAATGCCACGTTATTTATGTGTATGTTGCAGCTAATAGTTGCAGATAGAGTTGTCTCTCCGTGACAAAAGTTCAGGAGCATGATTCTTATACATCATTAATCAGATTCAGTCTGCAACCTTCCCCGAAATGACAAAGATGAGCCTCTGCCAGATTATGCCCGAGGAGGAAGTGCTGCTGCTGCCGAGGAAAGAAAGTTCACCCCTCTGCGTACTGTTTTCTTCATTCGGTCTCTCCTCCATGTTCACTGTAAATGCACCTCGACACTCCCAATTTAAACAAAAATGATTGCAGTTGGAACGCAAATCCGGGCAGAGATTTACTGCTAGCATGTCATCCATAAATTGTGAGTGGGGCTGGGTGGTAGCCTAATGCAGCAGTTGGTGATCTGGAGAGATCACATGGGATAGGGAGGGAGGGCGTTCAGGGCCGGAGTCCTTGTTGCCGACGACCAGCTTTGGGCTGAGAGCCGAGAGCCGAGATGGGATAGGGAAGGAAGGCCAGGCAGGAGAGTTGTTAAGACCTGTGCTCATGTTAAAAAAAAAAAAAAAATTAAAACGCGCCGGGCGCCGGTTTTATTAAACAAAAACAGGGCGCGCGCCTCCTGCTGTGGGCTGAGATGGGACAGTGTGCGGCGGCAGAAAGCATCAATTAAAACAAAAAAAGTGTTCTCCCACAATCGTGAGTGGGGGTGGGTTGTAGCCCAATGCAGCCGCTGGTGGTCCTGAGAGATGACAGTGGATAGGGAAGGGAGGGCATGCAGGGCTTGAGTCCTTGTTGCCGACGACCAGCTTTGTGCTGAGAGCCGAGAAGGGATAGGGAAGGGAGGCCAGGCGTGAGAGCTGTAAAAAAAAAAAAAGCACGGAATCGAAACGGAGGAGCGGGGGCGAGCGAGCGCGGCAGCCTGCAAAGCAGTCCCAAACGCTCGTGCGCCGTGGCTGGCCTTTGGATGAGTACGCGCGGCAGACATGTGTTTCACTTATCGCGCCCGCGTCTGGGCACGATAATTGGAAACACATGTTTGCCGCGCGTACCCATCTCAAAAGGCCAGCCACGACGCACGAGCGTTTCTTGGACTTCTTTGAAAACTCACTTACATTAAGTCTTCGCCTCTAAGCAGCGCTTGCGCGCTACTCGAGGCTCGACCTAAAAAGTGCATGCAATACCGAGTGCCGTTAATGAAATCAGGATCGCAATCACATAATCCAACTGGCAAGACAACCATACCATACCAAGTAGAAAATTACAAGGTGCTGGTGTTCCCGGATTTCACAGCAGCCGTTCAGATCCAAGGCAACACCTTCCTGATTATCAAGTGCGACCAAAAGTAGTTAGGACTGAATTATATGCTTCTCTTCCCAGCGAAACTGAAAGTCATAGATGGAAATGAATCGTACGTTCACACCAATCCAAAAGCCACAAGGAAATAGACAGAACACTTGGCAGAAGAACATGAAAACAATTGCACATTCATCTAGAACCAACAGTCATGGAAATGACAAAGACTAAAATGAAGACCAGGCACCGGAAGCTGCCTGATGAAAGAACAACCCAAAATTGTTCAAGCAAAGATAGTGTAGGAAATACAGGCGCGTTGGAGATCATGAAAGACACAAGATGGGGGAATCCTCAGATGTGGCAGAAATGAAAGAGAGCCAGGCCCAGTACTTAATTTGAGCCGGTGGTTTCTGGTACTCTGCACCGGCACTTAATTGTCAGCACCGGCACTTATGACAGCCTACCACATGGTGGCGCTGTTTGTTTAATTAAGAGATGAGCACAACAACAGTTGTTTATGAATTCAATATACGTTAAAAATGAGCACTGCCTGCCGCCCAAGCCATTCTTATAGCTTTTGGAGCCTGGAATAGTCTGAATTGTCACGCTTGTAGGAGTGTGATGGTTAGCAGTTGTGTTGGTACTGTGATTGGCAGTGGTAATGGGAGCTGCCATCTGTAGTGGCTTTTTTACAAATTAAGCACTGGTAGGCCATTGATGAATCTGGTCATGGAAAATGCCTTGGTGGTCAAACCTATGACGGCAGAAACGTTACTATAAACTATCTAGAATCATGCTACCTGGGGTCGGGGGCAAGGTATGGAGACCCGATTACCGCACGGCCCTAATGGCTGTCCTGGCTGCCGTGTGTGGAGAATGAACAGTGGCTTGATCAACAGCACCCAAGCAAGTGCTCAAATGTATGCCACTGGGTACTTTATTGCAGGCAATTTATAGACCACATGCACTTAAGGTCCCTAGAGAGGCCCAAAGGTACTAGTTACACGAAGGTTGATGGAAGTTATACACTCTACCCCAGGGAGGAGTTTCCTTATTGGTGTGTGCGGTCCACTTAGTTTGTTTGGTGAATGACACAAATATTGAATCAAAAATATCATTTACCTAAATATTGTGCTAATAATAGTGGCATTACAAAAATATCGCGGAACAGTATATAGAAGGAAAGAATATACTTTTTTTATATATATCGTATAAAAAAATATTGCTGTATATAATATGGTTTACTTTAATTCATTATGAATCTAATTAATTAATCTTGTTACAGTATGGTTTGTAATTGCTTTGTTTTTGTATATTTATTTAGTTGTTAAGAATTTAATAGTGGGTTGTTGGGTTTGTAGGAAATAGAGTGGGAAGTTATTTAAATGTTATTTGTTTTATTATTATTAATTAATTCTTAATGTTTATTAAGTATTTATTTCGTAATTAATCATGTAAATTGATTCATTGGTGTTTTAATTATTTAACTTTGTTTTGTGATTTTTTTGCATAATGTATTTTGTGCAGTTTAATTACTAATTGGGTTTGTAGGGGAAAGGGAGGGAAGGTACTTCATTTGTAAAATATTTTTATTTACCAAATTAATTTTCATGCAAATTAAATATATAATTGGTAATTAATTATGTAATTTTAACTGATTATGTCTTATGGAAATTATTGTTGTATTTCAATGAATGAATTCATTAATCTCTTTTACTTAATTGTTAACATATTGCTAAATATTTTTAATAATAAACTTAGTAAAATGTATTTTACATTTATTATTGGTTATTTTAATTGTTTGGGGGATTGGGTATATTTTGGTAGGAGGGAGGGGACTGTATTCATTTTAAATGTATTTAATTTATTTTTATTTTTAAATTATTTTTGTATCATTCCTTTTTACATATAATAGTATTTATTCATATAGCATATATTTTTTTTAAATATGTTTTAATGATTCAATGTTGTTAGGTGTGTAAATATTTGTTTAAAATGGTTAGGAGTTGGAATGGTATATGTAACCTTTCCTGTCCTTTACTTTCATTTCTAATGCTTTCTCTGATTGTACTTATGCTTGAGTGGGAATAGTAAATCTAACCCCTTCAAAGTCCAACACATTCCCTGCTTTTGCTTACGTTGGAAAAGGAGTAATAAATCTAACTCCAAAGTCCAACACTTTCCCTACTGTTGTTTGGGCTGGAATGGGAATAGTAAATTTAAACCCTGCAAAGTCCAACACTTTCCATGATTTTGCTTACATTGGAATAGGAACAGTAAATCTAATCCATCCATTGTCCAACACTTTTCTATTGTTGCTTTTTTCAAATTGTGCTTTCAGTGGGATCTAGTATTATCGTTGAAACTTTCTTTAAATGAAAACAGTAGATCAGCCCATAAACCTGCAATAGGGTGTCTCCGTAATCCCCTAACCTCTTTGCGCTGCAGCGCAGTAGATTCTGCTGAAGCTCATTGTATGACAGTGCTTTGACAATGAAAGAGAGGTGGTAAGGACAAGGCATTCCACTTCATGGTGATAGAGCGCTTAGGTAACAGCAGGGCCAGGTCAATTAATTTGTTTGCAGACTTGGCAGGTTTAGGACGCCTGTAAAGACTGTGCATACAGCTGTCTAATGTGCGAAGGTCTTGACTACCAGTAATGGATGACAGTGCCGTGCAGATGTCGCTCCAGTATGGGGCAACATACAAGCAGTCCCAGAACATATGTTTCAGGTCAGTATCAAGGGAAGCACATCAGGGGCAGTTTGAACTGGTCAAGTCAAGTAAGCTCAATATAGAATATTGTGTTGTATATATTGGAATTTAAAATTTTGTGAGGTGAGCCTGTAGTTTCACCTATGTCCGCAGGGCAGAGAATCCAGGGCACCTAGACTCACATGGTCAGAAGGGTGTTTTAAATTTGCTAAAGAGATCCGCCTCCTGCCATTGACTCATATTAGGTCCCCATCATTCCATCTAACGTGCGGAAAAGGCTCAGCGGAAGATAAACAGGCAAGTTAGAAAAATAGTAGAGTAATGTGGACAGCATTGTCATTTTTGTAAGGGCCACTTTGCCTGGCACTGACAGAGGGAACATCCTCCAGAATGAGATTTGGGAGATTTGGGATCTGAGTGATGACACTGCTCTCATCACTTCGCCATCTATCAAATCCTTGGTAGAATGAAATATGTTAACGCCCAGATAACAGAAAGTGGTGGGCTCCCGTTTGATACAATGATTATCTATGACAATAGCTTGAAAGGGACAGTCTGAGCTTTGAAGAAAGAGGCAAGTTTTGGACCATTTCCCTCCAAGCCCAAAGGCCATTATAATTAAACTCAGCAGTTGTGTCATGTCGTTATGGATGTCTCTGATGTAAATCAAAATGTCATCAGTGAAGAGGGACACAATATGTGTCTTTCCGTCAAGTGTAATGCCCCAGTCCTCTCCCAACTGAGGTAGTCATAGTGCTCACGGCTCCATCGCCAAGGCGAAAAGGAGGAGAAAGTGTGGACAGTCTGGTCTGTCTGGTGCCTGTCTTAACTGGGATAGGATCAGATATAAGTTGGCCTATTTTGACTCTGGCCATTGGGTCAGTATAGAGTAGCACAGTCATCCAGGAAATGTTTAGGCCGAGCCCCATACTGCGTAGCTCTGTGAATATCTATTCCCAGTCCAGCATGTCAAATGCGACAAAGTCACAGTACCACTGGTACGCCGCTCTACATAATTCTGTCAATCTGGGAACCAGAAGGTCAGTGTAAGTCCTGTAAAATTCTATTGGCAGTCCATCAAGCCCGGGTACTTTGCATGTTGTGAAATCCCATATGGCACATCGGACCTCCTGTTTAGTGGAAGGAAATTCTAACAGGTGGTCAACTCGTATAACCGGTAGAGTCAGTCCTGTCAGGAAATCTGAAATGTGAGTGTGATTAGGGCTAGTCATTGTTAGATGATTTTTATGTTGGAATTGGACTAGTAAATCTAACCCAACACTGTAGCTCTTTTGCTTACATTGGAGTGGGATTAGTAAATTGAGCGAATATGGCACATTACAACGCGATGTAATACATCGCGTGCCATTACAATGCGTGTTGTTACAACGACCGCGTTGTTAGTACGCGATGTATTACATCGCAAGTCTTTACAACGACTTCCACTAGGGGGCGCGCTGGACTTAGGAATAGTATTATTATCTATTCCAACTCCAGTTTGCGCAACAGTAGGGAAGGTGTTGGAAATTTATGTCCAATACCTCAGCGCCCCCTTGTGGAATTCGTTGTAAAGACTAGCGATGTCATTACATCACGTACTAACAATGCGGTCGTTGTAACGACCCCATTGTAAAGGTATCGCGGTGTAATGACCGCGTTGTAAAGGTCGTTTCCCAAATTGAGCCCATCCAAAGACCAACACTTTTGCTGCTTTCCCAATGGTAAAACAGTGAATTCCCATGCCTCATCTTACCAGAAGAATAGAAGAAATATGTGCAGTTCAAACACCATGACTGTCAAATACACATCCTTTAAGTCTAACCTTAATGGAGGGTCTCCTCCTCTGGGTGAACCAAAGAAGTGAACCATCTCTTATAGCAGTGCCTCTACACTCCTGCCCATTGCAGTACCAACGTTTTAGTAGCAGGGAAACTCCATTCCCTTTATCTGCACTGAAAAGAGATTTTTTAAAACCCTGGTAGGTGGATCTTGGTCCACTAATTTCCCTTTGTCCTCTGGCTATGTTATGTTCTTTGCAATTGAAGACGTTCCTCTTTAAAGCAATGAATGGGATGTGGATACACCGGTTGAACTGTTGTGTTGTAAAACGTTTGACAATTCTGCACAAAAAGTTTCAAGCTCCCTTACAACTGTAGTGGGGAAGAAGGAAGGCATCCTCACTCTGGTTGAATTCTAGTACATTGAAAGCTCTTCTTAAGCCTCTGACAGGCACTCTATTATCCCTGTAGATACCAGGCATTGTGTTAACGCCGTTAGGACCTTGCCATAGTTTGTGTCTAAACGAGAGTTCCGTACTCGAACACGCCCCATCAAAAACCTGCAGGAAAAAACCTTGTCCAGGGACAATTGGGCATTATCAACACCACAAATGTGTGGACAGATTTTGTCCAACTCTTTGACAAACCGGTTGCTAAACAACCATCCCTGTGCCACCACCCTGGCCTACCAAGAGCCCAGTTTCCCAACTTGGGATCCACCCTAACCAAGAGAGACCACCCATGCTCCTTAGCAATGGTGACATGTCCATTGCGCAATAAACATATTGTAGACTCACTAGGACCTCAGGATCTAACTGCATACCCTAGGTCGTATCTGACAATGCCATATCCAAATATGGGCCCAGCCAGGTCTCTCAGTTTGCTTCAGCATGCCTGCCAGGATGAATCTAATTTCTTTAAGAGTTTTGGTGTATATGCCAACGGAAGTGCGCGTTTTCAACTCTATGTGTGGTTTAACGACCACCTTCCATTTTATAGCCACTCTGGGGGTCTAAGGGCCTGATTACGAGTTTGGCAGTAAGGGAACCGCCATTGAAATGGCATCGGAAACCCCGCCGCTTAGTTGGTGGTTCGCCCGTTGTATTACGATGTTGGTCGTTTGCTGAACGAAAGACCACTGGAGCACCGAAGCCACTGCCAGACATTTGCTGACCGCCTCGAGGGCAGTAGGGGAAAACCGCTGTCAGAGGGCGATACAGAGAAGGTCACCGCCGTTGGAATTAGTTGGCTTTCCGATGAGTCGATGGTGGTGGGAAGGCCGCCTGCTATAAGTCAGCAGAATTGCAGGAATTGGGGTGCATACTCATACACTGTTTTCTTATTACGCAGTAGCAAAAGTTTATCTATTGGTCCTGAAGAAAGCCTTGGATTATCCACAATCCATTTGGCTGAAACATGTAGACCTAGCCCTGATATTGATGCAGTTATTTTGTTGAAGCTGCTTTTTGCACTGTTTTTAGTTTGGATATCACAAGATACTTATTAAAAAAAATTCTTGTGACATTCAATTTTAAATTGCACTTTTCACCCCCCAATTTGTATGCACTGCGCCCATCACTCAGTAAATCTTTCTTTCACCTCTGAGGGATCCTACAGAGCTCCATTCCATAGAGTACATTTAAAACATCTGTGAGCTCCCTTCTGGTAGACAGAAGGTCGCAGCCCTTGATTACATCAATGTGTGACCAGGAGGAGATCCCAGATGATGAAGCATGTCACCTTGAGTGAGTGATGGGAATCCGTCCTCCTTTTAGGATTTCCCTGTGTCTTTCTTTTGCAAAATACATTGTCTCTTCTCTTTGTTAGTCCCGTTACTATGAGAACATCTGACTAAGGTTTTCTAGGGTTGTCTGGACCCATCAGACCCGTGGATCCTTTTTGTGTTTCGGGTACCTAATGGACCCCCCTATAAAACCATGCACTGGGTGGCTGGCACCGTGGGGTACCTGCTACAGGGTGCAGGGTTTTACACACACACACCCCATTTCCCAATAGGAGCCTGTGTTGTCGGTCGGAACACGGGCTCCCACAGCACAATGGGACTCCAACCGAACAGTGTTCGGTTGCATCGTAATCGGTCGGGTGGAACCGCCGATCGCGATTCGGTCGGTTCCCGAATCCGAGACTGTGTCGGCTGGAACTTTCCGCCCGACATTGTAATGAGGCCCTAAATTGTAAAAGGTATAAAATATGTAAATCAACAACTCTGTAGATATTGTTTTGCTACTGTAAATGTTATGCATACTGTAGCATCTAAAAACAAATAAAAATATATGTTAAAAAAGGCTTAAGGCGACTACCCGGGGAGCATCGCCCATTCCACGTATTCTCAAGAACCAAAATATCAGTGATGTCCTCTCATCTAGAACTTGAAATATGGGGTTCTGAGAGTTCTTAGTAAGTAATATAGAAACTGTTGACAGGAAACAAAAGGAAATAAATGCCTATTGATTAAGTTTCCAGAGGAGCAAAGAGTCAAGTAGTCCTAATCTTTTCTTAAGGAGAGAGCGCACATTTACAAATTGAGGTAGTTATCTTACCAATAGTGGAGAAGTGTTGATGATCACAAATAAAGATACCGGGCTTGATTCACAAAGGGCCTCTGCACTTGTAGTGGAGGCCTGGAGTTGTGGCAGAGGGCCCTGCACTCGTGGCAGGGGCCCTGCACTCGTGGCGGGACCTCTGCAATGAGTAATTGCAGTGCAGTGGTCCCGCCACAGGTATTGGGCCCCCGCCACAACTGCGGGACTTTTGCCATGAGTGTGAAGGCCCTTTGTGAATTGGGCCCACTCAACCCTCATTTTACTTCAGCTTCAGGACCATCCCATTTCACATCAGAACACACAAAGTTGGTTACACAGAGATACAGCTTTCACTTTTAGCTATTTTGTTATTTGCTATTTTTAATACCAATTTTGAAAAGGTGTTTTGAATTTAGTAAAATTTTTGAATTTTGTAAAACTATTAAGTTAATAATATTTATTATTTTATGCATTTAAATTAAATATTTTTGTATGATTTAAAAAAAACTTTTGTATTTTTATTTATCCGTTAAAATATTTTTGGGAAAAGTGTATATTTTATTGTTATTTTTTATGTGTGCTTGTAAGTTGGTAATTATTTAATGTATTATTTTCTGAAGTAAATAACATTTTGCTTTGTCCATGGGAAAACTTTATTTGCCTGCCGAACTGGGTGGCCTAGCGGTACCCAACTTCGAGCATTACTACTTGACTTCCCAGCTGCAATGGGCTGCCAGGTGGCTATCCTCCCGTTACTTGCCAGACACGGCTTCTTTACAGCCCCCGCTGACGCAGGGTAGCCTTTTACAAATTTTCCATCCTTGCTCCAAGTCCAGACCCCCCGATACACTTCTACTCAATGTAGCGTACAGGTGCTTCTATAGGTGTCTTTTTCTCACTAGAACCACCATTCCCTATGCACCCGCTATTCCATTGCTGGGAACTCCACGAGGGGACACCTACACAACGGTGACTGAGTTACAACACTGGGCCTCGGAGGGAATACAGGATGTGGGAGACCTTTTTCAGGACGGCACTCTCATCCCATACCAGGAACTCATAGCGGAGGGGAACCTACGCCCTGGGTAGTTTTTACTACATAGAACAATTATAGCTTTGTTATCGTCTAAATGGGGTACACTCACTCAGGAACCTCCCATACACCACACTTTGCAATACCTTCACGTGATGGGGACAGGGAGACACCTCACGCGCTGGTTCGCATCTTCCCTTCGGCAACACACGGAGGTGGACCTCACTCGGCTTCTGCATCATTGGGAGGGGGCCCTGGGGAGGGCATTTACAGATAGAGAGTGGACTGCCGTCCGAGGTAGCCCGACATACATTCCGCGTAATCAACGGTTCAAGCAAATTCAATTCTTTGTGCTGCTTCGGGCTTACCTTGCTCCAGCTCAAATCAACAGGTACTTCCTCCGCGCAGACGCGGCTTGCCCCCGCTGCCGGCAGTTAGATGTCGACATTCTCCATATGCTCTGGCATTGTCCGGTCTTAACTGAATACTGGAACAATGTGACAATCACCTTGACAACTTGCACCTCCCGAGCCATTCCCCCTAACTGTGAAGCCCATGTATTACACCTCTTTAGCAGAAACAAAAAATATAGAGCCGCCATACGATTTCTAGACCTGGGTCTAATAACGGCCAAACGATTGATCACCAGGCGATGGAAATCCCCTCTGTCGCCTCACCCACTTGCCTAGCGTTGATCCCTGCTTAATTGGGCTAAAGCGGAGGGTGTGGCACTACGTAGGGAGGACCTACTCGGCATTCGTAAATTCCCCCTAGCGCCTCAGTGGGACACAATGATTTCCAAGCTCCAAGAAATAGTAACTAACACAGGGGACTCGAATACTCTATCTGGGGCCAGTACCCAGGGTCCATCCCCCACCGGCAGGGGTGTTGAGTAGCACTGACCTCCAGGCTGACTTAGCTCTCCTGCTCCAGAACTTCATTGCCACTACACCCTGGCAGCTCTGGCTCCCCCGGCTATACTAGATGCGGCAGCAGGTCTTGAGCGACTCCCTTTCCCTTCCTTGACTTATGTTGTCCTCATTTTGTTGTACCCTATGTCCCCAGTTGGGTTCGAACTGCACTATATCTGAACCGTTTGCATGCCACCCGGTGGTGAGACTCATCAGCGCTGATCCACCCTGTCTAGGGATATTGACTCATGACTTCATGTGATGGCCGCGATCTACTCACCTGTCTCTCCTTTTGCTATTGGGTACTGCTCATTATGCTATTGGCAATCACTTTTCTTTCTTTCCTTCTTGATGCATGAGCACTGCTCTGACTGTATGTTTAAAAAATGTGCAAAAATGTTAATAAAAAGATAAACAAATAACATTTTGCTTAACTATTTTATTTAGTATAATTAATTTGTGTTCCTAAGTGTTTTTCTATTAAATTTAGCTATTGTTTTTTAAACATTGTAAGTTTTTTCATTGTCTTTGTTAGAGTTTGTGTATTTTTTATAGTATAGTATTTTATGAATATGCTTTGTATAAGATGGAAAATATCTTGTTTATATTTATAAAGTTTAGACATTTTACACATATGGCTTAGACTGGATTGGGAGTAGTGAATCTAACCCCCTCAAAGACCGACACTTGCCTTTTTTGCTTTAGATTGGATTGGGAATATTAAATCTACCCCACTCAAAGTCCAATGCTTTACCCATTGTGGCTTAGATTGGAGTGGGATCCGTAGATCTACAACCCTCATAGTCTAACGCTTCACTCAAAGTAGCTCAGATTGGAGTGGGAATAGTAAATCTACTACCCTCCAGGTCCAGCGCTTACCCCAATGTTGGTTAGATTGAAGGGTGAATAGTAAATGTACACTCTTTCATGTTAACATGTTTTTAGAATGTATTGAAGGTTTGAGCTGAACATTTTAATTTACAGATTTGTACATTGAACACTAAGGGGTCGATTACGATGCCGTTCGGAAGGGCTCCGGATCGGAATCGGGTTTGCCGATTACGATTTGGAACCCTTGTTTCCATCCGAATCGTACACAGTTCCCAACGACCGATTACAATGCCCGTAAACTGTTAGGGTTGTCCGAATTGGTTCCGAAAGCCATTCGGACAGGTCGCGTCTTTCAGAGCCGAATCGTCCAGATCTATGGACTCGGTTTGCGAGCGAGCGATTACGATGACCGATTCGGACAGCCGTTCCGAATCAGTTCCTCCAGAACAAATCGGCTGCCAGAATCTGTCTTTGGGGGCCCATAGCAGGCCCCCCTTCACCCGGGGCCTTCCGAATCGGGCCCTTGGAGGTACCCAAGGGACCTTCCTTTCCAACCATGCACAATGTGGCAGGCACCAATGGGTGCCCACCACAGGGTGCACGATTCTCCCCAACCATCCCTTTTTTCAATGGGAGCCTGTGTATTCGTTCGGAACACAGGCTCCCATTGAAGTCAATGGGAGTCCGACCGAATCGTATCCGGAAGCATCCAGATGCATCCAAATCGCCCGGTCGGACTGTCGCAATTCGAGTCGTTCGGAAAGCATTCCGGGACCGATTCAGTAGGAATGCTTTCCGGACGAGATCGTAATCGGCCCCTTAGTTTAGTGTCTTTAGCTTTAGTTAGAAAGAAATATTGTTCTTTAAACATTGTTAATTGTTTTGTAGTTGTGTAGGTGATAGTACAATTTATATGTAAATGTAATTTTTTTATTAACTTGCTTTGCTTTATAATTTAGGCTATATTTTAGGTTGTAAGGTGAACATTTAGGTGACAATTCAAGAATTAACTTTTTGTAAGGTACGTTTTATTTATTACATGTAGTTATTTAATAACATATACAATTATGCATTTCTTGTGTTTTCTTATATATTTTATATTAATTTGCTTTTCAAAATACATTTTCATGCATTTTTCGCATAATTGTCATGTACATACATTTGTTATCAACAGGAACATTTTTAAATACATATTTCTGTTGTATTCTTCATAGATTTTTTAACAGGTAAGTTAAATATTTTAAATTTTTATTGTGTTTGTCTACAAGCATATATTTTTATATCATTTGTTACACATACATCTTTTTCTTTAGCTATACTATTTATTGCATACATTGTATATACAGACCTATTTTTAATATATTGAAAAGTACTATCATTTATGTTTTATTTTTACAGTTCTTTTTAATATTGTTTTACATTTATATTCCACAGTTACATTTGTTTACATTTATTAACTTTGTTTTTTTATTTTTACAATTATTTTACATAATAAATTCAGTGTTTTATGTTTATTTAACGTCCATTTTTTCACTTTTTTTAATCTTGTAATCTATTTTTTATATGGAAATTGATGCATACATCGATGAAAATGAAATATCGACTTTATTAACAGAATCACCCATTGTGAACTCTACATCAACCTCGACTCGCAAAGATGTAGTCAGGCAGGCCCTGAGAGCTAGGCTCGAGATTGCTGATTGATAGGTCACGGGGGGAGGGTGTGTAGCTGGCGGGCAAACACTCGGGCAGGAAACTCTTGATCAATCCCACTGATAAGTGTAGCGACATTATAATGGTCAAGGGAGACTGCGCCAATAAAGCACACATAAAGCACACATGGCCAAAGGGGGTATGCGAGCTCCTAAACAAATACAATACAGTCAGATGCCACATGAGCAAGGAACACATAGCCAATCAGGACCTCGCACACGTAGTGATCACGCGCTCCCCATGCCGGACATCTGGACACGTTATCCACTGGCCACATAGGGGCCGATTCCGATCTCGGTCGGAGGCGCACCCAATACCATTCGGTCGGGAAAAAAGCCATGCGAAAGCCTGTTTCCCGACCGATACGTACAATACACCGAACGAGCAAGTACGATGCGCACAACAGCAAAAAATCCGGCCGAGCCGTACTCACCCAAACCAGGTCCTGTTCTCCGACCGAGGCGAATCCGGAAACGCCGAATCGAGTCGCACGGAAGGAAAAATGCAGCCCCGTCCGGCCGGACAAGTACGATGCGCTTTCCGTACGCGCCGAACCCGTCGCTACGCACGGCACGTCAAAGCATCCGGGAGAGGCGCACATAAGCTCCGATTCGCGCCACAACACGATCCACGGCTCCGAGACGAACACGGCAGCGACGAGGACGACGCGAAGCGACGAGGACGAGGCGAAGCGACGAGGACGAGGCGAAGCGACGAGGACGACGCGAAGCAACGAGAAGGACGAACGACACGAACCAACCATGAATCCCTTCGTCCCGATCATACCAATATTCTACATTTACTACCGGAACAGGCACGGACGCGTACGGCGCAGAAGGTAAGCCAGACACCAACCACAAAACACATACAACACGTACACGACACATCACACACACACACGGGGATGCTGAATATACTTACACCAGCAACAGCAGCACCATAGGGGCGGGATGCCCATCACCAATGCCACATATGCACACAGGGGCCTGAATGCGCACCACCACCCCTACCCAGGGGTGGCAGGATGCCTACCACTACTACCACCCTCACCCAGGGGGCATGATGCCTACCACTACTACCACCCTCACCCAGGGGGGCAGGATGCCTACCACGACTACCACCCTCACCCAGGGGGGCAGGATGCCTACCACGACTACCACCCTCACCCAGGGGGCAGGATGCCTACCACTACTACCACCCTTAGCCAGGGGGCAGGATGCCCACCACTACTACCACCCTTAGCCAGGGGGGCAGGATGCCTACCACTACTACCACCCTTAGCCTGGGGGGCAGGATGCCCACCACTACTACCACCCTCATCCAGGGGGGCAGGATGCCTACCACTACTACCACCCTCACCCAGGGGGCAGGATGCCTACCACTACTACCACCCTTAGCCAGGGGGGCAGGATGCCCACCACTACTACCACCCTCACCCAGGGGGCAGGATGCCTACCACTACTACCACCCTTAGCCAGGGGGCAGGATGCCTACCACTACTACCACCCTTAGCCAGGGGGGCAGGATGCCCACCACTACTACCACCCTCACCCAGGGGGCAGGATGCCTACCACTACTACCACCCTCACCCAGGGGGGCAGGATGCCTACCACTACTACCACCCTCACCCAGGGGGGCAGGATGCCTACCACTACTACCACCCTTAGCCAGGGGGCAGGATGCCCACCACTACTACCACCCTCACCCAGGGGGGCAGGATGCCTACCACTACTACCACCCTCACCCAGGGGGGCAGGATGCCTACCACTACTACCACCCTTAGCCAGGGGGCAGGATGCCCACCACTACTACCACCCTCACCCAGGGGGGCAGGATGCCTACCACTACTACCACCCTCACCCAGGGTAGGCAGGATGCCTACCACTACTACCACCATCACCCAGGGGGGCAGGATGCCTACCACTACTACCACCCTTAGCCAGGGGGCAGGATGCCCACCACTACTACCACCCTCACCCAGGGGGCAGGATGCCCACCACTACTACCACCCTCACCCAGGGGGCAGGATGCCTACCACTACTACCACCCTCACCCAGGGGGGCAGGATGCCTACCACTACTACCACCATCACCCAGGGGGGCAGGATGCCTACCACTACTACCACCCTTAGCCAGGGGGGCAGGATGCCCACCACTACTACCACCCTCACCCAGGGGGCAGGATGCCTACCACTACTACCACCCTTAGCCAGGGGGCAGGATGCCCACCACTACTACCACCCTCACCCAGGGGGGCAGGATGCCTACCACTACTACCACCCTCACCCAGGGGGGCAGGATGCCTACCACTACTACCACCCTTAGCCAGGGGGGCAGGATGCCCACCACTACTACCACCCTCACCCAGGGGGCTGGATGCCCACCACTACTACCACCCTCACCCAGGGGGGCAGGATGCCTACCACTACTACCACCCTTAGCCAGGGGGGCAGGATGCCCACCACTACTACCACCCTCACCCAGGGGGGCAGGATGCCTACCACTACTACCACCCTCACCCAGGGGGGCAGGATGCCTACCACTACTACCACCCTCAGCCTGGGGGGCAGGATGCCCACCACTACTACCACCCTCACCCAGGGGGGCAGGATGCCTACCACTACTACCACCCTCACCCAGGGGGGCAGGATGCCTACCACTACTACCACCCTCAGCCAGGGGGGCAGGATGCCCACCACTACTACCACCCTCACCCAGGGGGGCAGGATGCCTACCACTACTACCACCCTCACCCAGGGGGGCAGGATGCCCACCACTACTACCACCCTCACCCAGGGGGGCAGGATGCCTACCACTACTACCACCCTCACCCAGGGGGCAGGATGCCTACCACTACTACCACCCTCACCCAGGGGGCAGGATGCCTACCACCACCCTTAGCCAGGGGGCAGGATGCCTACCACTACTACCACCCCCACTCATAGGATGGACAATGCATGACACAACCAGCACACCACAAACTAGGGAATGCAAGAAGAAGACATCCCCCAACACCATGACAAGCGTGTGTAGACTGTGTCAAATGCCTACAACACCGAACATGACTTTGAACATACAATGTGACCCCTTAGCACATGTGCCACACATATATGTGTGTGGCACCCACAATGCAAGCAGGCCATGACCATTGTGGCAATGGGGTCCAAACCCCCATCATCACAGTGAACAAAAGGTAAGTGTGGGGTCCATAGCTGAAGCACATTTTGAACATTGTGGCAATGGGGTCCAAACCCCCATCATCACAGTGACCAAAATGTAAGTGTGGGGTCCATAGCAGAAGCACATTTTGAACATTGTGGCAATGGGGTCCAAACCCCCATCATCACAGTGACCAAAAGGTAAGAGTGGGGTCCATAGCTGAAGCACATTTTGAACATTGTGGCAATGGGGTCCAAACCCCCATCATCACAGTGACCAAAATGTAAGTGTGGGGTCCATAGCAGAAGCACATTTTGAACATTGTGGCAATGGGGTCCAAACCCCCATCATCACAGTGACCAAAATGTAAGTGTGGGGTCCATAGCAGAAGCACATTTTGAACATTGTGGCAATGGGGTCCAAACCCCCATCATCACAGTGACCAAAAGGTAAGTGTGGGGTCCATAGCTGAAGCACATTTTGAACATTGTGGCAATGGGGTCCAAACCCCCATCATCACAGTGACCAAAATGTAAGTGTGGGGTCCATAGCAGAAGCACATTTTGAACATTGTGGCAATGGGGTCCAAACCCCCATCATCACAGTGACCAAAAGGTAAGTGTGGGGTCCATAGCTGAAGCACATTTTGAACATTGTGGCAATGGGGTCCAAACCCCCATCATCACAGTGACCAAAATGTAAGTGTGGGGTCCATAGCAGAAGCACATTTTGAACATTGTGGCAATGGGGTCCAAACCCCCATCATCACAGTGACCAAAAGGCAAGTGTGGGGTCCATAGCTGCAGCACATCTTGAACATTGTGGCAATGGGGTCCAAACCCCCATCATCACAGTGACCAAAAGGCAAGTGTTGACAAAGTAAGAGGTGCAACTGCCAAACTGCATGGATGATTCCTGGTCACAGAACAACAAACACATCAGTGGCAAAGTAGTGTATGTGTCCCATTGCAACATAAATTGGGGGAGCCAAATCCTGCAGTGCAAATAAGACATAACTTTGGCCATGTGCAGACAAACAACACCCATGGGGGCTGACACCGTCAACAATCATCAATGACACAATGACAGAAGTGACCATCCGAATGCAGACCCACATATTTGCACCAATGGGCACACACATGCAGATACCCTGTGGAGACTGCAGATGTGAGGCGAACAGATACCATACCATGGCAGCAATGGGACACACAATCAACAATTAGCAACAAATGAGGGCTCCCGTCCCATCAGCCTGGTCATGGAAGTGCCAACGGAATCATCAGCACAGATCCAACACACTTGTATAGCAATGTTGCACTGACAACACAGATGAGTCCTTCCCCATTGATGCCCAAACCTGCATGTTCACTGGAGATGGCCACACGGTCAGGGAAGTAGACGAATAGAACAATGGCAGGCACAACAGATGTGCAGGGGTGGAGGCCACAGATGTGAAGTTGCCAATCTAAGTAGGAAATCTCATTGCCAAATACTGAACACATGACACCCTCAGATGCTGCTATGGATGGCATGGATACACCACAGGATAGGACACATAACCCCTGGACCACATGGGTTCCTGCACAGTAACACTTCATTATCATGAGACCAAATATCACCATCACTGCAGCAAGGGCATTGTTAGCATCATCAACATCATGTACATCAGAAGCAAAAGCACTAGAGAACAGAAAGTTGCTTTATTCAGCATATGTGGCATTAAAAGTAGAAGTCCGGTAGAACATAAACAAAGGCCAATGGCCAGTCCATCAACAAAGTCACAAGTGGGTGACAGTGGCAGATGCCACCCTACACATGCCTGCACAAAACCAGGGACAATCCACTAGGAGGGGCAACCGGGGGGTAGGCCAGGCACCGCAGGGACAGGATCAGGGCTCACCAGGAGGAAGCAGGGAAGGGGTGGTGGGTGCTGGAGAGCCACTGACAACTGCAGTGGAGGTGTCTGACATGGTGTGTGCCGGCACAACTGGGGGGCATGGCTCAGATGTTGTGGGTGCCGGCACGACTGCAGTGGACCCTGCAGATGGAGTGGACAGGTCCGCCACTGCAGTGCCCAAGTCAGACAGGGTGGTAGTGGACTCCACTGCAGTGCCTACCACCAGGGGAGGAGAATGGGGAACAGGCAAGGTGGGCTGGACAGAGGGGGAGGACACCCTCACCACATCAGTGGCACAGACAAGCGCAGCGGGGGGTGTGGTGCCGGGAGAGCAAGTGGCAGGGGGAGAAGGCCGGAGCCTCTTGGGGATGGTATATCTGTGGGTGGGGGAACCTGGGGCAGGGTGTGGCGGGGGCACCTGTGGAGTGGGGGCCTGAGGGATGGAGGAAGGTGACCTGGTGCTTGAGCTGCAGGGCGGCGGCGGGGTCTTGCTCTTACCACTCCGGGGGACTTGTGGGTGGGGGCCTCAGTCTGTCTGCGCCTGGGGGAGGGTGTCCGGGGGCGAGGGGCACTCTGCTCCGTGTGGGGGCTTCCTCTTCCCCCTGGATGCTGGGGCAGCTGGATCGGAGGGGAAGAGGCCGAGGTCACTGAGGAAGAGGCGCTGGGTCTTTGGGGTTGCAGGTGAGGCAAGGGAGGGTGCTTGGAGGGAGAGGCAAGTGAGGACTGCGCAGTGCCCGTGGATGCGTGTGTGTGTACCAGGGCCCCATCCCCTGTGAGTCTGGTTTCAGTCCCCTGACTGTGCGTGCGTGTGCATTTAGTTTGTGGCGTGTGTGTCTGTGTGCTGGATGTGTGTGTGCTGGTGTGTGCCTGTGCCGGTGTGTGTGTGCTTGGGACGGGCAAGGTGCTGGGGAGTGTGGATGGAGCAGAGGCAGGAGGGGTGAGGGACTGTCTGAGGAGGGACACTGCTGCCGTCAGGGAGGAGTCCATGGACCTGTTGCCCCTCTGTAGGTCAGACATGCCCGATGAGATGCCCTCCATGAACGACACCAGCTGAGTCAACAGTGCGGTGTGCGCATGGAGGACACTCAGCATGGCTGTCTGCCCTACATGGAGCTGGCGAAGGAGGTACACAGACTCCTCACTCAGGGCAGCAGGGGACACAGGGGCAGGGGGTGCGGTGCCTGGGCCAAAGGAGACACGCTCCCGAACATGGGAGCCTCCACGGACCTGGGGAATGGGAGCCGATGGGAGGGCGGTGGTGGTGCTGGTGGTGGCGGGGACAGCAACACTAGCTGGGGTGTGGTGGCTGCTGACACCCGCCTCCACAAGGGAGTCATCCTCCGAGTTGCTCTGGTCCTCAGCTGAGGTGGATGGTGCTGAGGATTCCTCGGTGTGGCTCCCTCGCCCTCCGTGCCACTGGGTCCCTCCGACCACTCCTCGGCTGCTGACCCAGTCTGGCTCTCTGGCTCCTCCTGGTCCGTGGAGCTGTCCCCTTCCGTGGCCGTGGATGTATCTGCAAACAATAGGGAAACAGACAGACATCAGTCACCTGCACCAAACGCACACAACACTGTGAGCACAGCACATCACAGAGCAAGGCCTGGCATCATTAGTTGTACATTGCTAAAAGTGCCCTAACTGAACAGGAGAAGCCAATTGTCAGTCTGATGCCAAGCATGGCACTCACATCCCACATGGCCTTGCACCCATCTGTCTGGTGTCTGTTGGATTGCAACACCCCAGTGTGGACACATGCACCAAGTACACAGTAGTTGGACAGTGCAGAGGACACGGTGTGGACACATCACAGCTCTTGCCACTGAGTCAGTACAGGTTTCCGGATGAAAGGGATGCCCAGAGTCAAATAGGAAATGCATGTGATGCATACCAGCGACAGACACCATGATGCACCCATGTCCTGATAGCCAGCGCCACTATGGTGTGCATGTAGCACATGTCACTTCCCTGCAGGACCACAAATAAGTTGACACATGCCATGGCAGAGGCATGACTGTTAAGTCATACATCACTGTCTCAGTGATGTATGACTTGGCAGCCAGACAACAACACTATGCACTGTGTCACAATAGTAGGTCATGGGGAATGCAAGTCCTGGAGCTGCACAAGTGCACATGTACATCCCCCACACAACACATCATCTCAACCCTCATCTGTCCAGGTCACACCTATTGGACATATGGGAGACCTGTGACACTACCCTCTGAACCTGAGCCCCTCACAATTTGCTGTGAATGGGGAACAGCTGCCTGAACATCACATTTGCATACCCCAGTCTGCACGGGCAGCTGATCAAACACCTATGTGACACACAAGTATCGTCTCCTATGGTCACATCTCCAGGGGCATGCTGAGCCCCTACCAAGAAACACCCCAGCAGTCCTGGCAACTAATCCACAGCACACTGACACAGAGGCAGACACCGGAGGGGTCAAATCACTGTGCACAATGTGTCAGCTGATACACGGGAGTGGGAGTACAGAGTGCATTGCATGGCCTGGAGTAGGCATGACTGTCCTGCTCCACATGAATGAGGGATGTGCCCTGGACAGTGGATAGCTGGCTATGTATGTGTGACACACGTAATCTGCACACTCCTGGGGCACAAACATTGTTCCCACCCGCTGCATGGGCGTGTGCCACATACCCCGGGCACATGTGGTGGCTCAGCTCAGCAAGTGGACCGCATATCAAAGCAACACGCAGATCACATGTCCAAACCCAGGCGTTGTGTGAACAATGGACCCACCCATGATGCCCACAACAGAGTTAGGGAAACAGATGCTGTCCCCCACCTTTAGTGAAGCAAACTGCAAGGACACAGTCCCAAGTGACACAATTCCCTGACTGTAAGGGCCACACCTGGGTATCAGATGAGCAGTGGGCAGTGCACAATAGAGGGACATGGCTCCTGGACAACATGACTGCTGCACTGTGGCAGTTGAACCAGGCCAGAGGAGGGCACAAAGCATGTAATACAGAGTTCACAGTGCAGTCTTTGACTCACCCCTCCTTGCTGCTGTCTGGCCTTCAGCTGCCCATCCAGGTCTGGAAACACCACCGCCAGGATCTGGAGCATGTGGGGGTCAGGGTCCGTGTTCCGCCCCTCCTGCGAGGAGGCGACAGCTTCAGCTGGACCCGTGCAATCCTCCGGGTCCAGCCCCGAAGGTCCTGCCACCTCTTCTGGCAGTTGCGGATCCGGCGCTTGTAGACCCCCACGGACCGGACAGCCCGGACGATGTCCTTCCAGATTTCCTGCTTCCGATGGGCATTAACCTGTCAGGATGACAAAGTGAAAAGGCCATTACCACACATGCAACATATCCGTACATGACACAGTTGTATATACATTTCTCAATCACAGGGG